>JAUNZM010000293.1:1607500-2207500 GCA_033459285.1 Clamator glandarius
TTTTTCCAGGAATGGGAGATACCAGGGGCCAAGCTGGTGATGTAATTAATGACATCTGACCTGGTGAATTGAAAGCATGATTAGAAATAAAACCGGTGACCTTATTTTAGTCAGCAGCCTCCAGTCATGTCTGAGTCATGGAACATCTGCAGAGGTCTCCTAACTCTCCTGCAGATTAGGAAATATTATTAAGCCTGTTTCACACTCCTGGCACGGATAGTTCAAGTAATTTGCCCTGAGTCACTCAGCAGAAAATTTCCATTGCTCCTAAGAATTATCAGACTAGATCCTGCGTCTTTCCAGGTTTGAAGTTATCAAGTCACCTCTCTTTTTTTACTGCTTGGTTTGCATATGATGAGATGTATTAAAATATTGTTGCTGTGCCATTTCTTTGACATAATAAATTTTAGAATTACTAATTTTGTTCATCAGCTGGTTCAGTGCTCTTGGAAGAAGTCCGTCCATTACTTTATATGACTTGGGTCATATAAAAAGGATGTATTTCTCAAAGAATGAAATTAAAGTTTTGGAATCTTTAAATTCAAAGCAATCTACAAAAGACATTTTCATTAATCTTTTTTTAATAATCAGCTCTTTCCATTGATGAGTTTTGGCACAATCTATTTTGAAACCTTGCTATTTGAAACAGCTTGCTGATGTTTTCTTAAATTACATCCTCTTGCGGGTCCATAAAATCCTGAAGTTATTACAAATAAATAAACGGAGTTTCTCTTTATGATGTAAACCAGCTTTGAATGAAGTCATTGAGTGAAAGTTTGACTTGGATTGCTTGTGAAAAGCTGCTCAGACCCAGGGCAAAGTTCTGCTTTTCCTCTCTGTGCTGCAGAAATTGGTGAGCAGCTGTTCTAAGTCAACTGAGTGGAGCAAACCCCTGTTGCTTAATGTCTTGTTTTAATTTCCAGTGGGAAACCAAGTATCAGAAAGTCCATACTCTCCACTCCCTTTTCTTTCTCTCATTTTTTCCAAGTAGGATCTTATCCAGTGAGTTGCAGAATCAAGTGTTAGTGAAAGAGATGAGATCTGAGAGTTTTACGTTCTCTTGTGCTTTTGCAATAGGTATCCTATCCCATCCAGTAGTGCAGGGGGCCCCAAGCTTCCCTTGGATCACTGGAGTTGGCGCTGCTGTATAACAACCTGTACTCCTCTGAGCTGGCACTAACATGAAGGGCAGACAGCACACTGCAGACTCTGCTGTGGGCTGTGGCAGAATGGGACATGAACAGGCAGTGATACAATATTACATTCACCCTTACACTGGATTCCGTCTAATGTCTGTCCCACTGTGGTCCTCTGCATTTCCACAGATTTTTCTGATTGCCCTGGCTAGCCTTTATGTCACTAAGAGAAAAATTAAACCTTCTTTTTCCTCCTGCAAGGGTCCAAATCCAAGTCTGTATCGCCTCAATTAAGTTTTACTGTAGTGCTCTGCAAAGAGATGACAGAAAGTTTTGTTGAATGCCTGCGGATTCAGCAAAGCCTACTACTCTTAGCACAAAGATGCACATTTCTTTCAGAAGCATCTACATCAGTGTTAATTTATATTGATAGTTTAGACTTCCCAGATTTAGTGTAGTTTTCACAAATATCCAACAATTCAAATGCTCAAACAGGTCAGAATCATTTCATGTGTCAAGCAAGCAAACAAAACATTCACATTTTTTTCTTAATTATTAATTATTATTGATTTTATTTATAACGAAGCAACACTATACGTAAACTCAGCAGTCTATCTCATAACAGTGATTGTAGTTACCAGGACAACCTGTTCTCACTTCTCTTGACAGAAGGCCAGACTCTGACACTGGAGTTGTATATCACCTTTTAAATTACACTACTATGTGAAAAGCCATATGAAAATGCTGGGATTGTTTGTGGAGTGAGGTACTACCTAGATTCTTGACCAAAATTAACAAATATCTGCCCATAATCTTCACAGGAACCAACTCATGGATGAGAAAAAACCAGACAAGGTGGCAGGATGCTTGGAAGATAAAATGCAAACACTTCTAACAAAGTTTGCATTAAAAGGAACAGTTTTTTAACAGGTGAAAGTCAATATAAGTAGGCAATTTGGTACTATGATTGAGGCCTGTGTCCTATTTGCTCCTTCTTAATTGAGATATTTGAATCTCTGCTTTGCAATCTGTGCCAGAGGGTTGTCAGGCTAGTCTTGCAAGGGCTGAGCACTCACACCAGTTCAGACCCCTACGCTTTGTCCACATGTAGAGGTTAGAGTTGGTCAGAGAGTTATGTTGTATTCCTGCCCCTCTCTCCTACCCTAAAAACTTGGAGCTGAAAACCAAAACACTGGCAGATTTTTATTTGTACCTGGAAATGCTGTCACTGCAGCCCATGGAGGAGAATCCAGCTCCAACCCCTCCTCCCTGTGAGATGGCCAGATGGTCTGATGTCTCCCACCCCATGGGGTGGAGAGGGCAGTGGGTTAGGTCAGTCGAGTGACAACATATTTTGGCAGATTAAGTGTAACCAGAGATCCCAGCCTGGGAGAGGAAAGCCCGCGCATACAGCTTCCAACTACATCACCCATGAAATTCTGTGGCAGCATTTCAGTGTGGAAATATTTCAGTTTTCAGACATCAGAGGGTAGGATATGGAAAAAGCTTGTTGAAAAACTGAAACTGTACACAGAAGGCTGATACTTAAACAAATGATTTATCAGCACACCTATTTTCTGTCAATACAGTTCCAAAAATTTCCTGAGTACCCATATTAAGTATTTTTGTTACTCTGAGTACCTCTAAGTTAGTTAACCCTGCTGTTTTCCCTTCCTGCACATAAGGCAAAGATTTGTTCATCTTGTGGGGCACTTGTTCAGCCCTTAGCTCCTCACACTGACAGCCAAGTTATAGCTCCCCATAACAGTGTTTATGTATGAGCTAGAGCAAAAAGACACCTATGAAAAGAAAAATAATCATATTTGTTTGTGTTATGAGAGCCCTCAGCAACCCCACTCACACTTGGGCCTCAGTACATAGCACAGGGTAACATCATAGTTGTAGTTTGAAGCTGTTTGCAATCTAATTAAGACAAGATGTAACCCACTGGTGCAAAGAACAATTGAGAAAGAAAGGGATCAGGGATGGAAGAAGCAGTCTTTTCTTGAAGATAGATTTTTCCAGATTACTGAAATCCTGCATCTAGATTTGGAAAATTTTCACTAAATATCACAAAAAAAAAAGCGAGGAGTCTGCAATAAACTTTAAGAGAAGGTGAATATTTAACATATTACTTGATACTTCCTGGTTTTTTTTTTCCCCTTGCATGGGTGCTACATGTGTGTGCCTTTAACTGAAAGGTGAGTTAGAGCAAATTTTATCATCTGTATATGCAGTGATTATCTCATAGTAGTAATGACATTAGCTGTGGAGCTAGTCCCCACAAGGCAGGGTTTCAGTAAGAAGTTGTAGTTGTTCAAGAAAGCCTTGAACACACAAGTGTGTTGTGTAGAGTCTTGAATTATCAACTCCCTGAATCTGTAAATGCAATGGTGTGAAGGAATAGGTCAGAGGAGTGAATCAGCCTCCTTCGTCTGAATGAGTAGCTGAACCGTAAAAGTCTCTGTAACTGTTCATATTTCCATATTAATTACTTCCCCGTGCACTGTCTTTTTATAACTATACAGGAAATGTTCTTATCTCAAAGCCCCCTGTAACTTCACATGTCTCAGGTCCCCTTGTTTTTCTAATTATTTGTGCAAATTTCTGGATTCTAGAAGAAGCAATTGCTCATTTTTGTACTTAATTCACCAGAACAACTTTCCTTTAACAACTGTAGGGACCAGGCAGTAGCAATAGTGTGTGCAAGAAGCTGTATATCAATTGAAATTATGGTTATGTCTTGTAGTGTCGCATAGAAATGTGGTAAATGTGACAACACGCTACCCTAATCATGTTTTAGGATGTCTTGATTTAGTACCAACACACTGATATGCTCAGTGGGAGTAGTCTCAATTACTGTTTGGAAACCACCTGTAAAAGAAAAATGCTTTGCAGAAGCAGAAAGCCACAGTGGTTCAGTCTGTGACACTCTTCTCTCTGGATCTGTCTTCAGAACAAAACTGGGTTATGGCACTGAGACAGTCACAACTTTTAAGTACTTCAGTGAAAATAAACTTTTTTATTTTTAAAAGTTACAGAGTGATAACTGGGGGAAAAGGCAAAATAGACACAGTAAAAAACTCTTTGGCATAATAGAGTTGGTGATTGTTAATGGCGGAATTTGGAAGGACAAATCAAAAAAGTAAATTTTTCAGCAAGCTCTTTACTGAAAATTTCCACCTTAGGAGCATGCAGAAATCCCAGCACTTTGTGTAAATACTATTATTTTAAGTGGTCACAAAATTTCACAACTGCTCTTGGCCAGCGCTTGGGTAGTTAGATCTGTTACAACCAGGCTTAGTTAGATTATCAATCAGACGTTTGTAAACTACTGCTGTCCCTAAATAATAGCTCAATCCGCTTTGGCTGAGTCTCCATATCTAACAATTTCAGCATTATTCTTAGAATTGCATAGTCCTAAATACCAGTCAAAATTTTACTGGTCTAATTCTTAAAAAAACACAGTCCTTCAAAAACAGTACTGATTTAACACTTTGATAGGATAAAAAGGGATATTCATGATGCTGATTAAGATGGACTGTCAGTATGACACACCTTGAACACAAAAGGCAAACTGCTTGTGATCATTTAATTCCTTGGAATACTGTGTCCCAAAACTAGACTGTTAACTCAATTTCCCTGTTAAGGCAATTACAAGTTGCCCACATACAATTTTTAAAATATTTATATGTAAATACGATATATTTCTTAATTTCCTGCTCTGAGTTATGAAGCATTGCTACATTTAGTTTTAAAAGCTGCCACATTCCAACTCTCTGTTAGTTGTATTTCAGAAGTAATCAAAGGAGTTGTTGAAGTGTACAAGGATTACCCACACTGCAAAACCAATTTGTGTAGTTATTTCAGGATATGTCTCTGTGCTAGTGGAAAAGAATGCCAGTATAAGGACTACTCACATTTGTTTACACTTGGTAAATTTGTTCTTTAGAACAACAGCAGCATTCTCATTCAGCAGGAATGTTAGATGGTAAAACATGACCACAAGGGCTGCCCGTTAGTGAACTATGAATCTGCAGTTCTCAATTTCTGTTTCTTGGTCAAATCCCAATAACACACCTCCCAAACTTATGAAGCTACCATGAAAGGAATGCCGGTCCTTCACATGCTGCTGGCAGAAATTTTATCCAGTAAGCATCAGCTAGTGATCTAAAATCTTTTTTCAAATTTGCAGTCAAGGAAAAACATTAAGCTGAACAGTAATACTTAGTTTGATGAAACAACATCTCTTTTTCTAATACACAATTTATTAGAACAACAAGAGGTCTGAACACTAAAGAGTGGGTAAGCACTGAAACATTTTGGCTGGAGTCTGATAATCCACAAAGAAAATCTGAGGGACAGATTATTTTTAAATGCTTATTCAGATATTGAGCTTCCCCTTTTATCCTGTCAGCATATATAGTCCCTTTCCTTGGCCTCATCAAGAACTCTGCATGCTTTTATGAAGATTGGGTTTTTTACAAGATTGAAACTTACTTGTGGCTTGGAGGAGAAGAAAGAAGAGATAGACAACCCTTCTATGCCTATTTCCATAAGATTTGCCTAGATGAAATCACTGCCTTTAGAACCTGCCCATAGGCCCACTGAACCCTGCAGGGCAATGCTAACAAAGAATTGCCTGGGCAATATGAGGGAAACCTTTGTTGTATCGTGAACAATTTGTCTGATTTACAGTTAGGAGTAAACAGGACACTTTCAACATGTGTCATGGAAAGGACTCCAAGAATATCTTGGAAGGTGTTAGTTTAATGGCTCTGGCATGCAGCCAACAAAAAGACTACAAGGCCATGTCCTTTCTGAAGGTGCGTATTGTGAGCTGGTGCTGGAGGAGAGGTAGCCAATACATAAATTGGTGTAAAATCACTGTATATAACCTATTGTATCAGAAACAGTGTGGCCAGCAGGTCCAGGGAGGTTATTCTCCCCTGTACTCAGCACTGGTGAGATCGCTCCTTGAATCCTGTGTTCAGTTCTGGGCTCCTCGCTACAAGAAGGATGTTGAGGCTCTGGAGCGAGTCCAGAGAAGAGCAACGAAGCTGGTGAAGGGGCTGGAGAACAGGCCTTATGAGGAACAGCTGAGAAAGCTGGGGGTGTTTAGCCTGGAGAAGAGGAGGCTGAGGGGTGGCGTTATTGCTCTCTATAACTACCTGAAAGGAGATTGTTGAAAGGAGGGTGCTGGCCTCTTCTCCCAAGTGACAGGGGAGAGGACGAGAGAGAATGGCCTCAAGCTGCACCAGGGGAGGTTCAGACCAGATATCAGAAAGAAATTTTTCACAGAAAGGATCATCGGGCACTGGCAGAGGCTGCCCAGGGGAGATGGTTGAGTCCCCATTCCTGGAGGTATTTAAAAGACAGGTAGACAAGGTGCTCAGGGACATGGCTTAGTGGCAGATAGGAATGATTTGACTCGATGATCCAAGAGGTCTCTTCCAACCTGGTAGTTCTATGGTTCTATGAAAACAGAGTCTCCCACCAGGTGCTCTGATTTATAGGAGCTGCGCAAGTCAGCCTTAAAACCAAGGGATTACAAAACAAGCTTTATGCCCCTTGTGTCTTTATCTTTGCAGTCATGCATCCTGCTTGCTTTCTTTTTGGAGCCTCTAGGTTTTCATCTAAACATTATAGGCTCCTCCAGGTCCCTGAACTAGCTCAGAGACCTCTCTGGTTTCTTAGTCATTAATTGATTATCAGCCAGCTTTGCACATTTTGTTTATTGCTCCTCCAAAGTCAACGAAGGAGATGAGTGTCTCTTTAAAGAAGCTAACAATACCTCAAATAAAATGGTATTGCAATTTTAATCCATGTGCACTAGTCCCAGATGTTGGTAGCTATAGGTTTGAACTGCCTACTTGTTAGCTAGTGTCCAAAAGAAGATGTACACCTGCAGTGTTCTAGAGTAATACAAGAAAATACACACAGAAAGCCCTGTACAGCAAAGAAAACTGGCAGATCCTTGCTTATAAAACTATGATCTTTACTTATAACATCGATATCAGTGATCTATATGAAGGTACTCAGATCTTGTAGACAAGGACTCACAGCCTTCTAACAAAAAAGAAGAAAGAAAAAAAAGGACATCTTACATATTGTAGCAAGCTCAAAGAAACTCTTATTACACATCTGTTCAGATGCCACTGGTTGCATATTGGGATGTTCTTCAGTCTATAGGATGACATTTTCCTGAGCAGGGACCACAGGCAGAATGACTCTGAGCTTCCCACATCGAAGGGTTAGAAGCAGGGAGAGCCAGGCTCCAAGCCTGGCAGTCACACTCCCTTCTCAGAGAAGATAAAAGCAGCAGAGGAGAGTTACAGCACAACCGCAGCATCTCAGTTGTTAAACAAGACTTGAACACAATGTGTTTCTGGTTAGTTTAAGGAAGGATAAACAAGATTTAATGTCTGGCAAGGAACACAGTGATTTTTTTCTTGCCCTGTAAGTGATATTTGGATTCATTCAGATTCGTGTAGCTTCCATTCGCGTAAGACCCATTCCATTTTCTAATTTTCCAACTTCCTTATTTCCTAAAACATGAGTTGTTGGGCTAATGAATTAAAACACTCTGAGGTTTGGTTTTGGCTCTGAATTCATCTGTGCTTTTTTACTACCATAATTCAATGTGACAAGTTTATTGTCCTAACAAAAGCTAGCACCTTTTGTAGAACTATAATAAAAAAAGAAAAAGAAAGATTGCTTTAAGCAGCACATTTTCTGCAGAGAAGACCAAATATTACCTCTTGACATTTTGTTTTCCTCAGATCATGCCCCCTTTTTTATTCCATAGTGGTCACTAAACACACTAGTCTGTAGGCAAGATTGAGGTTTAAGGATCAGCTTCTGCAATGAGCTGGATCCAATAGATTTCATTTTTCTTATAAACTGTCAGCTGACATTTGTGAGCCTGAGCTCAGGACTTCATTTGTGCAAGGCACATTAAAGACTGTGAATGCAATCCCTGCCCCAAGGAGCTTACATCTTGAAAAGATAAGTATGCAGAAAAAAAGCCAGGTAAAAAGAAACACCCAGGACTCTACAGAAAAATGAAGCCAAGGCCTGCCTTTGCTAAATCAGTGTGCAAAAAGTCAACACAAATGAGAGGTCAATTTCTACATAACAACTGACTTAAATGTTTCTATACAAATCAGTCACATTCAGCACAAGACTGGCCCTCCAGATGAATGTCTGCCTAAAAAAAGAAAAACCCAACCCTCCCAGATCTACAGCCAAGTAAATAAACTACAATGACCCCAAAAATAAAATGTGAAACACAGTTTTTCAAAGCTCACAAATCAAGATTTAATGATGCATGTTGTCTTTATTTGACCCATAATAATTCTTTGATACATAGTGCCAAGATTTTAATTTAGCAAAGGAATTACATTTTCATGTAACCCATCATATCACTAATGAAATGATGCAAGCCTTTTCTTCTTGTACCTGTTCAAAATGCTATATTCAATAACAGGTCTTGGAATATTTTACTAGCTGAAGAATAACTGAGGAGCGGCACACAGATAGAAACTAAACAGCAGTCACTCGGTCCCACTTGTACCCTTAAGGAAAAAAAAAAGAAAAGAAAATCAGTACTTTTGGAAAGAAACACTAATTCAGTATAGGGCCAGCTCAGTATAGGCAAAGAGGTAGTTTCCCACTGCAAAAGGCTGCTTTAGGAAAGAAAGTGGCCTAAGTTGCTTACACTAGTGATCCAAGAGAGTGTAAAGGTGGGCTTCCTCCTGTGTTTGCTGCAAACAAGACGTTTAGCATGGGCCAAGGGTGGTGGTGAGCTACTTGCAAAAGCACACTGTCCTGCTCCCTTACTCCCTCTCCACCCTCAAAAGCAACAAAACCAGCCACTCCAGGTCTCCAGATCTTGCTTCCCTTGTCTGTTAGCCTTGCTCTGGCAGAAACCACCTGTCCCCAGACAGGTCCAGCTCTTCATTCATGGCCAGCATTTCAATCCTGCCTAAACTACCAAGAAATCTGGGGCTACTTTCCATGGCTGAGCTGCTGGGAAATATGGGTGGAAATGTAACATTGTCTCTTCTCTTTCAAACCAGTTATTTCCATGCAGCTGAGTGTTTTAAGAAACTGGCTAAGGGTAATTAAGTACACTTCGCTATATTAAAGACTCGCTCAAATTCCGGTTATATTCTACTTCTCTGAAGGAGCTCCACAACACTAAATGTCAATTAATGACTAAATGTCAAAGGTACAGTCTCTTCTTACAATATTATTTATTAATTGCATTCACCGGTGCAAAGTTTATGGTGTTCTGAGGCCTTCAGCATCCTAGCAGACTGCATTGAGCACTGGGGAGATTAATCTCCTGTTATTTTGAGGTTTTATGATATTTTGTTTGAACTGTTATAGAAATAAAACAGGTATCTATTGGAGATTCTTTGGCACAATCACTCAGTTTTCATCCCTTATTTAAAGTAATTACGGCTCAAGGACAGGGAAGGAATAGACACAGGTATATACAGTGTACCTTGGCCATTTTTCCCCTAATGGGAAGGGAGTGGTAAGGGATGCAATTAAAAAAGCTTCACACTTAGCCTGCTTTTTCTGCTTCAGTCTAACTAAAGAGGCTGCGTAGCTACAGCTCTTTGTTACAGTGAGATACCGTATGAAATCTGAGGAGGAGAATGTAGCACACCACCAGCCACATCCCCAGTAGATCCATACTCATCCCATGCTCCACTCCATCAGACAGATTGAGATGTTTTACCCTCAGCCTCGCAGGACCCAGTGAGACCTCCGCCTCTGGCATGCAAGTGAGGGGGACACAGGAACTGCAAAGAATTTGTGGTTAACCATGTTTCCTATCAGGGATACAATTTGGCAGACCTGCATATGATGCTGAAATCCCTGATTAAATTTTGGAGAGCAAAGGAAGTCAAATCCTGTCCTCTGCATCAGCGGGGACCAGCACGACAAAGCTCTGAGAACAGAATTTAACTCACTGTATGTGAAAGTAAAAAAAAAAAAAAAGAGAAACTATTCACATTTTGTTTTGCAACTAGCCTTAGAAAACTAGCCTTAGGTCCATTGTATTTGTCATTACTGTGAGAGAGAATGATGTATCTTTTGCTAATAAAATGTTTTTTCTGCAAGGTTCTTTGCTTCTGAGTAGATCTGTGTAAACCCTTTTATTTCCAGACATGGAGAGGGCAGAGAGGAATTGTCTTTCTTTTTGGGGGTTTTTGCACGCAACAGTTATCTAGGTGGGAGTTTATTATTGAGACTTACAGCTAACAAACTGAAATGTATGAAGCAGGTTTAAGGCTTCCATTCATCTTTATTAAAACCCATGTGATTTTGATAGCTGACTAGAGGATAATTTTTCATATTGAGAGTGAGAAGACAGAGGTCTCACCCCAGGTCTTCAGCTGACTTAGGCAGCAATTTCAGACAAATCCTGTCGGTTTGGGAAATGAATAGTGAGGTTAATAGCAGATTTCTCTGTCCATGCTTGACACTTCTTTAGAAAAAACTCTGTTAAGGTATAAGATAACATTTTAAGTAAATTATTTATATTCTCTTGTTAGTGATTCAGAATCTGAGCAGATGGACCTACCTATAGCTAACCTGTGCTGCAAGTCTTATAAAATGAGATGGTATGTAACTATTGCAAAACCATAGAGAATTTTATCAAAAAAAAAGCAAATGTCATTTATAACAAAGTGGTTTTAAAAGTGTAAGTACAATGATGTAAACTTTCATCTCAGTCACTCCTTGGGAAATCACCTTTCCTCCATTTTAGACAAAAAATCACATATCCTTACAATCTTGTACAGTTGAGCAGGACAGTGCAATGTTGTCCTATTAGGTAAATGTGGAGATGGGGAATTAAGTCCTCTGTAACTTCACTTTTCTCCCTTCATGCTCTGCTCAAAGTAGCACTACGTCCCTGAGGCCACACGGCCACCCAAGGTTGAATAGGAAATGTGCCAGGAGAATAACAGTCCAAATCCCTTCATGTTGCAGCCGATCCACAGATGAATGCAGCAGGATTAGTGCTGCTGAAAACAGCAGTGGAAAACACAAGTGCCCACAGCAGCCTCCATTTGTTAGAAGTGTAGCCTGGGGCACAGCTAAATCAGCCCCACAGCCTGAGATTATGCTGAGCTGCCACTCGTAGTGACGTAGGTTGTGAAGTTGGTGCCTGGAGGAAAGGCAGAGCTGAGAGGAAAACTGCACACCCAATAGCCAGCACTGCAGATCACTGTTTGGTGCTTTGTGAAATAGAAAGGTTGTGCAGTTCTTTTTTTGGCTTTCGAGTACTCTGTGACTAGGTGCAGCTTGGAACAGGCACATAGCAGTGTTCATAAATAAATACTGTGCACCAAATACCTGGATTTGAAAGAGAACAATAGACTATATCATTTATGTTCTTTAGCCGTTCAGCTGCTCTCTCTGAGAGAGCCTGAAATCAGCGCTGCACAATCCTGCCATCATTTGTGTGTTGCAGAAGGTGGTCCATCTACAGACTGCGCTGTTCCAACACGCCTGTAAGCACTTAGCAAGTAACATACTTGTTACATCTTACAGGAGCCTCAAATGAAGCAAGACTGCAGTAAGAGCGTCTTCAAACGGCCTGAATTTAAAGGAATCTCAGTTCTCTGTCCCCAGGTGGAAGGGTACTTTTGGACAAGATATCTCACAGTGAGTTGGAAACACTGTTTCCATGTTCTCTCCTTAAAATGGGTATAATGATAACAGGCTTCCCTCGTCAAATGCTGTGAGACCTATATATGACAATGCCGTATCAGAATAGATGTTTTTATTGTTATTACTGCTGCTGTTTGTGCATTTGCACTAAAATAAAGTTACAGTTCAAGGTTAGCAACACAAAAACAACTTATTACAAGAACACAAATGTGTGATTTATCCCCAAAAAGTGCATTCACATGCTCCAAGTTAAGCAAAATATCTGGCAAAATCAGATCAAAATTTGTATACAACACTGGCAAAATTCAACCCCTAATTTTTAATTGATTCACCCTTTAAACAAAACTCAAGATTTGATTTCAACTGCATTTCAGCTATGCTGTGAAAGAAACCAAAACACCTTTTCAGGGATTATGCCAAGCAGTAGTTTTGAGAAGTTTTAGGGCCACTATTCAATGAACTGTAACTAATCATTTTCATCTTATCGCCTACAGAGTCATTGCATTGGTATGATGTTTGGCTAATTTTCCAAAGGACACATTTACTATTGATTTTTGTACAGAGCTGTCAGGAGTCACACTGAGCCAAAACATACTCTGTCAAGGGAGGTGTTTGGTTGATGAAATTATAAATAAGTCATCAACCAAAAGTCTGTTAAAATGAATCATCATTAAATGTTTCTCTAAATACAGTGTTTAATCTCAAACTCCAAAATAGGAACTGCAAGACCATCTTTCCCTACCTCATTCACAGATCTCCTCTTTGAACACATCATGAGAATATTAAGTTAGTTAATTTAAGCTATATGTGCATGCGAACACACGCAGAGAAGCAAAGTCTGTGATATGTTTTACATAAAGCAGACCATTGTGCACTGATTATAATGTGTAAAGAGGAAATATGTTTATACCACAATCTATTCTAAACTCAAATAGGCAGCAGTACTCTGTGTTTATAAATATAAATGCAAAACCTATGTTAAAATAATGCTAAGGGTCTGGATTCTAACCACAAAAGCCAGGAAATTCAGAGCAAATCTTGAAGTTTAGGTCTGATTCTGATTTCATGTTCTTGCCATGTAACTCCAGTGTCTTCAGCAATTTTCTGGAGAAAACAATCATTTGTCTAGGTATGATAATACTTGGGCAAAATATTGTCATGTTAGGTCTGAAGGCCAGATGCAAGAATGGAATCTACAAAGCTGTGACAGCATACCCCAGGGCTTCTCTTAATTTAATGAAGTGTGGATATGCATATGTGGGTAAGTGCAGCAAGAGAAGGGTGGAAATGTGCCATCTTGACAAGCACATCCTCAAAACTCTCTTTTGTCCTCAAGGATGTATGTAGACTTTATGGAAAGCTTGGAGCTTGGAGCTGCCTAATATTATTAGTCTCTAAAGTGTGCTTATGCAAGTAATATTTTTCATGATACATTATTTATATTATACATTGTGAAGAGACTATAACAAAGGAGCACAGTCAAGGATGTTCACATTGAGAAAATACAACTGAAATACGAACTAAAAGACTTCTTTGAGGAGGTGAGGATGTGGGTGCATGATGACCTAACACTTTGTAGGTCTGTGTGATGTCCTCATGCACAATCATGACAAGAAAAGAAATTCTAATGAAGGGAAGAACAAGGCTGAATCATTACCCCTAGAACAAGAAGGGACACAACAATGAAGAATGGTTGGTCTGGTAGCCACCTCTATCAGCAGGAGCATGTGTTGGTTGTGACCCTGTGGCAGAAGTGAACTAGTTGTCCATGTGGTGTTGCTGAGACATTGAGGCAAGTGAGAAGGATCCCATCTGCTACAGTGCATTCCATGTTCTACCATTCCGCAGCTTCGTTATTCAAAATTCCAGACACACATGCTTTGTAAAACTGTTTAAATATCTAAATTTCCCTAGCAATAAAATGGGTCCTGAGAATTCTAGGATTCAGTAAAGACATTACTCTGCTGAATACAGCAAAATCTTCCTTTGGGAATAATTTTCTGCAGATGTCTTCCGATCAATGCATTTCAGAGTTCGGGAGTACTTGTAGAGCAATCTAGTATTTATATAGAAGGAACTGGTAGGTGGTTAAGACAAGTCACCAAGTTGCAGAGGGATGTTTCTCTCAGTAAATTGTAGCTCAAGACCAGGACACAAAGTTGGAGGTGACAATGAACTTCCGGGAAGAGACCTGAAAGGGTAGTTTAGGTAGATGCTAGAAAGAAAGTGAGCTAGCCAGAAAACTACATCCACTTCTTGGTCTCCTAAGGAGCTATAAGTGCCTACATATGCAGCACCTCTGTAGCGCAGATCCTGTAAATTGCACTCTTATGGCAACTACTGAACTCCACATTGACTGGCCCGAATCTGCCTAAAAGGAAGGATTGACACCCAGAATTCCTACAGTAGTTGGTGAACCCACTTCTGAAAAAATAGAGATGGACTGCACAACCTCCTCGGTCCAAAGCAGTCCACACTCACACTCTGTTATGTATCCAACGCTTTCCTACAAGACTGCACCAGACGTGCTTGGCCGTTCGTTGTGTTGGAGATTCCTTCTGGGCTGGAAGGCAGAGAGCACAGCCAGAGATGAAGCACTCTGTTGGCAGGACTGCCTTTCAGGTCAGGCAGAGGAAAGGTCTAGTGTCCCAATCTCCCAGACCTCCACTGGCAAATCCAGACAGTAGAATTGATGGGCTTCCGAAACTGGCTATCCATCTCTCTTCATTCAAAAGAAAAGTCAATCCAGTGCAAAGACTGTGTAAAAGAGAAGAAACATGGTGAAATAGTAGTAGATGCTGGTATAGTCCCAAAACACATCAAGGAGAGCGGAATATACCTAGAGGAAATGTTTAAATAATGTGTATGTTTGCTTAGATGCATATCATTTTCCAAGGCATTACAAAAGGGTATCATGTTAATGCTTCTGTTCCCATTTAATGAAAATGATGCTTCTGATGTTTCTCCTACTTTTCTGTACTATCCATCAAATAATATTTAATGAGACACAGCTTCAGTTGCAAGTACACTGATTATCTTTCCATGAATAACAAACTTCAACATATTTCATGCAATCAAGAATCATTGCTTTGAGAGCCAGACCTTATGTTCATTACTGTAGAGAAAATTAAAAAATGGGTGTGTCACTTGCTACTAATTTTCAGTTTATTTAAACCAGTATTTCATTGCAAATTGCCTTATTCATTTTTTCAGTGTCCTTTCTGACTAAAATAGTCATGTACCTTAAAAAAAGTCTAATAACCATCATAGGTGTGTGTGGAAGTTGAAGGATAGGGATTACAGTCCCGGTTGACATACTCTGGTGAAAGCCACATAGCAACACAACTAGAGTAGCCTTCTGTGGGCAAAAAATACTGACAGGAGAAAACTCAGGATCAGTTTATTTTTCTTACTCCAGGCAGAGCAAAGAAAATGCCAGGAAAATTGTTTTTTATTATAAAAAGCCATAGTAAGACACATAGTACCAAAAATGCACCAGATGAGAGCATTACTATGTAAGGCTGGATACAGAAGCCAAATGCAGAGATAGAAACCCTGCCTCCAGTCAAATCCACCAACACATATTGTCACAAAAACTAAGGGATGGTCTCAAGTTAATCACGTTGTCCAGCATCAATTTGACACACCAATACAAATTGAACCTCAGCAAGACAGAAATAATCCCCAAAGAATAATATTCTTGTCTTCCTATAGGGAGATCATGTTTGCATATACTCTCACTGTTGTTAATGTGTCCTCAGAGATGTATACATAGTTTCTATTGCATCTAGATGGAGACGTCTCCTTAAGCACGTGCTGAACCATTGGATTTTTGTGATACACCCATTCTACAAAGAACTCGGAATCAAAACCAAATAATTCTTCATGTAGACTTAGAAAAGGTTTTGATGTTCATTATAAATTTATGTTTCTTCAGTTTTATATGACAAAGATTAGATACAAACAATTAGGCTGACAGATAAGTAGATATTCTCAAGCCAGAGATCAGAAGTCTGATAGTCTGCCTGGAGACTGTGGAAACTTCATCACAATACTCATCACCCTGCACTGAAAGAAGGCCTCCAGACCATAGCTCTCAAGTTAGGAGAATGACTGCTTGGCATCATATTGCTTATGGTTTTCATGCTTTATTTTGTTTTCCGTAGTGCTGACATAAATCTGGAATAATTTCATGAGGGATTGGTATGTTACTGGGTCAGCCCAGATTTGCATCTCTTGAAAGTGATCTAGACTCCTGCTGCATGGGTTCTTACTTGGTAGAACAGGGAGTGAGAAAGCTTGTTCTGGCTTCTCATTTATTCACTATGTCCTCCTGATAAAATAGTTACTAGCCATGGAGAAAATAAAGTCTTTTAAAACTATTACAGTAATAAATTTAATTGCTTAAATTACTCCTAAAAATCAGACTCAAAATTTCTGAGTAGATAAGTATTTATTGAGATCTTTGAGTCTGGACAGGTTTTTATTAATATAACAGCCATATGAGGAGGAGGGGAGGAGAGGGGAGGGGAGGGGAGAATGAGAAATGTCTGTGAGAATGAGAAAGAAGAAAATAAGTAAGATTTCTCTCCCAGAGTACAATATAACTTTAAAAGGAGTGTATTGTTCAAGGGATCAGAGAACACACCTTGGACTTTGCCCAGCATTTGCTTAGTTCTTGAAGTGACTTTCATACAGCCTCGTAGAGATATCTAAGCTGTGAGAGCTCTGTTTATTCCCTGTGCTCATCTAAAATTTGAACTTTGCCCAGGGTGATCACCAGGGTGCCACTTGCACGTTTTGCTGTTCCATGAGCAGCTGGTGTGTGACTATCAAACCTTTGCCCAGAAACACCAAAATTCTATTACATCAAGTGGCACATGGCCTGGGAGTTCAATATGTCACCCTTATTTAGTGAACTGACACAAATTTAAAGCAGCTCTCAAAATACTAAGGTGATTAAAGTAATTGTAGATACAAGACAGGCTGCCAGATTTCATGTTTTGAATGATGTTTCTGTACAGAAAGGGATTGCACCAAAACATACTTTATTCATAGTTTTTAAATATATTTTTGTGGCTCCTTTTTTTCCTCTCTTTCAAAAAAAAAAAGCCTGAAAGGCTAATTTTTATGTCTGAAAATGCATCAAGGCTTGTGGAGGAGTTCCCTGTGCTCAGGCAAAACAGTGCTGCCTCCATTCACATTTTCCACAGTTATTTCACTCTTTTCTGTCTTTGATGTGGTTTCTGGCACCTTGAAAACAAGTAAGTCTATCTCAGCTCAAGTGTGCCAGGAGTTCAATATCCTCTGCTGCCATGCCAATACCTAGAGCTGAAAGCTGGAGCTGGGGAGTAGACAGAGGGGTGCAAGGGACATCCTGAATTACATCCCTGCACAGCCCAACTTCCAGTTCTGAAATTAACTGCACAGCAGTTAGCCAGAAAGCTTTACCACCAGTGTCAAATAACATCCAAAAAGTTGGGATTTACACACGTCAGAGACTGATTGCAGCTTGTCAGACACTCCAGGATAAGTGATTTTAAAGCAATTTCTACAATTACCAGCCTTTTTGTTTGTGTGGACCACCATGAGCAGGCATCCAGAAATCTCCCCACTCCATTAAGGACCTGGCATAATATATGCACTTGCATATACACATACACATGAGTGCACATATTCACACGCACATACGCACATATACACGCAGAGAAAAGAAAAAGTACTATAATGTCTGCAATTTCCTACTTCATTGACTGGATTACATATTTGAGACTGGTTCAACAGACACTGTGCTGGGTGGTTAGTGACTATCATTTTTCTGCAGTGTTAGAGTACTTGACATTTTCATTCCTTAGTGACTTCAGTTAAAAACAAATAGGTCTACCTGCAGTCCACATCTGATTGCCAGATGGTTTCTGTGCCTATGAATCTCCCATCTCCAAGTGAATTCAAATGACCTCACACATACATCTTCAAACATTGCTATCTGACCACAAAAATGTATGGAAAACTCAACATCTGTACGTGTCTGCATCTTA
This sequence comes from Clamator glandarius, assembly GCA_033459285.1. Classification (NCBI taxonomy): domain Eukaryota; kingdom Metazoa; phylum Chordata; class Aves; order Cuculiformes; family Cuculidae; genus Clamator; species Clamator glandarius. The sequence continues at coordinate 1,625,370 of JAUNZM010000293.1, forward strand.
AATCCCTGTTGTTTTACAAAATATATTGCTTGTCACCCTAAAGTCTCTTAATAATCTGCAGGGGCCGATGTAAATGGTAGCCTATGACTCTAGAGGTTGTTTGTTGCATTAAACAATTTCATCTCAATCAAAGGTCAAGAGATACAAAACTATTCTTTTGAATCCACTGAAGCCAACAAGTAGATCGTGTTAAGTACTCCTAATGGTTCCCAAAGCACAGCTGTGTGTAACTCCATGACATTGTGCTCTGTGTGTGTAACTCCTGCAGCTGACGTGTCCAAGCAGATAAAATAAATTGGAGATCTTACAAAACCATCACTAAAATTGCAGAGCTGTTTGTGCCTACATAACAAAGCGTTATTGAGTCACACAGCCTATAAGATCTAGTGCTGTGTCAAGGGAATATCTTGTCATATCAACATCATTGTACATGTAAACCAACAAGATGGTAAACACAGGCCCAATTGAATGGCTGGATGAAAAAACAGATGGGATATCACAAACATTTTCCAAACTACAACAGACTTCTAGGCCAATTAAACATGGTTAGTTGTGAATGGGAGAGGAAATAGTTTTCTTTGCTGTTAAATGTCAAAAAAAATTTTCCTTGAGGCATAAAAAGCCCTGTTCCTTTTTGGAAAGTTGCTAAAGTTAATCAACTCTGTGTGAACTTTTAACCAAAACAAAACAACAAAAAAAGTCTAAATATATAGGTGAAACATAGAAGCAAGCTTGGGGGGTAGATTTTGAGTTGTACGCTACTTAAATGAGCTTTATCTCAAGATGACTTAACCAACATGCATGGGAAAACATTTACTTGTTAATCTTAGCAGAATACAAAGCTGACAAAAAAAGAGGGGTTGCTTTATTATTACTATACTCTTTTAAGTTTAAATGCAAAAATGAGAAGTCAGGTTGAGATATTTTTTTCTCTGAAAAGCCAGTCTGCAACATTTAAATTTCAGGTTCTTTTCCTTATTTCTTTTACTTCTGAAGGTAACTTAAATTTTGACACAAAAGAACTGTGATTTGCCATCTGTGAAATTCATTAAGATGACTGCTTACCAAGGAGGAAATGCCAGTCTAAATTATTTGTCTCTTCTGCTTTAGGGTGACTTAACTTTAAAAGGGAAGAAATCACATTTGAAAACACTCAGAATAGCAAGCCTCCACAAAGTTCAGGCATGCCAAGTTTCCTGCACTGATGCATGTTTAGCTCCTTCAAAAGCCTTCATCACACAGCAAAGTCAATACTGGCCATCAGGAAGTAAAGAAAACATTGGAGAAATTTGGTTAATCTATCCTAGTAGACGAGGTCATGACAGGACCACGTGGATAAATAGCAGAGGTATTATTTTCAGATGTAGATGTCCCAAGCAGGAATGGACAGGCTAGGGAGAGGCTTCCTTCTAAGTCCCTTGAATAAATGGCAGCTTTTGGCTAGGGTGAATGTGGGCTGGGATGTCATCCTTTTCTATCAGAGTCAGCTCAAGGGAAAGTGGGAGCACCCATTACACGCCAATGACTCAAAGAAAATATCTTTGCTACACCTAAGGGGCAGTAGTGCAGAGGATTAGGAGAAAGGAAGGGAAGGAGATGCTTTTTTCTTGCATTTGTTTTCATTCTCATTGCTTTCATTTATCTAAGGAAGAGATGTGCATGAATTCTCAGCCTCCAGTTGGTGGTGTAGCTTTTTAATAATGAATTCAGATGGGCTCCTTCAGCCTGCACACATGAAATCTGTCCTATTGCCATGCACTTTGATTCCTTGACAGTGTAGAGATTAACCACCTACTCTTTAAACCAAACAAATGCAGTCAGACCAATGCCATGGAGGGTTTTTCAGTGCCATCTGACATTTTAAAGTGTTTGGGCTTATAGTCTCTCCATACACTGGGCTTGAAGCAGCAACCCACAACAAAAGCATTTCCATTCCCTTGAAGCTGCTATTGCAAACACTTTTTGCAGTGCTTGTTAGATGTGAAGAGAGGATGATATAATTGAGCCTGCTTTGAAAAAAAATCAAACTGACATAATATTGCTAGTAACTTGACAGCTTTATGTAAAGCCTTCCCCAGAAAACCCAAGCTGATCACACTGCTGAAGACAAGCAGAGGTTAGGGAGAAGGTTTAGGCTCTAGGACTCCTAGACTCAGCCTTTCAGAGGTTCAGCCATATTTAGCTTGCCCTTTGACATGACCCAGCCTTAAACAATAGCTTTGTGGGTATGCTAAATGGCCACATCTTGCCAGTTGCTGCCAAATTAATGAGCCCATGTCATTTTTAGTTTACAGTTCAGTCATAAAGCAGCCAAGTGGAAAATGAGGCAGGGACCGTTAAGGAGTGTCACGCAAATTTTCAAAGGGTATAGTCCCTAATTCCTCACTGCCCCTTTCAGAAGTCTCTAATCATGTTCTCTTTCCTCCCTTTGCTTTCTTCAGGTCCTCTGAAGATCCCCCTCACTGTGCAAAAGAGACTGGCCAGAGAAACTAGGTGCCGGTGCCTTAATGCAAGAGAGTCTAGGAGGAGTAAAATGCAACCTGCACTCATGATTTGCACAAAAGCTAAAGCAATCTGAGTGGTCACCTGAGCTTCCCAGCTTGCTGCAGGGGAAAAGAGCAGAGCACAAGTGTTTCAAAACCAGAGGGGACAGAAGCAAAGGAAAGCTTTCGTATAAAAAGGGATTGTGTTAAAGGGAATTTGATCTAGAAAAACCTCAGAAACAAGCACAGCATAATTTTCCACTCCCTTACATCATTTATAGGCAGGAGAAACTTCCTCAATGAAATCTTTCTTCCCACCCCCACTCTCAAAACTGTTTTCTTGGTCTGTGGTTTGATAAAAAAAACTAAAACCCAGTTCAGAGTTGAAGAGCTTTCTGCTTCAAACCTTCAATGATACACATCCTGTGCAAGTGGTTTTACATGCTTTTAATCTGAAACCACACAAATCTTGCCAGCTTTCCAGTTTGACTTTGAAATTTTGAGCAGCTTTTCTCTTCCCCATCTTGCTCATCCCCCACCTGTGGTTTACCTCCTCCTGACTGTTATACTGGCATATTTCCTCTTCTTAATCCTTCTTTTTCCATATCTTTTTTCTCTCTTTCTTGACAGCTGTGGACTTCACTCTTTCACTCCACAGCCTGAGCTTCTGCTTTAGAAATGTCTCAGCTCCTATAGATCAACTGTTGAATTTTCTTGTGTGGTAGCCTTGAGTGGATGCACAGGACTCTTTTCCTTTACCAGTGTCAGGTATCAATGTTCGAGTTATCCTCTGTCGGCCTCCCTGTTCAACTCAAATTTGTCCTTGTTGTTTTTAAAGCCTGTCTCAGACATGCCTCAGGCTCTCTCATGCAATTTGTCTCTCTCTATTCCTTGTTTTTCCTGACTGTCTAGCACTCTGTTTCCTATGTCCCTCCAGGACCTAAGTGTATTCCTTGAAAATTTTTATAGGTCTATTCATTTGAATAAAAAATATTTTTAGTTCATGCTGTGTTTACACCCTTTTGGCTCAAGAGCAAAGAATGAATTTTTTAGGTGGAATGTTTGTGGAAGTAGCAGACTTGAAATATATAAGTCAGAGCATCCTCAGAATATGAATGCTGTAACCCTATATATGCAAAGAAACGCAATTATAGGAGGTGCATTCTTCCAATTGGGAAGCAGAGCAGTTGTCACATGACCTCTGTGCCCATCCAAAATTTGAAACACATTTCACATTTTAAACAGAGAATTTTCTCACGGAACCTCTTGCAAACCATTTACAGGCCCTGGGTTAGATTGTGGCGCTCCACCACATGCCCTAAATAGAGAGCAGCTCAAGGCCACACAGGAAGAACCAAAGAGATTGAGCCTGTCTAAGAAATATTCTTCCCCAGGGCTGCTCTGTATGTGTGGAGGTGAACAGTTGGCCTAAGCTGCTAGGAACAAAAATATTTAGGAGTACAGAAAAAGTTCCTCAGACTACCCCTGGCTGACTGCTACCTGGCTGTGGTGTACCTCAGATCATCCTCCTCTTGATCTGAGCAAGCTTCCCCCAAAAGCAGGAATGCTCCTGTCCTCCTCCTCCAGCCAGGAGCCTGTCATAGCACCACAACACTCTGAATCTGAGGAAACCTCTTCCAGTTCCCATTCTAGCCTTGTTCCTAGCTGTTTCAGGCACTCGTGTCTTTTTGATAAGAATACTATTAAGCTGCCATTAAGCTATTTTTTCCTTCTTATATGCCAGCTCTTTTGGTTACTTGAGCAGTAAGAAGACTATCAGCCTTTGTTCCACTGGGCTAAGCAAGCTGAGTGATTCTGGCTTTTCCTTGCAAGATCAATTCCCTGTTCTCCTGAATGTGCTCCCAGTCACCCCTTCTTGGCTTCTTTTCCTGTTTGTATTCTTTCTGAAACACAGATGCTCAGGAAAGTCCGTTTTATTTCAAGGGCTTCACTGGTACACAAGAGATTAACATCAGTCCCTTGTTATCTAGTAGAAATGCTTCTTTTGACATACATTCTAACCACACTTGACTTATTAATTGTTATATCATGCCCATTTCTACTTTCCATGCCTGTTATTTTGAATTGACAAGCTTAAATTTTATCACAAAATCCCTATTACATACCAGTGAACACATGATCTTGCAATTTGCACTAATGACTGTTATCCTATTTCTGTTACTTCAAATCCAATGAAATTCTGGTTTTCTTGTCCTATATTCTGGCTCCCTACAATACTCTCTTCTTCTGTCTTGATAGCAAATGTCGTAAGCACATTCCCATGCTTTGTACCAAGTCATTATTGCTGTCATTAATTAAATGCTTAAACAAGTTTAGCTCAAGATTAATCCTTAAAGATCTCTCTCAGTAGCCTTCACCCAACCAGATCCTTCCTATTTCCATATAACTCCTTTGGCTATCTTGTTGATTTTCCAGTAGTTCTCATTGCTTCTCCACATGAACTGATAATTCTTGTGTAATACCACATGAAATACTTTCCTGAAACTTTCCTGAGATAAAATAGATCACTCTTATTTCCCCTGTACTTATCAAAGAAAATTATTATTTTAGTCTGGCATGTTTTCTCTTTTTCTAACTCAAATCATATTCTTCAGTAACTTCTATGTGTATAACTATTCCGGTCTTAGAAATATCTTGCAAAGTTGGCATACTGCTGAGGTCAGACTAAAATAACTAATTTTCCTAAAAAAATGTGTACTACATTTGCTCTTCTCTAGGCACATGCTACCATATTTGATATAACACTTTTATTCAGGATCTCGTCACCTGGAAGTACAGTCTCACCCGTCAGTTTCTTGGGGATTAAAGAAAAAGCTAGTCCCTCCCAAAGCACTTTGTGCTCTCTGAATCATATTCCTCCTTGGAGATGGCAAATTTCCATGTTCATAACCTTATTTTTAATTGGCTGCCTTGTCCCTACAAAAACAACCTTACAGAAAAGGGGGGGAAACTCTTAGCTTTTCAGACTGCATTCAGACTACATGAAGACTCAGCATGCCTTTCTTTTCAGCAGTATGTGGTCTTCTTATCTTTTTGTTCTTCCTCGCCTTTTTTCCTACCCTTCTATTTCTTTTTATACCCGCTCGGCTATGATCTCAGCAAATTTTACACCATTTCTGCACTTCTAGTGCTGCTACTTGCCACCTCACTACCTCCCTTGGTCTTGCTCACCACCTCAGCCCGATGTGCTCACCACATTCAACACAACATTCTCCAGTGTCTGTGCCCAGGCCATGTTTCCTCATCTTGTTTGCTTTTCCAACACTTTCAAACATTCTGGTGAAGTACAGCATAGCTCCTGCAGACAGGTGCTTTACAAGAAAGGAGGAAGTGATGATTTAACCCCATCATAGAGCTGTGGCGATGGTCACAATCTTCCTTCAAGGGCTGCTTTCAAAAGATATCATGGAAGTACTTGGAGGCAACCAACAAACTTGAGATAAATTGAGGTGGTTCATATGGACTGAGAGAGGAAGGGAGACCACTAATGGGCATGAACAAAACAAGTTACAAATTACTCACTTCAGTCTATTCAAGGTCTTTCTCTCTCTTCCTTTATCTCTCATCTTTTTCCTTATTTCTCACCACTGTTTCTATTCACTGAATTTCCCCACAGCTGTTAGAAAGAAGCTCAGAATGGCATCCCAGGTAGTACATTCTGAAGGTGGGGGTGTAAGGTGCCACTCCTAAACTTGGTGCAAGATATCAGGTCGAAGCTGGTACAGGCAAAAGCTAGCACTGATATCAGTCGCTCCTCTCAATCTAGTGCAGGGAGCAGTGGTGTCACTTGAATCCTCCACAGCTGTAATTTCTCCAAAACTATCATCACTCTTGGAGAGGAATGGAGACTAAAGGAGACAGAGATGGGCCACTCAGAAAAGAGAAAATCAGCCTCATAGATCTGCCCCCAACTGTGTAGATACTAAGATACTGCAATAGTATCTACACCAAATAACTTTGCTGTTACTTAGTATTAGAGAAATTTAAACCACTGCTGTAGTATGTGCACTGCTGCTGCTGTGTGTCCTACATGGAAAAGCTCTTTCATCAGTGGTACAATGAAGCTTTGTAGAGGATATGCCAGGGAGTGCTCACATCCTTTTTTTTTGTTAGCTCTTCAAGATGGACAATAGCCACCCAGCTCCATAATAGAGTGAACATCTGGGAGCTTAAACAAGAGCTGCTAGAGACAAAAAAAAAAAACCAAAACCAAACCAACAACAACAAAAATAAACAAAAAAAAAGCCCCGACAGGCCTATAATTTAAAATGCTTGGTGGATAATTGACTTTTTCTACATTTGAAGCCACAGACCTCGCTCCTACCGATGATGTCATTTACAATACAGGTCTATTGCCCCAACTGAACACTTCTTTCCTTGTAGTTAAATTTTAGACTAATCATATATCCAATTGGATGCAAATCTTGACTCAGAAGGCTACAGGTGGCATTTTTTAAAGGCAAATAGGGTTCTAATGACAGACACTCATACTCAAAATTGCTGAAGAACTGTCCGCTATACTGTATTTTCTCTCTTAGGAGGTATTTTATCCCATCGTTTGTCCTTGACCACTCTGCACAGAAACTACCCTAATTAGTTCCTTAGGAACTAGACTGGCATGGTCAATTGGCTTGGCATCTGCAGCCATGAACAGAGCAGCTAGATTGGCTTCAATCCCACAAAAAAAATACAAATGTTCCAGATTATCAGGTGAGGCAGGCTAGGTCTGCATCACTGGGTTCAGTGATGCTGTGCTGATTGAATCCATAGAAGCATTTGGCCTCAATATATCCTAGAGAAACAATATTTCAGAAAAATAATCGATGCAAAACAATGTTGTTATTGGAAGCTTGGAACTGCTGCAAGTTAGAATTACTTGAGTTCTTTGGAGTGATATTTAAGCAGCAGTGTTTGAATGCCAAGGAACTAGAGGCCAAAGAAGCTATTCCAAGTTGGATTGGGTAAGCACAGGGTTTTGTTTTAAAGCACATTAGTCAGACAAGTTCAGTCAAAAGTCATACGTAGGATTATTAGCTGTTGTGCAGGGTTTTTCTCATCTATATTGGCCTCTCATATGCTGCAGAAACCTTACTGAGCAAAACACTGAACAGCTGAAGATGGTTGTGATGGAGGCTTTTTTTTTTTTCCATGCCTTCCTTACTATGCATCTGCTTGCTATTGGAATCCCACAAGAAAAAAATCCATTTCTACAGTCATAGTTTTGGGAAAGCAGTTCAGAAAAAAAGAAGGGAAAGCTACTATGATGAAGCCTCCTTTTTCCAGCTTTCCTAGTATTGGAGACAATGAACTCCATGGTGTCTCATACAGTAAATAAGAGAAAGGACCCAGCAGTAATGAATAGCATAGTCATGCTAAAAGAATGTTTCTAACCATAGGACTCCAAATTGTGAAATGGTCATGCAATCTCAACTCTGCCCCTTGAATATAATGTGAGAAAGCATCTAATTACCTCACTATTTATTAAACCTGTCACTAAAATGCATTCATGAAATTAATTAATTGATTGAAGCCTGAGAGAGCAGCATGTGAAGATCAACAGGAGGCTTTTATGAAAGTAGGAGCCTAGGCTCATGTAAATACGTGTAACTTGCAGGGTCCAGACATCTCAGGGACCAGAAAAGGTTCCTCAACAGCATGATGATCTCCCAAAGACCAGGGGGGGCCAAAGCACTGGAGAAAGGAAAGGTCTAGTGTAACTAAAAAACTTGACACTAATTTGATTGCATGTAAAGACCACAGACACAGGACCTTGTGAGCACAGGGAAAGCTGTGATCAGCATAACCTAGCAGCTAAGGTGCCTAGCTAAGTGCTTTACAGGTAAGTCTGGCTCACATTAGGTCTTCTATGGGTAACCTGGCAGCAGGGGCTTCACACACTGTTGCCTTGTTCTTCTATCCTTCTCTTAGTGTCTGTTGTAACATATGAAGCTATAAGGACTTTGTTTTGACTGGATAAACCTTGTATTTTATATTCTTGTGACTTCATCCCAAGTGCACCAGACAGTCCAGGTTAGAGCTTAACTCACTATAAGTGTAGCAGATAGTCTAGGAAAAACAAGCTACAGCAGATCCCTCCTCCTAGGCACTGAAAGCAAAAAAACTCAAATGCATCCTCCTGCTTCTAGCATTACAGCTCTTCTGCTCTTTTTATATTATTTTCATACCTCATATCCCAAGTAACTTCTGAAATCAAGCTCATATCTAAGTTAGCTTTTAATTAACTTTTTTCTACCGTGGTCTGAGATTGAGAAGCAACACTGTCAACACTCCTATGGAAGGAAAGAAGAAACAAGCACCTCTTAGGTCAGGCACCCTCTTCCGTACAGGCAGTCTCAGCTTTCAGCTGCACTTGTCTCCTGGATGGCCTGCAGGTGTCTTTGGGAAGAAAGCCCAAGCAACCATTTTCAACACAGCTTATGCACAGCAGCCTCTATGAGCATCTTCTGTATAATTTTCTGCTTCTGTACTCAGTTACAGGTGTTATTAGGCACTAAAGCTAAAGGACTTGGAAGTTGCCACCATTGTATGAATTTTAATTGAAATCATGTGGTTCTAGAACTAGATTTGTGCTTCATACACATCAGTGTCGCTCAAGATATGTCTAAAGCCAAAGCTCCACTTCAAAGCCAAAGCTCCACTTCAAAGCCAAGTTAAAGGTGTGTGTGACTGCATCAACATATATTTTTTTCCCCAGCCTCCCTAATCAACGGTGGTGACAAGGCAGATCTTCTCACCAGATTGGTAACTGGGATACATCATCCTGTTACGATACCTGCAGCAAATCTTCTTACTGTCCCAAGTAGGGGACTGCAGCTTCCTTCACTCTCCCTGGTCTCTGACCTCTTGCTCACCTTACTTTTTTTAACGCACTCTGTAGCCAGCTGTAGATGGATATCAGAAAATTTTGATCAAGCTGTCACCATTTCACAAACTGCTAGCCACTCTAAAGTAGCAAGGGAGGCTGGGAGTGAACTTGTTGGAGTAAGAGTCAATAAGAAATAAAAGCCAAGAGTGAGATAAGGTCCAGGTTTACAAAGGGCTTTTCTTTCTTTTTTTAAAAAAAATGAGTTAACAAAAGAGAACATCAAGAAAGGAGTTATTAGAAATTTGTATTTCATAAACATGAAAAAATAATCTCTTTCTTCAATGCTCACCTTCTCGGTACTCACTAGTAACTAGCCCTGGTTACAGATCTGAAATTACTTACTAGCATCTTGGACTTACACAAATACAAAATGCACAAAAAAGACTGGCAGTGTATTGCAAGCAGAGGAACGTTAATGATTATCAAGTTTATAGCTTGAGTTAAAATGAGAAAGCCATAAAGACTCACATCTGATAAGGCAATGCCCATATCTCAGTAAACTGGAAGTTTTCTCCTGGGCATCAAGGTCTCCAAACTCAGTGCTGAGTCAGATGGACGAGCTACTTCCTGTAGCGGGTATATGATAAGGTAGTTTAACTTAGCAGGACTAGCATAACTGCTTGCTTTGGTCAGACAGTGATGTACTAGACTTCCCTCTTAGGTGTAGCTCTAAAGGAGTGTTATTTTTCCCTCCTGTTTACTTTGAAAAGCCAACCAAGCCTATCTAATGAGAAGCGGACATCTCTGAATTACAGTATGCAGCTTGTATGTATATTGGTGCAAACCATGTGTTTGCTTCAACTTTGTCATGCTGTAATAAACAGGGCTTTCATCAACAGCATGAGAAACAGAAGAACCTGCCAGAGTCAGAAAGGGATCTTTGTCTTCAGATCCCAGACCACTAGTGGTAGCATGTGCCACTGCCTCTAAGACTGCGACTGGTGCACCCATCTGTTCTGTTGTGTGTTGCCACAGGTGTAGTTTGTTGTTGTTTCTGAGCCTTTACATATGCTTATCTAAACAACCAGACAAGTGTCTTTTTGTTTCACAAATGTGGTGGTCTGTTATTTTCCCTGCAGTGAGTGCCTTGTGTAGCAAGAATCTCATGCAAAGCATTACTGAAGAACAAAGATCCTCAAAACATAACTTGATCATTCTTGCAGTCACTGAAGTTGGTCTTGAAATTTATGCCTTGAAACACCAAAGAAATTGGAGAGCATGAGATCCGGTTTGATGGCTGGAAGAGAAAGCCACTGTTGTCCTAAAACTTAAAGATAATACAGTAGGATCAATGGCTGCCAACAGTGAGAGGAAAGACAGAGGAAGAGCTACAAACTTCAGATAAAATATGTAATCTCATCACACTCTATTCAAAATTAAGCCCTGTAGTACTTTTGCAAACACTGGCCTGTGTCCAGCAAAAAAAGGATGAAAACTCCAGACCCCAGCTTTGAGGTTTGAGGGGTCATGGACTCTGCAGAAAGCCAACAGCTGCTGCTAAAATATTCAGTCCTTTTCTGTGTGTCAAATCTGGAAAGTAAAAAAATACAAAGAACATAGAGGCAAATGGAATAAGTGAGCATAACTCCTCATTCAGTAAAGCTCTGAAAACCAGAAAGCCCACCTTGCAAGAGCATGGGTAAGGAGATAGATGGAATTTTGATATTTTACAAGATGAGAAAACAAATATAGAAAACATTTTCTGTTGCTGCTTATACCATTGTAATTCTGAGAAACCATAATTTATTGCATGGGAGTTATATACATTTGTGTATCAGGTTTTTGCTTTGCTAGTCAACATATTCAGTAAATGATTGGGTTTGACTAATTTGCTCATGTGCTTTTGCTGCCAAACTACAAGTAATACATTTTAAAAACTACAGATATATCTTAGACCTATAGAATATGTGCCACATGAAAACTAAGACTTATATCTATAATTAGAATAGTCTCAATGGTGTTATATTGTTTTGCTTCTGGCATTGCTGGAAACTGAAAATTTCTTCTTTGGCAGAGCATCTTAAGTCTCAAATGAGGAAGGGTTTATTGCCTATTAGTATTTTTAGCTTCCTAATGAACTAATGACTCTCCAAAAATAATCAGAGAGAGCAAGACAAATGCTACACCTACGCTATATTACAAAATAAGCAGAGGTAGACAAGGATTGCACTTGACACACTTTTTTTTCTTGTGGTCTGATGACTAAACCATGGCATCGAGCAACAGTCCAATGATTTCCAAGCATGTGACTCCCAGCCACTTGCTAGGAGCTGGTGTGGAGTTTGTGGAACATGCAGTTCTTGCTGTCTTTTGTGGTTTTGGCTGTCATCGTTGCAGAGATAAATTTGGAGCTCTACAGAATCCAGCTTCACTGTCTCTTGGGGTTTGTTAATAAACAGGAGTGGAGCCAGCTTTTGGGAGTGGAGCCACCAGTGAATGCAGGGTGGCTAAATACCATAAAGTAAGGCCTGGCATAGGGAGAATGGGAAATTTAACAAAGCAGGGATGAGAGATATACAGAGGAACCAAATTAGCCAATACCAAAGCAGCAAATTAAGAAACAAAGGAAAATAAATTGCAAGAAAACATACAGAGAAGTAACAAACCCATACTGCATTAGAAACAGCTACAAATGCATACTCTCCTAAAACAAATTTTCTTTACAAATTGATGCTCTAGTTGCTGCAGAAATGTTACACATCTATGACAGGGGAGGAGAGTATCCAGAACTTTCTTCTGTTTAGACACATGAATATGAAAAGTGCAATACTGCATGAGCCTACACGTTTTTATGGCTGAGAGAGGAGTCACTGTCTGCTGCTGGATGAGGGAAGATACTGTAGAAAGGAGGACGAAATTCAGGGCAAGGATAAAGAGATCCTGCTTTGATATCCTTTATCTTCTGGTAACCAGCATACTGAAGATTTTCTGAGCCAGTAGTTGCATCTGAGTCATGGTGAGGAACCCTCTCAAGAACCACCCCCACCTTGATCCATCTTTGGTGCCACTTACTGAGGCTTTGTTTCTGGAAGTGACATGTAAATGCCATCTAGTCCACCCCCCCTACAATAAGCAATGACATTTTCCACTAGATCAAATTGCTCAGAACTCCATCCAACCTCATCTGGAATGTTTCCAAGGATGGGGCAACTGCCACCTCCCTAGGCAATCTGTTCCAATGTTTCACCAACCTCATTGTAAAGAATGTCTCCCTTATACCAGCACAAAACCTACCTTCTTTTAATTAAATCTTTAACTAAAAGATTGTCCTTGTCCTGTGGCTACAGGACCTGCTAAAAAGTTTGTCCCATATTCTTACAAGCTTCCTCTAAGTCTTGAAAGGCCACTATAAGGTCTCCCCAGACTCTTTTCTTCTCCAGGCTGAACACCAGCTCTCTTACCATTTCCTCGCAGGAGAGGTGTTCCTCCTTCTGATCACTTCTGTCACCCTCCTTTGGACCTGCTCCGACACATCTATGTCTTTCCTGCACTGAGGAACATATTACTCCAAATGGAGTCTCACCAGAGGGGAGCAGAGGGCCAGAATCACCTCCCTCAATCTTCTGGACACACCTCTTTGGATTCAACCAGGGTTTTGATGTAGGATACTGACGCTTTGGGCTGTGAGCACGATTTGCCAGCTCATGCCCAGCTTTTCATCCACCAGTACCCCCAGGTTGTTCTCAGCAGGGCTGCTCTCCATTCCTTCATCCCCTAGCCTGTATTGATATCGGGGGTTGCCCCAACCTAGGTGCAGGACCTTGCCCTTGGCATTGTTAGACCTCATAAAGTTCACATGGGCCCACTTCTCAGGCTTTTCCAGGTCCCTCTGGATGACCTCCTTTCCCCCAGGCATATCAGCTCTACTACTCAGCTTGTTGTCATCTGCAAGCTTGTTTATGTCATTGATGAGGATATTAAACACAAGTGGTCCCAATAAGGACCCCTGAGGGACACCATTTGTCATTGCTTTCCACTGGAACATTGGGACATTGACTGCTATCTCTGAATATGACCGTGCAACCAATTCCTCATCCACTAAACAGTCCATCCATTGAATCTATATCTCTCAGATGCAGAGAGAAAGATGTTATGGTGGACTGTGTCAAACCCTTTACAAGAGTCCAGATTGAAGACATCGACATTTCACTAATTTTTCCCTCTTGTACCTAGAATATCAGAATATTTCTGAACCCATTTTATTCACTTAATGGATAGAAACTTTATTTTTTTACTAGCTATGCATATAAAGAGTTGAAAGGAATTTAAATACAAAATATTCCTTCTCCTTTCTTAGTTTGCTCAGAATTCCAAATAAAAATATGTTTCAGCCTGTAGCTGCATATACCTGTCTAAAGTCTAAATTATTTGTGTGCATGAGTATCTATATATGTGTACATAACAGGGCCCACATGTATGCAATCTGGTACAAAGGACTCCTCTGTATAAAAAATAAACATTAGGTCAAATTAATATTCACTTCTGAATATAGATAACTGAAAACCAACCCTTTGTGGTAAAAGCTGGAAGACCTCTTATGTTTAGTGTAGCCCTAACTACATATGTATTAGGAATTAAATAAGAAGGAAGTCATGTAGATGACTAAATCTGCATATAGGTGTCATACGTTGATTGTATAATAAACTGCTGCTGTTAGCAACCTGTGGGCTTCTTAATAATGCTGACTAGACTCTTCCACAGGCGTAAGATATTGTGGGAACTGTTGAGATGTCTGTTTCACTGTAAACAGAAGAAAATACAAGATGCATGCTGAAATCATAATGCATATTGTCAGTTGTCTTTTTGATACTGACATGGCAGAGTAGTGGAAAGATTATAATCAGATAATCAGAATCCTTCACTGAGATCTGTGTGGCTGCTGCTCTCTGCCCTGTGAGGAAGCTGAAAGAGTGAGATTTGAAAACTGAGTCAAAAACAAAGAGAATGGTAGAGGTGAGTTCTTGGACTCCATCTTATGACTAATTAAACAAGGCAGGCCTGAACCAAAAATATCCCTTCAACTAGGAAGGTCATCCAGACACCAGGGTGCCTCAGAAAAATAGGAACACAGGGTAGAATAAGGACAGCAGGAAGAGCACGCAGGGAAAGCCTGGGTTATTATGCTGAGTAAGGGATGCTCTTGGGACTCAGGACCCTGAAATCTCCTTTGCTGAGCCAGTTTCAACTGCCTTCTCTCTCCAGATACTTTCCAAATTGTGACATATTTCTATTGCTTTACAACTCAGAATGACACAGACTCCAGAGAAAATAAATTACAGCAGCAGTAATAGTGTTTAGACTCTTGATCTCAATATATTTGGCTCCTTTTGATATCTCCTGTCATCTGGAAGATGACCCACACAATTCTAAATTTGTAAATATTATTGCCAACAGATTCTAGTAAATATATATTCATACACACACACTTTTATATATTTTTATTATATTTATATCTATACGTGCTTAGAAAATACTTAAAGTTGTCATAAATATATAAAGTGTACCTAAATGACAATATACTCTGTAGCAACTGACCATAGGTGTTTATGAAAACCTGTGCTTTCTGAACTAATCTCCCTGCCTATATTGTTCTGCCACTCTGACTGTGGATCTAGAGCCTATCTGAAAGATTTATAGAAGACCCCACACAAGACAAATAATTATCAAAGCAATCTGACTGAGCAAAATTGTTTAACTGATGGCAAGCTGCTTCACACTGTGCTGTATTATGTTTTACCAATCAAATGCCTCAGTGGTTAAAATGAATTCATTGAGCTCCAGATGGATTAAACAGGCTAGAGTGCACTTATCCTCTCCTTACGCAAAAGGAGAAGATTTTGTTCAAATGTTGATTTGCAGCATGTCAGGAAATGTTTTCTTCAATTAAGTAATCTCATTTTGAAGAGAGTTTTGTGCCAGAAAAACAAACAATACAACTTTTTTACACTTGCGCAGTACTTACATGCAGAACACAATCTTATGATTCTTGGGAGGCTGCTCTTGAAAGCCAGGGAATTTATATTTATAACAGGATCTAAGCTACAGAAGTATCAGGCAAATTCTGCTTTCCATTGCATCTGTATACATCTATCATAGCCAATGCATTTACAGCAGATGTACACAGATTTAATGATCATAGCAGAGAGGATCTAATGTCAGCCAATGTCTTTCATATTAGTTCTCTGGTGAAAATTAATCAGTGCATAGACTTCTTTTCACACAGTGTTCGTTATTTATACTTCTTCTATGCAGCTGAATTCCTCAAATAAGATTTTTGCTTCAGATCAGAAACTGTTTGCCTGGAATAAAAATAATCAGATGATTAATACTAAAAATAAAAATAGACATGTCTTCCCTGGCCTTTACTAAGGAAATCAGAAATACGAGATACCCGTATTCCTAAAATGGATTGAAAAGCAATAAAGAAGGGCACCATTGCTAAACAAAAGAAAGCTACAGAAAATAAATGTGCTAACTAGCTTTAGCTCAGCTTCAAGTCCAATGGCTGGAGGTTGACAACATGCATCCCAAGGTCAATGTAATTACAGTAAAGATGATTTTTGGCCTTGTGACAGGGAGTGTGGCACAACTAAATGGGACCTAATGAAAATGTTTTCCCGGGGCTTTGTGATGGCATAGTTTGCCAAGAATTATGAATGATTACTTCCTTTATCCCATCTGAGAGCCCAAGTAGCACACCAGTATGTTATGCATACATCTCCTGGGAACTTGAGGGTATTACTGTGCAGTTTTGCTCACCTGGCTGCAGTATCTGGCATACAGGAGAAGGAGACGAGGCTCATCACTCTGCTGTGGCACACATAGCAGTGGAACAGCACTCTGGGAGTGTGACCACAAAGGTAGAGGAACCCAGGGAAACAGGGCAGTCTGTACAAAAATATGTTCCAGGTCATCTTTTGGCCCCTTGATCAAATTTTAAAGAGCACAAGCTGGGGTGAGTTTAGGTTTGTTTTTTTATTTTGAGCGGGACAACTGAGTCAGTACTTTGTTTCATATTTTCTCCAAATAAAATCATGTATGATTTTCTGTTATTCATAATGAAAAGAAAAAAATAAACAATTTTTTTTAAATGCAGACAGCTTAAGTACCTATTGTATCTATTGATTTGCCCTTGCTGTCACTCAGGGGAGAAAAAAATCCAGAGAAACTGATAATCTGCCAGGTGCTCAATACCCCACCAAACAAATCTAATAAGGTCTGTTGGACATTTTAGAAGCTGATGGTCTGATCCATCCCTACTGCTTTGAGTGGAAACTCAAACATGCTGCAACATCCTTCACAGAGTTAGTGCTGAGAAAGGCTTATGACACACCACAGTTCCCTGCTGCTAGTCTTAGACCTCCTCATCTTTGGTGTGAACCCATTGAGGCCAAATATCCTAGCAGAACATTGTGCATCTGCTGATGCTCTGATTCAAGGGATTCAGCCGCACCCATTCGGCACAAATCATCCAGGAAACAGGCTTAGACATGGTCCTTGACTACTGCATGTGCTGATATGAGCCTCACAGTGCATTGTGGCACACAGTGAATTCCCTTTAGGAAAAGCACTGATGGTGTTGTCCATATGGAGGAAGAGGTACAGTAGCCAGCACAGGCAGGCGGTGGAATTTCAGTTACCTTCCCTCTTTCCCAGTGTTGGGCTTTGCACAGATGCTTGAATGTGGACAAGTATTAAATCGTTTTGAAAATGAAGCAAATGTGAATTCAACTGCATTCATACAACAAGCTAGAAGTAGTGAAATAGCTAATCCATCTTCCAAGAATGAACCAAAGTATTATTAAAAGCATTTAATCAACCAAGTTACAACCTAATATAGTTACTTAATTTTTTAAATTGAAGGTTAAAAAATAATTTTGAAAGCTGTTTTAGATTTTTCAGAGAGGTAACAGCTTCTTCATGGGAAAGAGAATTAGTAAGTACCAGCTACTGGATTCAAGTTGTTACTGCTGCCCCGCACAAGTAACCTGTCTGAAGTAACACTTCTCCTTGGTTTTGCTTTGCCTCCTATCAAAGAAGGCTGAGCAAAGTCAGTAGGTCTTCTTGCCTGAAACTGGCTGTTTATCTGAGTGTAAAGCCTCGTTTTCCTGTCTGTGCACAGGGTTTAATTTGCTGTAACGTTTGCCACAGAGATGCTGCAAGGAGTACGTTTTGTATTATGCAGCAACACACAAGATCTAGGTAGGATCCCATTAAGCAGTTGACAGTGAACAGTGTGGGTGGTAGTGCAGATAAAGCACAGCTAGCTTCGTAACGTCTTTTCCCAACAAATTCCTGTGTTTTGCTCCAGACAAACTGTTGGCTGCAGAAAGTACAGTCTCATGAAGTTCATCACATACGCAAACATACACTTTCCATTTCACCTGCAATGCTGGATGTCCTGTTCCTACAGCTTCCAGAGGCAGGGATTTGTTTCAATGGTTTTAACTGGGCCACTGCGTAGTCTCAGTTTCTTGTTGCTTTGAACACGGGTTTCAAGCTCTCCTTGAGTAAGTAGTATCCTCTAAGGTGGATTTTCCCCTTTCCTGTGCTGGGCCAAAGCATTCAAATGACCTTTGATTTTTTTCTTCTTCTCTCTTCTTTTTTTCCCTTTGGCCTTTTTTTTTGTTTTATTTCTGACTTGCCATATGTGAGATAATTGTGCCCATGGGAGTTCCTTTCAGAGTGCCTACGCACAAAAGAAAAACACCCGGCTGGCTCTTTTTCTAGAGCAGTACAAACATTTCCTTAAACCTAAGTGTCTCAGGAGGGGCAGTGACAGAAGGATCCTTTCACCCAGAAAGCGCACTCTATGCTGAGCTGCCAGTGAACCCTCAGCCGTCTCCTGCATTTTGACATCACTGATGGAGTAAAAGTTTTGCCAATAAGGCAGTCACGTTCTTTTATTCCAGCTTTATGACAATGGAAGGAGGCTGAAGCCAAACACACCATGGTGGGTTTTATTAATGAAAAAGTGTGATGTGGGCCAGTAACTCATTGGCAACTTTGTTCCTTTGACTGCTGTCCCCCTGCATTACACCTGGTAAATGGAGAGCTGGAGGCTGTACTCTGCAGTGATAGCTCTCCCATGCTAATAAACTCCCTAATAAGAAGCCTCAGACTAACATTAGGAACTTGCACAGCTTGGGGAAGGCAAAGCAGGTCTTAAAACCACCCATCTGATTTGATAGCTGCAAGGAACCACGCTAAGAAGATATTCCTGTGTGCTGAATTCATCTTATTAAGGGAATAAATCTGATTTCTTCTTTGAGCTCTCCTCCCTTGGGGACTGAACTGCTAACCCCTTGATTTTAATGGATGAATTATGTCCCTGGACAATGAAACACAAGTTTTAGTCCTATCTTCAGCAGTTTCAAAGAAAATTATTTGTACACGCTCTCCAGCACAGCTGTTTCAGAATGTTTCTCTCTGTCACTGCACTAACAAGAAATGGAGTTGCCAGGTAGCTTATCAGGAGGCCTTTTTTCCCAGGTTCAGCACTCTTGTGTGGCAAGAAAAAGAACTTTTGAATCTGAATTCCACTTTGTGGAAAAGGCAGACAGGTGTTGCCCTTTATCTCTTATCTGCTCTGTCACTATCACTGCCAGCAAATACCTAGAACTTGTGCTTCAAAGCAGGAGTTATCTCCTTTCTATGAACCACTGTGTAACGATAATGACTGGGGGACTTTTTCTGTTTCAATGACCAAGTCAGGTTTAGGGAGTAGTAAAATCAAAGTAAGGAGCAAGACAGGCCAGAGCCTGGTGGGCAGGTAAGAAAGGAGGGTGAAAAAGTAGTTCATTGGGAAAGAAGCTAGTACAGGGGTTAAGTGGCTCCTTCTTGTTCCACGAAGCATGTTGTGATACAGGCTACAGTACAGAAGCCCTGGGAGCTCCTTCTCTCTCTGCTTTGGGATGCAAGGGTCAGCACCAGGCACTCTCAGTACAGTCAGCAGTCACTCAAGTTGGCTACGAACTATATTCTGAGCAGTACACTCCTGAAAATACTTCCCAAGGAAGCTGCAGCTTCTTCACAGAAGGCGTTTGCAGCACAGTCAAAGATAATGTCAAGAAAAAATCTGAAAAAAAAGCACAGCTCTGCAGGAGTTAGCGCATTATTATTTATTCATTGATAACATCCTACCACGGAACAACAGAAGCTTGTGGGAATTTTACATGAGCAAAGCTAAGGGTCTAGCTTCCCAAAGACTATTCATTTCCTTTAGTCACTGCCCGTAGTCGTGTTCAGGGCTGCTGTTCATAGTAACCAGCTGACATAGGAGTGTCTGGACCTGCTCCATCTCTAAGCCTGGTGTTCATTCCAGCTATAATCAAGTCTTCAGACACCGCAAAGAAATGTGACTTAATTAAAAATGCATACTCTTTTAACCCACTGGCACAGCACCATAAGCAAACAAAAAAGTCCTGGTAAATAAAACCAGGGTGCATCCAAAAGGTTCTCTGTGCCTTCTTTAGGGAATGAAGAGCTTAACTTTCTAGCTGCCAGGAGGCTCCAGAATATGCACCCACACCATAACCCACCTCCAAATGTTCTTCATCTTCTGGGAGATATCAAGAGCTGGCAGGCCTTAAGTGGCCTAAATTTATCCACAGAAAAGTTCCTGTTGTTTTTTGACATGAAATTGAGTTTAAAAAGTGATTGTAGGATTTGCAACCAGTATATTTAATTTGTCAAGATCTTTGTCAAACTTTCTAATCAAAAGTAGATCCAGGCCTTTTCTTCTCTCAAAACTCACATGCACTGTGTAAGAAGCCTTCCTGCCTGGGATGGTTCAGAAAATTCTTAGCTTTATCTGTCTACAGTAAAATCATATTCCTTCATCTGGAGTATTTTTTCACCTCAACAACTACCCTCACAAACATCCATTGCTATTAATCATCTGTTTCTTGGGGTTTTTTCCCCTTTGCAGAGGAATGGAAGCCCATGATTTAGGCACACTTTGAGTGTGATGGTTTTATTGCTGTTTTTATTTTAAAAGGGAAGGTTTAATTTGATCTAAATATCTCCAGCATTTGCAGCTGTAGAAAACAGATTTCAGAAGAATCCTTGCAAAGAGACTGTACAGATAAGAAAACAATTATGTGTTCCTCTTTGTCTGGAATAAAACATCTCTCCCTTGAATGCATAGCACTTTAGATAATGAAGTCTTTTTTGAAGTGTACAGAAAACCAATTGCATTGAAATATGGTGTTTGCAAGAGGCAAGGGTGCTAAATGTCCAGAAATTTGGAATTTTTATTACATGGAACCAGATTCATATAGAGAAGTTTGATACACATAAGTTTGGGGGGGGGGGGGGAGGATGGGTATAAATGCTAATGTTTCTAATATGCCATTCAAGTTATTTATTTGAACTTGAGATCAGAATTTATAGAGTGCTAATAAAATATCTTGGATACGTTATATCTTGATTGGAACTGGACTTGCCTTTATTTTCATATTATTTTTTACAGGTCGAGGAAGAATGCTGTGTAACCCATCACCTGAGAGAGTTGATCGAATAAGAGACAGCAGCCTGAAAACAGGAAATTTCATGAGAGCACCCAATTCCTGGCTGGCAGAAGCACGTTAACCTTTTATTCATGTCACTGGGTTTAATACTCCTACTTTGTAGTATACACGCCTTCCCCAAGCACAGGTTCATAAAAGTGTTAGTGGTCCTTGATGTTCCCAGCAGAGGATAGTAAGGAAAACACAGCCCTGAATAGCTCACATTGATTGCAGCAAACACAGAGCAGGAGGGTCAGCACCACTTCCCAGCCCAGAGCCAGTGCTGTAGAACTGAGCAGCTATTCATAGCCACTGGACTCTCTCCAAGTCGTGAGTGTAAATTTACTTGTATCATCTCTGCAGTGAGGAACTGTGGTCCCCAGTGCCTCTCACTTGATTCGAATAGACTGTTTATTTGTTTAGCCCTGTAATGATATTATCCACAGGCCTAGAGCCACACAGGGAGGATTAGGAATTCCTGGAGGACAAACTGTGTGTTTATTACCATGACAGCCCCATGTGACACAAGCCAACAGTCACTTGTGTTTGTTCTTACCCTCTCTGAAAACCTGGAGCTTGCAGCCGAGGGGCGAGGGTGTAGGATCAATCTTGCCAAGGCACAAGGCGAAGAGGCTGTTACAGGGAAAGTGGTGGGATTACCATGCTGGAATACTCCTTCCCCGGCTGTCTGCAAAGAGCTCTCTCAGGGCGCTTTCAAGTGTAAATGACGGGAAGGAGAACATCGGCGACTGAAGTCTTTCCAACCACGATAACACTCCCAAACCTGTGCCTTTAACCTATCCTTCAAGATCGTTTCCTAAGCCATGCCACTGGGATTTTATCCTTTTCTAAAAAGTCCTTCTTATCTGAAATAACAAATTAAAAAACAGCGACACAAAAAGCTCTTGCAGATATGTGCATAAGACCACCAAAATGGGAAGAGGGGAGGAAGAAGGTTCGTTCCTTTTGTTTTCCTTTTTTGTTTTTTTTGGTTTTTTTTTTTTTTTGCTTTATTTCCTATTTTAATAAATATTTAATCATGGAAAGGAAGAGAAAGGCCAAAAGTAACAAAGAACTCAAGGTTGTTTAGATTGCTTGGGAACTCCCTCTCTGCAGCTGACCATTGCTACATGTAGGTTAATTTCCACATGGAGCTGGAGAAACCTTATCCCTGGTTTGTGAAGTATAGGTCAGCCGAAGCATGTTAATGTGTTTAGCATGTGCGCTTCGTGGAGGTGCCAGACCACCGCCGTGCACGAGCAGGAGCAGCAGCCGCTCTGGTCCTTGGGGGTAGTTTAATAAAGAATCTAAGGAAACAAGTTTATAAAGGTTTCAGTTCATGCACCGTACCAGCTTTGGACATTGCAGGCTTGCAGCCCTTCGGACCAGAATGCTTAGAAGTCTCTCAGCTGTTTATAGCAGCCCTAGAAGGGAGAAAGCCGGTGCCGCAGCCTGCGCTGCCGAGGGCAAAGCGAGGGCAGCCCTGGCGCTGCTTCTTCTCGGAGCAGGGCTAACTGCACTAGCCGAACTCCCCCAACACTCCAGGGCACCCCGCGGCCCCCCAGCACAAGGGCATCTTCCCCACTCTGGGCAGCCTGAGATGTTTTCTGGACCTGCGCCCGAACCACAACTGAGCCTCAAACCCAACTGGAGGCTTGGGGCGTCGTGCGAAACTCTAAACGAGATAAGAGCAAATAAAACTTTATGAGTCTATTCCTACAGCCCCACACAATGCAGGCTGGTCAATATCTCGCCTCCTGCTCAGGGATGAGCTGCGAGGCATGTGGCGCCCGGGCTGACACTCTGCTCCTCTCTCAAATTTTTTTTTTTTTAATTTTCTTCGAAATGCTAGACACTCACTAAAGCGCTTTTAAATAATATAAATATTTGATGATGAGTATTTATTTTGATTAGGGGTTTGGTTTGGCTTTCATCTTCCCGTTCAACTATATAGACTGCACTGTTAATTTACTATAAAACTAAATGTGGTTGAGGTTATTCTGCCTTGTCTCTGGATTTCGGTCGTTCGGGAGACGTTCCTCTGGTAGATGAACAGCCACAAGCACATCTCTTTCCATTTTCCGGCGTGCTTCGCCAAGTGTTCCTCAGGGCCGAAGGAAGCTGAGCGCTGCTCTGCAGGAAAACTGTCCCTCGAGCAGACACCTTCTCTCGTCGTATCTAGAAAACGAGGACATCCATGTAGTCCCGGAGCTGCCCGCCACCCGGAGAAGCCACCACGTAGCCGGAGCTGCCTGGGGAAAGCTCTGCCAGCAATCCTGCTGCCCGGCCGTCCTTCTAGGAATACTCACATGTTCTGTTTCCCTTGTCTTTTCCTGGCTAGCAGGAGGCAGAGGCAGTGGCCACCTCGTGCGCGTGGTATAAGGTTTTGTTTGTTTTACAATAGAGCACGTATTTTTCTCGGCGAGCATCTATTAATAATGAAAGAATCTGTCGGAACCTAAAGCCGCTGGCACTCCTTGTCTCTCGCTCTTACCTATACTGACGGAAGTTATTTTCCATCACCTTGAGAAGGGAGGTGACTCAAGCTTTAATATCGCTGCTGAAAGCGATTTAACACGCCAGTGAAATGCGCAAGCACTGAACACGGAGTGTCCTTTGGCCAAGGTGGGCGAGGGGAACTTTTACAGAACAGGATGTCCATCCCAGTTTTCCCTTGAGATGCCAGGACACGCACAGAGTTATTTAGAGATTTTACTGGGGGGAAAAAAAAAAAAGAAAAAGAAAAAAAAAAGAAAATTTTTTTTTTAAAAAAGGGAAATGTGCGTACGAAGAGAAATGTTCCCGGTACCAAGCTGCGCCCCACTCTAGTTTTCCACTGAGATCTTTCACAAAGTGTTATTTCCTTGGGAAGCGTCGCGGGGTGTGGGGAGGGATTTCCCAGGATTAGCACCATTCCTCAGCGTGAGAAGCCCTTTTCCACCTACGGCGCTGAGCGCTCTGAAGTGCCCTGGGAAAGCAGCGCTGTCCTCCTCGACAGGGAGGGGCGATGAACCTGTCCCCTCCAGCCGGGCTCGGCGCGACGGTGGACGACACCCTGTCGATTCCAGCCATCAAAACTCTCTTTACTGCTGTAACGATCTACAGTCTATTTCGTTTCCCTGGAGCTATTCCGTTTGAAACAGCCGCTCTGGCATCCTGGCAGGAGGACAGGCTGGAGTTCTGAGAGGAGGTTTAACAATGCATTTGGGGGAAATGTGTGTATTCTTCTCCTGAAATGTGTTCCTGGTCAGAAACCCAGGCACCCCTTACCCGGCGGCTCTGATCCCGAATCTCTCTGCTTCTTTTGGAGCAAGACGCTGTCACCATCTGTTCGGTCAGCCACGCCAAATCAGGAAAATGAGATGGAGCCCTCACTGGCTGACACACAGTCATAGATTCATAGAATCACCAGGTTGGAAGAGACCCACTGGATCATCGAGCCCGACCACTCCTACCAAACACTAAACCATGCCCCTCAGCACCTCGTCCACCCGTGCCTTAAACACCTCCAGGGAAGGTGAGTCAACCACCTCCCTGGGCAGCGATAGTTTAATGACACCTGACCGGCAGACCCACTGTTCCCGACAGCCCGGTCTTTCCGGAGGCCAGTACCGGCCAGGGCTGAGCGAAGATACCTTGGCTTTTCTTTGATTAGGGGAAAGCTCAGCTGCCGTCGAACATCCAGAGCCCCAGCGCCTGCACTGGCACCGCCGCAGCGGCGGCCGCGGGATCTGCAGGGGGGGAGGGGGAGGAGGGTGTTCCCGTCACTCCAGGGGAGGCGACAAACACCCGGCGACTTCTTGGTGCCACTGAGGTGCGGGTGCCAGGTCGAGGGGGCGCGGGGGGGTTCCGGTGCAGAGGGGAGAGAAGGGGACCCCTGCTCCCGCGGGGCGGCCGTGGTCTCAGGGGTGCTCCCAGCCCAGTCACTGCACCGCTCCCCGGAGGGCACAGCTGCTCGGTAACCGGCGTGGGGAAAGTGAGAGTAACCCACGAGAGCAGGGTGCGAGGTTTGGATTTGGCAAGAGACGGAGCGGGCCGAGCGCAGGGGCCGCCTCCTGCGGGAATCCTACCTGCCCGCCGGCTCCGCGAGGGCGCTGCAGGTGGGTTCCACCATCCTCAGCCTGGCCTGCCTCGGGGAGAGACCCGCCGTGACCGGGAGCCGCGGGCCCCGGTCCCTCGGGCGCCGTGGGGCACGAGTGGTCCCCCCGTGGGAGCAGGCGGGCGCTCCTCCAGCTCCGCCGGCGCAGGGAGCACTCGCTGCGGTTTCTGCCTCTCTCACGGGGCAAACGGCGTTAGCAGATAAAACACCCCTGGCCAATAAAATCCCCCAGCTTCCCGTTTTAGCAGCTCTCCTCGTGTAAAAAGGTATTTGGGTTGTCTCCGAAATAATAAATCCCAACAGCAGACAATAAAATTTACTATCACAGGAGTAACAGAAGCCTAAAATATTCCAAACATGTTCCTTGAACAAATAACATAATCCCTGGCACACTGGAACACATGGCTTGCTTCAAACGTGTTTCATTTTGTCATCGCATTGAGTGTACAGTATTTCTCTTTGGGTGCAAGAGTGATTGATATCTTTGGAAGAATTGTTTGCAAGAACATGGAAGTTGCCAAAGCAAACACGTTGGAGGGAAGCGTGCAGAAGGGGGAGCAGAAGTATTTGGAGCAGATCTGGGTTTGGGGAGTTCACACAGAGGTGAGACAGCTAGAAGTAGAACAAATAAAAACATTCTGCACACTTCATCTAAATAAATTATATGCAAAAATTGCCCTTTTGTAGCCGGCAACAGCGCAGTTAGTTACCGCACTTCCCTCATACCCCTGTAGAATGCGGGCTGGAAGCCAACATTTTTCAGCTAATGATTTGTAACTTTTGCTCCACTTGAATGAATCTATTAATATTTAGAACTCTCCAATTCTGCTCCATGCTAGCTGTCAGTATTGTTAAACAAAATAATCTATTTACCTTCTGTTGTACATGTCCAGGAGCGGCTTGTGTGATTTGATGATGTACGTTAATAGGTTTTTCTTATGCTCCACTGCACCGGCCAAAGGCAAAACTTCACATATTTTTATTTTTCTTTTAAAAAAATAATGTTTGACATAATTCATTAGATCATGCAAACTTTGGGGTGTTAATTTAATAACTTCCACTCCTGAAGGGCAAATATTTATTTTATTTCCCCTTTTATCTCTTTCTGCCATCAACATCTGGGGTAAAACATTGCTCAAGCTGGTTGAGATGTCAAGAACACAAGGGTTCTTTGGCAGGAGATGGCAAGGAGTGCGTGTTTTCAGATATGTGTTTCCAAGGGAGAACACCTCACTAAGGCAGATCTAAGTCCCTCTAAAATGCTCCTTGGTAAAGCCCCAGTGCCTCCACATCCCATTTTCATGAAACCTGTGTTTGTGGGGGGCCCAGAAAAGGCCATCTCATAGTGAGGCTGAGGGGTTATGGGCCTTCTGCATCAGCCTTCTGCTCATTCATTTTCTAGACTACTTCTATTCAGAGCACCTGGTGGAAAAAAATGAATGGTCCTCAGCTCTATACATCACAGGTCCTGTTTCGCCAGGGATAAATTCCCCAGTCATGGGACAGCTCTGACCATGCACACTCTACATGCAATTTTCATGGAGGACTGGATTTTAGAGGTGCTTAACCCATCTTCTCACCCTGCCCTCAGCCTCTCCTGCCCCCAAAATATTCTGTCCCCTACTTCTTGCCTTCTTGTCCATCCTGGGATGAATGGCACAAGTGCACAAGGAAGACTTGGGGCAAGGGCATGGCAGTGACTGGCAGTGGAGGAGAAGATTGGTGCTGGGCACAGGTTTCAGCTAAACCTCTCAACCCAGAGCTCTAACCCTATGTTCATGCTGCTTGCAGAAATCCTTCATTTGTATTTAAAAAAAAAATCCCAGTGCTAACAAGGAAACTTGCTATATAACGCCCACGAGGAAAACAATGTGAAACATGTAAAATGTAGACAAACAGCTCAGCCACCTGCTGATTGATACAGACTATCAGGCACACAGCTGCAGCTGCTCCCTGTTCTGGACAGGGATCATCCCTAGATCTCATCTACTTGCTTTCCAAAGGAGCAAGGTCACCAGAATCAAGACTTCCCCTGGGGCTCCAGAAATGCAGATACTGGCCTTTGGAAGATCCTGCACTCTCTCAGATTAAGAAAACTCTAAAACTGAGTAAAACTCAGCAAACTCTCAGCTATCCCTCACATTGTCTGTTGATCCTTGCAGGCCACATCCTCTCCTGACTGTCCCTTGGGCACCTCCAGAGCTGCATTTTGTGGTGAAAGTCCCCAGGAGCTATCCACACTGGAGGGGTATAGGCAGGATGCAGCCCACAAGCAGGGAAAATTGACAAGCCCACCTTTTGGTAGGGGGTGTTCTCCCTCCTTACATCCCCAGCAGAGGAATTCTCCTGTGCAGCCCCCAGGGCCACAACCCTCTCTCTGGCTGAAGGGTTCCTCTCATGCTCACTGAGTTGGGCCCCAGGAGCATCCCTTGCTCCCTGGATCCCAGTGTAGCAGGGGTGAGATACTCTGGGAGCATTTAATGGAGAGATATGCTCTCTGTAGTTCTGTCCTCTGAGCTGGGCTGGCTTTTGAAGGGAGGAAAAAAAAAAAAAAAAAAGTAGATTTATGTCCCTAAGGGAAATATTTGATCAGTTTTGTCCTTTGGACTCGTCCTATTGAGTTCACTGTCATTAGGCAGAATAGTACTGGCAGATCTTTAAGGACATTTTCCATAAAGCACAAGAACTCTCAATCTCCAGGTGCAAGAAATCAAGAAAGAAAGGCAAGACCAGCATGGATGAGTGGAAACATGCAGGTCAAATGAAAGGGCAAGAAGGAACTGCACAGCAAGTGGAAGTAGGAACAGGTATCCTGGAAAAAGTATAGAGATACTGCCCAGCTGTGTAGGGATGGAGTCAGGAAAGCCAAGGAACAGCTGGAACTGAACTTGGCAAAGGATGAAGAATAATAAGAAGGGCTTCTACAGGTATATCAGCCAGAAAAAGAAGGTCAAAGAAAATATATCTCTCTGATGAACATGATTGGCAAACTGGTAACAATGGATGAGGGTGAGCTACTCAATAACTACTTTGCCTTAGTCCTCACTGGTGATCTTGCTTCCCACAGCTTTCAAATGGATGGACTTCAAGAAAGGGACTGGGGGAGGAAAGACCCTCCCACTGTAAAAGAAGATTAGGTTCATGGAACCTAATCACACATAAGTCTATGAGGCCTGATGGGATCCATCCCATAGTCCTAAGAGTATTGGCTGATGTAGTTGTGAAGCTGCCCTCCATGCTGTTTGAAAAGTCATGGCAGCCAGAAGTCTCCAGTGCCTGGGAAAAGATAAACATTGTACCCATTTTAAAAAGGGTGGAAAGGAGGACCCTGGGAACTACTGATCTGTCAGCCTCACATATGTGCCTGGGAATATCACAGAACAGATCCTCCAACAAGTCATGTTAAGGCACATGGAGGACAGAGAGGTGACCTGAGACAGCCAGCGTGGCCTCACCTAGGGCAGGTCCCGCCTGACCAACCTAGTGACTTTCTTTGATGGTGTGACTATATCAGTGGACAAATGGCAAGCTACAGTGTCATATATTTGGACTTCTGTAAGGACTTTGACACAGTCCCTCATAACATCCTTCTCTCTATGTTGGAGGGATACAGATATGCTGGGCAGACTCTTTGGTGGATAAGGAATTGTTTGGATGGCCCCATCGAGAGGGTAGTGGTCAACTTCATTGGGCTACCAGGGCTCAGTGGGCTAGTCATGCCAGTTTGGCATGGCACAGCAGCAACGAGAGAAGTGAGATGTGGGAGAAACAGACCTGCAGACACCACATGTGATAAAACAACAACGAAGACAGCAGGTTAGAGTAAAATAGCACTGCAGAGAACATCAAAGTCAGTAAAGAAAGATGGGAAGGAAATACTTCACACATCCAAGCAGAGGTTCCCCATGAGACCATGATCAAGTACGCTATGCCCCTGCAGACCATGAGGAGTCCCAGGGATATCCACCTGCAGCCTGTAGAAGATCCCATGTTGGAGCAGGTGGAAGCACCTGAAGGAGGCTCTTATTCCATGGAAACCTGTACTAGAGCAGCTCATGAAGGACTGCAGCCTGCTGGAAGAACTCGCATTGAAGAAATCCATGGAGGACTCACATTGAGGAAATTCATGGTCTCCTGTGGTAGGGACCCTTCTCTGGAGCAGGGGAAAAGGGTGAAGAGTCCACTGCTGAGGAGGAAGGAGTGGCAGAGACTATACATGACACCCCCTGTGCCACTGAAGAGAAAGAGGTAGAGAAAATTGCAAAAGTCAAACCCAGGAAGAAGGGAGGGGTGAAGAAGTGTTTTTTCAGGGGTTTGGTTTTGTTTCTCACTGTCTTGTTCTGATTTGATTAGTAATAAGTTAGATTGATCTTTTCCCCAAGTTGAGTTTGTTTCGCCATGACGGTAACCAGTGAAAGATCCATCCCCTCCCAGTCCTTATTTCAACCCACGTGTTTTGTCTTTGTTTCTTTTGATTCTCCTCCCTGACTGGACTTAAAAGCGGGAGGAGAGAGCAAGCAGCTGCATGGTTCTTTCTTACTAGCTGGGAGGCTCAATACCACAACAGCAAGTTTACAGATGACACCGATCTGAGTAGTGTGGCTGATACACCCTATAGGATGCCAAACAGAGGGACCTGGAGAAGCTTGAAAAGTTGCCCCATGTGAACCTCATGAGATCATGTGCAGACTGGAGGAAGAAGGGCTGGAGAGCTGCCCTAAGGAGAAGAGCTTGGAGGTACTGGTAGATGAAAAACTGGGCATAAGTCAGCAATGTGTGTTTGCAGCCCAGAAAGTTAACTACATCCTAGGCTGCATCAAAAGAAGCATGGCCAGCAGGTCAAGAGAGGCGCTTCTGCCCCTCTACTTCACTCTGGTGAGACCTCACTTGGAGTAATGTGTTCAGCTCTGGAGTCATCAGCACAGGAAAGACATAGACGTGCTGGAACAGGTCAAAAGGAGGGTCACAAAAGTGGTCAGAAGGATGGAACACCTCTCCTGTGAGGAAAGGTAAGAGAGTTGATGTTGTTCAGCCTGGAGAAGAAAAGAGTCTGGGGAGACCTTATGGCAGCCTTTCAGTACTTAGAGGGAGCTTGTAAGAATATGGAACAAACTTTTTAGATACTGTAGCAATAGGACAAAGGGCGAAGGATTTTACTAAAAGAGGGTAGGTTTTGTACAGATATAAGGCAGACGTTCTTTACAATGAAGATGGTGAAACACTGGAACAGATTGCCTAGAGAGGTGGCAGTTGCCCCACCTTTGGAAACGTTCCAGGTCAAGTTGGATGGGACTCTCAGCAGCCTGATCTAGTTGAAGAGGTCCCTGCTTACTGTAGGGTGGTGGACAAGATGGCCTTTAAAAGTCACAACCCAAACTATTCTATGTTTCTATGATTCCATGACATGATACAGCATAGGAAGCTCTCGACAGGTCCAAGGTCAGAGGACAGCATGCCTGGAGGAGAGCAGCAGAACTGGGGCACCGTACGTGCTGCCTTTCTTCCCGCCTCATGCAAAGCTCAGAGCCAGTACTTTCCCTGCCTACAATGCTGTCTAAATGCTGAGGAAAAGACAAGCACAGCAAGCAGACATTCCTAATTATGCCTTGTTCCCATCCGCAGCAGCAGATCTCTGGAGAAAGTAACTCTGGAGGCTTAGAAGAGAAAGGAAGATGCCACCTGGTTTTCCGTGCTCGCCACTCTCATAAGCCTTTCTGCTACAAGATCTCACCTGTTAGAGGCTCAAAGGGGCATTTCCTGGGGGAAAGCAGAGAGAACTAGGCACAGATACTTTCCCCTGGTGGATACGACCCACCGGGCCTTTCTTTAAAAGAATAAATAAACAAATTTTGAAAAGCCACCACAACTTCCCCCTACTCTGCCGACACGTGGCGCGCTGCAGTCACCGAAGACCCCGGGGTGAAACCCGCACCGCTCCCCTCGACAGCACAAGGGGGTGCGGCCCCCCGGGTCAGCGCCGTCTCTGGCACCCGCTGCCAGGTACACGTCGCCTGCCGAGTCATGAGTGAGAGCTCTTTCCAGGCACTTTTTGGTCCTATCTAGCCCGTAAATTAGAACATCTGGGTGTCAGCAGGCTGGTGTTAATGAAGTGAACATTTCCCTCCTCCCTTGCCCCGTCAGCACCAATCTTTTATTCGCGTTTATGAGGATGAAAATCTCTCTGTCGTGCGGGGAAGAGGAGACGCGGCAGATTTACGAGGTACCCGGAGCCCGCAGCGCTCCTCCCAGCTGAGCCCCCCGGGAGCCGCGCGGCGGGAGGCGCTGATTCTACCCGCTCCGGGGGACGCGGATCCCACCCGCTCCAGGGGACGCGGATGCCTCGTACGCGTGTTCGGGTGCGTGGGGCTGTTCCCACTGGAGGCACGGGGGGCCCCGGGAAAAGATTTCCAGCCGCGGTTCCTTCAATCTGCCTGGAGGCCTGCTGGAATCCGCGGGGAGGGCAGCGAGGCGGGGAGCGCGGCGCCGGGCTCCGCACCTGCGCTCGCACCGCGGCCGCGGCGACGCTGCCCGGCTTTTCCCCCCTCCTCGAGGTCCCTCCTTGCTGGCAGCGGAGCAGGAGCTGGGGACCCCTATACAGAGCCCCTCCCCTATCGGGCCGCCGAGGTCGGGTTCCTCCCGGTTACTGGCAAACCCCGAGGACGGAGAGAGACCTGCCCGAGGGCAGGAGAGCTGGGGCAGAACCCAACTTAGAGGCTGGGGAAAAAAAACTTCGGCCTAGGGCCATTTTTCTGCCCTCCGTTTTCATAGATGCGCTATCTCTTTCTCTCCCCACCCCCCACCCCCCACTTCTTTCCCCCCCTCTTTCTGTTTTCAAGGTGGGGGCGGGGTGGTGGTGGAGAGAAGTAATTCTGCTGAAGAGAAAAGCCAGGCCCGGGAAGGAGTTTCTTTTGACCGCTCAGGGTGATCTATCTAGGCCCTCTAATTAGAGAAGGATCCAGGGTGGCATTAGTTTCCAAACATTTTAATCGAGCTTTAAGCAGAGCTCTTTTCAATGGCAGGAGATAAATGTAGCAACTGTTACCGTCCCCCTGAATGGCCACCTCCCATGGCGGGCATTCAGCCTTCCTTTCATAAGCCCTAAGCAGTTTAGTCTATGGACCCAGCAACACTCCACATATCTTCTAATTAGTCTAATTAGAAAGGTGGATTGATAGATGCAAGCAAGACAGAGTTAAGTTAGGAAGATGCTCAATGCTGCCAATCTCCACCGGGGAGAGGCTTCTCTGTGGGAGGAAAAAGAAATAAAGAAAAAGGGGGAAAATTAGGAGAAAAAAAGAGAGAGACAAATGAAAACCAGAGAGATAAATGAAAAGGAGGGGGGGGGGGGAAGGAAAGAAAGAAAAGAGAATCCCTGAACCTGACAAACCCCGAAGAATCCGAGGGACAGAAGGTGCTGTCTCTGAATTGAGGGGGGCACATAGATGGGGTGCCTTTCCTGGCCGGGTTTTTCTCCGGTGTTTTGCGTGATTTTCATCCAGCGTTGGAAGAGCTCCCTGCAGCCCCGAGCCGGGCTGCGCCGTCGGGGCACCGATCCTGCCCCTAGCTCGGCGCTGGGACGGGGGGCCCGCAAACCTCCACGCATGGAGGAGAAGGAAGAGAAAGGGAAAGGTGCTGAGAAGCGGCTCGCTTCACAGTTCCCACCTCCGCCTGTCGCCGGGGAGCTGGGACCCGCTAAGATGCCATCAAGGCTGCATTTGTGTGGGACGCGTGATAGGGTCTGACTGGGGTGCAGGGGCAGGCGGGGGATGAAGAGGGTTCTCCACCCCACATTTCAGCCCACCACCGTCTCCTCGCCGGGAGGGAGGTACGGAGGGGAGCAGCTCGGGCCGTTTGAGGAAGGCTGAACCTTTAATTGGGAGATAAATCAGGGAGAGGAGCGCGGGGCAGTGGGCTCAGGTGTCAAAACAGGAGAAGTCGATAGGCCAGCGCGGCAGGGCAGGGCCTTCTCGCCCCCTGCCCCGCTACAGTCACCCGGGGAAATGTGCCCTCAGACGGGAAGGGACTGGGCGGGGGGGTGGGGACACAAAGCGGGGCCTGTGGATCATGAGTGACTCTGGTCCGAGTGGGGCTGGAACCGGGCTGTGCGTGGGGCTCTCTGCTCGCCTTGGCCCGGGAAAGGCTTTCCTCCCCCCTTTTCTTCCGCCAGGCAAGTGCAAATGACCGCGGAATAAGCCAGGAGAAGTGGAAGGCCCCGACCTCTCGCCTCGGCACCCTGCAGCAATTGAGTCCCTACTGCCCTCCCCGCCTGTTCTCCTGGCTCCTTCCCTACTACCTGCCTCTCTCCGCACTTGCTCTTTCTCTGGCAGATTGGATTTAGGGATCAAATTATGAACAATTCCAAATTCAGTACTTCTCTAGAGAAAAGAGGGGGTAGGAGACAGAATTAGGACTCAGCCTGTCAAAGTCCCTAATCAAACTGCTGGCGAAAGGGGATTCATAGACAAAAGGAAACAATGGAAGTCTCGTTAGATCATTTTTCTGGACATTGTTTATGGTCTGGAAGGGATCAATCGTTTCAAAATGTTACCAGTAAAAATGATCCTGTGTGGAATGCAGCTAATCCTTTTAGGTTCCTGTCAACTGTTTCCACTCAAGGAATCCGATTTTTCAAATCAAAGGTGCAGAACTCAATTGCTGAGGGATTTATAGCGCCGGCATTGGGCTCCCCGCCCCGCTCCCAACCCCACTGCGCTTCCAAGCACCCGCGTGGTGCCGAAGGCAGAGCCGGCCCCGCACTGTCCGTGCCGGGGCGGGTTATCAGCCCAGGGCGCTCCCTCGACGGCAGCCGAGCTCTGCCCCGTCGGCGGGCGGCCGAGGTAGGGCGGCAGCGTACCTGGGGCCAGGAGGAGGCGTGGAGGAGCCGGTCCCTTCCAGCCGAGCTCCCCGTCTCAGCCCCTGGCGCGGCCGCGGAGGTTTGCGCAGCTTCCCTGGCTGACGGCGGCGTCTCGCAGCTTCGGCGCGGCAGCTCCGGGGGCTGCTCTCGAGAGAGAGCAAGGTCTGCTCTGCCCGTGTGCTAGCGAGTTGTCGCAGGCTCCCTCTGGATGGGGAGGAGGCTGGAGAGGAAGGGAGTCGGTTTAAAAGCAGAGACATCCCCGTCGCTTGCCGGCTGCTCCGCTCCGGGGCGCGGGCCGGGGAACTGCCTCCTGGGCAGGGGCTGGGACCGGGGTCTTCCCCCCAAAACCGCGACCCGGTGGCGGAGGGGCAGATGCCTGAAAACCCGGGGAAGAGCCGTCGCGAGGGGAGCCGCGCTGAAAGTGATCTAAAGAGGTTAATTTCCAGAGAAGGGCCGCCCTTTGGCTTTCCGTAGAGAAGGGGAGACAGAGGGGAGGAGGTCCGAGGTTCTGCGCTAGCGCCGGCCGCCCAGGGCTTGCGGGACAGTGCAGGGACAAGCACCGTGTGTGCTGCCCTGAGCCCAGCGCCGTCTGCACCAAGAAGGGCGGGTTAAAGGCTTTCAGAAAGATGGGAAAGGTGTTTGGCGGAACACACCGAGCTGCCCAAGAAGGGATTTTGTGCCCTTAGAGGCAGGATGGAATGAGTAGTAGGAATTATTTTACGCGGTCCGTAATTTCCAACCCCATCCACTTTCGAGTAAACAAGTGAATTGGCATGCCAGCCCCCTCTTCGCTCTGCTCTGGACAGTTATTTTATTTTCGCCAATGCTTCCTTTAATTATGAGCTATTGATCTGAAAAGACCGCTTTCCTTTATTCCTCCCTTCGTGCAGCCGACAGGTGGAATTTCGCTGTATACATGTATATTAGAAAACCATCGGTTATGTCCAGTGGTTGCTGAATAAGCAGATGTGACAGTGTTTATTTTACGAAAAGAAAATCTGGGGAAGACACCTCATTTATCTTGATTGTGTGTATTTAATGTATTTCGTGCATACAGGTGTGCATCGTCTCCTCCGTAATGAAAGCCGAGAAGCAGACCTACGTCCACCGCGGTAGGAAGAGCCATATTCCCGAGTTTTACAAGGACTTTCCAAAGCACGGGCATTTGCCAGAGCGAAAACTGCAGCGCCGTAGATGCGCAGGTGCGGGTCAGTGGCAGCACCGGGTCCCGGGCACACACGTCTCAACATAGACACGTGTTTCGATGCACACAGATGGTTTTCTGTTGCGCGGAAGGGAGAGAAATACCTTTGGATTAACGGTGGGTAAGGCTTTCCCAGTCTCAGACAACGAATTAATGCAACAACTGAAATCTCTATTTATCCTTTTGCTTCCAACATAAATTGTATAATTTATCATCTAAATATGGGGCCCCGCAGACTTCTGCATGCCGTTTTGCTCCATCAACGAAAGGGAAACTTAGAACCAATTCAACAGCTCTCTTGTGGTTTGGAGAAAGGGCAAGTTTAATTATTTTGATTAAAAGAAAATCCAACACAACTTTTGCTCTGAATTCGTCTCAGCGATATCATTTCTGAAACTGGCTAGACACCGCGTTTTCAAAAAGCATAAATCTAAGAAGTCTTCCTTACAGTCCAACCCGTATTTTTTCCCTGCTTTCTGGGAGCTCCGGGGCCTACGCGGCAGGTCTCTCCTTTTCCTCCGAGGCTCATCCCGCAGCGGCCACCCGCGGAACCGGACACTTGCGCTGAGGGCACATCCTCCTGCCCGGCGCATCTTCCGCGGGGCTCCCGCTGGCGCGGATCACCGCAGCGGCGGGGGCTCTGCCCCGCTGCGCAGCCGCGGCCGGGGGACACCGCGAGTTGTGTCACGGGGCTCCCTGCTGCCCCCGACGCCGGCACCACCCCCGTTTTCCAAACCCCGCAGCCTCGGCCTGTCCTGCCCCGGGAGCCGCGCGGCTGCGGAGCCGGCAGTGCCCCTCGGGGTTGGACCCGCGGCGGGGCAGGGCGCTCTTCTGCGAGAGAAAAACGGAGACAAGGGGTTTACCGACCCGGGACTCGCCTGCAGGCCCCCGCCTCCCCCCCCTTCGATTGGCACCATCCGCGCGGAGAGAAAACGAGGACATCTGCTGCCGCAGGATGGATCCCAGAGTGGCTCGTTACCGTCGAGGGTGACATTTTCCTCCGCACTTCCCTACGCGCATATACGTCCGCACCGTGATGCAAGAATTTTTCCTTCGCATCCCAGTCGTGTTGTTTTGGTTTGGTTTTGGGGGTTTTTTGCAGCGCGGGAAGGGGCAGCGAGGGGAGAGCCCACGGCGGCTGCTCGACGTGTCCCGGTGGGGTTGAGGAGGGGGAAAGAGCTCAGGTCGGAGAAGCCCTACAGTGTCCTGCGACAGGTCACCGGGGCTGAGCGGCAGCGGAGGTCGAGCGGACACCCACCCGCTCGGGAGCAGCCGGGCTGCGGGCACACGGCGAACGCTCCTCGCCGGCCCCGTCAGCGAGAGAGGGGAGAGGGAGAAGCTGCGCTGAGTCCGGAGGAGCCGCTGATAACAGGCTGGAAAACGGATCTGCTTCTGTTAGCGAGTCTCAGCGCAGGGAGAGTTTCACCGCAATCCTAATTTCCATTACTTCTGTCAAATACAATATTATCAGAGACTACTGAAGTACTTACTGTAAGTAACGAGAGAAAGTACTACATACGAAGAGGAGCCTCCGGGCCGTGCCAAGGGACTATTAAACCAGATACACTTTCCAACAGATCCCCCGCACAGGCCTCAATCTCGGCGGGGGCAGTAGATCACTCTGCCCTCGCCAACAGCTTTGCAAGAAGGAGAACAGCTGAGAGCAGGTGAAGCTCTCGCCTTTCACCCTCCGGACTCGGGGAAGCGGCCCTGGGTACTTGGAACCATCCCGCAAGGATGGGAGATGCGCCAACCGCCCTCCCCCTGCCGCCGCTGCTCCCAGGGGTGCCCCTCTCTGCATCAGAAAAATAACCCGGAGCGAACGTACTGCCCGAACGAGGGGGAAAGTTTAAGAGGAGACCAGCCTCAGGGCCGGGGAGGGGGCCTCGCGGGTCGCCGCCCCCGGCGGTGCCGGCAGAGCCGTGGCGGTGTCGGGCCCCTCCGCGGAGCCCCGGCGGGGACGGCGCGGGCTGCGGACGTGCAGGCTAACGGGCTTCGAAACCGGGAAGGGACCGGGAAACTTCTCTTATAGGGGATGTGCGAAGGAACCGAACGCAGTCCCGCTTGAGAGAAATGTTACACAAGATGCTTGCAAAGAAATATTTTTTTAAAAAAAAACTAATTAAAATATATAAATCATCCAACAGAAACAAAGAAATATGTGAAAGGAAACAATTCTGGATATACACACTGTGTGTGGCATAAAAAGCGATTGAATACATAAGGGCTTCATTAAATTCCCAATAGATAACATTTGGCTAAATCTATCCCTAGATTAAAACTCTGCATAATAGCACCATAAACTAAAAAGTTTCTTTTTGTGTGGTCCTTCTGGAGGAACCGATTGAAACATTAGCCCCCTCATAGGGCAGTCCCCTCCCCAATTCATCTCCAGTAATTCGTCTCTCAGCCCTACGGGGATATGATGAGAAAAGGAGACGGGTTAATGAATCTACACTTTGTAGCTGGGAGGAGGAGAAGGAGGCGACACCATCCTGTTTGTCCCACCAGCTCGTTTATTAGGACCCAGCCTATTTTGGAGGAATTGTTCTCCCGTGCCCCGTTCCTGCGAGGACTGCACGTTCCCTCTGTTCGCCTTGAAAGCCGGGGTGGGGGGGTGGGGGGAGGGCAGTGAGGGCCATTTGCATGCGAATGGGCCGCGGCGGCCCGGCGGTGCTGCCAGCCCATCAAAGGGGCTGCGGGCCGGGGCTCTCACTCGCCGGCACCTGCTCCAGCCCCGCCGCCGCCATCCACCGCGGAGCGCGGGGAGAGACACCGGCAGGCCCCGGGCCGAGGCCCGGCCGCTCCTCCGCGGACCCGGACAAAACCAGAAAAGGGGTCTTCCCGCAACACCACACGCCCCTTTCCCGACATCTTTCCTTAGCGCTCAAGCATAGAATAAAATAAAACAAAGCAACGCGCGTACTGCAATTTCTGCCACCGTCCCTACCAGCTCCCAGGTGGAGGCCCAGAGGATGCAGGCGGCCGGCACGCAGCCTGGAAGGGGCAAGCGGCCGAGCGGTTCCCTCGCCACGCAATTTCGAGCGCGGCTTGGCTGGGAAGGGACGCGCGGACAGGGCACCCTCCCCCCCGCAGCGGGGCTCCCTGGGCCTGCTGCGGGGGAGCCGGGAGAAACACGCGAGGGGTCGCGGGAACCTGCTCTTCCCAACTAACCGCGCGGGGACAGCGGAGGACGCACATGGCCTGCCCCCGGGCCGCCACCAGAGCTGCCCGAGGCCGGAGGGGCCGCCGGCTGCATCCCCCCTCGGGGACCCCGGGACCAACACGCCCGCGGCCGCGGCCGCCTGCTCCCCGCTTGCTTTTAGCCTCCTCTCCGAGGGACACCGAGACCGAGCTCCGACCGGCGCAATCTCCCCGCAGGGCCCCGGGAAAGCGGCTTCATCAGGTCTCAGCGAAAAGGCTGCGCTCTTCTCGACAGGCACGGCGCCTCTGGGATATTTTCCTGTAGTTTTAGAAATCAAATGGGACTCTCCGTCCTTGCTCTCTAAGAGATTCGGGGCACCCAAAGAGGCCCTCCAGTTGTGCACTGCAAATAGAGGCCAGCAGAGATTTCGCTTCCAGTCTTCCCACTTAGTGAAAACCATTAATTTAACCCTGCATTGCTACAAAAAATAGAGAAAAGCATCACTAAGAGAATACTTAGACACAAGGCGACGAGGTACTTTGATACCAAAATCCACGTAACCACACAGCCTTCCCCTTTTCACTCCAAAGAACACTAATGGGATAATTTTTTTTCCTTTTTTTTTTGTTTTTATGAAGATTCACATAATTTATCCCTGAATCCACTAAATTGGTATAAATACAGTCGTACTTCAAAAGCACTTCCCTGATTTGAAAAACTCGTGTTCCTAATCCACAACACGCCTACGCTTAAGACCTGTGATTCTCTTTTCTTGCCTGAACCCCCAATATTCGAGGCAGATTTTTGGTTAAAAATATTTAGTTTATGACATAAACCTCTAACGCCTTTATGTGGGTTAAGACGAGAGCTCAGAATCAGAAAAGCTGCTTTCACCGTTTGGTTCGTACACTTGCATATCCCTACTTCAACAGCTCATGCGCTTAATCATCTCATCACACGAGGATATTCCAATGCTTATTTTATATTATATGTATTCAAAAGTAGAAACACATGTCCCTATTACCGTCACAGAAACATACGAGTCTCGGACAAATCTTTCTGAAGTTCACTACGTGCCCCTTATTAATAGTATTTTCCTTTGGGCCTCTTGGAAACAGAACTGTGATGCAGTTGCGATTTAGAACACGCCCAGGACTATTAAAATAGTTTAAAACTGTTTTTTAATCGGCCCCTTGATTGGTACCGTATAGAACCGGGCTTTGCTCCCTCGAGAGAGACCTGTTTCTATTTATTCCCTCTTTTGTCTTTGCTCTTTCCACCCCCACCCCCCAATCTTTCATCCTCTGTTAGAGTTAACAATGGTTTGACTGCAAAGATCATATTCTGATCTTCTTCTTCGGGTCAAATCCAGACAGAATAAATTTCAATCTGTAAAATTCCTTGGGTATTTTGCCACTAACCCCGAAGAAAAAAAAATACCAATGTCCCAAAGAAGGGAGAACTATTAAGGGAGGAGGGGTCTGAAGCCATTTGTATGGCTGGGCGTCTTTCATCTTTGGTATCTGGGCTTGGTTAAGCTTACTTTTTTTTTCCGTTTTTTTTTTTTTGAAAATTAAAAATTTTATTTTTGAAACTGTGTAAAAATTTTACATTAAAATGGTACAATAATACTTGCCAGTAATTTTTAACAATATTCCTTGTAAAGAATACGCATAAAGTACAAAATAAAAAACTCCGTAAGTCTATTATAATACAAAACACAGGTTAAAATAAGAAACGATAATCTTGACTTTCTTCTGTGTAAACATGTTAATCTTTTCTTTTCTTTTATAAAAGTACATGAGACAAGTGTACTAAAATGAAAAGTATTGCTTTGCTGTCCTCCCTCAAGCCTTTTTCTTTTTTTTTTTTCCTGTACATTACTGTTTTCAAGCTCCTAGACCTGAGAATCTCTGAACTTTAACGGTTTAGAGACGTTATTTATCACCATTTTTTCTTTTTCTTTTCTTTTTTTTTTTCACTGTAAGGAGTAACGAGTAACTTTCCCGGAGCGCGCCCGCCCGAGCAGCATCCACACCTGGCTTTGCACAATTGCGGGTCCGGAGGCCGCCGCGGCGGCGACACCTCCCGAACCCCGATCCCCACGCAAAGCCCGCAGACCTGCCGGGCGGCTCTGCCGGGCGGAGAAGAGACGTACCCCCGGTCCTACCTTCGGAAACCCTCAACAGTTAGAGATCCGTGCCGCGAAGCCGGGGGCGGCTGGCAGGGCGGCGGCGGGGGGCAGGACGCCCCCTGCGCTCCCCAGCGAGCGGGCCAGCCCCGGCGCCGCGCCCGACTGCGAGGCGCAGCTGCTGCCCGCGCCGGGCCCCCCCCCGATGATGCTCTCGATGGAGAAGGGTGAGCGGGCCAGCGCCGCGCCGCTGCCGGGCTTGGCGGCGTGCAGCGAGGCCGCCAGCGCTGGGCCCAGCGGGTGCGCGTAGCCGAAGGGCGTCCGAGCCAGCTCCGCCGCCGGCAGCAAGGGGCTCGGCGGCGCGGCGGCGGGGCCGGGGGCGCTGCCGGGGGCGGCGGGGGGCTGGCGGGGCGGCGGGGAGGGGTGGTGGAAGGCGAAGAGAGCGGAGTGGGGGTGGTAGGTCTGGAGCTGGAGGCCGTAGCCGCAGCCGTAGGGTCCGTAGGCGCAGGGCGGCTGCTGCGGGGGCTGCGGCGGGGGCTGCGGGAGGAAGGCGGCGGGGTCCACGGCTCGCAGCAGCAGCTCGGGCGCCGGGAGCTGCTGCCGCTTGAACCGCTTTCGGCGGCGCAGGAAGCTCCCGTTGTCGAACATGTCGGCGGACTCGGGGTCCAGCGTCCAGTAGTTGCCCTTGCCGGGGTTGCCGGGCTCGCGGGGGATCTTGACGAAGCAGTCGTTGAGGGAGAGGTTGTGGCGGATGCTGTTCTGCCAGGCGGGGAACTTCTCCCGGTAGTAGGGGAAGCGCCCGCTGATGAACTCGCAGATCTCGCTCAGCGTCAGCCGCTTCTTGGGGCTCTGCAGGATGGCCATGGTGATGAGGGCGATGTACGAGTAGGGCGGCTTCACCAGGCTGTTCTTGCCGCCGCCCGCGCCTCCGCCGCTCGCCCCGCCGCCTCCCGCCGCCGCCGCCGCCGCCTTCTGCGGGCCGCCCCGCGAGGGGGGCCG
This sequence comes from Clamator glandarius, assembly GCA_033459285.1. NCBI lineage: Eukaryota > Metazoa > Chordata > Aves > Cuculiformes > Cuculidae > Clamator > Clamator glandarius. The sequence continues at coordinate 1,666,702 of JAUNZM010000293.1, forward strand.
GGAGCCGCCGGCACCGTCCCCGCCGCCCGCCGCGCCGCCGCCGCCGCCTCCTCCTCCGCCGCGCACGGGCGACCGCGGCAGCAGGGCGTCGTCGTGGAGGTCGCCCACATCCTCCTCGTCCTCTTCCTCTTCCTCCTCCTCCTCCTCGGTGTACGAGCGGCGGCGGCGGCCGCGGGGCCGCGGCTCCTCGTCGTCCTCCTCGTCGTCCTCTTCTCCCACCACATCGATGTCGGTCTCCTCAGCCAGCGCGGACGCCTCGGACATCTCCGCGCTCAGGGTCATGGCGCGGCGGCGGGGCAGCTCATCCGTGGCGGGCGGCGCGGCGCGGCGGGCGGGCGGTCGCTGTCCCCGCCGCCGCCAGGGCCCCCGAGCCGCTCGGCCGAGAGCCGCCCCGCCGCCGCCGGGCCGGGCCGAGCCCCCAGCGCTCCCTCCGCTAGGACGGGGGTTGCTTCGGGGTATCTTTTGCTGCGCTTTTTTTATAGTCTTTTTTTTTTTTTCCCCTCGATTTATCTCTCTATCTCATTTTCTCCCTCCTCCTTTTAAGGGGTCGTTGAGGCTTTTTGTTCTGTTTTGGTTGGGGTTGGGGTTTGGGGGGCGAGGGGGGGGGCTGCCCCTGCAAGCCGGTTCCCCCTTCTTTCTTCTCACCTCAGCCCCCAGACATTAATGGATGCGGGGCTGGAGGGAGCGCGCCTAGTCCTGGGAGGAGGAGAGGGGAGGAGGCTGGCGAGGAGGGAGGGCGGAGGGGGCGGCTTGCCAGGCCCTAGGAAAGATGGTGAAAAGGCTGGGGCCGAGTCCCGGAGAGGCCAGCCTTCCTCCCCGCCTTATAGCGAGGTGGCCATCACATGGCTCCCAGCGTCAGAGCGCTGCGGGGCGAGCGTCGGCTCCGTGTGTCGCACCCCCCGCCCCTCACCCAGACTCGGGGCGCCCGCCTGAGACCCCTCTCTGGCCCCGCCTGGAGCCTCTGCAGTGGGGGGGACCCGTCTTTAGGGCAAAAGGGGCAAATAAAAGACAGACACGCACGCACACACACAAATCCAGCCTGTCTCAAACTGCCGGAGCATCTTCCCAGGAGACGTCCGCGGGGTGCCGGGAGCTCTGCGCCTTCCTGGATTCCCCACAGGGACGGGGTCCTGCTTCCTGTGGGAATCGGAAAAAAGCTCCTTATCTCCGAGATTTCGTTCCCTCCGCTGCGAGGGATGCGGGGAATTTCGGCTGCCGAGGAGTTGGTGGGCGAGAAGGAGCGTCTGGCCGAACGTGTCCCCAAGTCCTCTGAAAGAAAATCGAGGGGAAGGAAGGGGTCACCCCCAAAATCAAGCCAGAGGGAGGGGTGATGAGTTAAAAAACTCTACAAACTTCTGGCCCCGGGGTGGTTTAGAGACATTTCTCTCCCCTCTTTCCCTCCAGAGTTTAATTCTTTCAAGAATGACATCAAATATCTCTCGACGTCTACCTCACAAACTCTCCAAGAATCTCACATTCTCTCCAAGAATTTCACAGTGTATTTGTAAGGCTGTTGGTTTTAACTGGAGAGAAACAGCTCCCTCCATTACGGGAAACGCTAACACAGAATTAGCGTTACCTCTTTCATATGCAAAGGAAAACAATTCACTGGCCTTTAAAATGCCAATTGTGCTTTGAGTGTAGGAGCAACACTCCCAAGAAAGAGACACAAAGGATTGCTTCCTAATTAAGTCCCAGTTTCAGGTGATGCAAGCAAGGACTGCGGAAGAGTAGGGACCCCCTTTATAAGAAGTCTGGCAGAGGAAAATCAATCAATCAATCAATCAATCAAACAAACAAACAAACAAACAAACAAACAAACAAACAAACAACCTGGGACATAAACGCAATCACCGTGGTCTTAAAGCGCTTTGAAAATTCCCATCGCCCCCAATACTGGCAGGATAACTCATGATCAGGATCCGACTGGGGTGGGAGGAGGAGTAGAGCATTTCGTGCTCCCGCAGAAATCGTCCTGAGAAGGGCGTACGGGCGCCTGGAGGCCTTGCTGCTCAAATCTCGCTTCTCAAAACACACGCACAAGTTTCTCGAAATGCGTTTGCGATGCATCGTCCTAATCAAAGCCTCAAGCCACCCTGTTTCAAAACCAGTTCCATGGATTTACAACATAATCCTTTCTACTATTTCCAAGTAATCCTATTTACATTTTGTTCACTACTAAGGCGCCTGCGACAGAATACCACCAAAAGTTACAAAAGAGGGGGAAAAAAGGGAGAAACAAGAACTCCCAAACTCCGTAGCTGACTATTATTTCTCTTTCCTATAGTAAGATTGATAATATCGCTCGAAGTTCACAGTTCATAGGACGTAAAATAATTATTTGCATTAGTTTTATAATCTCAAACCAAGTCAGTCTAAGGAAGGCAGAAAGAGGACTTCTCGGCGAGAGATTTCTCCTCTTTACAAAGGGTTAGTATTTTCGTCTTTTACTCTTTTACTCTCTTCTTGTTCCTTTTATTCTCGCTCTTCTTCCTGTACTTTCTGATGCGCCTGAACGTTTCAAACCATCTTGAAAACAAACCCCACACTTTTAAATAGGAAGAACAGTAGAATTTAAAATTTCTGGGGGGAGAACGGCTGTGGCAACAAACCAGAGGAGTCGGATCTTGCCGAGATCTCCCGCTGACACCCCCGAGGGCCGCGCCGGAGCCTCGCCGAGCCTGTGACACCGGCGGCACCGGGAGGGCCCGTCTGCAGCTCGGGTGCCCCTGGACGTGGCCGGACAGGGTGTCGGGGGCAGCTGGAGGGGGAGCTGCGGGCCCCCCTCGGCAGGTTTGGGAGATACCTCAAACCCTCGTCCGCGGTGGAGGGGAGGGACGAGGGCTCTTGCTTTCTGGGGGGCAGCGCAGCCAATTAAGTCCTGATGTAACTGGAGCCCCTGGAGACGGCGATTTCCCGCTTCTTCCTCTCGCTCTCGTCCCAGCCCGGCAGGTGCCTTCCTAGAAGGGAAAGAGAGAAAAGAACAGAGGCGAGCAGCGGCAGCGCTGCCCCCGGCAGGAGTCCCGTGTAGCCTGGTTCGCCCCGTCCCGGAGCCGCCCCGCTCCCGGCACGGCTCTGGGCGGGCGGGGGATGCCACCTACCGGCAAGCAGCGCCGGGCGGAGGCGGCGACGCCTCCCCGGCTCAGAGCAGCCCCCGGGCAGGGCAAGACAGGACCCTCCCTCCCGAGGCCCTGAGGAAAAGCACCTGAGAAATCCCCTGCACTGAAGGGCTGGAGCTTCCCAGGCTACCTCCTCATCCCAGCCCCGTGTGCTCCTCGAGGGAGCGGAGCTGCCCTTCTCGTGGGCCACGCACCCACTCGCCAAACGACCCCGGCACCTCGGGACCTTCCACGGTTTCCTAACAGTTGTGAAGTATGTAACGAACGTGTTCCTAAAACACGAGAGGCACAAAGCAGGGTGTGAAGTACAGGTGTGCAGGCAGAGCTGAATTTTTTATTGCTTGCACCTTATGAGGAACCGCTAGGAGAGCTGGGGTTGTTTAGCCTGAAAGGAGGTTGTAGAGAGGAGGGTGCTGGCCTCTTCTCCCAAGTGACAGGGCACAGGACAAGAGGGAATGGCCTCAAGCTCTGCCAGGGGAGATTTAGGCTGGACATTAGGAAAAAAATTTTCACAGAAAGGGTCATTGAGCACTGGAACAGGCTGCCCAGGGAGGTGGTTGAGTAACCTTCCCTGGAGGTGTTTAAGGGTGGATGAGGTGCTAAGGGACATGGTTTAGTGTTTGATAGGAATGGTTGGACTCGATGATCCAGTGGGTCTCTTCCAGCCTGCTTATTCTATGATTCTATGATTAGTCATCATAAATTTTAATCATATATCATACACATAATTCTGTATGATATAAAGAACACCCTGCATTTTATCAGTGTGGTGCATAAACTGATCAAAAAATTCTGATAATCCAGACAAACACTCCTGGTGGCTTCTGCCCTTCACTCGGCCCTCCCTGGCAACGAGGCTGGGTCCCTCATGTCCATGGCTCTGCCAGGGAAGTGACAACAGGAGCTTCCCCACAAGCCTCATCTCTCAGATACAAACCTGAGAAGGGACTGGGTATTCTGGCAGATCTCCACAGCTGGAGCTGACTGGAGAGCCCCAGAAAGACAGGGCATCCTGGCTCAGATAGTGCCTCCAGGGGCAGTAGGCAGGAGCCAGACTGGGTGGACATACCACTACCTCCCTTTGCTGGGTTCTGGGGGACGACGCTTCTCAGGAATCCAGCAGCATCCCAGGCAACACACCCTTCCTGCTGCTGGGGAGCCTGTCCTTGAGCAGAGCACCCAGAAGACCATGTTAGGACAGGGAACAGATGAGCCTACAACCTTCCCTGGCCCTTCAATCCAAGTTAAAGAGCATCCCAGGCACAGTTTGGGGCACTTCCATGCAGCCATGCTGGCACATTGACTGAGATGCTCTGGGTTTTCCAGAGCTGAGACTGACCATACAGAAGGATTCCTGATTCTCTCCATCTCCACACAAATCAGCTGCCTCGTGGTGGTGTGCATTCCTGAGTGATTTGTTGAGTGTTTGACCAGCTGCAGCCTATAGAAAGCAGGGTAGAGCTTGGTCACCAGCTAAGTGTGCTGGAACTGAAGCACCTGCTCTGGGCTTGCTGCACCTTGCAGGACTCTGACACAAAAAGCTGCACTCCTTTTGGTGTGTCCTCATACATCTCCACATCCATATCCAGTCTTACCTGCAGAACTGTACTGTTATTGAAATAGAACTATTATTGAAATAAAACCATTTCCTGAATACTTTATACTTTCAGTCAGTGTGGTTCCTTTGGCCGAAGAAAGGATTGGTTTCTGAGCTGCAGATATCATGGAAAGAAAAATTCCTCCAGCAATGACTGCGCAACAGGATGATGGTGTCTGTTGCACTGGTAGCTGTAGCCTCCATTACCCATACCACAGAGATCATCATCTTATCTCCTTTTTTTTTTTTTTTTTGTGGGTTTAACCCCCACTTTCTGTGCTGTTCAGTTTTAGGGGAAGGTAACACTTCCCTTAAGCCTTCTGCAGAGGCTGAATTTACAAAAAGGGTATGTGTGATCAGGCCCAAACCCAATATACTGGTGAGGGATTGCAGCAGCCACCTGAGAAGCTGAAGAAGGATGAAGGAAAATCTAGGGCTTCCTGCCATACTTACTCTTGAAAAAGAGTTTGTCACCATTGGAGATGACCCTACAACCCCTTGCCTCCATTGTCAAACTTTGCGGTTTTTTTATTCTTGACCAAGTTTTTTAAAATTTTCTTCTTTTCCCCCTCTTTGTTCCACAATTCTTTCAGGGCAGGTACATTTGCTGTGACAGCTGAAAGCCACTTTTTCTAGTGCCCTTTTGAGCCTTCAGTTTCTCTAAAATACCATAAAATGTTCTCAGCATCCTTCTGCACTTCTTGACCAACAGAACACAAGGAGAGTATACACTAGACCAAGACTTGTCTAGCAGCGTAAGCTGATTTCAATGTCAGCCAATACTAGACATGTAGGAAAGAATATAGGATATAGAAAGAGGTCAAGTGTGTAAAATTGATTCCTAGCTACCAGAAATCTTTTTTAAAAAAAAAAATCCAGAGATAATTTCTGAATGAAATGAAATGAAATTTCAAGCCTGCAATGAAATTTCTTGAATTTGCCCTGTTTCTTTTTGAAATGATATACATTCATACCACTGAACATGTTCTGCAGTGAAATGTTCCCCAGATCTAACCATGCATGATGTGCTGCACCTCTTTTTGTTTGTGTTAAGCCAGTTACCTGCTCATTTAATCCAATATGCCCTCCTTTTTTTTACTAGAAGAGGCAAACAACAACAGTTGTTAACCACTCTCTCCTTGCCATTCATGACTTGCAGATTTTACCACATTTTTTTCATTGGTCATCTCTTTTTCAGGCTGAAGGGTTCTGATTCAGAATTGCTGGATTAGTGTGGCAGTAATTCTGTGCCCCTGACAATCCTGACTATCTTGCTACCTTTTGTTATTCAGCTCAGGTTGACTATTATTGTAATAATCCTCCAGTACAGCACAAGATGTCTCAATTTGCTTTTCCAGTTTTTATTTCAACTTAGTATTTATACCTTTTCAAGTCAGTGTCTATTTCCAGTGCTAGTGGAGGGATACTTGATTTTCCAAATGGAGTGGTAGCCATCAGAGCTGGTACAGCAAGGCACTCATCACATGAACAAATCATGTTTGTTTAGATTACATTTGATTTCATGACTCCACTGAGTGTGAAAATCTTCCTAACATTCCCCACATAAGCTCAAAATTCTTAATTGTAGATAAGCTCTGACAATTTAGGAGGGAGATTCTGTAACTGATGCCTCAGGTAATTGAGATATTTTCCATTTTATTCTGTAGCAAAGCAAGTAAGCCCTGAATGAGCATGAACCCATTCATAAATGCTGTGAATATTGGCAGGTGTGCTCTTTGTTCACTTAGAAATCCTTGGGGATAAGCTGTACTGTAATCAAAGAGAGAGAAGATGATTGATTTTTCCATCTAAGACTAAGTGGGTGGCAGGTTCCTGCCAGCTTTTGAGCAGAAATAACAACTCGCTGCTGCAGAAGGAGGAAGGTCTTTGCCCTGTCCAGCCTCCCAATCTCTAGCCACCTGCACTCACCATTTACCTCCCATCGAGCATCAAGCTGGACCAGGAGGCCTAGGAAGCCAAAGGCAAAATCCACAATAATTCACCTCCACAGTTGTCGATACATTAGTCAAAGGTGGCACATTGACAGCTATGCACCTAAAGCAGGGTCCAATTTCATCGTGATCCTGGGCTAAATGTGGGACTATGCTGATTTTGGGTCACTTCTTAACAATGTTTCTGACTTGTAACTAACTGCCTTAGCAGGGGTCAAAGCTGTGGTCACCATTTAACTGATCAAGTTCTCTTGTATATCCTGTGTATAGCACATCTACAGGAACGCTTTGTTTGTTGAGTCTCTGCAACGTGTGTATGAATTAAAGGTACCACATATTTTACCACATTTTTCACATGCAGCCACTGAAGAATAAGGTGACTTCTCACTTATGCCCGTTCTTTAGCAAGGTCTTCATTGCTAATTAATATTGAAATCTTTTCTAGGTGAGCCCTTACCAGTCCATTTGACAGAAATACCCTGGTATTCAGCAAAGCCTGCTTGAACCATGTGTGTCAAACACAGAGGATTCTTCATGTGGCACTTCTCGATTACTCTCTAGACAGTGTCTGTGGGGTATTACAAAAGAGAGAAGCACCCCACAGATCATGAAAGTCTTGTGACGTGGCTTGAAGCCCAGGCATCTTGGGTTGTTGAGTTTCAGGGATAGAGGTATGGCAAAAAATAGACACCACTTTCTAAGGAGAATTTTTTTCCTTGACACTGAAGTCAATTTTGGATTACTCCACATAACTCACCATCATGTTGTACAGCATTGTAATATATGAGATAAAACCAGCATTACACGTTAGTTCAATCTTCCTGGGCTCCCATTAAATGTTCATATGCTGAGTATCTCTTAAAAAGTTAAAAATAGTTTGTTGAGTCTTACTTCTAGACTTGTGGAGATGGTTGCTTTTCCATTAACATCTCTCAAAACGCATTTGCTCCTGTACCCCATAATGTCACTACTTATCCACGTATTTTTCCAGATAACTTAGCACTTTTCCCATTGTCCTGGAGCACACACATTAGGAACAATAACACTATTATCCCCTGTGGTGTCTGATGTGCCATACACTTCTGCTTTCTTGAGTGCTAAATATGGCATTCTTTTGAACAAATGATCCTTAATGTGGTTTTGAATATCAGACAGATTACCTTCACTGCCTGAAAAGTATATCTAATAAGTGCTTTTTTGTGGTCACTGGTAATCAAGACAAATATTTCTTCACTGCAGCCTTATCGCTTATATTTATGACCTGTGATACGTTCCCTGAATATGAGATTAACTTAACACCCCTACTCAACATACCCTGTTATTACATACACAGCACTGGCCACGTCTTTCAGGAGAGATATATCCCCTGGTATTTTGACAGCAAATGCTGTCATTCTCCTTCCTTTAAAATTCCAAGTACTTTAGGAGACATTTTTCCCTGATAAACATTTTAATGGTCTTTTTCTACTCTGATGCTGCTTCTGTGTAGCTAACGAACTTGGATGCTTTAGCAATGTATCTTTAACATTTTTTGCACCCTTATTGATGCTTACAGAGCTCAGGCTTTCATTCAGTGCTACAGGCTTTGGATCTGTTTAATTTCTCAACAGAAGTTCTTCAGCTACCACTAAATCCAGGTTTAGGTTTATGTTTCCCATTAAACAATTACACAAAAAGGACTGGAGAAAGCAAGCCAATACTATTGTAGCATTCTAGAATTCTACTCTGATGCAAAGTTTGTTTTTCAAATAGCTGTTGCTTGATCCAGGAAATGTAACCAAATCTTACATAGTTCCTTGAACTGCAGTTCTTCAACTGCTTCACTTGATTCCTGATACAACTCAGTGATGTGGTTTTCAGCATAATTTGTCTTCGAAATCTTGCATGAGGGAGTATGAGATCATACCTCCAGCTTAGTTAATCCTATGCCGACAGCTGGGACACCACTTTCCACAGCTTCTATCTTGGAATAATCTTTTTGTGACTTGTTTTCACTTCAGTATTTCAGCCTATTAAAATTTTTCGCATGTTTGTAATCATCAGCTGGCTTACTAAAATATTTCTTATATATTGTTGGCAAACTGATAAACTGAAGCATTTATTGCTTTTACTTTGAAGAGCCCACAGCAATTCAGAAGTTTTCTGTTTCTATCATCCTGACTCTATTCCATTTTTTTACAGAAACATTGCCAATTTCACCACGTAATACATTCATAAGTTTTCTTTTTAGTTCAGAACAAACTCTGCCCACTCTAAATCCCTCCCCAGATCTGCTCTTCCCCTTCATCTGCTCAGTTCCTTTCTTGCTGCATTAGGAACTGGGTTTGCTAGTTTAGATACAATAATATGAGCTATTTCCCCGGCACTGTTTTCTGATTAAATTGATATACCATCCCAACTTCACAAATACATTAGACCAAATTTCTGCGGGTCCCACTACCATCCTTTATAGCTTTTCGACTATACCTCTAATTTTTTTCTGTGACATTAATCTTCTGGGAGGCACAGGTTGCTCTTCAGCAGTACCTTTTGAATCATCACCTCCCTGAGACCTTCTGTTACCACCAGATGGAGTAATTTCAGTTTTATCATTCATTTTCACTGATCACAGAAGTCTAAATTTTAACAGAAATCAAAATTATGTGCACAAGTTAACTCTCAGCTGTGATGTAGTTGAAAGATATTATAAGAACAAATAAAATTTATATGCACATACACACACACACACAATGCACTGCTTTCACAAAGCCTTGGCTCTGGGTATTACTAATGTGGGAGTCTTAATATTAATCAACAAAGAAGGATAAATTAATTATTAATATAGCCTTATAGAAACAAGGACAAAGTGAATAATTTGTTGAGGATATTCCAGATACGAAATGGTTAAAGAGGCATTAAAACACAGGATTGGATGGCAAGATCAGTAGTATTTCTATTGATTCCAGGAAGCCCACTAGATTCAGTTGTGGTGATAATGGGGGCAGGACTGCAGAGCAACACAGCCTCTCCTCTCTTGTGTCACTTGGTGAGCATGTATAGCATGACATGGTGGGATTGCTGGGTTTGTAACCCCATGCATATGCTCCCGCACTCTAATGTGCAACACGGATCCAAATTCTGCAAAGACTGCTCAGCTTTCTGCATGGCAAGAACAGTTGTTAGAACCAGACTTGGAGTTCCTGATAACTGCAACATAAGCCTTATGAGGAACGGCTGAGAGAGCTGGGGTTGTTTAGCCTGGAGAAGAGGAGGCTGAGGGGAGACCTCATTGCTCTCTACAACTACCTGAAAGGAGGTTGTAGAGAGGAGGGTGCTGGCCTCTTCTCCCAAGTGACAGGGGACAGGATGAGAAGGAACGGCCTCAAACTCTGCCAGGGGAGGTTCAGGCTTGACATCAGGAAAAAGTATTTCATGGAAATGGTCATTGGGCACTGGAACAGGCTGCCCAGGGAGGTGGTTGATTCACCTTCCCTGGAGGTGTTTAACAGACGGGTGGACGAGGTGCTGAGGGGCACGGTTTAGTGTTTGATGGGAATGGTCGGACTCAATGATCCAGTGGGTCCTTTCCAACCTAGTGATTCTATGATTCTATGATTAGTCCCATCAGACCCCTCTGAGAAGCAAGTGGAAACACACTGTGGAGGACTGAAATAATAGGCTGGGAGTGATCTCTGCCCTGAAGAAGGCCTGAAGAGGCTGGGGAGCAGGGAGTACAAATAGTCAAACGGAACAACATTGGCTTGAGTTAGGGCATTACGTGTACGTGTTTTGTTCTTGGAAGAGGACTCAGAGAACACAAAGGCAGACAATACTGGAAAAGGGCACAGGAAGACCTCCGTGATGGAAAACACTGCTACAGGAGAAGAGCAGTGAGAGAGATCTGGAGAGAGCAGAGTGTGTTCGATGACCAGCAGAAAGCAACTCTGCACGGGCGCTGCTAACACGCAAAGTCGACGTGAAAAACACCTGAGATGGAAGGAAAATAAAGCGAGACAGGTAGCGCCACACGGGCCGTGATGGAGGACGAAAGCGTGCGGAGTGGCGGTGCGGGGGCTGAGCTGGGAAGATACGCTACCAGCACGGGGAGGCGGGCTGCGCTACGGCAGCGAGCACAGAAACGCAGCGCTGACGTGCTTCCTCGGAAATAAAAAAAAAAATTAAAATCGAATAGATGGTGACAGATCGGGGACGCACCCGAGGTTCGCGCCCCCGGCGAGGCTGGGAGGGGCGGCACTCAGCCCGGCTGGGCCGCACGAATAAACCTGGCGGGGGGCTCGCCTTGTGCCGCCCCCGCCCCCGTCCCGGTGTGAGGAGGCTCCACCCCCATTCGTTTCGAACACGCCCTTTCCCCCCAAAAGGACACGCCTGTTTGCGAGGAGACCACGCCCCCCACAGCTAACCACGCCCACTTCCAGGGAGACCACGCCCCTCTTTGCTACGAGACCACACCCCGCTCTATACTCAGAGCCCCTCATGTTCAGACCAAGCCCCTTTCATTTGGAAACCACGCCCCCTGCAGAGAGGCCCCCGCCCATCTCAGAGAGGCCCCGCCCCCTTACCTGCTCGTCGGAAAGGGCGCCCCCTGCCGTCGCGGGCGGCGGCGCATGCGCCTCGTGAGGCACTGTGCCTTCCTTCCGGCCGCCATCTCGCTCTCCTCCGCGTGCAGGATTCAGCGCCGCGGGCCCCCCCAAGCCCCTCGAGTTTCTTCTCCCTGCTCCGGCGCCGCCGCTCCCGCCGCGAGAAGGTACAAAGGTGACGGCGGGGTGGGGTGGGGGTTCAGGGGAGATTACTGAGGGGCTGCGGGGTGGGGCAGGGCAGGACGGGGCAGGGCTAGTGCAGGCTGGGCCTGAGGGAAGCCTGGTCTGGCCGCGTCCCGAGCGACGGGGCGTGGGGGGGTCTGGGATGAGAGGGGAGAAGGAGGGAGAAGTGAGGGGGAAGGAGGTAGAGAGGGGGGTCGAGGGGGGAAGGAGGTAGGGAGGGAGGATCGAGGAGGGAAGGAGGTAGGGAGGGAGGATCGAAGGGGGAAGGAGAGAGGAGTGGGAGGGAGAGAGAGAGAGGGAGGGAAGGAGACGGGAAGGAGAGTTTAGGGGGGTGGTTGTGGGGAGGGAGGGAAGGGTGGATGTGGAAGACCCCTGTGACCACCTGCCCTGTTGCCGGGCACTGCTTGGCCTGCCTTCCATGGGCGCTTTTCTTGTTTTTGCAGATGAAAGAAACAATCATGAATCAGGAGAAGCTTGCCAAATTGCAGGCCCAAGTGCGCATCGGTGGCAAGGTAGGAGCCACCTCCTGCTCTGCCTTCAGGACTACATGTCCATGTGTGCACACTAAGCTTAGTGTGAAGGGCCCTAAAAACTGGGGTGGGGAGCAGCCCTGATTCCTCTTATCTTGGCTTGACTGTTCTCTGAGGAAGCTGTGCAGCTGTAGAATCTCTGGAATCAGTTCTACAGAAGCAGTATAGAGCAGCTGAACCTCCAGCTTTTTATCTTTGTGTGTGTTACAATACATTACAGCAGATTTGCAACCTATATTCTTGCATGACCCATTTCAGATGGCATGTAGGATATGAAGTAAGTAGATCTTGCTGCAAGTGAGCTCAGGTATAGTTTTTGTAACGCATTATAGAGGGTTGTGTTCTGAATTCTTGTCACTAATCTTTAAGATGCCCATGACTATTTTGTTTTCCCTTTTTGGACAAAGTTCAAATTCTGTACTTGTCATACTCTTGCAATGGTAGAGGAACATTCTCGGTAGACCTTTTTATTTTGTTACGGCTTCTGAATATATGTAGCTGTGTGGTTAATTATAATCTGAAAATTAAAAAGTACGTTGGTTGTAGTTGTATGCTAGTAAACATTTTAATTATAGTGTCAGTTTCAAGGTAATAATTTGTTAATGATTTCTTTTATACTTGAGGAAGTGGACATGCAGTATTCTAGAATACAAGCTATTTATCAGACCTCTTTGTGACAGAGTTCCTGTGAGCTGTTCTGAATTAGGTTTTTTTCCTTTGCTTTAGTCGGAGATTTAGGCAGCCTTAAATCGGGCTTTATTTAGTAATTGACTGGCTTGGTGAGTCTGCATATTCTTTTTATGGGTTAAGAAGAGAAGTGCTGTATTGTATTTAACAATTGAGTGCATGTTATCAGCATGTATTTATTGACTAGAGAGGCTTTTGATATTTGTCACTTAAGACATATTCAGATTACAGCTGTTATAGCTCTGGTCAGTTTAGGTGTTTTAGAGATATTAAGCAAAGCCTAGAATATGCTGGTGATTCTGTCATTCAGTTTTAAAACTGGCCTATGGAATACTTGAATTGCCTCAACTTGACTTTTAAAATTTGTTCTATGTGTAGAAATTATTACGTGATTCTTCTCGGCATTGTTGCCATGTAAGTTCAGATGGGTGTGGAGGAGACAAAGGGGGAAGAGTCACTCCTTTTGAGGAAAGGTTGCACATTGTCTCTGCTGCCAGATTTTTGTGATGTTGCAAGGCTGCAGATCTTACAGATAATGTAAATATTACATTTAGGTGAAGGGCTGTGGTAGGACTTCATGTGAAATTTGAGATTTTTGTGTAGAGTATTGCTAAAGTCAAATGGCTCTTCTTCAGAACCTCTTTAGAAGAATGGCAGATGAGTCTGCAGTATTCCATTGGTGGCTTGCTGTACCCACTCCTCTTTAATTTAGGGATAGAGGGGTGTGAACAACATGTCTCAGCATGACTAGGATAGAATTTGCTTAGTAAAACCCTGTAATCTTTAGAAGCTTAAATCTGTGGACATGAAAACAGCAGCTGTTCCTTTAAATTTAAATCAGATTATCTGTTCCTTTAAATTAAAATCAGATTGTCTGAAGTTTGATATGGGTAAATGGAGGTACATGTTCTGAGGTAGCCTTTGGCTTAAGATGTAATTTTTCTGAGATCTATTGAAAGATCTTTTGTCCAGAGAGACATAATGTATGGCTCATGTAGCTGAATTATTGTGTAGTCAAAATATTAAAATAAGACCATTTCTATTATTTTATTGGTTTTCACATTGCTATGTGCGCTGATTTGGCAATAGCAGGGAAGGAATATCAAACTTTCTAGACAAGTGATTAAACTTTGAGCAGTAGTCTTCCAGCTGTTAGTTTTGTGTGAATTTGTCATTAACATTTCTCATTTGTTTGTAACTGGGTTATGTTAGGGGTGTTAATGTCCTGCCAGTTTTCTAATTTCTGCCAGTTAACTCAAAGGTATTGCAGCCATTTATACAGCCATGCTGCAGCGTGTTCTTTTATTGCCAGCATTTCAAGGTGGGCAACTGAAGTAGGAGGACTTACAGATGTAGGGTGTCAAAAGAAGCTGTTTCACCGGCTTCTAGATGTTCTATGTCAGATCTTACTGAAGACTTATGGTTGTGCGAGGATGTATAGAGTGACGCTTACTGGTTTTGCATAGATACAGATATGTTTTGATATGGGACAGTTATTTCCCTGGGGAGGTCTAAAGCTGTGTGTCTGTAGGGGCACTTAATATTTGCTTGTTTTCCTTTCTAAACGGGCTTGATCCAGAATGCTATTAGAAGTATTTTTTTAAAACGTATTTATAAAATACCTCAGGGAAAAGCGTTCTTTAAGTATGGATACCTATCAGATGGGAGACATCTGTTTGAGTATTTTGTTTTCTCATATTCATTTGTTAGTGATATGTTGATAACTTTATGGCCTCTGACTATTACCAAAATTTAGCCACAATTGTAGATTTATAATCCAAGGGAAAATTTATAAGCTTCAGAAATTACCTGAAACTGTGCTCATTCTTTAGCTTTATGCCTACGGTAACAGAAAAGGATAAATGTCTTTTCTAAGATGCTGCAGAATCCTGATTAGAATTGTGGGGTAAATGTTCTCTGGTTCATTGATTCCTAAAACCTCACAATTCTCACAGTGTGAGAAAGCAAAGCTTGTCTTACGGCAAGGAAAAAATTCTGCAGTGCAGTTGGAGTTGTGAGATTGTGTGCACTGTAGCACAGAAGCAGCACTTTATATGTTAAGTTGATTTGTAGGTGGCTGCAGAGTAGTTCTGTGGCCCTCAGGATTAGAGTTTGTGAAGAGCTATTTAAGTACTAATTTGTAAGTTGGCTTTGTGGCTTTTTTTTTTTTTTTTTTTTTGCGAAGGGTACTGCCCGCAGAAAGAAGAAGGTTGTCCACAGAACAGCTACAGCAGATGACAAGAAACTCCAGTTTTCGTTGAAGAAACTGGGAGTCAACAATATTTCTGGTATTGAAGAGGTAATTGCTTCAAAGGAAAAAATTACTTTCATGTGTAGAAATATAAATTTCCTGTGAAGTAACATCCCGAACTTGTCCGTAGGTTGTTATTGTGTTTGTAGAACTTCAGTTTCCTGTTAAATCTTGCTAAGCTGATTCAGAGATTGGATTTTTTTCTTGCAGGTAAACATGTTTACCAACCAAGGAACAGTCATTCACTTCAATAACCCCAAAGTTCAGGCATCTCTGGCTGCTAACACTTTCACTATCACCGGCCATGCTGAGACAAAGCAGCTGACAGAAATGCTTCCTAGCATCTTAAACCAGCTTGGAGCTGACAGTCTGACCAGCCTGAGGAGATTGGCAGAAGCCCTACCCAAGCAGCGTAAGTTGAAAGTGCATTTCAGGCTGGCAGCTGACTCGAGGCTTACTTGTGTAGCAGCAGTGTAATTCAGTGTGCTTTTGCTATCTGCAAGTGTGTTATAAAATGCTTATAAAGAAATTGAACTCTTTAGATTTTATTTATATCTCAAATCCAATGGCAAGTATAGCTGAATAAAGCAGAGGCACCTGTTAGCGTATCTTGCAGCTGGTGTAGTACTGGAGAGCTGTAGCCAAACATGATTTTGTGGGAGTTTAATCCTTGATGTGACTACCATATTTTGACATATCTTGTTCATTAATGCTTGGTAGATGCGTTACTCTGGAAGAGTTAGGTTTTTAAAAAAAGACAAACTTTGAGTATGTCAGGTTTTGACATACTCATTTGAATGGAAACATAAGTAATGGGGGAAGGGGCTTGAGGACAGAAATCTTGCAGCTGCTTTGCTGCCTCACAGGTGTGGTGAAGGCGTTTCTTGAATGGGCTTTTTGATAGCTAGGAGGGAATTGCATAGTATTGGTAAGTAAGTATATTACAATCTCTGTGTGAGTAGGACAGTGTAGAGAACAGGGCTGGCATGAGCATTAAGTTGGATATACCAATTTCATGTTCTGCCTTTAATTTAGTAAAAGAACATGAACAGTTTTTCTTCCTGAAACTGTGTGGGATAAGTGGAGGGACTTGAGTACGTGGTGTTAGCAAAAGGTGCTGCTGCTACAGGCTAAGAATTAGAAGTCAAAAATCAGGCTTGTTGATGTTGGGAACATTCCTTTGTGTCCTGCATGTACCCTGTTCCTGCTTTTCTAAAGTATCTTAAACTCATCCCTCCCAAGGTATGGAACATCCTGAACATGGAGGAAGTAGAAGTACATGATTGTGTCCAGTGTCTGTTAGTTTTGAACTTGATTGTTAATTTTTTTAAATTCTGCCAACAAGACAGCCTGTGTTTCCATTCCTCATGTTGGTGATCATTCCTTCCTGTCAACTACCCTCTGAAAAAGTCTTGCTAGAAGTAGTTTTCAGGAGGTGGGTTAAACTGCTGCTTTCCCTGTGGAGCTCAGGTCATTCTTTCTTAGTGTCACCTGTGTAGCTTCATTGTGGTAGTATTAGGGCTTAATGGGGAAAAAAGTGCTAAACAAAAAAAACAACCTTGAGGGATTTAAAATGACCCCCTAATATCTCTTTTTTAATGCGGTATATTCTAGATAAATTAAAATGTGCTGGTTTAATATTATGGAAGCTTGTTAAAAGTGCTTACTTTGTATGACCTAGAAAATAGCTATTCCTTTCTACTCTGGGTGGATGCCAGAGTAGCTGCACAAAACTTTCCATTCAGCATTGTCTGATAGATTTGAAAGCTTGACGTGGAAGAGTGAAGTGTCTGTAATGATTGCTTTTGCAGATGCTGAAGTAAACTTAGTCTGGTCTTAGGGATGAGAATGCAGACAATTCGCTTTTCAAGTGTTGTATTTGACACTAAGATGCACTTAAACTGTAACAGCTTTCTGTGGTTAAAAAACAAAAGAGGGGTTAGCTGTGACCTTGTCCTAAGCTCTTTCTGACAAAAGTTTATGCATTCCTCTGCTTTTGTTCTCCAGAAATCAGGGTACAGGTCTAGTATGAGCCCATCTTTTTCCTCATGCTTTCTTGAAAATGGGGAGGGATTAATTAGGATAAAACCGAGGTCTTAATGAGTATGAGACATTACCATTGGTACTACAGCTAAGAATGACAGTGAACATAGTGGCACAGGCACAGAGGGACCTGGGGTATCTTCTGATCATTATGCTGCTGTAGTTTCACAGTTGGTCATTGGTCTGCTACAGTGAACACAGTTAAGTGTCAGTAGCTCTGGAACGTGCAGTGGGAATGGTTAAAAAATTACTGGGACAGCAGAGATGTGGACCAGAACACATGTTTACCTAAGGCACCTGAATGTAAAATGATGCATTCAGTTCTATTACTTTGACTTTATTGGGAACAATAATGTATTTAAATGCCTCTAGTCATGTGTGTCTACCTGTAGCTTCACAATTATACCTTAATTTTTCTTGAAGGCCTAGGATCATAAGGTTATTTCTTTTCCTTAGAATTTGCTGATATAAAACACGCAAACCTTAAGAAACATTGAGTGGTCAGTAAACCAAGCTGCTTTTAAGTGAAATTGGTAAAATCAGTCTCTGCATTGTAGCTGAAAATGATTATCACACACAGGGAACTCAGGATACCTAGATAAAAGACTTAGCATGTATCTTCTAATGTTCCCACTGGGGTATTTGAACATTGTCCGTAACAAAGGGAATATGAACTTCCTAGGTTATTTGAAGATTTTTATTGAGCAAGTAAAGTGGATAAAGCATTGCAGTTTAATTCAGACTGTTTGATAACATTTTCAAAAAACAAAGCAAAACAACTAATGAAGAGGCCCGTGGTGAGCTTGACTGATGACTTTGAATTATTTGCTCTTGCAGCTGTGGATGGGAAAGCGCCTCTTGCTACTGGTGAAGATGATGATGATGAAGTTCCTGGTAAGAACATGCATGCAATGGAAGAAAAGGAAGTGAATTTTGCTAAAAGATAACACCTGGGCAGAATACTTAAATATTTTCAGACACTGTGAAAGACTTAATGGTTTGAGCTAGCATTTTTGTAGTGTGTATTCGCTGTGGCTAATATAATTACTTAATATTCAATACGAAGGGTGGAAGGAAACTGCCCTCTTAATATGACATTGCCCAGTGGTGAGGATAGTGAAGTTAAATGCTTTTAGAATTGTGCTTTGTAGGGAACCATCCCAAACTTGGTTTATCGAGAAGAATAAACCATGGAGCTCTTGAGTTATTTCATCTGTTAGCTGCAAGTTATTTTATGTTGAAAGCACCTGAAATGAAGTAGAATTTTTTGGGGGGGAGAGAACCAACACACAATTGGCAAACTAGAAATAGGTCAAATTTTAATTTCAACATTCTTCTTTTTCTAGATCTGGTTGAAAACTTCGATGAAGCTTCAAAGAATGAGGCAAATTGAACTAAGTGTCACTTTCTGAATAAAGTTAAAACTTGAAAAAGCTGCATGGAGCTGCTATTTTATATTGCAACTGCTTTTATTTTTCTTTTTATTTCCTGATGAGATCTCAAGATCTGTGATATTTGGAAACTTATTGAACCTGCTGACTTGCAGAATAACGCCACCCAACTCAGAGTTAGGTGCAGGTATGCGTCTGTGCATGGGGTGCAAGGGGGAGTTTTCCTCAAAGCTTGCACATCAGGCGTCCAAGCTGGCACATTTTTATTGATCTATATTATTCACATGTATTAGGTTAGTATACATAGTCATGACTTTTCCGAGAAGTAGGTTGGGTTAGTAAGATTAGTTCCAAGAATTCATTAACATGTATCTCCTCCTCCTTGCACATGCGTTCCTCCTAGTGGTAGTTGTTGATGAGGGTCTTTAGGGATGAAGGCAGGTTGTCTTTGTCATGTTGAACTTTTCAACTTTCCTTCTTGCACATGTTCTTAAGACTTTTGGGCATCTCTTCAAGGTTGCATCTAGTCCTAGCTGGTTCTTCTCCCTCATATTATTGTACCAGTCCTTGTTATCTGGCTTAATTAGATACAGTCACATTCTTTCTAACTGCAGCTTTGTTAAAAATTCCTTATGTAAGTGTAAGTATCCAGGTGCAGGCTAGCTAGAAGTTATTGTTCAAGCTAATTCTATATTTCAGTTGTGAAATCACAGAAACTATACATAATATTCAAACTTATAACATGTTAGTAACTTATAACAAATGATCTCTTCTTTCAATTCTCCCCTTTCCTTTATCCTAAGCAAATTCTTTTGCCTATATAATACCGTTTTTCTCAAGAGTTTTGGCAAAATATTTATCACTTTCCAATCTCTGTTGTAGCTGATTCTTTTTCCATTCTTCGTAATTATTCCCAGTAGTCCAACAAAAATGCATAAGACATTGTAACATAAGACAGATTAGAATTTCTAAAATTATTATCATAGCAACAAATAATTGTTTCAGCCAGGCAAAATTAGGTAACCATGAGGTAAGTTTTTCCCATAGTTCAGCGATACTCTGTGAAGTATCATCTAATTATACTTGGTGTAGGACCTTTGCATGGTCCTAGATTCTTGGGACATGACTTTCTGTTTGACTGGACACATCTGCATAGGTGGAACAACCAGTACTGACTAGGTTGCTTACTCCTCCCATGTGGGTTGTAATGATATTGAGGGCCGTTCTATTTTGGAAAATCACCTTTTGCAAAGATTTTATCTCTTGGTCTAGATGATAGAGAGCATCAGCTGTTGAATTAATTATTTCCATCTCTGAAACATTGACTATAGCTCGCTGAAGTTGAGCTACTCCCAACTTAGGGAAGAAGGCCCTCGCAGAACTGTGGAATTCAGTAGTGTCTTAAGGGGTTTTTCACGACACATCTCAACTTTCCTCCAAACTCCTTGTACAATTCCTGTTATATTGTTCTTTAAAAACAATTGTAATGGAGGAGCCAAATACCTTATTGTATATTCCCCTGTCCAGATGCTTGGTAACTGTTTCCAGGCCTTTTGATCTCCACATAGCCACCAGTACCTGTTTGGTAATGGACAATTTAGCATGGGCGGAATCGGTCCATTTTCAAGGATAGCTTTCAGTAAAAGGTCTATCCAACTGTTATTATTGTCTTTATTTTCTAGCTTTATTTTTGTCCAATTTCATATCTGAATTTGTTAAAACATCCAAAATTTTCTGAAGTCCCAAATGTAAAATCATTACTCAAATACATTATCGAAAAATCAGTCCAGTTAAATGAAACTAGACTCCCTTCTAGGGGAGACCTTGTTCCACATAAGTTGTGGTTTGTTATTCCTATTTCTGTCCAATTACTCAAGGGGATTCCTAACAGTTGAGAGCTAAAATCATTAGCTTGTCCACATATCCAACAATTACTTAAAGTAGTATATTTTACTATGCCTCTGACGAGATATGTAAACGTTTGCATCAGGAACTGCACTTATCTGGTTACAATTTAACAAACTAAAAATCACAAAAAGCCAAACCCAGATTATTATCTTCGGATGTAGAGCTTTAAGGGTCTGGGTTTTTTGATCCCCATTGAGTCTTAGGAGCTTTCTTAATCCTGGTATAAAGAATCCGTGATGACTGTTCTTTGCTCTGGATTGCCATAGGAAATGTCAGTAGTACTTGAAAGGGACCTTCCCACTTCGGTTTTAGAGATAAATCTGAAATAGATCTGATGTACACATAGTCACCTGGTGCAATATCATGAATTGGTCCATCAAGGCCTCTAGCTCAAGCACGTAGAACTTGTTTCCCAATCTTTTGAAGCTGTTTTTGTATGTCTATTACATATTCAGTTTGTATCTCATTTCCTACCTGTGTTGATGTTTCTGCCTCTACAGTATAAGACCTGTCATACAATATTTCAAAGGAACTTGGACCTTGGCTTCGTTCTGATTCTCAGTAGGGCCAGAGGTAACAACTTGAGTCCAGGGCAATACGGCTTCTTGCTCTAATTTTACAATTTGCAACTTAATCAAATGGTTCAGCTTTTCCACCTGGCCACTAGCTTGTGGCCTGTAAAGTGTATGTAATTGCCAATCTATTCCCAATAACTTTACTGACTTGTTGAACAGTTTTTGCAATGAAATGGAGCCCTCGATCTGCAGATAATACTGCTGGGACCCCAAATCTTGGTATTTCCTGTAACAATACCTTAGTTACTTCTCTAGATTTATTAGTTTGGCAAGGGAAAGCTTTTGGCCATCCTGAAAAGATATCTGTCAAAACCAGTAAGTACCCGTACACCCCTTTCCTTGGCAATTCTGTGAAATCAATTTGCCTGTGCTGTCCCATGTGATTTCTTTTTCCTATTTGTCCCAGCCTAATCTTTTGGCAAATTTCACACTGCTGGGTTACTTGTTTAACAGTGGTATATAGGTTATGAGCCAACACATTTTGTCATATATTTGTATAAGACTTCTGTACCCTAATGTGTCTTTCCATGCTCAGCCATAACTATGGCCCATAATATTGTAGATGGTATTACTATTTCCTGTGGTAGTGTCTTTGCCTACTGCCCTTTTTCTCCTTTTCCCCTTAAATTTTCAATTAATTTTTGATCTTTGGAATATTTGGGATCGCAGTTGTTGATTTCTATTTTATCATCAGGGACCAGGGATTGCACTTCTTTTTCTGGTGGGCTAAACTCAGACACTTTCAGCCTCTCAGCCTGCTATAGAGTTTCCAAATACCTGACTAGCTGTTCCTTTTTGATGAGCTTTGCAGTACATGATTGCCACCTTTTCTGGCAATTAGACTGCCTCCAATAACTCAAGAATTTAATCAGCATGTTTTATCTGTTTTCCTTGGGTAGATGAAAGTCCTCTTCCTTTCCATACTTCCATCTGTTTACCAGGAGTCTTCAGCATCTTCCAGTGGTTCTTCTTTCAGGTCTGGGCAGCTGGAGTACACGGCTTAAATCATTTCCAAACAATCATGAGATACTGGATCTCCCGTAGTTCTGCTAAGAAAACATGCTGGGTTGTCAATGTTAGTAATAACGATTTCCACATCATCCTGCTCTACCATAATGGCTTGGTACTTTGGGAATCTCTGTGGTGATAATCGATGTCCCCCTTTTACTTCTAATACTGCAGACACGATATGTGATACAAATACTGTAATTTTCTGGCCTAGCATGAATTTTCGGGCCTCTTTTATGTTGAGTACAACCACTGCTACTGCTCTCAAGCAGCTTGGCCATCCTTTCCTCACTTCATCAAGTTGATTTGAAAAATATGCCACTGCACTTCCATATGGCCCTCAATTTTGGGTCAAAACTCATAAGGCTATTCCCTGGTTTTCATAGGAGAATAGCCAAAAGGGTTTTGTTGTGTCTGGTAAGCCCAGGGCTGGTGCTTTCATCTGTTCTTGTTTTAATTGGTGAAAGGTCTCATTAGTCTCTCCAGCCCAAATAAGATCCTTAGAATGTCTTTAAAAGTTCATATAAAGGTCTCGCCAAAAGTCCATAACTGTGGATCCATAGGCGACACCATCTTGTCATACCTAAAAAGGTGCAGAGTTCATTAACTGTTTGTGGTCTGGGAGTTTGACAGATTACTTCCTTTCTTGCTGCTCCAAGTGTCTGTTGTCCTCCAGTCCTAGGTATGTTACTTTTCGTTGAACCACTTGGGCTTCCTGTGGAAAGACTCAATATCCCTTTAGTCCAAGGAAGTTTAGCAAACTAACTGTCCATATCATACACAGTTCCTTTGTTTTGGTGGCTATCAATAGGTATTGCAATACCATTCCTGACACGGATGGCCTTTCCCATTGTTCCAGATCTTTTGCTAATTGATTTCCAAAAAGAGTAGGACTGTTTTTAAATGCTTGAGGTAATACTGTCCATGTAAATTCAGTCTGTCTCCCAGAGTCTGGATTTTACCACTTGAAAGCAAACAATGGCTGGCTTTCTGGGCTCAAAGGCACACAAAAGAAGACATCTTTTAGGTCCAGAACGGTAAACCAAGAGAAAGAACTGGGGTTATTTAGACTTGAGAAGAGAAGGCTGACGGGAGACCTTATTGCTCTCTACAACTACCTGAAAGGAGGTGGTAGAGAGGAAGGTGCTAGCCTTTCTCCCAAGTGACAGGGGACAGGACAAGGGGAATGACCTCAAGCTCCACCAAGGGAGGTTCAGTCTGGACATCAGAAAAAAAAATTTTGTGGAAAGGGCCATTGGGCACTGGAACAGGCTGCCCGGGGAGGTGGTTGAGTCACCATCCTTGGAGGTGTTAAAAAGATGGGTGGATGAGGTGCTGGGGAGCGTGGTTTAGTGTTTGATAGGAATGGTTGGACTTGATGATCCAGTGGGTCCTTTTCTACCTAATGATTCTGTGATCCTGTACTTCCTGTTCGGTTTATTTACTGGTAAAATAGGGGTATTATATTCTGACTTGCATTGTTTCAACAGCAAATTTAATAAACTCATCTATTATTGGTCGGATACCTTCCTGATCTTCCATTCTCAATGGATATCGTTTGATTCTTACAGGATTTGTCCCTTGCTTTACCTTAAGTACTACTGGGGAAGCAGTTTTTGCTTTTCCTGGTGCATCCGATGCCTATACCCTTGGCTATACCTGATTTCAGACTTCCTCAGGTATCCCAGTTTTGATGGGAGTATTGATGAGAGCTAAGCTTAAAACTTCAATTAATCGTTGATCTTTTACCTTGAATTCTGCTTTTCCTTTTAAAAATTTTATTTCTGCTTCTAATTGTTCCAACAAACCCCTCCCTAACAAAGGTTTTGGTGAATTTGGCATATATAAAAATTTAGGTACACCCCATTGTTTTCCCAGTTTAAAACCGAGGGCTTTCAAAAAGTATGCTTTTTCCTTCTGGCCAGTATCTCTTATTACTGTTAGGAAATCGTCATTAATAGGTGTTAAGTCTTGATTTAAAACTGAAAATGTTGCCCCTGTATTAACCAAAAATTGTAATTTTTGTTGTTGATTCCCTAGCTTTAATACAAGCAGTGGATCTGCTAGGGTAGATTCCCCAGGTCCCTGTCAGTCCTCCTTGATGTGAGCTTGTATCCTATTTCTTTTTTTTTTCCAGGACACTCATTTTTCCAATGACCTTCCCTTTTACACCATGCATATTGATTTCATCCTAAAATCCTCCTAGGCCCTGGTTTCTTCACTTCTTGTGCCTCCTGTAATGCTGCTACCAGCATTCTCCTAGCCTTCCTCCTTTCTTCTTCTTGGTTACTATACACTTTCCAGGCTTCATCAAAAAACCTCTCTAAATCCCTACTTTCTGTCGGCCTCAACTTTTGTAACTTCCTTTGAATGTTTGACGCTGATCGTCTTAAAATCAAGGATACTAATTGCTGTATTCCCACTTCATATCTGGGATTGAGGGGAGTGTGCTTTCTCATGGTGTCCTGTAAATTTTCCAAAAATTCTGAGAGTGTTTCCTTTGAACCTTGTCTCACTGCATATAATGCTGACCAGTTTATCGATTTTGGGATGGCCCTTTCCATCCCTTTAACTATCCAGTCCTCATAGGCTGTTAACAAGGCTTTATGTGCATTTCTGTAAGGATCCCACTCTGGATCTTGTAACTGTCCTTTTCCACTGATCCTCCTGAATGTCCCAGATTTCAGGGACCACGTTTACTTTTCCACACATCAATGCCAATGTTGTTGCCTCCCTTTTTCTCTAATCCTCGATCCTTTTTTCAGGCATACACTTAACTACAAAACCTGTCACACGCATGCTACAAAACCTTCTTCTCTTTATATTTACATTAAGTTTTGTCCTTGCCAGTTAGGCAGGTGTTCAACATTTCTTACATTACTGATAAACATAATATAAGCACACACATACTAAACCTGAGCATATTGTTCCTCAATTATACACACACAACAATAAAACTGCCTGCAGAAATAATCACATAAGAAATTTTTGATAAATCAATAGCTGGCACTCGTAAAATTTTAAGGATCATTTTCCCCATATTTTAAGAAAACCTGTTTAGGAATTCCTATAATATCTGGGTTGCTCATTACTCTTATTCAAATAACATTGCTCATAACCCAGTATCTCCATACATCTCTCCAGTATCTCTTCTTTCACTGCAGTTCTTTAGTTACTGCTTCTATACAGTATTATTTTTGTGGCCTGATTGAACAAATCCCTGCTTTGAAGTAAGTCAGATTGCTAATGAATCTCTGCCTGGACACAGTTTTTGAGTAACTTCTATACAAGCAAAGCCCCATCTGTAATGAACTTTGGCATATAATAAAAATATAAAAGCAACTTGCTGGTGTGGTTTCTTGTCAGAAAAGCAGGAAAAAGATTGGCCATAAATATTGATCAATCATAAAAGGTCTTACTTTTCTGTACAGCATCTTCCTTTTGCTGTGTATGTATGTAACTTCCAATGTAACCATACTGTAATTGTGCCATTACGGATTCACATCTGTAGTCTTGCTCAAGGAAAATGGCTTCATATCTCCACTCCAAGTATCTTTTATCATGAAGAAACTAAAAAGATGCCTGCATTTCTGTTAAAAAAAAGGTTTGCTAGAGCTTGGTCTTTAAAAAGCTCGGGGAATGTTCTGGTTCTGTTCCATAAAGCTTTGTAACAGTGGTATTATTGAGATTATTTTCATCACTTTTGCAATTTTCTTTTATAAATATCTTTATAATTGTTAATCTTATGTTTCAAAGGTTTTAAAATTAGTACACTCTTATTAACATAAAATCCTTTTGGAAGATGGTGAAACTTATGTATTTTATTTAGCTAGCTACATGAAAAGCTTCCTATGGTTTTAATATAACATTTTTAAAGCCATAGAAGGCATCTGGAGTTATTACAGATTGTGAGTTTGAGGTTGAATCTTTTAGGAAATGTTCACAGAATTTCACACAATTAGTAGCACGTCTTTAACATGCATAACCAAGAAAGATTTCTTGAGTTGGTTTAAAATGTTCATAGCTCAATACCTCAAATACTAAATCAATATTTGTGTATCTTATATAGGGTTGCAGGGAATATAGGGGAAGTTCATGTAGCTCACGCTTACTTCTGTGACACTCTGTGTTAAAATGTTTTGTGCGTAGAACATCGCATAGACATTTAACCTTCCCTAAAGTGGATTCCTGTATTTCTGCTGTAAATACAGATGTCACATTATGGTACAGGTAGAGCAAAAACCAGCATTTGAAATTAAGAGAATAGCTTGTATCTGTTGTCAGAATCAGTGGAAGAATTAAAAGAAAAACTAGATGTGATCAGAACAGTGGCTAGGAAAAAAGCTTGTGTGTGTGAATGTTTGGAAGTGAGTGGGGAAGTTAGTATTTTCAAGAGAGGTGGGGGGTAGTGGTTGAGAAGCCAGAACATGAAAACTAGTTGATCTTCCTGCTTATGAGAAAGGATTCAAACAAGATATGAAACTACGGAGTTACTAGTCAGCACAGATAGGAGAATCTACAGGGAAGTCTGTTGATGACTAGATTTTACAGCCTTCAATGACTGGCAACATGGTGTTATATATAAGGAGAAAGATTTTTAAAGCTAGGTATTTTAAAATTATCAATAAGTTCTCAACATGTCTTGGGCTTATGTAAATACATATGACCCGGTTACTAATTTTTCTAAGCTACTCTTTGTTCCTTTTCAGACTTAGTTTCAGCCACATCCAGCAGTTTGTGAGAGCTGCTGAAAATGTTTACCATTGGATGTGATAACTGAAAGATCCTGACCTGTAACAGAGATTGGACTTCGGAAGGTAGCCGTTTTTACAGAAAAGGAGGTGACAGTGTAGCTGAGCCAAACTTACTTAGCTAAGATGAAGTCTATAGCACAAGGGAGTATTTTGATTAGCTTGACTGTGGGTCAAACTCAGTGACTTTAAAGATGGATAAAAAGTGGGTGCATCTAGAAGCTCTGAGAACTGGGAGCATTAAGCATTACTGTGTATTCCAATAAACTCTAATCTATGGTTTCTTGGTAGCATAAGCTACTTGCAGTCTAATGAAAGTCTTTCATTGCTTTGTTAATATTCTACTTTCATGCATGGATTATCATTAGAGAATAATGTTACTGAATAGCAGTAAGACAGCTTATACAGCACTTTGCTGTCTTGCTATAATCTGTTTTATTGTGAGAATCAGATTTGGCAGATGCAACTTGTATATTGCCTTTACACTGCAGTGAAGGTACCCCAGCAATGAAAAAAACAGTCTAATAATACTTACGTAGTGCAGACATTAATAATACTTTTACAGATGACTTACAGCATTACTAATGAATCTGAACAAATCTTGGGTTAATTAGTGAGATGATGGTATAAGCACTAATTGTTATTTTTATAGTGCATGTCTATTATTTCATATGTAGGCAAAATGCAGAATTCTAGGATATGTTCAGATCCTGCTCTGATTGAAGGTCTGTTTGCTCATGCAACGCAGTGCTTTTACTATCCAATAACTAACATTTCTAACTCTTCTCACACAGTCATGGATTTGATGGATTATACAGGAAAGTGGCAGATAATGGTGGAAGTATCTGCTGCACTTGAAATCCATATTCTGCATTTCTGTTGAGTAGTGGTTTTGGTTGGATTTTAGTACTGCAAAAATGTAGATGTGAGTTGTGCCTTGTTCTCCCAGTTTTAGAGGACCCCTGAAGCTGAGTTGAATAGGGTTTACCTTCTATGATTGGAGACCCATACAGTTCTTTTATGGATCTGCACCTGAGTTAATGTTCATCAGGCTTATCCTGAATCTTGGAACTGTCTGCCATGTTCAGCTGAGCAGTCTCTTCCTTCACAACCAAGATATCACTAGTGGCAAGTATTTGTGCCTGCTTATTACCTCTCATTTTAAAATGATGCAATAAGATTAAGCAAGTTTTGAAGGTGTTGAAAGTATCTGCTGAAATAGTAGGAATTCTGTATTGCAGCCATGGTTCTGGCGTCTTTGTGCAGTAGTATTTTGTGGGCTGCTGTTTTGCAATGAGTTCTTAATAACTACGCATAAGTAAGACTGCTGCCGCCTTTAAGGACACAAGAGAGATCCAGGAGGGCTTCTTGCACTCTATAAACTTGTGGCTGTGCAGAACGAAGATAATGTAAAAGTTGTTCTGTGGGCCAAAATCTACGCTATATCTGTGACATTAGTGTTGATATTGACATCTGTAGCATTCCACACCTGTTAAGCGTAACCGGCAGTCACACTAGAATGGTGTTGGCCATTAAGCTCTTCATTGTCTCTTCAGTATTGCTACCTTTGCAGGACTAGTCGGAGTTAAAAGCAGTAATGCCTCTTTAGAGCCACTTAGGTAAACAAGATTGCTGTGACACACAGTGAGCAGACTTGAGTGGTTAGGAGCCATTTTTACAGTATTTATTATGATCAACCAGCTTGTGCTGATTTCTGACATTGTTTGGCTTCACCTATACAGGTCAGACAACTCACATGTTGTATTATACTTGGAGGACTCATCTGCCCCTACCAGTCATGAGTCTTGCGTAAACATATGGTGAAAGACAGCTACTACCTCAAGGCTTCTGATCCTGTAGAGGTAATGTGAACATGAGTGTGTGTATGGTTCATACCTAAACTAAAAATGAGATGAAGTGAAAAAAAAAAAATTAACAGTTGTGGAAGCTTATTGATTTGAGGTGTCTATTACGAGCTTTTGCTCCTGGGACAGTTGGTGTCCAAAACAGCAGGGAGGAGTTAATGTGAAAATTTTAGTTCCCTTCTGGCTGCTTTACCCTGTTTAGTGTTACGAATCAGGAGATGGTGCTGTTCTTTCTGGTTTAGGGGAGTTCCTAAACAGTGTGAAACCAGCATAGCCAGCTGTTACAGCTGGGGTTTGCCTTCAGCATATGTTGGAGGCAGCATTTGGATAAACAATCCCCATGTACATCTGCAGCATTTCATGCTCCAGTAATTCCTACCCGGGGGTGATGATCTCTAAGATTTTTTTTGTGTATGTATTTTTTACTGTTTGTAGAAGCTAGAGTAGCCTACAGGTCTCAGGATTCACTGAGTCATCTTCCACCAGCTTGCAAAACTCAGACTTGCTTAGATGTGACCTTGTGCACGTATACACTGGTGTCTAGGCTGACCTCTGTCAGGAACTGTAGACTAGATTGATTGTCATTCTGCTTTAGTGTGTTTGCTCTCTCACGTTTGTAGAATAGACATTCTATTTCCATTATATTTGTTCCTCATAATTTAGTGTTGTCCTGTTTTAATTATTTGTACCTTGAACATTAAGTTATATTACTTGTTTGAAAACCTGTAATTGTTTTTGCTTTTTCAATTATGTCCCATCTTGGTAGCTGTCTGGTTTCATCAGGAAATACAGTATACTTGACAAACTATGTCAGCGGGCTCTAAGTTAAATTCCAAGGAGGACTTGAGCCTTCAAGAATGCACCAGTATATTTTCTGGGAGGCTGTTGACCTTCTTGAAGCCTTCAAATTTTATGTGAGCAGAAAAACATATCTCTTCTACACAAAAGCCTTTTTGTAGACAATAGCAATGTCGTTATGCCTGTGATCGTGCCCTGTATTTATGATAGACATCACACTGCAGATGCAGAGTGGCTAGATGCGTGGTTTTCATTACACACTTTCAGAAACAACTGCATTTTTATGCTTTAGGTTATAACATTTAAAGTAATCTAGGTGTAGCCTAATGGCTGCAGATGCAAAGTGCAGGTATTTATAGGGTTTAGCCCAAACTTGCCTATTTTTCAACTGTGCTAGAAGCCTGGCTAACTGCTGGGACATCAAGTTTGCCTGCAGACTGGGCATCATCCAGTGTCCCCTAGCTGGCAATAATATAGAAGGGTTGTGTCAAGCCATTGGATGGTATGATAAGTCCTCCATAAATGCTTGTAAGTGATATATAATTGAAATTGTGTGAAAATTATACTGTCCTGTAAGCTCTATTTTCTGTTTATGAAATAGAAATGCTGATGTACTAGAAAATCTTGTGGACTGTCAAAAAGCACGTCATATGGCTGTATTTGCCATGTTTTGGTTTCAGTGCTAAAATAACAGCACATGCAGTTGTTTTATGTAATTAATCAAAACAATATCCCCCACATCACAGGTCAGGGTTGTTTTTGCAGAGGATTATTTAGAGATTACTTAGTTTTTTTCTCGCAGTAAAAGGATGAGCTGTACAGTGCAGACCCACAGCTATAATCCACCTTGTTGCTGTGCCCAGTTTGTCTCCCTCTCTGTTGGGTTCTGCAACCTTCCCCACTGGTTTCTGCGTGCATGGTTGGCTTCATCACTGCTCATCTGAAGATTGACTGACGTGCTTTACAGTCCTGTTTGCCTGCAGAGTTGCTGGCTTAATTTGGTGACAAATCACCCTCAACAGAAAGATCCATTCAGACGTCATTCCTAGGACTAACCTCTAACAATATCTTTGATCTTTAAAGTTCCAAGTGACTGGATTCCTAATTCACCCAGTTATACATTCATTGCCAGACGGAGCAGTGTACTTCCTGAAAGCGTTATGTGCTGCACAGCATGAGGCGCATGCAGGCGGAACTGCTATAACAATACTAATGATGATCATTCTATTGATGGGCTGTGGCTGCACTCCAGTGATTTATACTGTTGTTTGTAAAGGAAAAAAATCTGACACATAATGTTCAGGAAAAGCTCTGCTGGAATGCCCCTGAGAAGCCCAACTTCCTGGTGAAAAATACAGTACAGATTTCAGTCTATAATACCAGCAAATACAGTTTGGGGTTTTTTTCCTGTCCCTTATCCGTTACAATTTCATGAGAATATAGAGTTGCATCTGGTTCATGCTAGGGACTACCTAGAGCTGTGGATATGAACTGCTTTGGCAAAACAAGTTACCTAGAATTAGGATAAGCTTTCATAGTTGCTCTGTTTCTGACACTTCTTGTTTCAAGTGCTGTTATAAAACAATTGTGGAAAATAAGTAGTAGTTGTGGCCTTAATTTACAGCTGTCTCTTCAGGTTGTGAGTTAAGCAGCAACATCAGGGCTTAAATAAGTGAATTTCAAGATTGCTTAAAGGTTACTGGAAGAACATAAGACGAAGGCACAGTAAAACAACTTTGGAAACACAAAATTGGTGCATGCTGTAGGTAGGAGGTTGTCAGCCACGTAAGAAAAACGTTCGATGGCTGGCTTACATCTCTCTGGAGCTGAGTAACAGTACTTCTTCCTTCAGGGCTACCAGTTACTGAATTATCTGAAAAAAACCGCTGAGAGGAAACGCCTTGCATCTCGGCTGTGGGACAGTTTGCCTGTGGTGCCACAGTGGGGAGCTGTGATCAGCTTGCAGGAAGGAGTGGAGAGCCGAGGCCCCTTCGATCCCTGTGTGGCATGAGGGGGTGTGGGATACTGATTTATGTTTTGATATATACTCCAAGGAGAAACTCAAAAGAGGCTAAAGGGAGATGAGGCTCTACCCTGGGAAGGTCTGGAAGGAGGTTGCTGTAACTGTCTTTGAAATGAAAGCGGGGAATTCAAAGTACAGACAGATGAACAAAGAAGGCAACAGAGTGGAACTAGTAACAGCCCCAGGGAAAGCCAGAGCAGACAGGGAAGAGGATTACAATGTGCTCGTCAAATTTACATGCAAATAGTAATGCTAACGTGGTACATGATTAACTCCTCACTTGGCTGATTCCTGTCTGGTTGAAAATGTATAGATTTTAAATTGATTCTGTCACCTGATGCTGAGGAGACAGACAGGTTCTTTTGGAGATTCTTGGCACAATAACAACAGCACTAAGATATAGTCAGGACTAAAGTTTGAGTTTTGGTGGGGTTTTTTTGGTTTTTTTTTTTTGTTAACAGAATTACGATCGGTATAGCATAGAATTTGTGATTAGGATGGCACAGGATTTTGACAATCAATCAATGTAGGACAATTTATAAGTACTGTTGTACAGAATTTTATAATACAACTTATGCTTTTTCATCACCTGGATCCTCTGCAGGTCAGGTCAGCTATTAATACATGATTTGCTGTGTCAATACAACAATCCTAACCTAGACTTGAAAATCATGTAAAAGAATACAAGTCAGTCACTCCATCCTTGGAGAAAGCAGATGACAGTGGAGGTGTCCCAGGGCACTAGGGTCCTAGTCTCACTGTCCAGAAACATCTCTGGTCTAAATTCACCCTCTGGACCTGTAACTGTTTGGTTTGCTCACAGTACTCTGGGCACTGTTACACTTCCCTGTTCTCTGGCAGGGTCATCCATGCCATTTTTTCACGGAAAGGGTCATTGGGCACTGGAACAGGCTGCCCAGGGAGGTGGTTGAGTCACGTTCTCTGGGAGTGTTTAAGAGAGGGTGGATGAGGTGCTGAGGGGCATGGTTTAGTGATTCATAGGAATGGTTGGACTCAATGATCCAGTGGGTCCTTTCCAACCTAGTGATTCTGTGATATGAGGTTTGCTGAGTGCTTGGGATCTCCTGAAAACCTTGAGGCCAGCAGGGAGGGGAAGAAGAAATCAACTTGGTGCATCTGCTTGGTGCATGGGACCTTCAGGGCCTGATAATGAGGGCAGAGGGAAAAATGAATACACAACGAGCTCGGTGCCAGAAAATGGTGCTTGCCTTAGAAAATGGCATGCTACATTTAGTTATGCTACAACTATGCTGTATTACCAGAGCTTGTAAGCAGTGAGTACCAGTCAGAGTTCCTTTAAGAATCGCTTTACAGACAGCTTCTTGACTTCTTTTAATCAAATATGAACAATTTATTTATGGTTATTCTTCACTGTCTTCATTGATTCCGTTTCTGATTCAGCTGTTGCCTACCTGTGAGAAAGCAGAATTTCTCTGGGCAATTACAAAGTGGATTTATAAAATCTAGTTTTCTCCTTGGTGGAATTATTTCTCAACTATATTATTGCTCTCTGTGAGAGAGCTCTTTTTTACCTCCCTGCCAGACAGATAAAGCCTGTCTGCCTTGCACTATAAGGTTTCTAAACTGTTGCAGCCAAAAGTAGGTCTAAATTAATGTTAATTCTGACAGATGTTGTACCCAGTACATTGCAGACTAGAGTTCATTTATTGTGTGCTGCCACTGTTAAATGGGCACTGCTCTGCATAGTTAGATGTGAATGAATCAGTTAAATACTTTGTGCAGCTCTGAAGTATTTGGCTGTTAATACTGCATAAAACTGTGCTAGGCAATCGGCTTTGTGAGGCAGAGTTCATGACATCTATGATCACATGCTGCATGTTGAATTTGGCAAAAATAATTTAGTTTATCAGGTAAAGCAACTTGTTTACTAACACTCTGAAATACAGTATGCTGTCATTCAAGTTAAAATGTTAAATATTTTATTAACATTCTTGTAAGAAGTTACATTGGCAAGCGCTTTTGGTAAAAGGATTGGGGAGAATCAACTTGAACTTAAGATTTTGACTGCAGACTTTTCGAACTCCTTTGGTCTTGTGGCATGCCCTGGCAAGGGAACACTGCTGCTTTCTGACTCATGAGTGTGGTTCGAAAGTAACTCATGGTGTTTTCTCTCTGCCATCAGAGGCTAAAGAAATTATTCACTTAACACAAACAGCAGGCTGGCATTTAAATACACTTACAAATGCCAGATCAACCTTTACCAGTATATACAAAGCAAACTGAATACTGAGAAGTATTTGCATCAAGAGAAACAAAAATTCATCATAGTGCCTCAGAGAAACACAAAGTATATGGAGTGATACATGCTGTTAATATTGTGTAGTAAACAGTTGTCTGTTTTCTTGACTAATTTTCAATTAGTAAAGCTTTTTCTTTGCATAGTTTTTTTTTTCTACTCCCAGTTTGCTAATTCTGTGTTTCTCAGGGTGTCTGAATCATAGTGTATGAAGTACTACTGGGTGTTTTCTGCAGGGCCCACACAAGAGCCACCGAAAACTTCAATTCTGTGTTCATTGCATTAGCAGTGTGGTATTATGCTGTAGAAAGGGCTCCTAATTCTGGAAAGAGCTTCTGAAAGACAACCATCTTCCCCTTTGTACTTGCCTCTGTGGGATGTGTGGTGATGCCTGACAATTGCTTTAAATTCTACAGCAAAAAGTGGAAGTAATTCTGCATTTTGCTGTCTTAATCTACATTCCTCTATTGCAATACATTCCCATATAATTAAAAGATGCATTTTCCAGGATACGCTTTCAGGCGATAGTTAATAATTAGTCAGTTTATTTCCTGTAAATTAATGCTGACTGAATGTTATGACAAACTACAAAGCACGTTATTAAAAATTCATCATTTAGCTCAATTACTTTCCTGTAAAAGAAATAATACAG
Organism: Clamator glandarius; assembly: GCA_033459285.1. NCBI lineage: Eukaryota > Metazoa > Chordata > Aves > Cuculiformes > Cuculidae > Clamator > Clamator glandarius. Next base: position 1,700,890 of record JAUNZM010000293.1, read on the forward strand.
AATAAGGAAAATTCTGTACCTTATGAATGCTTACATAGCATGTCTATACATAAATTAATAGGCAATGGCTCAGGTTATATTTCAAGAAAATGCAGTTTGCATTTTATTTGCATTGCTTTTCAACAATATGGAAGTTCAACTTTTGTTTTTACAAAGGCCATTAAATTTCAGTATTTGTAATATGCAACTTTAGAGTAATTAAAATTACTTACAATAGGATATTTTTCTGAATTTTTATTATGGAACAATTTCCCTTTCTTGCTTCTAAGGTATTTCAGATTTAGAGTTTCTTTTATCTGATTTAATTATGTGTGATACAGTAAAACTGGTGTAAAGCCTACATAAAAACACAAGTGTCAAAGCCTTGGAGACAGGTAAGAGTCACTTAAATGCATCATGGAGTTCACCAGCACTTGCAAGATTCAGTTACATTTTCTTGCTTCATGTCCCTTAAGGTTAATTCTGTTTCAGATTTCAGCTTCATGAAAGAAATAGGTGTCTGGACTGGCTCTCATACAACCAACATTTCAGAGGTTTATTCTAACACAATTTACACTTTCTATCCACCTCAGTTGTTTCAGCATAGTCAGAAAAAAATGGCCTGAAATTCAGATTTAGTTCATGTAGCTTTGGAATTCTTTTTCCTGACATTTTTCTGTACTGTATATCCATTCATTTTGCAATAACAAAGTTAGCATTTTGACCTGGCTCTGGCTCAGAGAACTTGGATGGATCATTCCCCAGCCTTCTAGTACCTTGACTAAGTCAAGATCACAGTGCGTATACTTTAAACAGAATTGGATTTCCTTTGTATGTGGAATCATTTTCACACTGAAAAGTTAAACATAGTTTAGACACTATATTAGGAATACTGTAACATACTTGGGTCCACTCATGTTTTGTGAACTCTATATGGAGAATATATTGGAGACTGGGATCATTACCCACCCACTGGAGAAGAAAGGCAGGGATTGGAGTGGTCTATGTGTGTCAATAGATGTCAGACCTCTAGTGGATATGCTGGAGAAATGCTTATGGAAATACATGAACACCACCTGGAGATACCTGTATGTACTGTTAAGGGAGAAGTTTCTGAAACTTCCCTTTCAAAAGCATATCTGTTATTTGTGCAAAACCATTACATATCCCATCACTCAGTGTAGTTTTGAGTAAGTGCAAAGGTACCAGAAAATCAGCCACCATTGCCTGATTTTTCAACGAATTTAAAAATCATAATTGCTTTCCTAGCTAAACATCCCCCCAAACTGAGGGACAAGAGGCTGTAGAGGAGCCCCACAGAAAGCAATCTGGCAGTTAGGGTTGAGAGCAAGCTTAATATGAGTCAGCAGAGACACGTCCTGGGACGTGTCAAGAATAGCATAACCCATCAGTTGAGGGGTGCACTCTACATAGCACTGGTGCAGCTTCACCTTGAGTACTGTGTGCAGTTTGGGGCCCTTCAATATAAAAAGAATGTAGACACTATTTAGACAGTGTCCAGGGTGGGCAACCAAGACGGGCAAGCAACTTGAGGACAAGACTTAGGAGGAGTGGCTGAGGTTACTTGGTTAGCTTAGCTTGGAGAAGGCTGAGGGGTGCCCTCGTGGCAGACTATGCTCTCCTCAAGGCAGGGTAGTGCAGGAGGAGGTGCTGATCTGCTCTCTGGTAATCAGCAACAGGGCACGAGGAGATGGAATGAGGATGAGTCAGAGGAAGTCTAGACAGGGCATTGGGAAAAGGTCCCTCATGGAAAAGATGGCAGCTGGTCATTGGAAAAAGCTCCTGAGGGAAGTGGTCACAGGACTGCTGTGGGAGTTCAAGGAGTGTCTCATATAGTTTAGCTTTAGGCAGTCCTGTGAAGAACTGGGAGTTGGACCCTCGTTTTGGGTCTCTTCCAACTCATGATTCTATGATCCAAAGAACCACACTTTGGTTGAAAAAACCTGGAATGCAGTAGGCTCTGGTTTCTCTCCTTACACAGCTCTTCTCTGCTTTAAGCCACTGCACGGAGGATATTAAAGAGCTAGGAATTCTGGACTTGCAATTAGGCTTCCTTATACCAAAGACATTTCTGTCTAGGACACTGTGGCCTAGTTGTTTCAGGACTACAAGAGGAAGGCAGAAACAAGTGAGAAGAAATCAAGTAGGAATTAAACCACCATTGTTCAATTTATTACCAACTTTGTAAAAACTTTACAAAGCCAAAAGCTGACATACTAATATTAACTGAGGATCATGAAAGCAATAACACACAGTGCACATTTTGGTATTACTAACAGTGAAGTCATCTATCTTCTACAGTGATATACCTCAATATGGAAAATTTCTTCCTGTAAGCATGTATTGATGATGCAATGACACCCACTGCAGTCCATGTAAACATTTAAACAGTCAAACCTGGTTTTATTTACAAAGTTTTTCATGCATGACAACTGACTTTTTCTTCTAAAATTATATAAAATACATTTAAGAAAAAGATGACAGCAAGTTGGAAGAATATTAAAAAAACTTAACTAAAACCAGCAATTAGTTGAACTGAGGTAAAGTTACAAAAAATCCAATCCTTGTCACTGATTACAGGGCTAAAAAGCAGTTCAAATCTCCAAGCCAAAAAGTGACAACTGCAGAAGAGCCAACCATTATTCCTTGATATTTTGAAGTAGCCTTAATAAATGACACTCAATAACCTGTTGAACTAAAGCAGAGAAAAACAGATTAATCAGTATTCAATATTTTTCATATTTTTAGGGTCATACTACTTTTTTCCTGGCAGCTGGCAGCTTGTCCTGTACAATTGTTAATAAAAAACAGACAGGAATAAATTCATTCTGGGAAGAAAGTTTGCATTCCTTCAGAAAATGGACACCCCATATAATGCAAAAACAATACACGCAGTAAGGCAGATGATGAGTTTTGGAGGTGATGACTTGTTCTCTGGTTTGAATAAACAGATAGCATAAGGAAAGCGCATTTTTAAGCCTCTACATGGGAAGTAGGCAAAAATGTTCATTAGAAACTACTTTCGTGGAACATTTCAAGATTGAACTCTCAGAGTAGTCCTACGTCTAGATATCTGTGAAGTTACTGCCTACCCCACCCCTCTCTCCCTCCCCATAAGCACAGGGCTCTACTTGGAAGAGCTACACAGACAGTGCAGGGCTTCTCTTTGGATGCAGTTCATTCCCATAATGGCAGACATTTCACAGCTTTCAAAATGAAGGCAACACGAAGGAAAAACAATAGAGTCCCTTCTTTGCCTCAATTTTCCAGAACGTGGTATGGTAGCCTGATTAACTGATCCGGGCACTATTACTGTCTGCCTCCAAGATGAAGAGCTAGAGCTAGTCTGACAGCAGAAGAAGGTTTTGCAAACTACATCACATCATGCCAGTCAGCAGAGTTCCAGGGTCGGGGAAGCAGCCCAGCTCCCCTTGTCTGGATCATGGCTGCATCAGCCCTAGACGCCATTATTTATGCCCACAGACGCGGATTCAGGTCAGAGACATTTTCTCACTAGGGGTGAGGCTTTCTGAGACAGGGATGGCAACTCCTATCCATTTTGGGCTGATACATTTAGGTGTGTTAGGACTTGTATAGTAGAGATCTTCTGAAAAACCTCTACGAGGCCATTGCGACAGCTACATAAACAAGAAGCAGAAAACCCCCAAATCGAAGTATTTATAGTTTCAGTACTCACCACTCCGATAGCCCAAGGCTACAGCCAAATCCATGGAATTATAGCCAGCATCTGTTTCAATAGTCGGATCAGCACCACTTTCTATGCAAAACACAAGAAGAAACTCATATTTCTGACAGTGAAAACTGATAGTACATTATTACTAAATTCAGTTTGGACAATCTTCTTACCAAGGAGAATTTTTACACATTTCACATGGTTCCCATGTACTGCATACAGCAGAGGTGTGCCACCGTTCTGCAAAATCAGAGAAGAGCCTCAGACATTTAATGACTGAACAGTCTGCAACTGCAATTCCTTAACACACCAGTGTACTTCTGTGTATCACTAAGAGACAGGTTTTACAAAAATGACGTTTTCACAATTTCTGTCTTTTCTGATCTACTGTTTAGACTGTCCTTCTACAAGGACACAACATTAGTCTCATTCTCTTTTTACAAGAAGTCAAGTGGGGCCAACTTCTATTATCCTGTGGAAGTTTTGAAAGTCTCAAGTATTTCAGAAGAGGTAGAACAATTTTAAAACCCAAGCCGATGCTGTGCCCCATTTCAAATTTCTGACCAAACCATCCTCTGACATAAATTTAGGCTAGTCTTACCCAGTCATACTCATTGACATCTACTCCACAGTCGAGCAGCATTTTGACAATATCTGTGTATCCTTTACTGCAAGCCAGCGAGAGGGCACTTTCCCGCCCTTTCCCCAAAATCTGAGGATCTGCACCCTGAAATAATCATTAAAAGATCAAATTAACCACACCTTTTTTATTGTGAGGTTTTACACAGAACTTAACTTTAAAATTTAGAATTGAATAGAGCATTGACAAATTTACAAAAGCAAACTGAACTAAAAAGTAAATTAATTAAAAATTGTGTTTTTCCTTACATTCTGGAGGAGAAATTCCACAACTGCTATCTGCCCATGAGCTGCAGCCCACATCAGAGGGGTAAATCCTTCTTCATCCTTGTGATTGATTACATTTTCTGTTTAAATAAAAATATGCAACTTAGTACTCCCTTTCACTAATGCACTGTATAATCTGGTGAAATGCATTGACATAGCCATGGTGAATGGACTAATATACCAGTGTGTCCTAGAAGTCATTTTCACCTTAACTTCAAAAAACCAAAAATTCTATCCCAATGGTGGTGCAAATAGCTTTGTCCAAGAAAGTAAAAAACCAAATATTCAAGTGATCAAAGTAAAATTAAAGATTTGCGTTTATATTTTTAAAGCTCTATAAATCAAACTCTGTTCTCACTCAGAAATGTTAAGTTGTCTAATCTGGGATTTATCTCTGAAAAGAAGGGCCGCTAGAAAAGGAAAGAGGTACATTCTCCATTATAGTGTATAAAGTGCTTTTCTTCAATAAAGTGAACCACACAATCTTCTAAAGATTTAGCTAGTAAAGCATCATAGACTGTATAACTCCAATCCCCCCAAAATTACTGATAGGGTGTTTTGTGGTAACAACTCAAGTCTGCTTCTAGTGAAGCTAGAAGAAGGAAAAAGAACTTTTTTTAACAACTGGACAACGAAATTTGTTGAGTTGTGTTTTTTTTTTTTAAATATCTTTGTACTTATAAAACACCATGCTTAGCACAGCACCATAATATTCATTTTAAATCACTACCAACGCTCCAGAACTGATTTACTTTACATATGCACAGCTCATTACAAGTAAACAGATTTGGCATCTCCTTACCTGCTTTCCAGGGAACACTTCAATAAAGATGCACCGAACGCATGGCTGATTACTAATGGTACAATTAGAATATACCATTAACAGTATTCAATGAAATTTCTTATGTAAATTTGAAATTTTGTGTGAGTGTTATGGACACATGAAAGTCCCACTGAAGACTATCACACAACTCTGGAAGAGAAGCACGACTACAATGCAGGTGTGAACCACAGCTTAAATTACCAACATACAGCTCTATATGTTCATTGATTATATAGAATCAGAAAGCCACCATTAAGAGAAATGTGGTTTAAATTACAAAGATAATAATAAAACCCAATAACTTTTCGAACTAACAGAACATTTCATGGATCATCCCATACAGCAAGACAGCAGCAGGAGGAAGTGATCCACCTACAATTCCTATTAATGCTAACATTTAATTTAAAACCCAAATAATAGCAATGACTGAATAGAATACTAGTGTGAAACAACAGTCCACATCTGCAAAGAACAGATACCTCAAATATCATTCAATTTGTCGCTTGTCAATTGAGAAATTTTTTTAATACAGCTTTGGGGAAAAAGTCAAGCACAACACGGTATAAATGCCCCAAACAAATAAAAAAGGCATTTAATCTCCCTCTGTCTCACCTTGTTCAATACGTGTAGCTAGATATGACATTTCTCCCTGAGCAGCCAGCTGATGAACTGATAAAGCTGCAAAAAGGGAAGTAAAAGCATGTGTTACATGCACCAGTTTTCATTCTGCTGTATTTTGAACTGGGCATAACAAGCTCCTTGGTTTAAGCACTACAGAACTTGTATTAGAGAGGGTACATAGTTTTCACTTTATACTCTGAACTGGAACACCTATCTTAAAAACTGAAAAGCATCCAAAGGGTTTCATAGGTTTAGGTAATTTTTTAACCAATGAATAAATCATAGTAGAAAGCAAGGATATAGTACTTCCTACACTGAGTCTTTACAGGCAACATGGTCTCTTCTCCACTGCTTGGTCAGCAACCCAAAAATCACTCTAAGAACACTTGTGAAATGAAAATAAGCATATTTCGATAAATTAAGGCTGTGTAATTTAAAAATTACATCTAAGAAGACCTGTCATGCTGCCCAATAAGGCCCATAGCATGAGTTTCACTTATGGATCAGATACTACAAAACAATACAGAATATGACATCTACAGAGGAAGAAAAATATTGCAGGGCTTTTTTTATTATTATTTTTAATAAAAAGTATTAACATTAAAAGTAGAATAATTCCTAAGAGATTATGAAGAAAAAAAAAATCTCTAAACCCACACTAAACTCTGAAATTTGGAGCAGGTCTGAAAGGTGCTCAGAAAGTAATATATAATAAATTATCCACATGATATAATCACAGAATTAGCTAATGATCACATAAAATGTAAATGCTCACTTTCCTCTTCCTATTCACTATATGGAATTTTGATTTTTTTTTCCAGAAAGACTGTTTTCAGAGGCCTTTGCTACAGCTCCAGATTAATTTTTCCGTGCAAGCAGCCTTTTGAAACTTTGGACATATAATGTATATATGAAATAATCTATAGATTAAGTAAATTACTAATAATTAATTTATAAAGAAAATGCTTGAGAATTAACAAACCCCCACAACTGATACTGCCTTTTCAACTTTCAAGATCCGTGACAATCGTGACGTTTGCAGTAGTATGTAGCACTTACCAATCATCTACATGAAGTACGTTAACTTAAAACTTAGAAAGGATCAGAAAAATCTTACCTATATCTTTTAAAACAGGAATTGGATCCTTTCTGGAAAATATGCTTCAGACATGAATTCAATACAGCAGGTGCATTATTATTTTATGGTTAGGACCACTTGAAATTAGACAAGACTATCTCAATGATTTCTTCCTATATTAAAATTCATTACAACGACAAACAGAGTCAAGCATCTAACATACAGTTCACAAAGTAATTATTACTAGTAAGGCAGAAAGGTACTTACAATTTACAAGCAGAGGTGTTGTAGAGACTTCATTTCCTCTGTGTTTGTTAGTTAACGTGGTTGACTGTTTTATTGGTGAGAAATGCTTAGTAGTGGATGGAGTATAAACATGTCTTACTTGAATTCCAGGGGAAGGGGAAGTGTGGATGTTGCATTCGGCTATATTAAACAGAGAGAATAGACAGAACTTTAAAATTACTAAGAACATAAAAGCAAGCTACAGATTCTAAGTATAACTAGGAAGCACCAGCATCACAATATCCTTAAAACTCATGTGAATGAAGCTTTGTTACATGTACTTTTTCCATTGTGTGAGAGTTGAATAAATGGTTGCACTCATTTCTAGCTTAAAACAACGCTGCTACTCTACATGTTAGTGTGGCATTATGTCACCCACAGACAAGCTGGTGTCTAAAATAGGTAAGACGCTGGCTAGATTTTCAACATGCCCAGCACAGATTTATCACATGGGACAGCTCCACTTAGCCTGTCTTAGCCTTACTAACACCCTCCAGTGCAATAACACAAGGCAGCTCTGGTCAGCCATACAGTAAGGTAACAGCTCAACTCATCCCGTTGCCTACTCTCTAACCAGTCCACTATGTGGGTGGAGATGACCCTCACTAATTTTCTTCACCAAAAGTTTTTCCACTCCTGTTGGATAAAACTGTAACTGTATTATACATACCTTATGAATACTAATCCAGCAGGAAGAGAGACAACTCCTCTAACTACTGCTCCACACTACCTGACATAAAATGCAACAGCAGGTCACCACTTATAATTTAGTAAGTCTTTCAGTGTTCCTATGCTCATTTGCACTTACTTTCCTAGTTTTCTATTAGTAGCCAATGACATTTCATTATAGAACATATCCATGTTATCTTCTTGGCTTCTAACTCTCAAAAGCAGCTTTTGGTTTTGAGAAGTAGTTGAGAAGTCAAGTAATTTCAAATAAGCTACAGAAAGCTACTGAAGCTCAAATGATCATATGATGCTTTCTGTAGGATTTTGTGAAGATGCACACATCCCACAGTATGTACCATGTTATAGAGCATGCAAGACAAGAAGTAATCTTGTTTTCATAATCTGCACTAGCTCTTACTAAATTAGAGAGTTTTTGTGCCACTACTTTCTAGATTAAAAAAAAAACAACAATGTGACTTTAAAAAATAATCTTGGGGAAATTATTTGTACATTACTAATCTGTTAAGCACGAAGAACAAATCTTAGAATACTATTACTGATTAACACATATATAAGGCAGAAGCTTTTTTAAAGCCACAACAGCTTAACATGTAGACACAGTCCACAGATGACAATTTGTACCATAAAGTTCAACCTTTAAATAAGACAGATGCCACTTCAAGGTCAGAGTTAACTTGGTCTTGAATGTTTTTACTGTCCTCCTCATTCAAAGATTTCACAAATCGCGAGCAGACATTCATATCAAATCTGTTGGGCAAAATGAATTTCATTCCCATGGTGACACTCTGCGCTGGGCCTTCCTCTGCGCTGGAGTCAAGCTGATGCTCCACTTTGATGTCCGGCATGGGCAGAAGGCTGTAGCTACTGGGACATTCTTCTACAATCAGCTGTGCCCCAGCATCTAAGTTTGTTGAAGATGCCATGGTCTCAGTCATATTAGCAAGTTTTATGGAAAAAGTTTCTTCATAGTTTCTAGCCAAGGACAGGTTCAGCCAACCCAGCTGTGTCTGAAGAGATCTGGATCTCTGAACAACCTGCAACTGAACACATGTAACATAGGTTAGTTACAGTCTAACATACATAAAAATACACCAAACTTGGCTTCATTTAAGCTATGGCATTTATATGACAAGCAAAACCGTGGTTAAGTATCAATTTTACAAGCTGTCCCAAGCTACTGACTAAATTCTCCATTTAAATTTTATCATATGGCTATTTATGCCAAATTCCATAGTGAAACCAACAGGAGTTTCATCTAAGTGACACTTCAGAATGTCAGCCTGGCTGCAAAAAAACCAAAAAAAACCAAAAAAAACCAAACCATGTTTATACCAGGAACAAGCTATAAGGACAACTCCATTGCCTAAGAATATTAGATTTGAAGGAAAAATTAAACTGAGTTTATATTTCTTGGTACTCTAAGTCTTTCCATAAGCTAAGTGAATTTAATAGCTTCTACCAAACGAGCAGGAAAATGCCAAATCCGCTTTCAGATTGAACCAACAACTGCAAAGCATTCTAGAGTATCAGGGCCTTTCTGACAGCATAGCAGTGATACCGTGAAAAACAGCGTTTGAAATAAAACACTCTACCAGAGGAACACTAGAATCACAGAATAGTTTGGGTTGGAAGGAATTTTAAAGATCATCTAGTTTCTACAGGGGGCCGTGGGCAGGGACACGTCCCACCAGTCCAGGCTGCCCAAGGCCCCATCCAACCTGGCTTTGAACACCTCCAGGGATGGGGCAGCCACAACTTCCCTGGGCAACCTGTGCCAGGGCCTCACCACTGTCATGGTGAAGAATTTCTTCCTTATGTCTAGTCTAAATCTGCCCCTTTCCAGCTTACAGCCACTGCTCCATGTTCTACCACTACAAGCCTTTGTTAACAGTCCCTTCTCAGCTTTCTCGCAGCCCCCTTCAATAACAGGAATGTACTTTCAAAGTTACGGAGACGAAACCTTACTCTTCCTTATATGAAATAAAAAACATTCCATTTTCTGTATTAGTAACTACTTTTTGGATTAGCAGGAAGCTCAGCGTCGGGCCGGTCTCCACAGCACCGCCCGGCGAGCAGAGCGGCCGGGCAGCCCCCGGCACTCCGGGCAGCCCCCGGCACTCCGGGCAGCCCCCGGCACTCCGGGCAGCCCCCGGCACTCCGGGCAGCCCCCGGCACTCCGGGCAGCCCCCGGCACTCCGGGCAGCCCCCGGCACTCCGGGCAGCCCCCGGCACTCCGGGCAGCCCCCGGCACTCCGGGCAGCCCCCGGCACTCCGGGCAGCCCCCGGCACTCCGGGCAGCCCCCTCCAGGACGAAGGCCCCAACGGCGAGACCACCCAGGTCCCACCGGGCCCTCCCCGCCGCCTCACCTTGTTGCCGCAAACCCGGAAGCGACGCTCCGCGGCTGGGCCGTGGCGGAAGTGACGCCCAAGTCGCGTAGGCGATTAGCCAGAGACGGGCGCGGCCTGATGACGCATGCGCGCGCTGCCGCTCTGATAGCCCACGTGGGGCTCTCGCCATAGCCGCGCAGCCCTTGGTCCTTCCGGCGGCTCCGCTATGGCTGCCTACAAGCCGGTGGTGGTGCAGGCGTGCCCCAAGCTCGGGGAGAGGATCACGCAGGACACGGTGTACTGGCGGGGGTACAAGGTGCGAGGCAGGGATCCGCGGCGGGGGGAGGAATCCACTACCTTTTCCACTCTGCGCCGGTGGTTTGTTCCCCCTCACCCCCTATTGGCTCCACCACCTCAATTGGTTGCCCCCCCCTAATTGGGTCCCTTCCCTCCCCCCCTAATTGGGTCCCTTCCCTCCCCCCCCAATTGGTTCCCTTCCCTCCCCCCCCCCAATTGGTTCCCTTCCCCCCCCCAATTGGTTCCCTTCCCTCCCCCCCCCAATTGGTTCCCTTCCCCCCCCCCCAATTGGTTCCCTTCCCCCCCCCCCAATTGGTTCCCTTCCCTCCCCTCCCCCCCAATTGGTTCCCTTCCCTCCCCTCCCCCCCAATTGGTTCCCTTCCCTCCCCTCCCCCCCAATTGGTTCCCTTCCCTTCCCCTCCCCCCCAATTGGTTCCCTTCCCTTCCCCTCCCCCCCAATTGGTTCCCTTCCCCCCCCCCATTGGTTCCCTTCCCCCCCCCCTCATTGGTTCCCTTCCCCCCCCCCCCAATTGGTTCCCTTCCCCCCCCCCAATTGGTTCCCTCCCCTCCCCCCCAATTGGTTCCCTCCCCTCCCCCCCAATTGGTTCCCTCCCCTCCCCCCCAATTGGTTCCCTTCCCCCCCCCCCCAATTGGTTCCCTTCCCCCCCCCCCCCAATTGGTTCCCTTCCCCCCCCCCCCCAATTGGTTCCCTTCCCCCCCCCCCCCCAATTGGTTCCCTTCCCCCCCCCCCCCAATTGGTTCCCTTCCCCCCCCCCCCAATTGGTTCCCTTCCCCCCCCCCCAATTGGTTCCCTTCCCCCCCCCCCCAATTGGTTCCCTTCCCCCCCCCCCCAATTGGTTCCCTTCCCCCCCCCCCCAATTGGTTCCCTTCCCCCCCCCCCCAATTGGTTCCCTTCCCCCCCCCCCCAATTGGTTCCCTTCCCTCCCCTCCCCCCCAATTGGTTCCCTTCCCTCCCCTCCCCCCCAATTGGTTCCCTTCCCTCCCCTCCCCCTCAATTGGTTCCCTTCCCCCCCTCCCCAATTGGTTCCCCTTCCCCGCCATTGGTTCCCTTCCCCCACCCCCACTGGTTGCCTTCATCCTGTTGCTTGGCTCCCATCCCCCATTCCTTTCCCTCCATTTTATTTAATTATAATTAAATTTTTTTATTTATAATTAAAAAATATATTGGCTCTAAATGGAATTTGAGCTCCTTGAAGGAAGAGAATGGTTCATTTTGCTTGTTTTGGTTTCTATTACGTACTTATGTGCATTTAGTGATCTTTCTTGCAATTCTTTTAGACACCTGTTCAGATAAAGGAATTTGGTGCTATAAACAAAATAGATTTCTCACCGGTTTCTCCATATAATTATGCTGTCACAGCCTCCTCAAGGGTAAGTGTCTTTCTGACGTTTTTATGTTCTTGTACCTCAGCTGATACCAGATGAGCAAACTTTTTGTGTTCTTGTTTTTTGTTAGATTCACATTTATGGTCGGTACTCTCAGGAGCCAGTAAAAACCTTTTCTCGCTTCAAAGATGCTGCTTATTGTGCCACATACAGAGATGATGGCAATCTGCTTGTTGCTGGCAGTGAGGAAGGTAGCATTCGCCTCTTTGACGTTAGTGGAAAAGGACCGCTGAGACAATTTGATGGTCATTCCAAGTAAGAGAGTGTGGGTTTTATTCTGTATGTTGCTTGCAACAGTCTCATGTAGATCTTATTGAAAAGCAGGTTTTTAAATTTAATTCAGAATTGGAGTGACTTTTTTAAAAAAAATAAATAGAGTACAGGGAAGAATAAATGCATTTTCTAATTCAGGTAGGTGGCTGTTAACATACTGTGTAGACAAGTCTTTTGACTGCTTGATGCTGTTAAGCAAGTTTTCTTTTATGCTGGCAGGAAAAGAGTTCTGAAAAATAGGTAAATAAAGCCAGTGAGGAGATATGCCGTGAAGAGGAGGAATCACTTAAAGAAATGTAACAGAATAAGTGTGTGGTGGTGGGGTGTGTTTGGGGTGAGGAAGTAATTAGAAAAGTAGTTCTGATGTACCAGTGAGAAGAACATGATACTAACTCTTAAATTAAACAGATTGTTGTTTTGTGTAAGACCAATACATGTTCTGTCTATAGAACAACAACAACCACTTTTTCTCAGGAAAGCACACTGGCACACTGTTTGATGTCTGTAGTTGTGGATTGGGTATTATCTTATATCTTAACCACTAGGCTAACTGTAATAAGTTATAGGGTAGCTGTGTTTTCTGTCAAAGTCATTCTCTGTTGGGTTGTTATGATGGTAATACAGATTTAAATAGTGATTTTAAAGGACAAGAAAAACATCCAACCCTGTCATATTGAATGCTCACTATTATAATTTATTTTCTAAAGGATAGTGCTAATAGACAGACCTCTAAGTAACAAATGTAGAATTTACAGCTGTTCAATAAGCATCAGCAGACCTGTCAGACCTTTGAGGCAGATCATATCAATACTTAAGTAAGCATCTGTCAGCATGACCTTTTTTTGGCTAGAAATATAAAAATGAAAGTGTTTTTAACCTCTAATGTGAGGCTTTGTAACTTCCAACAGTAAATACTTTGCTCTCTTAAGTTAAAGGAAATATTTTAATAAGCTCTTCATACAGACTAAATGTCTAAAAACAAATATATATTTTAACTTTGGATGTTATGGACTTTGTTTTCTAGAGCTGTTCATGTAGTGGGCTTCCTGTCTGATAAATACAGAATATTTTCTGGTGGTGATGATTATTCATCAAGTCTGTGGGATATTCCGAGTGCTACAGAAATTGTCTCTTACAATGAACATACTGACTATGTGAGATGTGGCTGTGCAAGTAAAGTGAATGCAGATGTCTTTATAACAGGTTTGACTTTCTCTTTTATATATGCTTCTTTTGGATTGAATGGAAAAAAAATGAAAAAAAAAAAACTTTTAATACAGTAGGATCTTGTTTATTGTATTGGTCTTCCTACTCAGTGCATACTTTGTTGTTTCCATATCACAGAATCACAGAATAACCAGGTTGGAAGAAACCCACTGGATTGTCGAGTCCAACCATTCCCACCAATCCCTAAATCATGCTCCTAAGTACCTCATCCACCCTCACCTTAAACACCTCCAGGGACGGTGACTCAACCACCTCCCTGGGCAGATCGTTCCAATGCCTAACCACCCTCTCCGTGAAGAATTTTTTCCTAATCTGAAGCCTAAATCTCCCCTGGCGGAGCTTGAGGCCATTCCCTCTCGTCCTGTCCCCTGTCACTTGGGAGAAGAGGCCAGCTCCCTCCTCTCCACAACCTCCCTTCAGGTAGTTGTAGAAAGTAATGAAGTCTCCTCTCAGCCTTCTCTTCTCCAGGCTAAACAACCCCAGCTCTCCCAGTCACTCCTCATAAGGCCTGTTCTCCAGCCCCTTCACCAGCTTTGTTGCTCTTCTCTGGACTCGCTCCAGAGCCTCAACATCCTTCTTGTGATGAGGGGCCCAGAACTGAACACAGTACTTGAGATGCGGTCTCACCAGTGCTGAGTACAGAGGGAGAATAACCTCCCTGGACCTGCTGGTCACACTGTTTCTGATAGAAGCCAAGATGCCATTGTACTTCTTGGCCACCTGGGCACACTGCTGGCTCATATTCAGTCGCTGTCAACCAGCACCCCCAGGTCCTTCTCCTCCTGGCAGCTTTCCAGTCAGGTTTCTCCTAGTTTGTACCTCTGCTTAGGGTTGTTGTGCCCCAAGTGCAGGACCCGGCATTTGGCCTTGTTAAACCTCATGCCGTTGGTCTCAGCCCAGCGGTCCAGCCTGTTCAGATCCCTTTGCAGAGCCTCCCGACCCTCCAGCAGATCCACACTTCCTCCCAGCTTGGTGTCATCTGCAAACTTGCTAAGGGTGCACTCGATGCCTTCATCCAGGTCGTTGATAAAAACATTGAACAGGGCTGGACCCAGGACTGAGCCCTGGGGAACCCCACTTGTCACTGGCCTCCAGCTGGATTTAACTCCGTTCACCACCACCCTCTCGGCCCGGTCATTCAACCAGTTTTCCACCCAGGAGCGTGTGCACCCGTCCAGGCCAGAGGCCGACAGTTTCCGAAGCAGAATGCTATGAGAAACTATTGCATGCTTTTCAAGCTTGGCACTGATGTTTGTAGGGAAACTCAGAGCAAAATAGTTTTTAACATCTCTTTGCTCTAGCTTGTTGGGGTTGCTGAAGCTGTTCTGACTGGTTTTTGAATGTTTAAAGAAGATTCTGTGAATGTATCCATTAGTTTGGATTGACTGAAGCGTTCTATCAGGTTTCTGGAGGACACGGGTTCCATTGCAGCTTGTACAGCCCAGACTGGCAGACTCAAAATTAAAAGGTTGTGTGAGGAGTTAAGTGAAACCAGTAGCTTTTGGTTTTCCTAGCAGTAGGTCTCTATTCTGTAGTAAATTGGTATGGAAAACCTAGAATTCCTTACTTGAAGAGAAACTAGATTTCATCAGGTTGCCTGATACTTATAAATACATCTGATTAATGGAAGAGAAATAAAATTAAGACTTAAGTTAGTTTTAAGGCCTGACATTGCTGGAGCTAGAATTAGAAGACTTGTCACCTGAAGGCTCTAAATTAACCAAGGTTAATCACAAGAGTTTAAATGTATGGTCTAAAACTGTTTCCATTTGGCAGGAGCTCTTTTAGATTTTAGGTTGTGTCTGTTTCAGTTCCTGAAATGATGAAACTGAAGCTATTTGTGGTGTTGTTTGCAGGTTCCTATGATCACACTGTGAAACTCTTTGATGCACGAACAAAAAGTAGTGTCATGACAGTAGAACATGGCCAGCCTGTGGAGAGTGTATTACTGTTCCCTTCTGGTGGGCTTCTGGTATCTGCAGGTACTTCAGTGAAATCAAATTTCAACTCTGTGATCCTAATTTAAGAAAAATTTCAGCTGCTCCTTTTTTTTATGTGTTAATGAAGTGGTAAGTGATGTAACAGCTGCATTTCTCAAAGAAAGATCTTGAGAAGTTTGTGTTGAGCTGGAGGGTGAAGGTTAGGAGTCATTTTATCTCTGGTTGGATTTTCTTGTGGTTGGTCTGAAAAAAACCAACACCAAACTATGACATTTTTAATGATAAGATACAGACTTTAATTAGTCCAGTGCTGAAGTGAAGGAATCAGCATACTTAAGTTCTCAAAAAAAAGGGGACTGTATCTTTCTCATAATGATTGGTAAGGCTTTTTCAGTCTTGCCATTGCATCTAAAGTCATGTAACATAGTGGTATCTGGAGTATTTTTGGTAGGGAGTCTGTTGACTCATTCAGCTGTGCCTGCATAATGGCCTGAAAAAGTGCTCTTGTAGTGTGCCTTGTCCCAGGAGACAGTCAAAATGGATGAGTACAGTGAGTTGGTACAGGAAGCTCTGTGCTAGGAAGGAGGAGGCACTGTATCACTGTGAAAACTACAAGAGAAAAGTAAATGTCTCGATATGTCAAACTGTTTTGTGTGCTTCTCACAGGAGGTCGATATGTCAAAGTCTGGGATGTACTAAAAGGAGGACAATTACTAGTTTCACTTAAAAATCACCATAAAACTGTAACTTGTTTATGCCTGAACAGCTCTGGACAAAGGTTATTGTCAGGATCCCTGGACAGGTTAGTATAATTTGTGGCTTTGTTGTCATTTAAATTCTTAGGACTTTCTTCCTTTGAAAATTATTATGCATCAGTATGAATCTGTGGATTTTTGGGGGGCTTAAAATACTTTTTAACTGTTACAATTATAACATGTTAGAAAATATGTCCTGGGGCCAACATACATACTGCAGTACACATTAACCATTTCTTGTTATTATCCTGAATGTGCGTAAAGGTTACATTGGCCATTTGGGAATGTGTGTGTGCAACTGAATAAGCATCAGTTTTTCTGAATCTCTAAACTAACCTTTACAGTCTCCATGAAATAGTTATTCTTAACTTTACTTTAATACAGTTTAAGTAACTGAAAATGTATTAGTGTTTACCTTTAAAGAGCTTGGGCTTTGCGTCTCTCTCTGCTGTTGCTTTTTGTACCCAGGGCGCACAGGTGCAATAAATCCTTCTTCCTTTTTTGTTTTGTTTGGGTTGAGTTGCTGAGTACTGATACTCAATTTATTGTTTCTGAGACACTAGAAATATGAAGCAGTCTGAAATGCCAGTGCCTGTCCTATTCCTACCTCTTCCCCTCCTGCTTATTGGGCTTCCTCAGGCTTTATGATTACAAACTATAAGCTGAAGAATCATACCAGCTATGCAGCCGATTGTCATTCAGTGCTCACAGTACTGAAGTTCATTCCTGTTGTAAGATAATATTTTGTTTTCCCATTTGTTAAATGTTTTCTTCCTTCAATCAAATCGTTAAAGAACAACAGCCTGATGAAAAAATACCTATGGATTTACTTAAAAAAATTGTCAATAGATCTTACACTTAAAATTATAGAACAGATTTGAAGAAATGCTAACTTAGTGTTTCCTAATAAGCAGATAGTCACTCCATCTACCTTCAGTTTCTTCTTCTGTCTTTGCCCCATTTTTTATCCTTTTTTTTCTGAAGGAGTGAGGGTAATACTTTCTTGACTTTTGTTTATCTTTTAACAGAACAATTCTGTTGCAGAGTAGGTAAGTAGTTACTATGAAGTCTGAAGAATGCTTGCTATAAACACTGTTTCCTTAAATGATTTCTAGAAGTTGGGAGTGATGAAATTCCTGCTAGGTGTCTACAGTAACACATTAGTAATGAGGTTTTAATCGTTACTCTTTTGTATAGGCATGTGAAGATTTACAGTACTGCTTCCTATAGAGTGGTACACAGCTTTAACTATGTGACATCCATCCTCAGTCTTGCGTTGTCAGTAAGTACATTAGAAATCTTTCTAGGCAAGATTATTACTGATACTATTTAAGTTCATTAAAGTAATTTTTGCTTTCATTGCTTTCATTTCGGAAGACTGCTGTACATGTGAAATATGATTACTGAATATACTCCTTCTGAGTAAGAAATGCATTAAGAGGTTTTAAACATAATACTTTCGGATGCCAGATGTCACCTTATTTGTTCTGTACGAAACAATGCATTTATCAAGGACAGCATATATCATAGGGAAGGTATTCTGTGTAAAAGGGAATTGCTTTGACTGTAAGAAAATTCTGCATGTGTTTTGCCTTTCAGAAACTTTATGACTCCCCTTGTGTGGCAGTGATGAAAGGAAAAATGTAGTTCATTTGTTGAAAAATTTAGAATAGGGTGAGCTTGTCTTGAAAATTTTTGATGTAGGGTTGGTCTGAGAAAGAAAAGAGGAGAGGGCATGAGGTATAATCATAAACAAACTTCTTTGCCAATGCATATGTCATAGTGTCTTGCAAAGAGAAAGCAGAACCTCATTTCTCTGAAGCATTTGAATTATCTACCAGCCAGAAATGCAGAAGCTAGTACCACTTTATCAAACCATGATATTGTCATGTGGTCACTCTCTTATGTAGCCTCTGAAGGGCACATAAAAGGGTCAGTGAGGGATCTTTACATCTTTCACTATTTTACTATTGTCCTTCTCTTCTGGAACCTAGAGGAAAGCGTGTGTGAAAGGGATGTCTTTCTTTCTTCATTTCCTGTATTGTTCCCTAAATGAGTTTTGAATTATTTTGCTTGTGGTGAAGAATACAGAACAAAAAAACCCCAAGGTAACCCATACTTTTTAAGCCTCTACAGCAGCTGCAAAACATGCAATACTTGTAGTCTGGCATCTCGAGCTGTGTGTGTATCTTCTGAAAGATAATCTTTTGTTTCTTTTTGACTAAAACCCCCAAATTTTAAATGGTCATATGAGAACTTAAGATGGTCTCTACTTGTTTGAACCAATGGCTGGTCTAATTCCAGGTGCTGCTTCCAACTATAGCCAGAAGTAGATGCCCCGTTTTTTACTTTTCCATGCTTAAGTGTGTATCATAACGTTCCTGATATTCTCCCAAACTCCCAACTAATTTTCAGATGTGATATTAGCTCATCAGACTATATTATCTGCGTCATTTAAAGAATTTCTCTTGCATAAACCTGCTTTGTTTTCTCTTGAGCTTGGACAAACTTTTAACCTTCACTAGATTCCTTGAAAAGGAGTTCAGCATTTCTGCTACTTGCTGTGTGAAGTACTACCTCCTTATGTTCCATTTGAAGCTCTGTTAGCTTATTTGATGCTCCTAAAAGAGACATTGACCAGCTGATTTCCATCCATGCTTGTCGTAATTCTGTAGGTTTTTATGATATTCCCCTCATCAATTGTCCTTTTTTCCATACTGAAGAGTTCTGTCTCAATTCAAGCCAATCTTTGATCCTTCTTGGGTTTTTTCTGTTCTTTTATTCTGAATCTGCTACTGGTTTTTTGAGAATGTATTGAGTTGAATAGGATTTAAGATGTGTGTAAACAATGGATGTATTCAGTGGCATAATGACTTTTTTTTTCCTTCTGTAGTAATTTCTAATACTTCTAATTTGTTTGTGTTTTGTTGTTTTGGTTTTTTTTTCCCTTACCAACAGTTGGGCATATTCAGCTCCTGTTTAATGCTTTCACAGAATTATTTGTTAATAGTAACAGGTCAGAACTCACTATTTTATCTGTGAAGTCAATGTTTTTCTCCAGTGCATCATTTAAAATTATAACTTTTAGCATCAAATATATGCAACTCTTGTTTTGTAGGTGAAATTTTTACCAGTGTTTTGACCAGTATTTTGAACAACTTCCCCTTGTTTCTCAAAATCCTGCTGCTCCATGATAGCTTTCTCATTGGTGGTGTTGATATCTGCTGTATGGCAGGTATCAGCCAAAGGCAGTTGTACATTGAAAAAAACCCAACCCCAACTTGTCATAGATTATACTTATGCTTCACTAGTCAGGCGGTGGTACCTCTAGGTATCCATTATTAGATGTATAATGTTGCTTACAGTTATAGTCTTGGCGATGTCCCTGTTGTGAACAAGGTCTTTAACCTCATAGACATGCCTTCCAACTTAAGTTATTCTGTGATTAGAGGCTTACCATGAAAGATAAATTTAAAAATGTCCGTGGAACAGCATGCATCATCAAATAAAATGCTAGATTCCTAACCGTGTGATTTTTTTCAATTTAGCCTGAAGATGAAACGTTAGTTGTAGGCATGACCAATGGGGTGCTAAATATTAAACACAGAAAACCTGAAGAAAGGAATGAAGACTGTCAAAAGAAGAGAAGACCAACATACAGAACCCATGTCAAAGGGAAGACTTACATGCCAAAACAGGTACGGGGAGGAAAAATGTATACTGAAGCACTCCTCAAAATTGAAGAAAGGGAAAGGGTTGAAGATAGGAAGGCATACGAGCTTGTTCATGGTAGTCCTTTGTGTCTGTGTCTGTCCTAATCTGATATTGTTTTTCAATCTAGGATGATTTCTGTGTCAGTAAACCTGTAAAACGCATTTTGAGGAAATACGACAGGCTGCTGAAGAGCTTTCAGTCTTCCAAGGCTCTTGATGCAGTACTGGAGGTAAGGCATTGGTTTTTGTCTTGTTAGACTGGTGTGCTGTGATTTGATGTGGAATTTTTCTGTATGAGAAACGTAATCTATTTCAGGGTGTAACTAGACAGGAATCAAACTTCTGTGGGTTGCATTTTGGTTTTGATGATACAAACCCTGTTTTGTGTGTAAAGATGTTCCTTTGGTACTAAGCTCTTCTTATGTATGTCCAGCCACCCATCCGACTTTATACTCCTGAAGTTACAGTTGCAGTCATGCAGGAGCTACATCGCAGAGGAACACTGAGGAGTGCGCTTGCAGGCCGAGACGAGAAGCAAATTAATCTCCTTCTTACCTTTGTGGCAAGGTATTACTTTAACCTGAGTTCTCTCTGACTACTGTAAGATCTCTGTTTTTAATAGCTTTTGCCACAGAGCCTCAAAACATCATAGATGGAGCACTGGTACTCCTGAAATGTCACACCCCTTCTGCTTTCTGATATCAAGGTCTGGGATTTAACTCAGTACTTAACTAGTTTACTTGCTAGCACCAAAAAAAATTCTAATAGAATGATAGAGGATATTTTGCATTACTAGCCATTTTACTCTTAGTTTTTTATTTTAAGTCTCCTCAATGACATTTGTATCTTCATGTGCTTGATACTTTTGCTAGTCCTCCAACTCCTACTGCCTTGCTGAAAGGAGGAGTGTAAATACCACATAGCTTTTTTGACTCATGTCTTAATCTGCTCCTCTGTGACATTTTTTCATGAAGAAAAAATTGTCTATACCTGTATGAGCATGCTGCTTTCTGGTGGGAGGAGTGCATTTGGCAAAACCAGTTCAATTGGTCTTCTAATTTTGCAGGCGGGTGATTGAGCCTAGATTTACTTCTGTACTAGTGACTGTTGCAGATATGATTACTGGTAAGTAGAAAATAAAAGATTCTCAAGCCATATTGTTATCTAGGAAATAAGGTAAAAAATGCAGCATTTTAAAGAAATCGAAGTTTTATGGGCTTGTTTATAAGTATGAAGTCAGTGTCAAGAGAGTGACCCAAAAAGAATGATTGCCAGATATCTCTGATCACAGTCAGTATCTGATTTGCACCAGATGCAGGAAGTGCCTCATTGTCTCTAAGTATCTTTGGTACTTCATGTTTCTATAGTTGCATCGTAAAAGTGACTTTTGCTTCTCCAGTGAGGTAAAAATAGTATTTGAGGTCGTAAAAACTAACTTTCTGTTAGTTTCACTTACTGTTATTGTGAGTGTATACCGATAGTTAGCATGGTTAAAGTTGTCTTATTTGTCCACACTGTTGGACTCAATGCCAGATTCCTTAAATGCATCTCAAACTAGCTGATGTAATTTTAATGTTTGTATAGATATGTGGATTCTTAAGTAATTTTTTTCCTTTACAGACATTTATCAGCCTGTGGTTGGGCAGTCAGCGATTGTTGACAGACAATTCCTGAGACTTAAGGAAGCCATAGGAAAAGAGATTGACTATCAAGAGGAACTACTAGAAGTTTTGGGAATGATGGATACTCTTTTTGCTACCTTTACTAAGAAAAGAGATACTTGTCTAGATGAGAACAAAAGTAACACTCTTACAGATACTATTGAAACAAATAAAAATAACTGACTGACAACCATTGCAATGAATTGTCACAAAAAATAATGTGGACATGAAATACATCAGCTGTTTTCCTGCAACTTTTTATAATAGTGACTTTCAAAACACCCTTCTATGTTGAAGTTCTGTCTTCCAAACTGTGTTTTTGAGTAGGCAGAATTACTAGAGACAGAGAAAGGACTTTTTCAAAATCTTCCATGCAATGTTTTTTAAATAATTGAATTTTAAAGTTTTAATCTAAAGTTATATAACTTTTAAAGATTGTTTTGTGCATCCAGTACTAAGTCATTATTTGATTTAGAGAAACAGTCAACAATTTTCAGTTTTATTTACCAGATAATTATTAAGGTTTGTCTGATTTTAATATGTCATTATCCTTACTTAAGGTTAGTATTCCGTCTCGCGTATTGAGATGCAGGAAGAAAATCCTGTATGCTTTTGATTCAACTTGACTGCATTATATTTTCTCTCCCTGCTCCATCTGCATTTCAGATGTCAGTGAATTCGTAAGAAATGATAAAGACTTGGGAAAACAAGTGCATGTTATTTTTTGTTCTGTTTTATTTAATGTCATATAAGAAATATGCTTATGCATATTGAAAAATGTGTTAGTTTCATTTTTTAAAGAATTTAGAAAATAGTTTTTAAAATTAATGTGGTAAGTAAACTGCACACCAATGTGAAACCCATCAGTTAAGTAAAAGAACTCAGTTTTTGTGTAATGATTTCACTTTCAATGTACAGTAGATGCAGCTGGAGTCTACGTTGTTATCAGTGTATATTTCAGTACTGTGATAAAGGTTTATTTTAGCTTCAAGCAGTACTGGAGAAGCTGGTATACTTTGGAAAGATAGGTATGCCAAATACTGTTTAACACATGTAGGTTGACAGAGTAGAACTTTATCCTTAACTTGTTTTCTGTTTCTTATGTTCTGTCTCAGGCCTGATACTTATTTGAGTGATAATATGAATTTCTTGCAAAAGGAATTTGCTCAAGCGTGGCACTGGGTATCAGTGGTAGAAATAACTTGAACAATTTTGCAACTGCTACCTAAAATGTTAACAATCTTAGACTGAAAAATATGGAGCAGTACCTGGTCTGCCCTGAAATTAATATGAGAAATATGTTCCTGGCTACAGTGATTTGCTGGTTTTGAAGACTTAAAATGATAATAAGTAATAAGGAGCAAGCTCATAGTTTCCTTGCGCTTTGCTGTTTTTATTTTATTTCTGCTAATAGACTCGAATTTTCTTTTGCCTTTTAGGAAATCTGCGTGTTGCTTTTAATTGTGTGAATCTATGTATTTTTAATTGTGTGAACTTATCTGGCAGTATCTCTTAAAAGAAGTGATAGGGAAGAAAGGCCCTTCCTGCAGCTGACTTGTTCCATGCCTGGTTAACTCTAAGCAGTCTGAGGAGGTGACTTGAGGTGGAGTTGAAGCACTTGAAGATGTTTTTCTTGGCTGCCTAGTGTGCCATGGCTTAAGAACCACTAACCTTAGCATCAAACGTAATCTTAAATCTTACTGACAATATTGATGTCTATGTATTCATTCATTTTAGTGCCTTGAAGTTTGATACGTGGCTAGCAGAACCATAGGAAGAAGTTGGGTTAAAATAGCAAATTAATTTGATCTGAATTGGAGAGATGTATTTGATGGATAGACTGTTTGGTGGTGAATGAGGAATTAGTTGGATGGTCACATCCAGAGGGTAGTGCTCAACTGTACGATGTCCAGATGGAGACTGGTGATAAGTGGTGTCCCTCAGGGGTCTGTACTGGGATGAGTACTGTTTAATATCTTCATTGGTGACACAGATAGTGGGATCAGGTGCACCATCAGCATGTTGTAGACATCAGCAAGATCTGTGGTGCAGGTGACATGCCTGAGGGACAGGGTGCCATCCCGAGGGATGTGAACATGCTTGAGAAGTGGGTCTATGTGAACCTTGTGAAGTTCAACAGGGTGAAGTGCAAGGTCCTGCACCTGGGTTGGAGCAGCCTCCACTATCAATACAGGCTAGGGGGAGAGGCGATTGAGAGCAGCCCTATGGAGAAGGACCTGGGGAGCTGGCAATGTGTGCTCACCACCCAGAAAACCAACTGTATCCTGGGCTACATCAAAAGAAGTGTGGCCAGCATGTTGTGGCAGGTGCTTCTGCCCCTCTGGTTCACTCTGGTACTGAAGACCCTACCTGGAGTACTGCATCCAGTGATGGAATCATCAACACAGAAAAGACATGGACCTGTTGGAGCAGGTCCAAAGGACGGTCACAGAAGTGGTCAGAGGAATGGAACACCTTTCCTGCAACGAAAGACTGAGACAGTTGGGAGCTCTTCAGCCTGGAGAAGAGAAGGCGCCAGGGAGACATTATTGTGGCCTCTTCATACTTTAAGGGACTTATAAGAAAGATGAGACAAACATTTTAGAAGGGCCTGTTGTGATAGGACAAGGGGTAACAATTTTAAACTAAAAGTGGGCGGATTTAGCGTGGATATAAGGAAGGTGTTCTTTACCATAAGGTTGGTGAAACACTGAAACAGATTGCTGAGAGGGGTGCAAGGGAAGATGCACTATTCTTGGAAACATTTGTGGTCAGATTGGATGGGGTTCTGAGCAACCTGATGGAGTTGAAGGTGTTCCTGCTTACTGCAGGGGGGTTGAACTAAATGACCTTTAAAGTCCCTTACAACCCAAACTATTCTATCATCTTATATTTGATTTATTATGATGTTTACTATTAACCTGGTTATTCTACCAAGTAAATTTGCCAAGCTAGAGGGGGAAACAGATGTGAGGTATAAACACAAATAGAGTTCTGATCAAAACTTGGAAAAACAAACTCTATTTTAAGATATTGGTTTCTAACAAGACCACTAAAATAAAATCTTGAAGACTTGTCTAACTGACCATTTGATTTTCTGCTACTTGAATAAAAGCAGCCAGTTGTATTATGTGTTATACTGGATTTGTTCTCTCTGCATTGAAAGCTTGTAGTTGTTCAGGTGACTCCTAGTCTGCTTGCCAACCTTGTCTGTTCTTTGTTTCTGCTTGTCTGTTACAAAAATTCACGTGGGGATTTTTTGCTGTTTGTTAGTAAGATTTTTTTCATTATGCAAGGTTTTTTTCATTACCTACATAATTAAGTTACGTAGGAGCCAGAATAAGATGCTGTTGCTACCACTGTCGTGCCTATCATTCATATTCTGACATTATTTTCTTATAATATTAATAATAATGTTTGAATTTTGGCTGCTGCTTGAACAAAATGGTAGGAAAGAAGTTCTTTCAGGTAACAGTTCGCAGCGGTATTTCTGTAGAGATAAATGTTTAAATATATTACTGCAATGCCAGGCATGCATATGTTTGTTTTAAAGGTCAAAATTTTATTTATATGTAAGTGTAATTATTTTTCCAGCAGTGCATTACCTTATGCCCTGAAATCTAATATTTGGAAGCATTGTAATGGAATGTTGTGAACCAAGTGAGTTAGAAGAGTTAATTGTGATTGGAGGAAGTGTAATGCTGGGTGTCATGTTTGGGGAAAGGATATTCTTTATTCTATACATTCTGCTTATATAGAAATGTGAGGATTTATTGCACACAATTTTCCTTGACTTCTGTGTCATTTGGGAATTGCCAGGTTGATTTGTCTTTGAGGTACAGTTAATAAATTATATTTTCCCAGATAGCTAAAACCAAAAAGTGTCTGTTACTTTTTTGACATCCTTGTCATAAAAAAGCCCCACTTTTCCAGCTGTTTATTGGACAGAGGGAACACCTCTGCACCCCCAAATATTGTTATGGCTCAGGAGTGCAGTTAGCATTGAATGCTGCCAGAAAAAAAAGGCTTATCTAATGGAGTGCATTCAGACATGGACTGGGTTTCAAAAAGAAGAGTAAAGTAAGGACATTTCTTTCCTGTGTTCAGCCAGCTGAATTACATGGAGAAAGATCTGGTTGGTGAATTGGTTGATTGTTGTCAAGCTTTTGACTGAACGTTGGTCAGGGAGGACACTGTTTTCTTTTCTCTGGACTAGTGAGTGAACTTTTGTTGCTAGATCATTCCAGTTACAACTTTTTGAGGATAAAATACCTTTGTATTTTTAACAGATGTGCTTTGAAGACTGCTGCTAGAATTTATACATTGTATTACTCAAGTTGCTCAAAGATGAGTAATGATGAGAAAGTAGAGATGTCTGGAATATTTATGGTTTAATGGTAGGACTGAACTATACAGAGTGTTTCAAAAATGAGAAACTGAACAAGCTTATAATGCCTTCTTCACCTCTATCTTCAACATTGATGATGGTCCCTAGGACCTATGGAACACTGTGTTGGATGATACTGGGAGGGGCAGATAAACTCCCAGCCAATTCTAAACATGTGTGAGACTCACTGCTCCAGCTGGGCGTGCATATATCTATGGTGCCTGATGAGATTTATCATATGTACTGAAAAAGGTGGTGGATGTAATTGCGAGACATTTCTCCATTATTTTTCTAACAGTCTTGGGAGTCTGGACAGGTCCTAGTTGACTTGAAGCTGGCAAATGTCCTAATTTTCAAGAAGAGAAGGGAGGATAGTGACCCTGGCAGTTGCAGGCCTGTCGATCTCACTTCAGTGCCTGATAAAATTATAGGAGAAGGCTATTCTGGGAACTATTGAAAGACATATCAGAGAACATAGTCATTGGTCGTAGCCAGTATGGGTTCATGAGGAGAAAGTCCTGCTTAACCAACTTAATTTGCTTTCATGACAACCTCACCCATCTAGTTGACCAAGGGAAGCCAGTAGATGTGGTATTTTTGAATTCAGGAAAAGCTCGTGGTGTCTTGCACTGTACTGGATTAGCTGTCCAGCATACAGCTAGACAAGTCCATAAGATGCTGGGTAAACAACTGGTTGATGAATCAGGCTCAAAGAGCTTTAGTAACAAGTTGTATCAGGCCAGCCACCAGTGGGGTTCCCCAGTGCTCAATTTTAGAGCACTAAATTTTAATCAGTGCACTAATTCTCTTCAATATTTTTTAAAATTTAATTGGATGCAGGAATCTATACATTACGTTATTTTGTTGGCAGTCACAGCAATAAATAGCAATAAATAACAAAGCAAGTATATATTTCAGTATTGCAGGCTATTACAAAATTACAACTAGTAAAGCAGCACTTATGATTAATTATTTATAAACACACATAAACTGATCACAAAGTTTGGGCCAATGAAACCAATCCTAAAAGTGGGACCAGTTTATCCATGGACAATGTCTTGCTTCAAAGATTGTGTTTTATGGAGTTTGAAGGCAGCTATGTGTCCTCAGTAAGGGTCTGATCTATGTAGGAGATCCCCGAGGAAAGGGGGTGTATATGGGAAATTCTCAGAGAGAGAGGCTTCATTATGAATAAAAACCAAGTAATTTTTATCTTGCAGAGATACAAGGATGCATAGAACACCACCAGGTGGGACAGCCAACTGAAAATTATTTTATCTATTTTTCTGGATCAAGTTTTTTTTTTTTTCAGGCTGGTTTCCTGGTCTTTCTGTTAGAACAGCCAATAGCAGTTCCCAGTTCCTATTTTGTCAGGGTTTTTTTCTGTTTTTCCAGACTTTTTTCACTCTTTTTTTGATATGATGAGTTGCTGTTATATTTCCTTGGGTTTGTGCGTGTTGAGCACAAACATCTCAGGATGTTTCCAGTTTCTTGGTGCCCAGCTGCACTTCAAAGATGTGCCCCTCAAGGACATTCTTGTTCCTGGGCTGGCAGCTCTTAATCAGTCAATATTTCAGCAGACATCTGGTCAGTGTTTTTCCCCTTCTAACCAGATTATCAATCACTACTCCCATCAGGGTGCTAACAGCATATGAAATAAGACAGCTTGGGTTAGGTTTTTGAAGTTTATTCACTACAATATGTATATATTAAATAAACTTGCCTCACTGAGCAAGATAAAATGAGTGCAAAATTTGTACTCAATTTTTTCATTGCAGAAAGCATACAAGTTTCTGAGTAATTTTGGTATTGTTCACAACTAACCAGTATTGGAAAGGGCTGAGGTATACTCAAAAGTATATTATTTGTGAAGGTGCACTGGTAATGGCAGTTTCTAAAAGGAAGCTATACAAAGCATAAAGAATTTGATGATGAAAACAGTAAAAGGTGAAGGGAATAAGCAATGCTGTGGAAGGGACTCATAAAGCAAGCAACTTCTGTTTGATTGATATGGGAAGTGCTGGGACACAGATGGGTATGAAATTACTACTAGTAAAGCAGCACTTATGATTAATTATTTATAAACACACATAAACTGAAAGAAAATCGAAATATGCTTGCTGTGTATGTACCAGGCTGAGTTCCCTCATCACTCAGTGCATAAGCAGTCACAAGAGAGTTCGTTCAGTTCTAGTGTGTACTTACTCCAGCCCTCCTCAAATAAAATAGGTTCCTACTTACAGAGTTATCACTTTTATCTAGTTACCGATGGAGTTCTGGAGATGGTAAATTTGGCATTGCTATTGTCAGCAAATTGCCTTCATTAGTCTTCAGTCTTTCATATCTCTTTCATTGAAAATCAAATTTTAAAAAAACAAATCTTGCTGAATATTTGATTTTGATTTGCATACTTACTTTGCAGCTCTGAGTTTGCGTGAAGGTTATAATTTCAATAGTGAGCTGAACAATTTTCGGGTTGCTCTAGTCAACCACAGTCTACCTTTCAGTGACATTCTGTGGCTGATGCCTGTAACCTAAATTTCTGAAATACTGCAAAACGAAGAAGTTGAAAGTTTTAATGAAAGTAAATCAGATTTTATAGGACACCACAATTTATGATTGAAAATACAACTTTTGTAGTTTCACAGCAGATTTTCAGTGAAGATCATACGTATGTTACACATACACCAGGCGAAACTAATGAAACAACATTTCCCCCCTCTCCTTTTGTTTTGTTTTGCTTTAGTGTCTTCAGTGGAAGTTACTTTGCTCTCTGGAGCTTACTGTACTGTGACTTGTAACACCAACTTTGGTCCTTAGGCAAGGATTATTACAGCATCTTTGTAAGCTTATTGCAATTTATTATTGTAAGCAATTAAGACTGTAATTTGCTAAGTTCACTTGGAGAAGTTTCTCCAGACTGTGTCTCTGGAGGAGCAGGAGGGGTGAGTAGGGAGAGTAGTAGTGAGTACTAAGTAATAGTAATATTAGTAAGCTCAAGAAACAATCTCATTGTCTCTTCACTTATGTCCCTTTCCATTTTACATTATTTTTTCCATGTGTGTGTTGAAAGCTAAGCATTCATCTAAACATTTCAGTTCTTATTAAGTTAAGAGCTAGCAAATCACAGATTTTTTGCTTTAAGCTTTATTAATAACTTATGTATTGAAGCAGAAACCATTCTGTGCATCATGAAAAACTGAGTAAACATTAGCCAGAGACACACAAGTTCTGTGCAACAAGTTATTACTTTGATGGCACAGTATTCCATGTGTTTTGAAGATTTTTTTCCCTTTGATACCCAAAATGGTGTAACAAAACTTACTTGTTAAATGGCACATATAGCCCCAGTAGGTACAAAAAGCTGACCTAAATCCTTGTTTGCATGATGGAAATGCAAGAGGTAGCTTCCTCGGGAACTAAGGTCAGAGTCAGTGTCTTGGTGTAATACTACATAGTCTTGAAAATTAGGTAAATTAAATTAAAACTTGTAATCAGTTATTTTTATAACTGTTTCAGTTAGGAAAGTTTGGAATTGAAATCCTGAGGGTCTACAGCTGTTGCAGATGCACCTATGCTTTGTTTTCTTTTCTTGGAATAGCATGCAATTGGAACTTTTACTGCATTTGGTGGTAAGTGTATATAACAACTGAAGTAAAGCAACGCTTTTGTATGCTTCCAGTAAAGCATACTGGGGCTAGGTGTAGAAGAAAGGTGCTGTAAGATGGTTACAAGCCACCCCTGACTTGGCTGCACTCCATCAACTTTTATGTCTTATTTTTCATCCCTGCAAATTTAACTTTCCAAAGTTGTATCGCACCATAGCCAGGGGGTGTATTACTGCAATCTCAGAGCTCTGGACTTGTTCTGACAAGTACGATACAGAAACTCCCTACTTGCTCATGCTCCCGCAGATGTTTGTCTCTGTGATAAGCCACCCTAAGTGAACCAATAAAAAGCTTGAAAATTTTAAACATGGACACACACTGTGTAAAGCCATCAATCTCTTGCTGAAACATAAGGGGTGGTGATGGTGTTTTACTGGCTTCTTTCTCCCCATCAGGGACCACCTTCATCACCTGTGCTCTGTTGTAGTACTCTAATACACTTCCTTTTAAAAAATACCAGTGAAACTATAATGATTTCAGATGGGTAAAGGTAAGTGAATTAGAGGTGTTTAATTGCATTGAGGACATCTAGTTAGAAGTCAGTAACAGGAGTTTGAATTTTTGCTTATGAAACGTGAGTAAGATTGTGATCTTGTGCTCTTAATTGGGAGCTTTCAGTGCATTTACAAGGTTGGCTACAGCTTTACTATTAGTTGTATATGCAACTAACATGCCTTTGAATTACCAGCTAAGGAAAATGTCATTCTGACTTGTGGTGCTCTTTCCTGTGTACAACTTATTTAAAGTAAAGCCAGTGTGTTTACTATTCTTATCGTAAGTGATGGATTTAAAAGCCCGGACCTGCAAGTAACCTTGTGGGTATGGGAAAAGAGTGCAGGATGGAAAAGAGCATGTGTTCCTCTCAGATCCTCTTATCGTCTCTTGGAGGACTTGGATAACATTTTTTACCATCACCCTAATAACTTTTAAACTGGTAGCATTGCTTAATACACTGATACTTAAACTCTACCTAAGCTCTGATTCTGGACAGAACAGGTCCAGCTCTCTTTTGTTATCTCTTCCTAATTACCTTTACTCTCCCGTTTCCCAGATATTTGAAATACTAAGGGAATACACACCTTCATAGTGTTCCAGCCAGTGCTTTGCAATGAAACACTAATTCTTTCGCACATGGCTAACACCACCCTTTTTACTCCCGTGGTACCGAGCTAAAATGCTGCAGTTACAAAGAAAGCAAGCTGTCCAACTACAGCAAAACGGGACATAGGCGAAGCTACAGTGCGGCGAGAGCGAGCTTGCTCGGTGCGTGCCTGCCCCTCGCTCTGGTCCTCAACACCACATCAGCGCTCCTTACTAGGGAAACGGAATTGGATTAGGGAGTCGGCAGCAAAAGGCGATTTTAAGAAAGATGAAGTTACGTACCGGGCAGCTGTAGGAGCTGAAACGCGGCCGGAGGCGGTGTGACCCCGGCCCGCAGCCTGCGGCCGGGAGAGGGCAGCGCTGCCCTCCGAGCGGCGCTGGGGCCGGCGCTGCCCGCTCCGCCGCGCTGCGCCGCGCTGCGCGGGGTCCCGCCTCTCCGCCCGCCCCGCCGAGCGAGCCCCGCGCACCGGCCCCTCGGCCGGCTCGTCCCCGCGCCCCGGGGGCGGCGTCTCCTCCTGCGGAGCCTCTCCCCGCGCAGGTAAGGAGAGCGCAGCGCCCGCTGACCGGGGCCCCCTTGCCCTTCCTCGGGGCGCGACGTCCAGCCGGGGGCTGGTTAAGCGCTGGCGGAGACGCGGCCCCTGCGGGCTCCGCTTCTGTCCCGGGAAAACGCTTTCCAGAAGTTGGGAGAGGTTCCCCCACGCCTCCCCTTTTATATAAATATATACTTATATATATTTCTTATTCATTATTTTGCCCTAAGAGCCGTAGAACCGTGGGATGTTTGGGTTAGAAGGGTCCTTAACAATCACCTGCTTCCACCCCCCCTGCCGTGAGCCCCTCGTGTTCTTTTCAGTTTTTGTCCCTAAGCGGGTTTGGTTTGGATCATGAAGGCGCTTGGCTTTCTCAGACGATGCAAAATAAGTTTTTAATATATTTGCTTTAACAAGCGAAATTCTGAGAAACAACTTTCAAAGCACTTCTTGGTAGTGTTTTGTTGGGACACTGGTTTGTGGTTTTTTTCTGTATCGCACAGTGATTCTTATACAGGAAAAAAAGGCTCTAAAATCCTTCTCTTTTTCATGGACTTACTCCTTCCTCTGTATTTGATCCCATATGAAAATAGCGGTAGTTTTTCTAAGCCATTATAAGGCACAAATGTGCGATAAGAAAGGGTAACAGATGTGTTTTTTTTCTTCTGTAGAGGTAAATTGCTCTCTACCATCCTTTGTGGAGATAAGATTTCAGAAGGTGTTTGCCTAAGAGGGGTTTTTCTGCATAGGTAAGAAAATGAACTATATTCTGTGAATTCAGTACAAAAAATGTAAAGAACAAAATCTGGTGAAAGAATTTGAGTACTTAAGGGCTTTAATTTTTCAGAAGCGGTGTTTGAATATTGAGCGCAATAAAGTGATTGTGTAGATGTATCTTAGTAATTACCAGAAAACTCATCCAGCCTTCTTAGTTGACTTGTAAATTAGACTTTTCTGCCACCGTTTTTTTACGTAATATCAGGGAGGAATATTTCTTTTCTGAAACTGCTGCTGTTATTGAGGAGAAGTTCCCATTGTGTCCCTGGACGGCTGTTTCAGGAGGGTATGGTGTGTGAAATGGCCCAATGTTCTTTTGATTTGAATAACATGTTGAATAAGAATTTGCACCAGGGTATCGGCAGGATAGCCTGTGACTAATACAGTGACTCAGAAGATCCAGTTCTAATTTTTGGCTTTACAAGGCAAAATCCAGCTCTCTGCGTGGCCACACGTCAGTCAGTCAGCACCTGCACATCTCGATTTCCCATTTATGGATGGGGGTTATGGTGATCTTGCGGCAGAAATGTACATTCTCTGTGTATTCTGCAAGTAAGTGTTCTATGTGCTAAGGTGCTATCTAGAAGAGCAAGCAGGCTTTTTATCACCCTGCATGTTTGTGCACAGGTTTTGAAACTACAGAGGTCTTCATTTGCACTGAGCTGAGCTTTTGTATTTTTTAACTAGAGCACTCCTTTTTTTTTCCCCTCTTCTTTCTTACATTGCCCAAGACTCAGGAAAGTTTTTTGAATTTTCCACAATGTCTGCTGAAATTCTTAAAAGATTACAGAATTTTCAAAAATTTACAGATGTTGCTCCTAACTAATTGAGCTGCATGAGTTGTGTCTTTCACTCTCAGCATCATTAAGAGAAGCGAGTGCCAGTAAGTTACATCAGTAATTAGGTCTGTGAGGTGAAATAGTCACCTGTCTCAATGTAAGCTGCTTTCTGTTGAAGTCAGAATTATATCTAGTGACTTTTGGTATAAAAAATTTGTTTCCTGCCTTTACTAGCCATATAATTTGTTGTGCTGTTCTAACTGTTTGTAAAGATGGAATGCTAATTAAAAAAATGTTATTAAACACACAGTATATCACCTAACTTTTTTTGTCAGTTATAGCAGTTTGGAGGGTGGCCAAGCCTCAGTAATGAAGAAGCATCACAGATAGTATCGGAGCATGCATTTGAATGCTTTTGTGGAGCCAAACATTTTTAGTCCCCTTCTTTGCTATCTTGTCAGTAAGCTGTACAACTATGCTGTATGAACTCTCTAGGGAGTTTGCTTTTGCTCTGGTCTCACAGCTTCACAGTGCCCAAACCAGGGAGTATTAAATTCTAAAAGCTATTAAAAAAATTATTGTTAGAAGGCAACTATCTCTGTAAAAATGGGCATTAAAAAGAGTAAAGAAGGTGAGACATATGTCTGGTGGTGATACCAACAGATATTATTTCATTTTAGTAAACTTAAATATACATTTGGTTCTGTTTTTGTCTTTCAGAAATTTATAACCTGTATTCACATTTTAAGGCTTTTAAAATATAAAGTCCCTTTTTATTTTTAATCTAAATAAAAATGCTACATCAAGAATGTTAGTAAGAGTTAATAATAATCAAGAATTCATAAAGAATACATTTTTGCCAACCTCAGGAATAGGCTTCTGTCTAAGAGGCATTTTTTTGAGGTTTTTTTTTTGTGTTTTAAATCCCAAATGTATTTTTAAAAGGCAAAAAAAAGTGACCGTTTCTCGGATACTCTTTAAATATTTTCCCTTCTAAGGAGCACAAAATATCTGTGGCTTTAACAAATTAAAGAAATATGATAGCCATGAATAGGCTATCATATTTTTTTTGGAGGAAGATTTAAGTTTCTTTTTTGTCTCAAATTGTTGAAAAAAGAGCTATTTTAAAAGGCCTTTTGCTATTTTTCGTCTGTTCACTTACTTCAAGAGCAACTAATTTGTGGTGGAGTAATCAACACTAGTGCAAGCCACTTCATTATAAATTTAGTAGGCAAGGGTTTATTTTGTCTGTCAGTTTGACTAGTGTTAGAAGGCAGTAAAGAATGTGCTTGCAAAGCTGCTAGCTGAGGGTTTTGCTTTGTTCCCTCCCTATTCCCCTTGCTCTAGCTGTTCAGGAGAGCCAAGTGCAGAAATGAAAGATTGTGTCAAAACCTTGTCTGTAAAGGTGTAAAAGCTGACTTTGGGAATGCAGTATTTATTATACATATATTTTAAGTTTGTGAGATTTTTCCTTTCATTCAATTCTTCTGAGGTCTTTTAATCAGGTCCAGAGCGAGAATCTGCACGTAAACGAACATTCTGTGTCATGTTAGACCTGTTTGCTACACAGCACGGTTCCCGGTGCTTGGAAAGCTGTGAATGAGCCCTTAGGTGTACATACGTAATGTAGCTCAGATAAGACCTCTAAATTAAAAAATAATGTTTGGTTCAAGTGCTGTGCTTGTTGAGAGGAAGCAGTGGGATGAACATGGTTAATGGAAACTGGTTGGTCTGTGGGCACCGTGCTGCAATCTCACTGTTTTCTAAGATTAAGATCTGAGAGGTATAAACACAGTATGTGCAATAATTCATATCCATGTTAGAGGCTGTCTAATGTGTCTAACATGGGCTGATGTAGCATGTATCTCCTATGGACTACTGTGTAGTAAAAAAATTAGAACAGTGATAACGGTGATGTGTAACACAGTCCTCCAGTGGAAAAGAGCTCCGTAGAAAACCTCTTAATATGCACGTACTGCTAGACTTTTACAATAAAGAAGACATTTTACTTAGACAAAGATTTAGATTTCTTGTTTTCCTGTTGCTTCACCAGATCAGAAATAAGCACTTCCTGGCCTTGCCTTCATGGTGGTAACAAGATTGTAGTTCTCAGTGTTTTATAGATTTTAGCTTAAATATGATTGTTGCCAAAAAGAAATATAATTAAAAAACGAAGAATTAAATTCCAAGTCACCTGCAAAGCATCATTGGGAGCTTATTTACGTAGTTTGACAGTTTTGCATTCAGATAGTTGCTTTACAGTTTATGAAACAGCATTAGTGATCTGTGGCACAGAGGTATAGGATTATAGTCTGAAAGGAGAGTATAAGGAACAGGGTCCAAAGAC
Organism: Clamator glandarius; assembly: GCA_033459285.1. Taxonomy (NCBI): domain Eukaryota; kingdom Metazoa; phylum Chordata; class Aves; order Cuculiformes; family Cuculidae; genus Clamator; species Clamator glandarius. The sequence goes on from JAUNZM010000293.1 coordinate 1,736,177, forward strand.
CTCGTGTTTTGTTATCTTTGAGCTGATACATGGAGAAGAAGTAGGAAATATATATTTTATATCACTGCTTATACTTCGCAGCTTTTTGCAAGGCTTACACAAACTGTGATCTAGTGCTGCTTAACAAACCATGGAGGGTTGTTCTGACAGTAGCAGAGCCCTGATTAAAGAGAAGTCCATACGAATGGCTGCTGGAATACAAACCAGCATCGAAGCCAGAGTTATATCTTAACTTTCTCTATGTCTTTCTCCCACGGTTATTTGTTTATTTACAGGGAAGAAGAGAGTCAGGTTGCAAGTTGTAAGTCAAGCTTTTGTAAATTCGGGAGTGTCCTTTTGTGTTTGGGAAAATGCAGATACACAGGAGGAGCTATGACAGTCAAAATAGTCACAGTATTGGCTTGAAGGGTCACCTTGAGCAGTAGAAATGCCTTTCTGCTGAAGTTTAGATAATGCTCTCTCTTATCTATTTTTTCAATGAGTGCAGACTAAGAAGTTTGATAACTATCTTTTCCATTAAAATGTAGTTAAGTCAATACCTAATGTTTTTATTTTCCATTGGTTTATTTCCTTATTTTGGTCTTTTTAATGTGTCTTGATAACAGTGGAAACCATACTATAAAATGCTAAAATATGTAACGTTGAAAGAAGTTGGATTTATGAGAGTCCATAATTTGAAAACAGTAAATATCAGTTGAGGAAAAGTGTTGAAATGTCTTGCATATTTGATAAAACCTAAAATACTTGTTGATGTTCATCTCAATAACTTGAGCTGGCCAGCAGCCTGACAGTATTTGAACCTAGGTTTCAGGGAAGATTGTAGGCTAACGAAAAATTTAACTAAATAAAACTATTTGTGAGTTGTTTTTGTTCTTTTTTTTATATATTTACTTCTATTTGACTGAAATATATGCTGTAAATCTCTCCAGTTTGCAGCACAATAAATGTTTCCATTAAATTTACTGCTAAGCTGGATGCTGACAAGTTTTTTTTTCCTGCGTATTGATGGATCCTGCTACTGCCGATGTTGGTGCAAGCTCAATATTTGTGGACAGTGCCTGAAACTGGACCTGTTTGTTTGTTAAAAGCCCGTCCTGCTGGTTTCTGTATCAGATGCACAGATGTCAGAAGAAGAGATTGGGTGTTGCTCTGTGAAATGGTGTGTGTCCACGATGTTGAGCAACTTGACCTTCTCCTTACTGTATGGAGTAGGACTGCTCTGCAGCACCCAGGAGTGGTTATCTACATGATGCCTCTTGGACACTGGAGGCCTAGCTTTTTGCCATATGAAGGATGTGAGCAGTACGTTACACTGCCTCCTTCAGTCCTTCACTTTGAAGGAGAGGTTGCACACGAGCTGCTCTGTAGCCAGGGCTGAGTATTTCCTCTCTACATGCATCCTCCTCTTCTTCCTGCCACTCCCAGCCACTTCCAGCAGCCAAGCTGAGTTCCTGTAAGCCCCAGATGGAGGAAATATCTGAGCCATTTTTGTAGAACTTTTTTTCTAAACAACTAGCACTCTTGAGAGCGTGAGAAAAGCAGAAGAGGTTGCTTAGTACAGTGTGTTGATGTTTATTGGTTCTTCTGCAGGAAGCAAAAAAGGCTACCATTAGGTACAACTTTGTGTCCAGGAAACACCATTATATGCTCATTTGTCAGAGAAGCTCATGTTGAAAGTACCAATTTTATTTCAGCACAATTGTACTCAATATTACATGGAAAACATTGATTGCTTCAGATGAGCTAAATCTTCAGGTTATTTGTACACTTAGGATCCATATTGAGTTAGGTACGTAGTATTTTGAAACACAGAAACTCCAGAGGATCCACACTGTGACACTCGCAAAGGGTGAAGGAAGCTGGATTGGCATCATCTCTGTATGCGATGTTGTTAAGAGTTGGCTTGTAGTTGTGCCACCATCTCTACAATTTGTTGTGTTTGTATTATCCAGTATAAGAGGAGTTTGTTTTACTAGTGATTCAATGATAGTACCCCAAGCGAGGGGCTAAACTGTGCCTTCTTGTGCATGCTTACACTAGAATTAGTAAACTAGACTGTATACTTGCCTTTCTCATCCTTGCAAGGGAGGAAGATGTTGAGATGTCTCTTGAGGCTTCGGAAGTCAAGAGATTTGTATGACAGGAGTAACCAGGAGTGGGTCTTATTCTGTTGACATGACATAATGATTTGAATGTGCTCCTACTTTCTTGTGGAGGAGATATTGAAGTTTATTTGGAACATGGTCCTTTAAGGAGGGAGAACTATTACAGGTGCAGGGAAGGATGTTGTAGCGAGGTGAGCGTTGGTCTCCTCACAAGTGATAGACTGAGAGGAAATGGCCTCAAGCTGTGCCAAGGGAGGTTCAGATTAGATATCAGGAAAATATTCTTCACTGGAAGGCTTATCAGGCATTGGAACAGGCTGCCCAGGGAAGTGATGAAGTCCCCATCCTTGGAGGGATTTAAAAGATGGGTAGATGAGGTGCTTAGTGATATGGTTTAGTAGTAAGACAGGTTGGACTCAGTGGTCTCAAAGGTCTTCTCCAACCAAACAATTCTATGGTTTTATATAGCAGAACAAAGCAATGGTGTAAACCAGCTGGCTGGCATGTCTCTTATTTCTGTCAGCCCTAAAGTGATGACCTGCATATACGTAATCTATGTGATCTATGTGTGGGAGTAATTGTGAGTTGGTGACAGATCTGTGACAGAAGTTAATGTACTTCATTTGTTCCATAAGGTGTCACTTGTGAAAAGCTCCACCTTATAATATTCCTTTTAGAATTGATATTATGGTTCCTTAATTTATCTTGTTTTCTTTTGTACAAGCAAGACTGTGCTTCCTATGCTGCTGCTCTTCAGGTTGGGTTCAGGATACTTTTGATGGAAACTGCAGATCTTTGTCTGTCAAAGTGAAATGCCTTCCAGTTAGCTGTGGGATGCCTTCTCCCTCTACAGAAAATAAGAAACCCCCTAGTCTGCTGGCGGGATTCGTGTTTTCCTTGATACTCTTTTCTTACAATAATAAAGTTTTATTTTCTTGGCTGAACATTTGTGACCAGGGATTTTGTAAAGGGCTTTGCCATATCTCTTAAAATTTTACTGAAGTCATACTGTTAGAATGTAGGCACTTGTGAATGTTAATGAATTAATGGGCATCAGGAGATGAGTATCATGGTTTATAAGGAGTGTGTGCTAGGGTGATGGGCTCGTCATTTTTGGTTGTGTGTATTTGGGTTCTTTTTTTTGATTGAGGCTATGCATTTAATTTCTGCAGTTTGTAGGCAAGGTACTTATCAAATTCTGTCTGACTTATAGCAGGCTGTACCTATGCATTAACAAACAATAAGATGCACAGCTGTGTTGTCCTTGGAAATTGCTCAGCTGTAAAGAAGGCCACATTTGAGTGGAGACAGCCTCTTCTTAACACAGGCTCCTTTTTGTAGCCTATTTCAGCAAGCAGAAGACTTTGTGTAGTTATTGAGCCCACCTTGCTGTTTCAAACATGTGGGGTTTCTTCTGATATACTTCTGTCATTGGACAGGAATATTGTTCTTAGAGTATGAATTCAGAGGATGTAGTGAGGTTAAAATATGATAATAGAAATCAAAGTTGATATGATGACTGTAATTACTGTAATTCCAGTGATGACTTTTATCAGTAATTTGCTGTTTAGGGTAGTTAAGGTGACGTTCCCTGACTTGGTAATATCTTCTATGAACTTGCTAAAAATCAGCTTCAGACAGCTGGGATATTGGTGAGAAATAAAAGTTGCTACAGCTACATCTGGAGGTTAAGTTCCTTTCTTTGCCCTTAGAAATAAGCTGCTCTGCTATTCCCACCAATTCATTTGCTGCAGCTATGAGTGTCTCAGTGACTGGGCTCAGCCTGACCTGTTTTGTTTTATATGTCTGTGGTGTGAAAAGCACACAGCATGTTAACTAAGACCAGCCACCCCTTCTTCAGCCTTACACAGGCATTATTACACCAATGTTTCCTAGTTCTGGGGAAACTGGGGACAAATAGATATCTGATAAGCTTAATAGCCTTTTTTCCCCCGTAATATTGGAAGACGTCTAATTAGCTGGTAGACATGAAAGAGGTATAATGATATCAATGCTTCCTGATGAGTGTGTAATAATTTCACTGGTTTATTTTGTTTCTAGATGCTGTGACAATGAAGTTGAGCTGCGCTGAAATACCTCTTTATGTAAGTTATGCAACACTAGGCTTCTGCCTGGACAGTCGCTTTCTTTTGGGTAGCTGCTTATTCAAAAGCAGCATGAATGAAACAAAAAACCATTCTCTGGTTGTCTGAGACTGCTGGCTGTTCAGTGTTGCTGCCTACTGCAGGCACATGTGGGGATGGTGGTTTTTCAGTAATATGGCTCAGTTCTGCGAAGTAAGTTTAAAATTATATCCCCCTTGTGATCAACGCTTTCTTCTCCCTCAGTAGGCTCAATTGCAGTTTTCAAAATCAGAGCTACTGCCTGTGAAGAAACACAACTCACTCTGTTTCCCACAATTTATGGCTGGTTTGTTTCCTATAAAATTCCAATTTACCATTCTCTTCACTTCCTCAAAGCAGGAAATTGTATGTTATGTCAAAAATGAGTAAGTTGAAGTTTGTAATCAAATGGAATATTTTTCTGCAAAACCTGAAATGATTGCTTGCTTGAAATAGGTGAACTCAGATTTCAAATCCAGATAATAATGGGAGTGAGGGCGTGCATTAGATAAACTTAATTTCCTTGGTGCTTTCAATGAGATGCAAGCATGAGCATTAAAATTTGGGTAATCTACTCATTATTATTAGTAAACCATGGTTGTCTTTTTTTTGGCTTGTTCTGCTGTGATTTTAAAATGAGAATGGTCAAAGCAGTGACATGTGAATGTTGGTGTATAGGAGTACATTGAATGGTTATCAAAATGCTGGTGAAAAGTGAAACAAAACAATTATCTGCTTTTTGTGATGAGATGGGAGTTGGAAAGAGAGGAGTACAAATAATCTGTACCCTGGAGTATTGAAGGAACAGGGAACTGCTAATTCATCAGCTCCAGTTTTCATTGTGTTTGTCAGTTTGGGAGTGGGAAACTCAGGCTCACAAAAATTTGATGCAAAATCTTTAAAGGCAGTAGGGGGAAGGTATTTAGGAGTTCTGACCACTTAATGTTGCTACTGTGATGCAAGATTTTAACAACAAATTTTGACAAAAAGTATAATCAAGGACATGGTGCTAATGGATAAAATTTAACATGATTTTATTGTAGCAGCTGCGTCAGACTGATCTGATATCTTCCCATGATAAGATAACTGGCCATTTAGAGAACAGCAGGGCAATGGGCTTAATCCAAGTAATCGAAAATGAAACATGTGATACCATGCCTCACAGGAAATTCATATGGAAGATAAAGATGATGTGGATTAATATAAAGAGATAAGGATATATGCATACTGCAAGAACAGTTATTAGGGTAGAGAGAAAGGTACTACAAGTGATAGTCCTTAAGGATCATAGTCAGGGCCAGTTCTGTTTAATATTTTGATTGTAACTCTGTGAGCCAGATGTAGGCTTGTGAAAGCAGTCTAAATCTTCTGGACGTCGTAATACCAGGCAATATTGGTTAGTGCTGAGGAGATTTAATTATAACATTTGAACAATGAATTTTCTCACCTTTTATATTCACTCCAGCTACAAAGAACATGGTACAAAGCTGTGTATTTGGGGACTAATAGTGATGCATCTCTTCTGAACTAGGGACTCATCAGGTGCAGGCAAGGAGGGCTTGGAGCATATTAGTCACTTAAAGTGTGATGGATGCAAGAATCTGATTTTAGCTAGGAACATTCACCTTAAGCTTTTTGTGGACAAGATCTTCTCTGCTGGACCTGAACTTTGGTAACCTACTGGCTACCAAGGTGTCTGTGTTGCAGCTTCATAGTCTTGCCCATCACAATGTGTTTGGGAAGATCAAAGAAGTACGTCCATTTTGAGAAAGTCTTTGAGTTAATGCATTTCTTTTCTCTTATTTGGGTCCACTTTCTTCATCGGTTCTGGAAACTCCTTCCCACTGCTCCTGCTTTATTTACATGACTTAACTGGAGAACACATTCAAATCAGCATTTAAATTAGACATACAAGTCCATTCTGATTATGCAGCTCTGAAGACAGTTTTTTGTTCTTTAAGAAAGAGATCTACACTATGCTGGGTCCAAAATTAGGGTGCTTTTTACACTGTATATAAATGTGCTTAGCAACTGTATCAAGTGGGTATTATACTCCTCTTTATTCTAAGAATGTCTGTCTGAGGAGCTTGTACTTCATGTCAAATTATCTGAGAATAACCGCAGTTCTGTGTTTGTAATAAATATTTTTAAAGATTATATGCAAGGTACTTTATTGACTTGCTGTATGTGAGCAGCAGTTGCACAGCTGGAGGATGCATCCTTACAGCACTGTTACTTCAAACTGTCACACTTTGTCAGTACTGAATTTCTTTGTGAATCTAAAATACTGTGTGTAATCTGGTTGACCAAATGACAGCTGTTTTTTTTTTTTGTTTGTTTTGTGAGAGGGAATGCATTCAGAAAGCTTAAGGACCGGACTGGTGATATAGCTTTTGTCTAATATAGCTGGGTAATATAGCTTTTGTGTAAATACAGTTTAAACATACTCTATGAAATTACTCCATTTCAAAAATGCATTATTTTGACACACTAATCTTTGTATGTAATTTTTTTTTGCAACAATACAATTAAAATTTAATTACAAAGCATGTAAATGTCATGGTTTAAAAAATAAATGGTCATGAAACAGAAAATGAAATATTTGAAGCACATGCTTTTCAGTTAATTTGAGGAGCCTGTTTCCAGCTTCTAGACAGCAAAATGCTGTTAATCACATCATAGAAGTAGTCCTTATAAACCAGTCTAATTTTCAGGGCTGACTAGCCAGGGATAAACTGAAACAGCATACATGTTTTCTCTTATATCAGGGCTAATAACACATTGTGTAAGTAAGCAGAACTTGAGTTTAAACAGGTTTTGCCCTCCTGAAATATGTGTTTTAACTGACACAAATAGAATTGTATTTATCCAGTACTTTTCTGTAAGGAGAGCAGCAAAGTGAGTCTTTTGATTTCATAATGTACTAAACACAGTATATGAAATTAGACTATGCTGTGTCCAGGCAGCCACTGGTTTCATTGTAGACAGAAAAAAGACTATCCATGAAAGATAAAAAGCAAAATATTTGACAAAACACTTTACAGATATTAAAGAATTTATGGCAGTTTTTCCTTGTAGTGTAAGCAGTTTTAGTAGTGTGGAAAAAAAAATTTCTCTCCTTCCTTGTTATTTAATAGTAGGTGACTGGTATGGATTTTTTTTCGGTTGTTTTGTTTGTTTGAAAGAAATGTTATTGGTCCACAGCATTTATCTTTGACACTGGCAAAGAAATATCTTGCTCTCTTGGGGCAAATGTACCATGGGAGTAGTCAACATCAGGAGCAGAAAATAAATAATCTCAGAAGTTTGTAAATTATCCTCTACCGAGAACTTGATTGAGAGCATTGGAGAGAAATAAAGAGATGCTGAGTCATGAAGGCTATCTACAGCAGTTCCCTGTAGGCATCAGAAGGTCCTCATCTCCTGAGGAGATGGTGCTGGAGGTTGTGTCTCAATGCTGTCTTTCCAAAGTAGTATTTGGACTTTTAAATATCTGTGAAGAGGCAGAAACACAGGCTCGCTGCTTTGAGAGTCAAGATCTCCTGGAAAGTAAATCTTCCCCTTCATCCTGTGCTATAAATTGCTTACTATTGTCCAAATGCACCTTCTTAAGATATCACGTGCTTCTCCCTACAACAACTGGAGTTTAGCTTCTCTTACCTAAGTAACCTAAGTAACTTGGGGAAGATGCTTCTTACTTGTGCCCAGAGGCATCTATTCAAATACTTCCTCTAAATTTCTCACAAAGCTGCTTCATGCTGAAGAGATTTGCGTGAGAACTGGGAAACAAAATTAACCAAAATTAATTCAACAATATTATACTGTTTTCTATGTGATTGAAGGTCAAACTGATACCTGACTCCAGAGAAGGAGGTGTCAGTAGGACCTACACATTGATCCCAAAGTGAGTAGTTGATTGGTTGCCTTGCAAACCTCTGTGCCTTCCTAGCTCTTCCATGCTGAAATAGGAAGAGTTGATGTGGGGAGTGGGGTGAAAAGGGATACAGTTTTCCATGGTGGGGTACAGCTTTTGGATTTTCTACTCTTGCCACATATTCAGTCTTCTGGCCAGCCCTTTGTGGAAAGAAGCCAGTCTCTAGCCCATCTTGCCCATCCTGTGCTTTCATGTTCTTTGCTGTTGTAGTGGGCTTGGCCATGTCTTGGGCCAGTCTGTGTGTTCAACTGGGCTGAACCGCGATCAAGTTTAGACGGTGATTTCAAAACTCAAAAGAGAATTGTGGTTTAAAATGTACAAGTGCGTTGGGCTTCCAGCATGCATTTGCTAAAGCACAAAGCTGTGTTTGCTGGTCTGATCTGGCTTTGGCTCGAGTCAGGAGTGTTTTGTTGTTGACCCCTGTGGGAGCCTGGTCAGGTCTGTCGTGGGTGGCTCGCTTGGGGGCACACAGGAGATCTGTGTTTGGATGCATAGTTGCTGCCAGAACGAGACTGAGGAAATACATGTGAAAGAACGGGATCTATTTTAAAAGACATGAAGGAAAAGAGTGAGTACATGAAAGCATGTCCATCAGTGGCTGGATCGTGTTTTGCTCCCATAGTGTATTATTTTTCCTCTGGTTTTTTGTTTTCTTGTTCGATCCTTGGATTGGAACATTTTTGGTAAGGACTTTGTACTGGCATGCATTTGTGTAGTGTCCACAACAGTGGAGCCCTGATGTCACACAGGACATGAGAACAATAAGAAATCTGAATTATATATTTTTTTTATCGAGTCAAGTGAAAGAGGTAACTCCTTCTTCTTTTTTTTTTTTTTTTTTTTTGGCAATTAACAATTGCATGTCAGAATGGACTTTAATTTTCTACTAATATGCCTTATGCAGAAGTTTTCTGGCCTTTGTGTGTGAGCAGCTCATTCCCAAGCTTCTTAATTCCTCTGTATAATTTTGTGAACCAATATAAATTATGTTGCCATTGACAGCAAAACACTGAATGATATTTTTAATGACAGACCAGCAAGAATGTTAATACATGTTTTGGCACTGTGTAATGCTTCAAAAGATTTTTTTGTTGTTCCTTCTTATTTTCCCCGTCTTTCTGATAAAGGCGTCCAGACTATTTTTATTTCTATGCAGCAGTTCCAGAATTAGACCATGTCCCATTCTCCACATTTATTGCCTACTTTGCCTTATGGTAGACTGAAAACTTTTCTCCACCTTACCTGCTGGTGCACTAGACACAGCTTTAGGACCGCTGGTGACAAGTTAAAGAGAGTAGAGGCAATATGATGCAAAGTGCTGATTTCCTATAAACTTACTCTCTGGTTCGAATGTTTAAAAACATTGGTAGACCAATTCTGCACCAGCAGCCAGATCAGGTGCTGTCTCTTCTCCTGCTGGGTGTGTACAGTGAGCATAAAAAGCACAAAGGCGGCATCAGCTCTGCACCATGCGCTCTCACTAATTCAACACAAATGTGATTGTGTGCTGAGGTCTGGTGTGAGTTGGGTTAGTGTGGTTGGCTGTTACATGTGGTGAAGTGTAAATGGCTTTGCTGCTAGCTGTACCCTTGAATCTCTTGAATGAGAGATTAGTGTTGCCAGCCTGTGCTGCAGAAAAAATGAGTGGGTCATAAAAAAAAAAAAAATGTAATTCCAACCCTCGAGCTATGGGCAGGGACATGTCCCACTAGGCCAGACTGCCAAAGGCCCCATCCAACCTGACCTTGAACACCTCCAGGGATGGGGCAGCCACAGCTTCCCTGGGCAACCTGTGTCAGTGCCTCACCACTCTCATCATGAAGAAATTCCTCCTATGTCTAGTCCAAATTTTCTCCTCTCCAGTTTATAGACATTCTCCCTAGTCCTATCACTATGCGTCTTTGTAAAAAGTCCCTCTTTAGCTTTCTTGTAGCCCCTTCAGGTACTGGAATGTCTCTATAAGATCTCCTCAGAGCCTTCTCTTTTCCAGGCTGAACCATCCCAACTCCCTCAGCCTGTCCTCATATGGGAGGTGCTCACTTTCATTCAGTTTATCTTTATGATTTGTAGAATCATTTGGGATTTTCACTGTTGGCTGAATTTATGCAGGCACTTACTTGTGCAGGCACTTACGAAGTGTCTGAACTTTGCATTTAGCACTAGAGTATGTTTCTGTAGTGGCTGGTTGTTTATTATTCTGTGTCTGTGTGCCTTTTGATTGTGTGTTCTGAGTTAATCTCATGGATATCCTTGTTGTTCCTTTGCCCTGCCATCACCCTCTATACCAGTAGGTACTCTTTAGGAAGAAATTCTTCACGGAGAGGGTGGTTAGGCATTGGAACGGTCTGCCAAGGGAGGTGGTTTAGTCGCCGTCCCTGGAGGTGTTTAAGGTGAGGGTAGATGAGGTGCTTAGGAGCATGATTTAGGGATTGGTGGGAATGGTTGGACTCGACGATCCGGTGGGTCTCTTCCAACCTGGTCATTCTGTGATTCTGTGATTCAGTACAGCAGGGCTGTATGACAGCTGCACTGCAGCGTTATGCTTTTTTGGCTGCCTCCTTGCTGCGCATACTGCTGTATGTTTGTGGCTTAAAATTGTGTCAGGTTTCCCTTGCAACCTTGGTGACCTGTAAGCTCCTGCTGTGTTTGCGCCTGACATTTTTTCAAGTTTGGTGCTTTGCAGCAGGGATGAAAGCAATGCAAGCTGTAAGAGCCCACAGAGGCTAAGCAGAAAGCAAAGGGCTGGCTGAGAGGTTGCAGCAGTAGAAACAGGGGTGAGGAGGGCAATTTTTAGTGATAACATGATGCTTTAGGAAATAAGGGTCTGGAAAGCATCCATGCATATTTGCATGTGCACTGAATGAAATGCATCAATATGTCTAATACGTGGTTCCTTTTAGAGTTGATTGCTTTGGAGGCAACTTAGCACTGCAGAGCAGCATAAAGACTTGTAGACATATGTACATCATTACCTGTTAATGGATTTCTTCTTTTTAGAGGAATTGTATTTAAGTTTGCAGTAAATAAGCAGTGATTTAGGTGCTTGTATTTTTTTTTATTATTCTGTTGGATTGCTCTTGTGGTTGTTGTGTATCACTGGGCTGCCTTTGACTCCAGTTATTACTGAAGTTCTAGTCTAGTTCTAGTCTGACACAACAGCATTTGCAGGTTTAATTCTGGGCATAGTAGTCTCCACTCTGTTCGATTTCTGCACTGGCCATATAGCACCATTAAAGGGTGAGCGCATCTTGCTGATCACTCCTTGGTTCTCCCGTTCATGACTCAGCTTATGAATGGGAATCAGGGAGTCTTGGTTGATGCAGTAGTGCTGCCAGCGAACTGTTGTCATAGCAGTGAGTATCTGTTGTTCTTCAACCTTCAGCAACTGCACGTTGGAAGGATCCTCTGAGAGACTGGGTAAGGTAGGCAGCTGTTTAATTTCCTCTGTCTCTCAGGCAGCTATACTAAAAGCCCTCTGTTGTTCTTTTGAGTACATGGTGTATCCTGATGAGTTCTGCCCCATTGTAGCTTGACGGCAGGAGGGTACATTGTGCACCAGTGTCCACTAGAGCAGATAGCTCTATGTGCATCTGTAATTTTTATCAAAACCTACATCTAGGCTTTTAGACCATATGTAATACCAAGCACGTATTTTGTCTACAGTCTGTACATGGAATTACGCTTGTTCTGTTACTCTGGATAGAAAATAAATTGATTATACTCAGTTCCTTCTTCTCTGAATTTGTTTAGTTGTGGGAAAAAAGACCCTGTTTTTGTTTAAAATGTTTGGGCATTGCATGTGTTTGCTGAGTCAAGTTGCTGGTGAAGAAGATGATGTTACCTAAGTGAATTCCAAGCAGAAGAAGCTCTGTTAAGGTTAAAGACAAGTTTTTTATTGGGGCATAGGCTAACTTGCGGCAGAGTAGGGATCAGGCACACTGGAAGTGCCATTGTTGTCCCTTCAGTCCATCCTGCTGCTCTGGATGCCATTGTGTCTCATACATGAGAGTTTGCTACCCCCCTTTCCCTCTTCTTGTGTTCAGCATGCCCTACTCCCGTGCTGGGATGCAGAAGAGGGTGGCTGCAGGTGGGAGCTCTTTTCCTGAGGCTGTGAGGAGTCTGGTGTTTTCTGCTCCTTACACAGGACATGGGGCTCAGGGGACCCTGCTGCTGTGTGCCTAAGCCAGTCAGCTCTTAAGTGCCCTAGAGAAACCAAAGAAAAACATACATCTGAAAAACCTGCTTTGTGTGGTTACATTAAAACTCAAAACCTTCACAATCTAATCCTTGGCATTGGTGTCAGGACAGTGTTTTTCACACAGAATCACAGAATAACCAGGTTGGAAGAGACCCACCGGATCGTCGAGTCCAACCATTCCCACCAATCCCTAAATCATGCCCCTAAGTACCTCATCCACCCTAACCTTAAACACCTCCAGGGACGGTGACTCAACCACCTCCCTTGGCAGACCGTTCCAATGCCTAACCACCCTCTCCGTGAAGAACTTTTTCCTAATCTGAAGCCTAAATCTCCCCTGGTGGAGCTTGAGGCCATTCCCTCTCGTCCTGTCCCCTATCACTTGGGAGAACAGGACAGCACCCTCCTCTCCACAACCTCCCTTCAGGTAGTTGTAGAGAGTAATAAGGTCTCCCCTCAGCCTCCTCTTCTCCAGGCTAAACAACCCCAGCTCTCTCAGTCACTCCTCATAAGGCTTGTTCTCCAGCCCCTTCACCAGCTTTGTTGCTCTTCTCTGGACTCGCTCCAGAGCCACAACATCCTTCTTGTGGTGAGGGGCCCAGAACTGTACACAGTACTTGAGGTGTGGTCTCACCAGTGCCGAGTACAGAGGGAGAATAACCTCCCTGGACCTGCTGGTCACGCCGTTTCTGATACAAGCCAAGATGCCATTGGCCTTCTTGGCCACCTGGGCACACTGCTGGCTCATGTTCAGTCGGTTGTCAACCAACATGCCCAGGTCCTTCTCCTCCTGGCAGCTTTCCAGCCAGGTTTCTCCTAGTCTGTAGCTCTGCTTAGGGTTGTTGTGCCCCAAGTGCAGGACCCGGCATTTGGCCGTGTTAAACCTCATGCCATTGGTCTCAGCCCAGCAGTCCAGCCTGTTCAGGTCCCTTTGCAGAGCCTCTCGACCCTCCAGCAGATCGACACTTCCACCCAGCTTGGTGTCATCTGCAAACTTGCTAAGGGAACACTCAAATTTCCTGGTAATAAAAGGTATGGATTTCGTTGATAAACTCCAGCGAGGTCAAAGCAGCCAAACACTTGCTTAGCCACAGGTTTAGCGTTTAGAGTTAGGTTCTTGTCTCTCATAATACCCCTGTAGCTGCATCCTGCTCTCCCAAGCCCTCCCACTTTTTTTTTTTTTTGTTTACGTGAATGATTGCGATAATAATCTTGACTCTAATTAAGAGAATGGCAAAAGTCCTCCTGGCTTCAATGGACTGAGGGTTTCTCTTGCAATTTCTGGTGTCTAATTATGGTTGGAATGTTGATGTGGCTGCCTGAAGTTCTCTGATGTTACATGTGTGGATGGTGTTTGAGGGATCTCCAGTTCTCTTCTGCCCCTGTGGTGATTCTATACAGTTGAGGTACTTGTTTTGGGGTGCTCAGGTGTAAATCTAAGTAAGATAACCTCTTGCTGGTCTCAGTAAGTGTCTTTTGACTTTAAAATTTGCTTCCTTTATAAGTCCATCAGAATCAACACTGTGTGAACGTGAGGGCAAAGACATTCCCCAGCACCTGTCTGGGAAACCAGCTGTGACCAGGGCTGGTCATAGCCGCGTTTATTTGCTGAGATGGCAAAGTGGCACATCCTTCCCCTTGCTCTGATTAAATGGGAATGAAAAATCCAAGGTCCACATTGACCCTTAGAAGCGTGCTTAAGCATACCTACACATAGATATAAACCTGTAACTCCTTGTTACTTTTTTTCCAAGTTCCTGAGGATATAAATAAGCTTGTTAGGGAGAAGAAAGAGTAGAAGAGAGGTTAAACTGATGCTAGACAAATGAACTTGTAAATATAGTGTCAAAGACACCTAGCAACAGTTATTTTCTCAGGAATCTGGCCTAACAAAGCCCTCTGGGTGCATGTTCTAACAGCTGCCACGTGTTCAGACCACTCGGCTTGTTTTCCAAAGGTGAGGTGCCAGTGTCCTCAGTAAGTGTGTGTATCATAATTTATTTCTGTTGTTTGTGCTCTTTTGTATAGATGCATGAATAAGGGCTTAATTATCTACTTTTAAATGCCAATAACCATAATTTCAGTCTTTTCACACTTCAGTGATAGGTCAGGATCAGAAGTCTTTTTGATTGTGCCTTGCAGAGTAGGGTAGGAAGCAGTGCAGAAGTGCTCTTCACAGATTTGGTGAGAGTGATGCTGAACAAATGTTTTCTGTGAATATGAATTTCTCATGGAACTCCTGGAAATCTGTTCCACTATTGTTTACTTACACTAATTCATTGTTCTAACAGTGTAGTGAATATATGGTTTGATTGAGAGCCTGGAGTGAGCACTCAGGTTCTACCAAGAAGAAACTCCAAGAAGCTCTGAGAAAGTCTTACGAAGCAAAGGTGTTGCTTTGGTGGAGGAATATGTTACTGAGCCTCACTGCAAGATTCAGCCCATTCCCACCTTCAGTGCATGCCTTGTTAGGAAAGGAGGAGGATGGAGCTGAAATTGCTCCCACTTTTGTTGCTCTCCGAGTTCATTTCTCTGTGGAGAAATATGCACATAGCTCCTGCTACAACCTGTTCCCTGGGCTGAGCTGGCCTTGCTTGAGTGAGCCAGGAAATAAATGTCTCTGCAGGGAATGGGTATAATAGGAAGGTATAAATTATCCCTCAAATTTAAGCTAATAAAATAAGCCCTTTTCTTAAAGCACTCATGTATGGCTTCTGGATTTCTGCCTAGGTGAGCTTATTTTGTGTTTGCAGTGAAGCTAGTAGAGATCAAGTTTGTACGTGTTTCTGAAGCTTTGTCGCACTTTTCTAATACTGAGCTCTAACAATTGCTACAAAAAATAGTAATCCAAAATAGTCTAGAACTGACTAGATTATTTCAGTTGGGATAGACCTACTATGATTGTCTAGTCCAACTGCCTGACCACTTCAGGGCTGGCCAAAAGTCAAACTATGTTTTAAGGGCATTTTCCAAATACTCCTTAAACACTGACAGGCTGGGGGCATCGCCCACCTCTGTAGGAAGCCTGTTTCAGTGTTTGACCAAAGTAGTTGCTTATTTATTGTATTTATTTATTATTATTTACAATTAATGTATTTTTCAATACTTCATATATTAGTCTTCCCAGGCTCCTCTTATATGGCCTGAGACAGTGTAAGTGGTTGGGGTTTTTTTTTGTTTTTAATATTTCTAATAAAGTCCTCAGCATCAATCTCTTCCTCAGACCTTTGTGTGACAGATTCTGGGGTGCATCATCTTTGTGAGAAGTTTTTGGCCCAAAGATTTTTAATGTGTTGATCAAATTTGTGGCAGAAATGTGCTATAGTTGCTTGTAAGGTTGGCATGTCTCAATAAAACACTGGATTGCTTGTGTGCAGAGGTGATTGCATAGTATAGTCAATGCCCTTGAATGGTCTGCATTTAAATGGAGTTAAAGGCATGGTCATACATCTGAAAACAGACTGGAAAGATCTAAATAAGCTGGCAGACTTTTCTGTCATCTATCCTCCTCTACTCTGAAAAGCTGCATTTTGGTCTGGCTTGGGAGCTACAGTCTCACTGCAGCTTGCTTCACATCTGTGAAAATCAATGGGAAAACACTTTTGGTGTGTGCAGAGACAGACATAGGGACACCTCTTGTGGCAGCAATAAAAGCGTCCTCAGAGTTTGGTGGTAGTTTTGTTTTCATGGGTGTAATGAATGAACTTCTCCCAGCAAGGTTTGAAGGGAAGTGCAAGTGGATGTAAGAGTGGAAAGGCTGGTCTATCAAGTAAACACTTTAGTGCAAGCAGTGCAAATAGATTGTGGGTGCAGCCACCTCATCAGTCACATCTGCATGTGAAATGGTCTAGCTGCATTACAGCATATTTATTTTGTACCTGCATATATATATAAAAGGTTGTAGATTATATGTATGCTACATATGCAACATACTGTCTAAATAATTATATTAACTGTAAAATATCTGTATAAAGAATCTAAAAAACCCAATTTTGGAAGTGTAGGAAAGGATCAAACATAGCATGAGATGGTTCTTTCTGGTTTTGCTCTCCCCTATTAACTCCGTTTCTTTAGCAGTATATAGATCCCTAGCGCTTTTATTGTAACTATTGATTCGTATTCTAACCTGGCATTAAATAGATGTAATTCTGCACTGAGGGAAGATTGTGCCGGAGGAAGAGATGCTTAAATATTCAAGTTTAAAGGTAGTATGAGATACATTTTGAACAGCCATGGCATTCCCTTCAGCGCAAATGATTTTATTTTTTTTTCATGTCTTTCGCAAAGGGTGTCTAGCATATCTTAACCTTATAAAGATCAGAGCTTCCATGGAGGCTGTAACTCCTCTGAGAGGATGAAGGGAAACAGAAGGGCCGGTGTGTGGTAGATGAGGAATTGTCCTGTGAGAGGGCAGGCAGCAGCGTGGCTGACGTGGTGTGTGGCTGGGTGGGACAAATGTGCAAGGCAATGGAGAGACAGGAGGGGATGAAAGTGTAGGGGTGAACTCCAGCAGTGGCAAGACGCAATTGTGAAAGATTTTCAGGTGGTGACAGGGGAGATGATACAACTGCACCAAAGGTATTTTGATGAGCAGCAGGTGAGGAGAAACGAAAGATACTTTCAAGCTAGAAAAAAAGGCACATATGGTGGTCTGAACAGCAGAGTGATGCGAGTTTTAGGAGTGGCAATAGGGAAGTAAGTGGTGGAATTGAACAACATGTAACGAGAATGTCTGAAGACAGGACAGATTTGATAGCAAATAGGAAACGCTAGAGATAATGACAGGAAGTTGTCCTTTATATAATAACTGGTTTTGGTGCCAGGTGTAGTAACCTTCCAGCATGAAAAAAAGCGCAGCTTAATATCACTCTATGAAAGTTACTTTCTCTCTGTTATCTTTTATTCCTCTCTAGTAATGCAGGGTTTAACCCTCTTTTTGGATCATGTGGGATTTTCCAAATGAATCAGTTACAAGCTAGCTGCCAATTTACCTTCCTTTTGTATAATCTTTGCCTAAATTACCAGCAATTTCTCTTCTGGAGTATCATAAGGAGTGGGTTATGAAAAACCTACATTTTATCATATACAAAGGAGCTTTCCACTCCATCTTTTCCCTTCTTTTTTTTTCCTTCACCCATTATAAGTCATGGGGTTGCAAAATTCTCCCTATGGAATGTCTTCAGGCACTTACACTGTTCCTATCTTTGAAAAAAGCCATTCATAGTATTACTCAACAGACAAGAAGGGCTGTTCGCAGCTGATATTAAAAAATATTTGTTTTAAAAAGGCATAATAATAATAGATATTTTTTATGGGTATAACAGTGCAAAACTCAATGACAAATAGGAGAAAAGACTTGGCGGTTACCATTTTACTTCAGGCTACCAAAAAGAGGTGCATCAGTTTTTGGGGATAATAGGCATGTTTGCTCTCAAACAACTAATGTTGTTTACCTTTATCTTCACAAGAGCAATCTTATCTAAGGAAGATTTTGAAACTAGTTTTTGCCTTTTCACCCCTAGCTCAGTAGACCTGCTTGTGTTTAAGAGAAAAACAAATGCAGGATTTGCATTGTTATGAGTGACGAGAAAGATGTCCTTGGGGAAGGCAGAGGAAGCTGTGGTGATGTGAGGGGCAGCAAGAATCTCATTGCAGTGAAGTGTATGTTTGCCATATAATGAACAGGGTAAGGATCCTGATGCCTATCAGGATGGTCAGGGGCATAACTGGTTTTCAGCCACAGAAATTTCTGTGCTACTGTGTTGTTTTTTTAGTGCAGGTTTTTACCTGGCTTGTTTATAGACCGGGTGCAGTCAGTGCTGTGACAACTGACTTGAGTAGAGACAATGCAGCCATCGTTTGAAAACGTGAACAGCAGAGATATTCTTCTGCAGCATGTTTTCTAGAAAACAACAATCCTTTCAGATGTTAGGGCAGTTCTATCTTATTTAGAACAACTGTGGCAGCCAGGGACTGTGGCGGAGCATGCTGTCTTCCTCTTCGAGGAAATGCAACTTAATCTAAATTTCCTCCCTCAGACATGTAATGCATTTGTTATTGTTTGCTGTTTCTCAGATCTCTTTCCTGTTCTTTTTTTAACCTATTGTATGACAGATTTTTCTTGGCTGGTTGCTTTCTATTTGGTATAAAGAAACCCATGGACAGGTACCTGGGAACCAGTATTTTTTGAAACCAGCATAGTTAGGTAGAATTCCATAAGTGCTTTTGTTTTGTAAACTGAGTCTAAGATAATTTCAAGCACTTGTGGTTTGGTTTTGTTTGTTTTTTAGCAAAAAGCCTGCTTTTGTAAACAGCAAAATTCTGACTCATTCTGATGAATTTTAAATAAAAAGTCAGTTAAATTTGTGTGGGTCATGATGAAAGGAATTAGTTGAAAAACGTTATTGAAAAAGGAGTTTTAAAAATCACCTTTGGTTGTCTCAGCATAAAACCACTATTATTTTCTAAGTGGAAGGGGAAAACTGTAGATCTGTTATTGGATCACAGCCTCTGAATAGTGGAGTTGAAAGGGTTGTAATAACTTATATCTGCAGTGTGTATCAGCGGGATTTGTTGAAGGTGAGAAATTTACTGGATGTTTCAAAAAGCGCTTTAATTTTCAGGGATGGGTAACTATAAATGCAAAATTTGACAAAGACGTTTACCTCCCAGAGGACACTACGTTTTACTTTGTTTACGATGGATCCCTGAAGAAGCAGATAATGTTTGCTGAGTGAGTTAATGACAACACTCTTAGATCTATTGTTCCAGGTGAGCATTAACTCCTGTGTACATTTTTCATCTCTTTGCAATAACTCACCCCCATTTCAAAGCTGGACACAACTGGATGATATGGTATAACTCTGATTTAGGGCTCTGTAGTGGAGGAAATACAGGAATTAAACGATGGTGTGCAGGATCCAGTCAGAGTTTGCCTGAGCATAAGTGATCCTGCCTTTTGTGGCAATCCATGCCAGCAGAGTATCAGGTATAGACAGTGTTACTGGGCTTGCATAGTTGAGTGTGTATTTAAAGGCAGATCTGCAGGGAATTGTGTTCTTTGTGACCTTTCCATTTGTGTGAGAAGGTGGCTATAAACAAGATGTACCTATGCAATAGGATCTGCTTCTTATTTATTCTTATTTTCTAAGGGGGATTTAGAGTCTGAAAGTAACTGCTGAGTATAAAGAGGGCAAGTTCGCTGCCATCTCCTGATGGATCCTTTGGCCCTGTAAATAGTAAATGACAGTCATGGAGAAAAATGCAATGCTAGGCTTATTCCAGGGTAGCAGTCTTTTTTTTTTGTTGGGTTTTTTTTTTTTTTTGGCTTTGAGTAATCTGAAATGACACTGTTAGGTGATTTGTTCTGGGCTAGGAATAAAAACAGGAGGTTACAGGCAACACTTAATCCTCTGCCTGTTCCCAACAGCAGCCGCAAACAGATGATGGTCAAGTGTGAGGTTAAAATATGGCTCTACTGTGTTTTAGTGTTTTTTGTAGCGGCTGAATTAAACATAAGGCAGTGCAAAGCACTTCAAAAACAACTGCAGATGTGGTAAGTGCCTGCCTCCTTCTGCAGGTACTGGACTGCATATATACTTGTAGTTATTTAAGGATGTTTTGGAAAATTTAGATTTGAACCCATAGTATGTCATGGTTAGCTCTCCAGTCAGATACACATTTTGTACCTCTTTGAGATGTATGACATCCACCCTCACTTAGATGGCAAAGGAGGAAAAGGAATGCACAAGGTGCTTAAGAGGTTTGAGAGACAAACTCCTTTGAATTTTGAAGGTCCCACCTATAAGTTAGAGAGTTCATAAAGCATTTAATCAAGGCTGCCAAAAGCCTTGGTATGCGTTAGTTAAAAGCTTCTGTGTTTCGAACTGGGTAAGTACAAAAGGAGTGTTAGTAGAGAGACATATTACACAGAGTTTGTGTTACAGTCCACTCTGGCTCTTTTCATGAGTGTCTTATTTTTCTTAACTTTTATCCAAGAAGCTTCAGGCTTTTGTTTTGAGCAGTTTCATTGTGATGTGTTTACCTTTTCTTCCCATTGTGGGAACCTTTACCTACAAAGTCTGGTTCTAGGATTAATTATGTCAGTATAATTGGGAGGACTGACACAATCTAGTTTATTACCAGAAATGGTTGGTGAATGGTCTATGACAAGTAGATGGAATCAGGGGGAAAAATAAAATAGTTCTGGATGAGTAGTCACAGCTCTTAGAAGTTGGGTAAATGAGGAAAAACTAATGTATTTTCTGGACATAGGTAAGTGATAAATTTACATTACAATCACAGGCCATGGATATCAAGAAGCAGTTTCTGTCTCTGTTAATATGTCCAAGAGGATGTTCACCTGTGGTCCTCAGCAGCTGTCCCTGTTACTTACAGAGAGAATCTGTCTTGCAAGTTCTTTTGCTTTCTGGTCAGTCACACAGAATGTGTCATTGCTGCTAGCCACAAGATGTTGCTGGATACGTTTGGGTTAAGGATAAAAAGATCTGCAGTCCTTGGATAATGATCTGGGATGGCTGTTGCTCATGTAGAATTGCCATCAATCTGCAACATCATTGGAAGCTGCTCAGAAGGTGGTATGGTTTTATTTTACATTGGAAAGCTTTTAACAGTGCACAGTTCAGAGTGTCTCACTGTTTATCCCAGATTCTCAACCTTGTGCTTTATTTTGTGGTTAAGATGAAAAATTATTCATGTATGAGAGAGGTGATCACACATTTGGTTTGTGCCCAGAGTTTTTAAAAAGGATAATAATGGTTATTGTAACTCAGTCTATCCAGAAGCTTTTTGTGCCTTGACTCACTATGAATGCAGTTCTCTATTTATAAACTCTGCCTTTGCAAGGGTAAAGAGCTGTCTATTTAAAAAAGACACGAACTGTAGGCATGAACTGTCACCGCCATGATTACAACCAAGTGAGATATTTTAATTGTGCAGACAAAAAGGAGACAGTCATAAAACAGAAGCACGTGCTACTGTAGGAATTCTGGTGTACACAGTAAACACAATTTTTATCATGGTACTTTGAGTGTTTATGCTTTATTTATGTCTATTATCATTCTTTGGAGAGAATATCATTAAACAAGTTCTGTTTAATTTTTTTTTATTGTAGGGGAAGTAGAATGAAAATATACACGAAACTTTACATTAGAGTATGCTATTGGAAAAATTTTGTAACAAAATCAGGTGGAATTTTCCTGGTTTCGGGTTTCATTGCAAAAAAAACTGTACTTGGGTTTTGCTGAAGAGTATTTTTTTTTTGGCAGACCTAGCTGATTTATAGCTGAGGTTGGAAACAGTATTAAACTTGATGGCTTCACATGTTTTCCATTGAAAATTTGGTACTTTGGCTGTTTTCCTTTTAGTACTTTAAATTGCTAAAAACTGGAGGACAGACAGTTTCCACATGAGCCAAACTGAGAGGTTCTTGCAAACTTTTGGGAAGTAGAAACACAGCACTTAAGCCATTTCTTTAGTTGAGGGCTTTCCCCCCCTGTCTTAAATCATTCTAATTCTTAATGACAGGTAGCTTGAAATCAGCTACTGCCTTCCTTAGGAGAAGGATGTGTTTTGTCGGTTTGTTGTAAACAAAAAAACCCGTAATATAAAGTCTAATTCAAATATTCGTTAGACAGGAGAGACAAGGAAAAAAAAAGAAAGCTGTTACTTGTTTCATACTGTTGTGTAGTAAATATTTGTTTACATTACTTAACTACTGGAGCAGCTGTTTGATCTTTGCAATAAGAACCTTGATTCAAAGCTTCAGATGAACATGGATGAGAAACAGTGTTTTCAGAAGGATTTAGAAAGAGGATGAGACCTTCTTTTCCTACCTGCTATCCCTGCAACTCCTTGTCTTGACAAGTCAGGATGTTCTTTTTAGTACTGGTGTTGTGAATAACATTTTTATTTTATTTTTATTATTTATTATTTCTACTTTATTATTATTTTATTCTATTGCTCTCTATAACTACCTGAAAGGAGGTTGTAGAGAGGAGGTGCTGGCCTCTTCTTCCAGGTGACAGGGGACAGGACAAAAGGGAATGGCCTCAAGCTCTGCCAGGGGAGATTTAGGCTGGACATTAGGAAAACATTTTTCACAGAAAGGGTCTTTGGGCACTGGAACAGGCTGCCCAGGTAGGTGGTTGATTCACCTGCCCTGGAGGTGTTTAAGGTTAGGGTGGGCGAGGTGCTAAGGGCCATGGTTTAGTGTTTGATAGGAGTGGTTGGACTCGATGATCCAGTGGGTCTCTTCCAACCTGGTTATTCTATGATTCTATCATTTGTCACTAGTTAGGACCTCATGCTTGTGAGGTTCTGTCAGTTTTCAGAGTTGCTGGGCTATTTTTATTGGGAAAAAAATGACTTTTAAGTAACACATTGCTTGAGAAAATTATTGCACCATCTGTTTTTTTTGAGGATTTAGAGATGTGGGTTGATGGAAAGACAGAAGAGTAATTTATTCATAGGAGTTTTGCTATTCATAAAAAGTGTTTGTATTCCCTTTATAAAGCATGAAAAAGATTGGATAAAGAGAGAGCTTGGATTTTCTAGGGAGCATTGCAAATAATTCAGGAATGTAGTGCAGTTGCACGGGTCAGGACTTGTTAGCCACGTTATTTAAAGTTCAACAAAAGAAAAAAGAAGGCACGAACCTTCTGGTAATTCTCACCTGTAATAACTGCCTGTGTGAAACAGGCACTTTTGAAAACTGGATTATTCAATGTATGGAGGTAATTAGTATCAAATATTGAGTCAAATAATTTGTTATAGCTGCTCAAGAAAAGAGGATCCCCCAACAGTTTTTCAGGTTACTGGAAAAAAAAAAAAAGGAAGATGGAGTGATTTAATCCAAATGAGATAAATGCTTCCAAGCAACCTTTCCTTTCTTAGTACATTCAGATTAGAGCAGTCTTTTAGGAGTAGCAGTCCCCAAGGACTATGAAGACACAGGTTCGGTTTCTTCAACTACAACCTTTTTTGTCCTTGACACACGCTAACTTATGTCCCTTGGCTATTGAGGGGCAGCAGGAGCACAGAGTGTGGGCTTTGCAAGGAGTCCGCCTTACATACAGGGGGCTGAATGCATCTCAGTGTATGATTGTTTTAAGGAGGGTGAGTTCAGGTTGATTTAACTGTGTTGGTAACCAAACAAGAATCGCTGCTGCTGACTTTGCCACCATTTACAGTTAGTTTCAAGACGAAGGTCTTTTAGCTTTAGGGCTGTTCATAGAAGTAACAAAATTACAGCCTGAGTTATGAAAATTAGTTGTGCATCATAGGGAATGGAATAGTGTCCATATTTGTTTAATTCCCTTTCATGAAGAAGAATTTCTGTTTTATTTCATACATGGTCCCTAACTGTTTTCTAGGAATAGGTTTCGTGGAGTCAGCTAAAGTACCCAACCTTGCTGCATTATAGTTTGCCCTTCAGGAACACTCTTCGTTTCCAATGACATTTTTTACTTCATTGTCCTCTCTCTGCCATGTTCTTTGTAAACTTGTTATTGTTTCCACTCAGTGTTAAACACATTCCTGCTAAACTGCACATGTTCAAACCTGGCTGATGCATGTTGTATTTTTGGTCTAAATTAAAGATGATTCTATCTGTGTCTTTTCCTCGGTTGGACTTGTAGATTTCTTTTTTTCATGCAGAAGGAAAGGGAGATGGGGGCAAAGCGCTGTTTTCCTTCCTGGAACTAGGAAAACATGGGGAACAGTGGATAAATATTTCAAGATGTAGTGAGATTTGTGAAGAGAAGTGGTATTTTTTTTAGTCAGACAGTTTAGAGGGTTAGAGAAGCACACAAATCTTTGGCTCTGTAGGAGTTTGCCCCTTTGGAAACTGCATGTGGCAGAGAGGAGTATGCTAGCCTGAGCAGTGAGAACCAGAGGAGTGTCTCCCAGTGCCTGCTACTGGCCAAGGAACCAGTTGAGTGAGCCAAGATGTTGGCAAGCATGCTTCAGCTTGTGGGCCCCCAGGAAGAGTGTGATTGTCATCTCCTGGTCAGTAATAATAGCACAGACAGGATATTTGAGATCCCCCCTGATCATGTAGGGGCTTTTTGGGAAAAGCCCTTAGCACTTGGAGGAGATGGTGATCCCTAATGACAGTAGAGCAACTACTGTAAGAGATACAATAGATTAAGTTTCCTTTTTAAGGCAGTATGTAACAGGGCTCAGGAGCCTGCTTTGCTGCTGGAGAGACCAGCTGTGAAGCTATGGTTTGACCCAGACTCCAGCCTTAAGTCAGCACTGGAGTGGAGAGCCCTTCTCTGCTCTTAGCTGTAAGAGTGTCCCCACTTGGTGCTGAGCACTCTAGCGGTTCTAAATAGACAAAAGCCTTAAACCAAACAGCTCAAGGAAGTGTTTAATTTCAGTACAAAAAGATGAGAAATACTTGTCTGCTAACAGAAACCCTCTTCTGCAGTGTTTTGCATCTTTGTTGGGGTCACCCAAGCAGTAAAATCAACAGAAACTTCATCTGGTGATGTAGGTAGATGCGCAGCCTTGACTATGTGGGGCTGATGGGTGTGAACCTTCTCTACCCATCCTACTGTGAGAACTGCTGAGCCAAGACTCCTTAAACTCCACCTTTGCGACGGAGCTTAACCTTCCCTTATCTCCTCCTTTTCTTTTGCTGCATTGATGCCAGCCTCTGGATGTTAACTGATAAAGGTATGATGAATAGGGGAACTAATTATACAGGTAATTAAAGAAAAGGAGGATGTCCCAGATATTCAGTGACTCTAAAGGGGAGATGCCACTGCAGCCCTTCCCTCAAGTGGGCTATCATGTACCCAACTTCATGCACCACAGCCACTGTCTATTCACAAAATCACTTGTGTGTGTTTTTGCAGCAGTGGGGTGCACTGAAAGCAGCTTTATAAACAATCTCAGACTGAAGGGAAAAATTAAAAACTGAACAGTAATGTGTAAAATATGAAGCCAGGAAAAAATGTGATTTGTCAGCCAGTTTTGATGTTTCCCTCTGCTTTTCACGTCACAAGTCCTGAGGTTTTTAGTCTCCTTCCAGGAAATGAATGAGATTTGTAGCCCAGAAAGGGTTTAGTCATTTCTCTTACATAGAGAAATACTTGTTTTTAGCTTATTGTTTTGTACATAGAAAGGGATTCAGGTGCAAGGAAGAACAAAAGGATTTAATTAATGTTTAAAACAGGCTGTGTTTGGCTCAGCTCTGTGTAACTCAAAGAGTGTGTTTTGACTGGATAATCAGGATGCAATGCAAAACAATGTCCTAGTAATGTGTATCTTTTACCGAACCACCTGCCTTGCAGGAGCTGACCCTGTATGAATCAGCTAGGTGTGCATCTTTCAGATCTTAGGAATTGTTGTTTATGTGCCTCAATGGAAAGCGGTATTCTATACCATCTAAAAAGGAGTTTGTTGAAAAAAGCCTTGTGTTTCGATTTTTTCCTTATTTTCTTTCTGTTTGCCAGTGAATGCAATTGAATTATGTTATTTTTGCCATTTTAAAAATCTCTGTGAAGTAAGGGAAAAAGCAAGTGAAAAGAGTGGGAAAATACCGTATGTTTTGTCATAGTGAAGAACTATAAGAGGAGGTAGTGAATGAGGAGAACCAAAACTGGAACTTGTTCTTAAGAAAAAAAATGCAAAACCCCAGTTGTTTCAGAACTTTACCTTTTCTTTACTGCAAATCTTTTTTTTTAGGCAGGTCTATTTGAAAAGCTTATTATCCATCCTCATGTCTCTTTTTTTTTTTTTCTTTGATATTGTTTACTCTGGAACAGAACCACAGAAGAATCTGAATGGAAGTAGTCCTTAGAGGTAACCTGGTCCTAGCTTCCACTTTGAGCAGGGCTATCTTCAAAGTTGGATGAGGTGGCTCAGGGTCAGGTTTTTAGGACTTCCAAGGACAGTCACCACTGGGTGACCTGTCCCAGTGTTTGACTGTCCTAGTGGTAAAAAATACTTCCCTTGTGTTGAAAGAACATATTTACCTTTCTGTTTATCCTTCCAAATTTGCAATTTGTATTTCAGATTTCAATATCATAAATCTGTTAGTAGTTGCTTTATGTTTTTGGGCCCTGCTCACCCCCAGGCAAGCCAGGTGGGAGTAGCAAGAGGAAAGTAGCCAGGCAAACATAGTCTATAGTGGTGAAGGACAGGGAAGAATGCAAGTGCTGTTTCTAACTAAGTGCATCAGGGGTGAAACCAGCCAGTGAAGCTACTGGGTGGTTCTGCTACCATGTACATTCAAGCTAGCTGTAAACAATTTTATCCTAAGCGTAGGTGAAGCTTGTTAGATTGGGCAGATAAAAATTAGTTGCTAGAATATTTGTGGTGAGATATAGAAGTTGTTATAGTGGATTTTTTTTTAAGACTGTAAAGATTAATTACTGCTTATTAGTTATATTTAAAAATAGGTTATTTTGTAGAAGACTTATTCCATACTGCATTGTTTTTAAGATAGAATTGTAGAATCACCAGGTTGGAAAAGACCTCTTGGATCATCGAGTCCAACCATTCCTTTCTGCCACTAAACCATGTCCCTGAGCAAAGATCTGACTGCCAGTAGAGTAATTTTGTTCACTGCAACGTTGGAGCAGAGAAAAAGCTATCCCTCACTAGGAAAGGCTTCCTAAGGGCTCCCTTTTTGCTGAGAAGGAAGGTTGTAATCTTTATTGCCCAGAACAAGGTTATCTGGCTTTTTTACAATGTTACAGTATACATTGAAACCTAGTGGCCCCACGCCAAAGGTTTAATCAGAAAAAGGAATTCAGAGTAAAGTTTACCTTTTTGTTTTTAATCTGAGGGTTGGGGTGTGGTTAGTATCTAATCAGATGCTTAGTGTACTTAGTACTGTTTGATGTATTTGCATGTGTTTTAATTAGATGTCCTTATGGGCTGGCTGCTTGTTATTACTATGTATAGAAAAACCAGCCTAGTTGGAAACATCCAATGAACCCAGTTTGATGTCAAAAGTACGATTTTAGCAGAATGTTAAGTACTTCAGACCATGGAGCAATTCTGAAAGGTCATTTTTTAGTGAATGTTTTCACCTGGAAATGCATAATGGTTTTTCAGAGGCTGTAATTTGGACCACAGCATTTCTTGGGCGTCTAAACTCTAACTCCCCAGTGTACATATAAACACACCAGACAAGGGAGTGCTGATGCCTGGTGTCTGCCTCTGCTCTGCTGAAGTCTAAACTGGCAGCACAGCCTTGAGTCTGCTGAAGTCCTTGCAAGGAGACTTTCTGAAGGACAGAGATAGCACTGAGGCCAGCACAAAGCACAAATGATGTTATCAATCTCTATCAAGAAACACAGTTGAGGGAAGGGGACCAATTTTCATACCATTTCTGAATGGTTAAGGTCATTTTTGGAGCAAGGGAGGCACCCAGACTCACAGCATTGTGTCTGATGATAGTATAATGAGAAATGTATCCACGTCCAAACAGAAGAGACTTATCCCAGATGATTGGTGCTTTGTGGTCAGTCTGCTACTTTTCTGGTCTTCTGCAGCACATTCCTTGGATTCCCTTCTGCACCATGGCCCATTTTCAATTACTCTGCAATGGAGGGGAGATGGCACGCACCCACCAGGTGGCTAATCAGAACAAGTTTGAAGATGTGTGTAGGTTCAAATCCCATCTGGCTGAGAAGGAAGTTGAACTGGCACATCAGCCACCATTTCCACTGTTTCTGGACAGGTTTCGGGAAGCTTTAGACTTACTCATTTAAGTGTTCCTCCACAGAAGAAGGTCACAGATCCAAGCAGAATAAAGAATTTGCTGTGAAGTGCTTGGCTAGGCTTTGAAGTTGTGACATGGAATCAGATCCTTATGCCTTCATGTTCCCTATCGGCTGACTTTAGCCATTCACTCACTGTGTGAGTTTTGCTTTTGTGAGACCTTACCTGGAGTACTGCATCCAGCTCCAGGATGCCCAGCACAAGAAAGACATGGACATGTTGGAGCAGGTACAGAGGAGGGCCATGAAAATGATCAGAGGGCTGGAACACCTCTCTCATGAACCTGGAGAAGGGAAGGTTCTGGGGAGACCTTGTTGCAGCCTTTCAGTACTTAAAGGGGGCTTGTAAGGATGACAGAAAAATAGTTTTTATTAGGTCCTGTAGCAACAGAGCAAGGGGCAACAGTTTTAAACTGTAAGGGAATGTATTTAGAGTGGATATAAGGAAGGAATTTTTTACGATGAGGGTGATGGGGCAGTGGAAGAGGTTGCCTAGAGATGTTGTGGATATCCCATTACTGGAAATGTTCAGAGTCAGGTTTGTCAGTGCTATGGATTAGCTGATCTAGTGGAAGATGCCCCATGCACAGCATGGGGGTTGGACTAGGTGTTCTTTAAAGGTCTCTTCTGACCCAAGCCGTTCTGTGGTTCCATACAGCTGTTTAGCAAAGCAGTTCTGCAAATCCTTGAGTTGGATTCAATGGACCTACATATTGTATGGACTTAAAAACTTTCAAATATGTATGTCACCTCACTTAATAGATATATAAACATAATTCATGCCATTAATGATTAATATTAGTCCACAAAATGCAGTAATGATCATTGTTACCGCGAGCTGAAATTAGAAATATTTTACAGACCTTTTAGGGAAAAACTCCATAGTTCTCGACTTTCTTCTATGGCCTAGGATTGTGCAGCGCAGCAGCTGTTCAGCTGGACATATCTGAAATGGGGAAACAAAGAAACAATCTTATCCTCCCAAATCTGGGGAGAAAATAAATTTTGCGTGAGCAAGTTACTATGCTAGATCATGTATTGGCTAACCACAAGTAAGACAGAAGTTTGAAGATGATTTTTAAAAGAAATAATGATGTGACATTTTATATGTGTGTTCTAGAAATACTTAGGTATATATTGTCTATATTTGGTGATGTTCTTGTTTAAATAATCCCTGATGCATTTTGTTAATATGTCTGCATCTGTTAGAACTGCAGTGAAATAAACATTTCAGACACTAAATGCAGGTTTGCTGACTGTTACAGTCCTAGAGTCTGTGTTATGAAGTTCCCTTTTAATCTGATGTCTGGAATTTGTTTAATTTGTGGAAGGATGCTTGAGCTGGTTTTCTAGGGTTTGACTTCCTCTGAAAGTTTTGATTCCG
This sequence comes from Clamator glandarius, assembly GCA_033459285.1. Lineage (NCBI taxonomy): Eukaryota > Metazoa > Chordata > Aves > Cuculiformes > Cuculidae > Clamator > Clamator glandarius. The sequence continues at coordinate 1,765,679 of JAUNZM010000293.1, forward strand.
CTTAACCTAATACACTTCAACAAGTTGTTCTGGGAGGTGTAGAGTGACTGCCATTAAATACTTGATCCTTGTGAATGTACCTTGATATTTAACTTCATACCAAAATATCAGTGTAAGGAACAGTTTGAGTGGCACTTGAGCTGAATTGTAGTTGTTGCCTTTAATTTGCAGAGGTTTTGTGTTTGAGAGTGTATGTAGACAGACAAACCCTTCTTTGAATAAAGGCCAAGGAAAGAAAAGCAGCACCTAGTAACTGAATCATACGTGTGTACACTTTTATTTTAAGCTTCACTCCATTAAGCTTGGTTATTATGTGTTTAAAAGTGGAGAGGGAGGGTTTGCAGGTGGGGTCAGTCACCTTTGTGAAAGGAGAGACACAAGAATTATCGTATGTGTTGTCTTATGCCTTACTGTGCTGCTAAGGATGCCTTACTATGCTTATAAGCAGTCTGCCTTTAAAAATTACACCTTTTTTTCCTTTTTAAATTTAGATACTTTACCATGCTGCTAGATGTTTCATGTTGCTGAGGCAACTCAAGGCAGCTGGAAAGTTGCCTCTTGACAATCTTCTGCAGTATATTGGGGCATTTCTTGTACTGAATGCTGTGTTATGTAGAAATAAAATGAAAAATAGTGAGATTATCCAATTGAAAGTGTTTTGTTTAACTGCTGAAACTGGATGGTATTTACATATCCTAGTTTAGCTCCACAGATGCAATTAATTGCTTAACTCTGTTGATTTCACATAAAAAAGGATTCTGCCCAAGTACTTTTGTAGGTTTGAATCTCAGCCATGATATTTCTGCAAACTATAACAAGTTTCCTTTTGGGCTTTTTAGCAAATAAAATGCTGGCTTTTTTTTACTGATGATTTTGTTTGCAGTGTTTTTTCAGAATCTAGATGCAATAAAACTCTTCTCCACCTTATGATGAAATTGGTTAAGCTTTCACAGTTCTTAGCAGCCCTGCCTGGAGGGTTGTTAGATTTACCTAATGAGTATGGAGTAACACCACTAGATTTGGCTTTACAAAACAGGCTTTCCAAACTTTTGAGGTCTTCACAAACTGAGTATAATGTTTTGCAGCTTCCTCTGAAAAACTCCTGTCAGTTAAGGGATATGAGGGGCTACTGTTACTTTTTCCTAAGAGAGTTGCCTATTTTGCATTGGTTTTGGTAGGCTTTTTGCCATTGCTGCCATTTTAAGTGGTAATCTTATATTTACCATTGAAGGAAGTTTATGGTGTGTGTCCCTCATTACATTTGCAAGTCAGTGCATAGTGTTAGTATTGACATATGCACTCGTGTGATTTTAAGCTATTGTCAGGATTCTTTAGTTTCTCCCTCCCTGACTAATAAATGGTGTCTCATGTTAACTTGTAGCTTTAAGAGGTTGCATTGTAGTATTTCATAATTTTGGATTTATAAGAGTGCTAGAAAGAATTTATTAAATAGCATGTAGTCATGTTCCCAGACTTGTTAGTTAACACCCTTTTCTGGAAAATGTTATTGTCTTTATCTGAGTGACACCCTTTGTGTGTTTGGTGTTAACTGCTGTCATCAGTGCAGTATTAACAACATGAGCCAAAGTGCATTATCTTCCTTCTTCTAAAAAAAAGGCGATTTTTACTAAAACTGAATGAAACTTGCCATTTGTAGAAGTGTATAATGAAATAGACAATTTATTAAAAGAACAAGAAATAAACATTGGCTCTTTCAGATAACTTTAAATGTCACCCCTAGGTTGTATTTTATTCTGGCTCCGTGATGTCGCTGTAGCTTGGGTGTGGAGACAGGAATGAACAACAAGTATCTTTTCAGAGGACAATTCCTTTATATTCTAAGTCTGGAAAACGCAACTAAATAATGAGAAAGTTAAGTGGTCTGTGAAGAGTTTTATGGTAGTGCTCTAACCTATAAATAACTGGAGAGCATTTAATGGCAGGGGAGGGTCTAGGATCCTCCGTTAGCCATACCCATTGTGCTCTCTGTTAAGTGACAGTGGACCACCTGTACCATCAGGTAACCCTCCCAGCACAATTGTAGCTGGATCACAACATGTTGCTAACAAGTGAAAACATCCCTTAAAATATGTATATTATATATATATATATATAAAGATAGGTATATAAGTATAGATAAAGATATATTGTTATAAACAGAACCATTGGACCAGCCTTTCACAAAACCTCAGCAGACTTTGAGCTGTGCATAAAACTCGAGTTTGAGTAGAAAAGGGAAAGTCAGCAACAAAGACATGCTGCAGCTATGACTCTTGTTTTTGCCAGAGGACTGCCACACTGATAAATGACTTAAAAGGACAGGCGCTTTCTGATGCGTTTCAGTTGTCTGGAATTTCCTCTCTACAGTCTCGAGAAACTTTGTGTTCTCTGTGTGTGTCTTGAGCTACCAAATGTTGAGCACCAGATGCTGTTGGCTTTTCTGTGCAAATAGAAATATGCAAGAATTGGATTACATTTTTATTTTGTTATGTGGCTCTTCTGGTTCTGGCTCCATGCAGCATATGATTTATATGAGACTTATCCATACTTCAGTTTGAAAAAACTACTTCAAGCACATTACGCTATGAGTGTCTCATTTCTATAACATCCAAACAATGCAGTATTCTCTTGAGATAGTTTGTGTTTTTCACTGTCATGGGATAACAAACCTGCTTGCTGCCAGTTGTATGCTACTGCTATATCATAGAATCATAGAATGGTTTATGTTAAAGATCATCTAATTCCACCCCTCCCCCCCGCTACAGGCAGGAACACCTCCCACTAGATTAAGCTGCAACATTAACAGGAAAAGGTACTTTTGCTAATTAACAGCAATAAGGAAAAATAAATATTACCATGGCTTGGCCTTTCTGACTTATTTTACTAACAAAGAGCATAGTTTCTAGAGCTGACATGTTTTTTCCCTGCCAATGGCTAGAAGTAGCTGATTTTCTTAGGCCTGAAAGAAGTCATGGTTGAGTATTTGTTTGCCCAGCTGCGGTTTTGGTGGATGATTTGGATTTTCTACCTCCATTTTTTACAGTAGGTGCAATGGAATCATGGTAAGCCATGCCAAAGGAGAGCAGGAAGCTTGCTGCAATTGTGTTTTCATTATACCTGAGTGTGGAGCATGGGCTTTGGTCTAAAGAACACGTCATTCCAGTTTCCAGGACAGTCGCTTGCTTGAGATTTCAAGAGTGGAGATCAGTGAGGATGCTTGCGTGCAGTTAGTTCATTCAGCTGGAGCTCTGATGCTGACATTGAGACATACTTGCTTGAGCCAGACATTAAGCTCTTCAGAAAATACTTCTGGGATAGACCTCTTCTTTACCTGGTAGGTACCTGTCTAGCTCTGGATGTTGTCACAGACTTTCTTTGATAATTTTGAGCTCTAGGCTTTACAGGCTGGTTTTGTTTTTCTTGAGAAGCCTTTTAGCTTAAGCTGCTTGTTCTACTAATGACCAGTGTAATTGCAGATTACTGCTGTGGACTTCTACTTTGCATAACTGTAGCCTATTGTATGTGTAAAACTAGAGGATAAGAGATGTTGAGAAATTTGTCAAAGCCTCCTTTACATCACAAGTTGTTTTTTAATCGTTTTGGACTCTACAGTGAATATCTTTCCCTGAAATCTGAGTGCCTTTTAACTGCATTTCCATTGTATTAAATTTTGTACTTGAAATATTTAGTTTAGTTTCAGTCTTCTTTCTAGTAGTGTAACACCTAGGAGCATTTATCAAAAGCCCACTCCAGTCTGTTACTTACAGCAGAAATACAGAGTGCAGGCTTTCACTGTAGTGGAATTTAGTTTTGGTGTAGTGGGTCTTATTTTATGGCAAGGTATTTGGAGCATTGCTGTGATATTCTTCAGGGCATGTCTAAATTTATAAGTAAGGAAGAGAAAAGCTGAAAGCACAAGTTCTTTTCTCAGTTCGCTGCTCTGGTAGATGCAATTACACAGGCAACCTAACTAGAAGAAAAGACTGGAAGCAAGCAGACTTGTAGATGAAACTGCACAAAAGGAGACAGACATTCTCTCTTCTACGCTCTTTTTTAATAATCTTTGCAGGTAATTGCTAAAATAAGTGAACAGATTGCAGCCTCCTCGTCCTAAGTGAACAGATTGCAGCCTCCTTGTCCTTTTAATAGCAGGAGTGATATCTTCTGTCTATCTGAGTGAGGAGTCAGTCTGCCCAGGGGTGCACAAATGTGGGAAGGGCGTGTCTTCTTCCTTCGAGGCTGAGATTGCCGTGTCCTCGTTTAGGCTCTTTGTATTGCGCGTCTGTCGAAGTTACTCACTTAATAGCAATGCTCTCGAGGTTAACTAGACTTCCAGCTCTTGAGCATAGCTGCTGGGCTGCTTTTCTCTTAGAGAAGGAGTTTATAAGCAATGAAGTAAATACGTTAAATCTGATCCTTTAGATCCCCTGCATATTGTAAGCAAGAGGTAATTTCTCTCTGTAGTTGAAAGTATTTAATTGGTTTCTCTATTGAGGAATTGCTGTTGATTTCTTTGAAGGATAACTGATAAAATATTTCATGGAATCTCTTAAAAATCATTTTAGCATTGCTTGTAGCATATTTGTTTGCTAATCTTTGATTTTGTTTTTGAGTTTTCAGATAAATGTCATGGGCATCATATATAGTTATGGTCATTTTGACTCTTTGTTATAGAGTATTAATTCAAACCAAATTGAGACAGTAGAAGGTTCAGAAATGCCCTGCTACAGGCTCTGTAGAAGGTATGTTTTTTTAATACATAATATTACAGTCCTTAAAAGCTCGGGAAAGTTGGCACAGGTTGATACGCTATTTGTTTATTCAGGAAAATCAGATTTCATGTGACATTAGAGACTCGTAAGTAGACAGCAGTGGAATGCAAAAGTCATAGATTACGAGGGTTGTGTAAATCTTGATACTCTCTACAGAGCATCAGTTTTATAATGTCAGACTGAATTTTTTTCACAAAACATCATGGCATTTATGGTGACTGGAAAATCCTTAACTAATATTATTGTGAGAGCCAGAAAGATGTCAGTAGGTTCCAGCAGAGGGCAGTATTTAACTGACTAAACCTTCTAGTATGCAAAGTCCGGGAAAGCCAAGTAAATGAAGTTAAAGCAGGTAGGAGCAGATTGAAAAAAGAGTAGTGTTTTGTATGAAGAGTTTAGGAAGTCAGCCCAGACTTCTTAATGTGGCAAAATTCCCATGTGTGTCAATAACGCATTCAGTATTTTGGTGAGTGGTTTACCTCTGGAAGGATTGCTAGGCTGTGCTTGTTAGTGAGATTGCTCTTTCATTACCAAAACGCACATCCTTGTGTGCCTCGGAGTAAGGCTCTCTTAGACCTGAAAACAAAAAGGTCATAAAATGTTATTCTTTGGCATCAGAAATCAGATGGCGTTAATAGGCATTAATATATGATTTTTAGGAATTAATTACAGGTTTTCATCAGTTTGCCATTTGCTTGTGTGGCTAGTGTTGTATACTTGAATGATGTTATAAACTGACAATAAGTTCTGTGGGAGGCTCAGTCTTGCTCAGTGGCTGTGCTGGAGGTAGATCTGCTGAAAGCAGCAAAAATGTGAGCACCTGTATAAGCTGCTGACAGGATCAGGGCAAGAATGAGCAAAAGGAATGGGACTGTAGCTCCAGGTGGCATCAGCTGGTAACTTGAAGTTAATGAATGAAAATGGAGAAATAGTTGCATAGATCATGTTTAGACAAATAGACTGCTGTTGTTAGTACTGGAAACGGAGTTTTATGCCCAGCTCCTGTAGCAATGTTCAGGTAACAAGTGTCCTGGCATTAGAAGGTAAATTTGCTGAGAAATAATAAACATTTGTAGCAGTTGTAAACTATGCATCTGTTATTGTAAGCGCAATCCACAGTTTACCATACAAAGCCTGTGAATTACTTTGGTTACTCAGTGTGCAAATATATTGATTCTGGATATTCACACTCTGACCAATGTGATCTTCATGCAGCTCCTCAGGAAGAGAAAGTGAATCCAGACACTGAAAAATAATTATTAATCATTACTGGTGACTTGAACATGTCTTTTATGTTCTGTTAGCCAGCATACAGGATACCAAAATAACTTCTTTGAAGACTGGGTTTGAATTATTGCTGCTAGAAGCAGAAATGGTATGAAATGATTGCCTGTGTACTTTTTTACTACATTCTCAGTTACATCCATTGAACTCCTTTATGAAGTGACTGCTGAGCTCAGGACATTAATTTAGTACATTCATGTCATGAAAGGATCTCCCTCAGATTTTAAAACGGCTGCCATTCTAAGGAGTAATAACTGCTCACTTCTAGGTGTGCCTAAATTCAAGATCAAGAGACTCTTAAAACACAATACTGTTAGAAGCCCTGGGCTATTATCTAGTAGAGGTTGCTATAGCAGCATGTTGCTTCTTGTGAAATGCAATCGTTCTAAAGCAGTGGGCCAGTGTAAGGTGATGCTACTAGCTTAGCAGTGAATCTCCCATAGCAACTTAATTAAATTCAAGTACATGGAGTGATACATTATCCAGTAAGGATGCAGAACAAAAGATCAAACAGATGGTATTTTGGCTAATTCAGTAGTTTGTGTTTTTTTTGTTTTCTGACATTGAAATTCCAGTTGACTGAGTTGTGTTATTTGAAGGAAAAGTCATTTGCTTCTGCAGCATAACTATTATATACAGAGCAAACAACTTCTTATTTCTGAGACTTGTAAGACTGAAAAATAAGAATGTCAATTGCATGTCAGTACTGTAAGAAATAAAAAGAAACAACATACATAAAAGAACATGTATGTTTAGTTTCTGGAAACAAGCATTCCAAATTTTAACTTTTTTCCTCAATTGAAAGCTTCCCACTCAAACTTTCAAAGTAAGTTTCTGCTGTCAAAATTACAAAAGAAATAGTCTGTTCCTTTGAGATGAAAGATGATACCTGGGATGCTTTGCTTGATGGCACTAGTGATTTTGTGCTTGTGGTTGCACTAGCGCTAGTAGAATACAAGGGGAGATATATATTTGACTGCTACAGAAAGTTAATTAATGAAAGTGGATTAATTACAAATTAGTGGTCAAGATATTGATCAGCATTGGACCCAGTCCTGACTCCAGCCAGCATCTGGGGGCACTGCTGAGGTCAGGGACAACAGGCACACTGATTGCAGTAGGCTCAGAATTGCTTCCTAGAATTTTATCTCACAGAGACCTACAGGATAGGTGTAGTCATTGTTGCTGAAGATTGTGTGATTTAGGTCATAGGCAACTGTCATTGAATTGTTCTTCCAAAGCTATATTGTTTCAGCTCTTTTTTCTCAAGTTATGTATAGATTTTGTGTAGTACCAAGAGAGAGCAGAAGTCCCAACACTCCATATTCCTGTAGGCAGTTCCCAAACCCATCCTATACTGGTTGCTGAATCATACTTAGTTTAACTATTTGCTAGAGCTGGAAAATAGAGTGGGATTTGTGTATCTGAGGACAGATGTGAACTTTGAGTTGAATGATTCAATACAACTTCCCACTCCCCCCAATTTACCAGCATAACTCTGGATATATAATTATTATTACTAGAATATATTTACTAAATAATAATATTCCTAAAAGCCTGGGGGATGCTGGTGTTCATTTGCATACTGTAGCCAGGTTACTCCTTTTTGCTGTTTCACAATGGTTTTTGAGGCTGTGTTTGGGCAAAAGTTTGAAAAGAGTAGTCCACCTTTTTCATAAACTGTGTTCTTCCCCCAAGCCCGAAGGAAAAAACATTAAAAAGAGAGTATCAGAGATGAAGTTTATTTTTGGGGTAAAAATGCAAGTGTAATTTCAGGAAATGCAAAGCTCTGTAAAACTCTTGCTGTGCAGAGTTGGTGTGAGGCACTGTGCTGGAACTGTTGTTATTCTGAGCATGTAGTTTGTGACCAGCAGCTTGCTTGACAAATCATCATGTTTAGCTAGCCTGCTCATAACTGTGACAGTGACATAGCACTTGTGAATCCAGCTTGCACGCTGCCTATGGGAATGTTACCGTGAGGAGATGCATGGGCTGCCCAAGTCCATTGTTCTGACTTGCTTGCCTGTTTGCCTGCTCTTTGTGTGCTCTCCTCCTAATTTGAAAATGGAGAGAGACCAGCAGCATAAACCAAAGCAGAACCAAACTGAATTTGCTTGTTATTAAAGATAGGAATTTTTGCTTTACAGGTCCTGTGAACTTGGCATCTGATGGGTTGTCCTAGGATGATGGGAAGGTACACGTTTCTACTTATACAAATAGCTAAGCTTTGTCTAGGTTGAGAAGTAGCAACCTCTGCCTGGTTATCTAATCACCTCTCAGAGCTAACAAATAAGTAAGGTGACTAATGTCTGCCAGACAACATTTCCTGCCTGTTCCTATCCTGTGGGAATAGTGACATGTGTAGATTATAATTATTTGAAGGAATCTGTTATGTGGTTGTGGACCAGAAAGCTGAATTCAAGAAGTTAGCTCTAGTTTTGGACTGGAAAGCTGTTTTGTTTGTGGCGATTCTTAGTCCCACTGGGGAGCCTGCAGCTCAGCTGACAGCTGGGGGCAGAGGACATAACCCGTCTCCTCTGTGCACAAGCATCCTTGAGACTGTGTGGTTTATTACATCTGAGGACACAGTCTCTGAGAGAGACCTTGTGGGTAACTGGAGATCCTCAGCTGAGAAAAGTGCTTGATGTGAAAAACTATGGCAGTTCCCATTGCCTTCTGCATGGGGGTATCCAAGAGGTTTTGATGGGACCAGTATTTTTGAGAAGTCCTGTTATAGTTATGCAGTTGTACTTCATCTCTAGTCTTACATTGTGCTTCTTATTTATATTGATCTGTTTACAAAACCAGAAAATCTTTGTCTCGGTGTTTTTTTATCATGTTGTATACCAGGAGAGTAATATTTAGCTTAACTAAGTATGAAGCTAAAACAATGATTTAGCTTAAGAGAAACAAAATCTAATAAAACCTAGAAGAGCTAGTAAAAATGTTATCTTCTCCATAGCAAAAGACTATTGACTTTTTCAATGACATTTCAATTTAAAAGCATGTTTTTGGACTTCCTTTTTTGTTAGGCCATTATTTTTATAATAATCATTAGGTTGTTGGGTTTTTTTAATTACCAGCAATGCAGAAGGTTGACCATTTCTTTGGGATTCACTATCTATATAATCTAACAATTATATGTCTGCAATATACAGGCATTTTGGAATCTATGTTGAAAATGTAGATTGAGGGCCAGAGAGTTGCAACTCACGTGTCCTGCTGGGGAGAAAGGGTTCTGGTACAATGTTGACTGTCTTGTTTTAAGCTAGCATAAAGGTGGAGTTCACCCTTTAAAGAATGAACTGACCTATGATATTTTTACAGTTACGAGCAGCTCAGGTATTAGAGAAAGTGGCACCTTAGAAATTGAATCATTTAGGCTGGAAAAGACCCTTAAGATCGAGTCCAAGTAAACCTAACACTGCTAAATCCACCACTATATGTATTGCTCCTTCCTTCAAAACACTATATTGGTTGGTTAGGGCGCAGCTAAACTTTGTAAGAGAGTAGCATGCTGAAAACTGAAGTTTGCATGGAAAGAGGGTTATGATTTAGTCTCTTCTTCAATTATGTGTAGAGTTTGAGTCCATAAGGTTCATGCATGTATCTTAGAGTCTGGGAGTGGCATGCTGCATTTGTTGCATTTATTAAAAGGGATAAAATGAAGTGCCTGCTGTTTGACAGTGATTCAACTGAATTCTGAAAGCCTGTAGAAGAGCTTGCAATTAAGCACAAATACAATTATTGTCTTCAAAGCTATAGATCAAGTTTTCTGTTTCTAGCCTTTCTGAGACCCAGTAATTCCTTCCAAAGTAAATGGAGATCATGTCCTGTTGGACATAGGTAAGAAACAATTAATCATTTTGACTTTCAAAAAGCTGTTTGACATGATGCAAAATACACACAAGGCAGTTTCTTTAAAGGAGGTGAAGGTCGTTGATTTTGCAGCACAGCTTGGCAAAGGATCAGTCATTTGTATCTATGTCAGAGCGGGAACCTCTTTCAAAATGTCTCGAGTGTAGATGGATGGTGTATCCAGCATTATCACAGTACCCTAGCTTTTCTCAGAAGTACATTGACTGATATAAGAACAACAATTTTGAAAATAATTTCTAATAGAGCCAATATATGTGACTAATGATTAAATGAAGCATGTAGAAATATTTATATTCCACAGTGATAAGTGAGTTGCGAGGCTGGTAGAAGAATATAGCAAATTGCACTAGATGTTTAGAAAATCATAGAATAGTTTGAGTCAGAAGGGAACTTAAAGATTATCTATTTCCAAACCCCCCTGCCATGGGCAGGGACGTCCCACTCGAACAGGCTGCCCAAGGTCCCATCCAGCCTGGCCTTGAACACCTCCACAGATGGGGCAGCCACAACTTCCCTTGGCAACATATTCCAGTGCCTCACCACCCTCATGGTGAAGAAATTGGCCCTAATGTCTAGTCTAAATTTTCACCTCTCCAGTTTATAGCCATTCTCCCTAGTCCTGTCACTACAAGTCTTTGTAAAAAGTCCCTCCCCAGCTTTCTTGTAGGCCCCTTCAGGTACTGGAAGGTCGCTATAAGGTCTCCTTGGAGCCTTCTCCTCTCTAGGCTGAACAGCCCCAACTCTCTCAGCTTGTCTTCATATGGAAGGTGCTCTAGCCCTTGAATCTTCATTGCAGCCCTCCTCTGGAGCTGTTCCAACAGCTCCAAATCCTTCTTATGTTGAGGATTCCAGAACTGGACACAATACTGCAGATGAGGTCTCACAAGAGAGGACTAGAAGGGCAGAATCACCTCCCTCGACCTGCTGGCCACACTTCTGTTGATGCAGCCCAGGATACAGTTGGCCGTATGGGCTGCGAGTGCACACTGCCAGCTCATGTCGAGCTTCTCATTGACCAGCACCCCCAGGTCCTTCTCCACAGGGCTGCTCTCAATCACATCATCCCTACCCAGTATTGAAACCACAGATTGCCATGACCCAGGTGTAGGACCTTGCACTTGGTCTTGTTGAACCTCATGAAATTCACGCAGGCCCAGCACCACTCAGCTTGGTGTATTCTGCAAACTTGCTGAGGGTGCATTTGATCTCTCCGTCTATATCATTGATGGAGATATTCAACAGCACCGATCCCAGTACATACCCCTGAGGGACACCACTTGTCTCCATCTGGACATTGAGCTGTTGACCACTGCTCTCTGAATACGACTATTCAACCAGTTTCTTATTCACCGCACCACCCACCCATCAAATCCATATCTCTCCAAGTTAGAGAGTTGGATGTTGTGAAGGACTGTGTTAAAAGCTTTACAGAAGACAAAATAGATCATGTCTGTTTGTTTACCTGTGTCCACTGCTGTGTCACCCCATCATAGAAATCCACTAGGTTGGGCATACAGGACTTGACCTTAATCATCTCCCGGTCCTCGATGTGCTTTAGCATAGCTTCTGTGAGGATCTGTTCCGTGATCTTCCCAGGCACAGAGCTGAGGCTGGCAGGTTGGTAGTTCCCAGAGTCATATTTTCTACCCTTTTTAAAAATGGGGGCATTTTTACCCTTCTTCCAGTCAGCTCAAATGGAAAGGTGAGTATTTTTCAGTTTGGGGAAAGCTCCAATAACAACCTGCAAACACAGGCTCATGCAAAACACAGCAATGCAGAAAGAGACAGCAAGTAGCTCAGCTGTGTCAGTGGAACTGTTGCGCCAGGCACAAGGTGCCAGGCTGGCATAATTTGCCTGTGTTCCAGTGCTGAGGTCAGGACAGAGGAATCCAGATGATGGCATTCAGACAGTTCATTTGCAAACTTCAGTAGCTGCAAAATGAAGAGTTGCTCTGGGTGTATGGAAAGGGCAGGAATACACATCTATGAATTGTTGTAGTATATCTTAGAGGGAACTGAGATGATGTAAAATAAGGACCTGGCACATTATTTTAATAATCTCTCATTAAAATCATTTAGTTCCCTGTTTTCACTCACTATTATGCCAGATGACTGTGCTTCAACTGTTTCATCATGTTTGTCTCGCACTCCTGTCCAATGATCACAGGAGCTGTGTAAAGGAATTTGGAATAGTAGCAAACATATTAATGTTCACAGTTATCCTGTCTTCATTGCTTGTATGCATAGGACAAGCATAGCAGTCCTTGTCTTGCACAAAAATGTAGGGTGCGTATGTGAGATGCTAATGCCCATATGATACATCTGTTTTTTCAAGCAAGACCCAAGAATTGCACTGCATATCGTTGTAGGAGTGTGGAGGCGCTGGAGAGTGATTTTGGTTTGCTTATCTGAAGACATATCTGCTCCAGTCTCCACTCCTGTTACACCATCTAGAGGGAACGGAAGGTAGCTGAACAGCTGACATAGGGGAAGTTCTCTGCCCTGAAATTATAGCTGATGTTTCTTACACCTGAAATGCTTTTTCCTTCCAAAGCGTTATTTCCACAGTGTTAATTGTGATAGCTGAAACAGGAGCCAGGTCTTCTGGCTTTGAACCAGCTCAGTGTCCACTCTAATGCTTGGATGGGCAGCTGCAGCAAATCCTGAGCCCTCTGTAGGGAATAAGCAAACAACTTTGGCCACAGCACGTACTGTTACTTCAAAGTGGTAGAGTGCAGATTCTCAGAGGAGCTCTTGGGTAAAAAGTGATGAATTGGCATACGAAGTAAAACAAGATTTAGGTGTTTAAAATGATTTAACTATATTTTCTTAGGCATATGGATAAAGTAAAATTGTAAATATGGATAAACGTATGTAGATATACATATATCTGTACAAATACATGTGTACTTGTTATCCTGAGCACAGGCTCAGCTTATATTGAACTAAGAAAAATTCCCTGTTGTACCCCTTTTCTGGAAAATGCCAGCCCCTTCTGGGTTTTTTTCTGAGTTCTAATTACCTTGTAGTAAATTTAAGAAGGTGACTTATTTGTGGAGAAACTACAGTGAAACTGGTTCTGTGTGTTTCAGAAATAAGTCACTGTAACTGAGGATTTGGTTTTAAGAACTGGAACATGGACTTACTGCCAGCTGCACTGTGGGCTCTCTTTGCCCATCTTCCCATTGCACACTAAAGTTGGATGAAACACTTATAACATAGACATCCAGTGGAATTTTGCTATTGACCCTAGAAGTGCCTGAGTGGCTTCCAGTCAGCATAGTGTGTGAAATATGATGAGGCTGAAGTGCAAGGCTGGGGAGTGCAATAAAAGGTGGAAGTGGGGAGTGATTGAAGAAGGCTGGAAATAGTTTGATGACAACCAGAAATTTATAAGTTGACTTCAGCTGGTGTTAATCATTTATTTTAATGTAAAAATCATTATATGGTCTACCCTGACTCATAGCATCCATGTTGCTAAGTGTTGTAGTTTTGTCACCCTGGATTGTTTTAAACTACTTTTTAAAAAATTATTTGTTTGGCAGTGTGGTTAAATGGCAATGTTTTTGGCCGGAAAAGCACACAGTGGGGCATTAGGAGAGAAATGGAAATGGTCATCAGTGGGGAGAGGAAGACGGAAAACAGCTAAAGGGGATTAAATGGAGAAGAATGAGTAGAGATGAGCAGACTCTGGAATCTCACTAGCAAGTTGAATCGGTAAATCAAAGAAGGCTTCTAGGAGCAAGAATGTGAGTGCTCTTTGAATGAGTACAAATGCTCCTGCTTCTGCTTCTCAGTTCTTTTTCCATGTAGTTCTTGCTTTTAGAAACCATAACCCTGACCAGTCTAATCATAGAATATTTGGGTTGGGAGGGATGTTTACAGAAGTCGTAGCTCCTCGAAGGGCTCTTCTGTACCTGCTCTATTTTCTTCCCCAAACTGCTCCGTCTTTCCCCACGCCCAGCAAAGTATCTTTATAGCACCCTTGTAAGAGTCAGTAGAATGAAACAAGTATACCAGCTCTCCTTGCTCCTTGTTTTCTTTGTCTTTGGTTTGGGACCTGGGTTCCTTAGGCACAGTTTGAGTCTTGCAGCTTGATTTTGAGAATTGTTCCTCTTAGCTTCTGTTGCCTGAAAGGTTTCTCATCCTCCAAGATTGCTAAAGAGCCTGTGGATTGTCCCTCACTGTGAGTGCCAGGGTAAGGATGGGCCCAATAAGAAATTGTGTGAACTACAGATCATAGTTTTTACATTTGCCGTATTCAAGAATTAAAGGAATAGGAGTAGACTGTGGGACACAATAGGATGCCAGACAAGGCTAAGCAGAGGGTTTATGGAGAGCTCTCAGTTTAGCATTAGTCATAGCTGCCAATCCTGCTCCCTGCCAACCCCCATGGTCCCCCTCCCATCTGCCCTGGAAATCATTAGAGATCTGTTCTGTATTTACAAGGTAACCCCAAAAAAGCTGCTTTTTCCATTTAAAGAAAACACTTTGGAAAGATGGAAGGACAAAAACTATATTCAATTGGGAAGAATGAATGAAAGAAACAAAATGGAAAGCAACAAGAAAAGAATACATCTTTTTCTTTCACTATTAAGCATAAGTATTAATGCCAGGCATTGTCATCCTCAGAGTCAGCAACCCTGTAGGTTTTGGGAGAGAGTCTAGAAGCTGACAGCTGAATGGTGTTACTGTTGGGCATGTGATGGGATTAGCAGGGCATATGTTTTTAAACAGCTATAATTCCTTCCTGTTTACCATAGCTGATTTGGGAAGAGGATATTCATATTTGTAAAGCTGTGAAAGTTCCTTTTTTTCCAATAAGGAAATTCTAACTCCAAGTTTTTCTTCCAAGGAAATACTACCTATTTTTTTTTGCCCCTAAACTTCAGGAAGGCAGGATGATGTTAATTTTCCAAAATATTTTCCCTGCTCTCCTAGTTACAGGACCAGTGACCTAATGATGTCTGTCTAATCTATTCTCTTTGCTCTACTGGTGGTGAAAAAGTTCTGCAAGCCACGTTTTGCACTTCAAGAGATAAAAATACTGACACCAGATTTTTGGCAGCTTGCTATATGTGACCAGGCAGCTACAAAACAGTTTTAGTAGTGTCTTTGATTTTCATATTTCCACAGAAATCCCAGTCAAACCACAGATCAGTTTAAGGAACAGAACATGATCATCATCATCTCTGAGTAAACCAGTAGGGTTGTACTGTAATCTGCAGAAAAATCTGGTTTCAATGTTGCTGTTTTGTTCTTTGTTTAATTACATTTCCTTACTCTGGTTGGCAAGATTAGAAAAAAGCATAGTCCTGCTGTCAGGAGTCCTGCCCTGATGCAGCTTTGGTTAGGTCTGTGAAATGATTAGTTTTTCTGCTGATTGAGATCAGATCTTCTGCTCCTTTTTTTAGTGTTTACTGCTTTTTAGTTTTTGTGGGCAGAATGTTTGCTTTTGGAAGTGCTTTGAGTCCAATGTGCCTCTTTTGACATTGGAATGAAAGGAAATACTTTTATGGTTATTGATAGACAAAAGCGAAAGTTACATGTTAAGTATTGTGTCATCTGGTTAAGGGAGCGCAGATCTTTTTTGATTGTAGTAGTTTTTTTCTTTTTTTCTATTCTATCTTTCCCTTATGTGTTCTTTGAGAGAGGTTGGGTGATCCAGCCATAGCATTTCTAGTCCAGGTACTGCAGACCTTTGCTTTGGTTTCTGTTCTTTAATGGATTTCACAACAGGGCCTTGGGTATGTCACTCATCTTTTCCCTGTGTCTCAGTTGTTCATCTGAAATGAAGAAGACTGTAGAGAGTAAGATGAGGAGGAGGCACTGAAATGCTTGGATGATTTGAGATGTGCAAATGTATAGACTAGTGGTGCTGAAGAGCTTCTGGACGGTCAGTTTGTGCTAAAGGAGGCTTTTTTAAAAAGACAAGTTTCTAGTTGAAAGGTAGATTTTATGAAAATTGCAGAGAAAAATAATAGTAATAGAAAACTGTAGATTTATTGCTGCACTCCATCCCATTTTGTTGCAGCTTTCAGAGATCTTTGTTGCTGCTTCTGCAAAACCTTTCCATAGTTCCTTGAATCCTGCAGAAGAGAGGTTTAGCTTGGTGTTGATCTGTCAAGAGTCCTGGCAGAAGCGATTTTAAACATCTTTTAAAGACAGTAGTAGTTTATTTTAGTAGATAAAATGTATTTCCCTTTGTTTAGAGTGTCTATATACAACGAAATATTGAAGACTGCGGAATAGTTGAGAACTACGAAAAATGGGAGAAGGAAATTCTTCCTGGGATGTAAGTCTGAACTGAGTTTAATTAAAAATTTGTGGAGAAATCTGGAAGAAGCTTGTTCTTGTTTCTTAGAGTTTCCTCTAAGAAATGTTCTGAGACATTATAATTCAAGTTAACCTCAAAAGGAAGACAGAAAGAATAATGAGCAAGTTACAGATGTGCTGTCTGGCTTCCCAGAACTTGTCCTCCTCTTCTGCCTAAAATCCAAACTAAATTTGTTTAACAAAATAATCCTTCAAGAAGAGGCTCTTTTCCCCCCTGATGTTTAAATAAGCTCTTTTGCCTGTTCTTCTGCCTGGTCTCATTTCATGCTAACAAAAATAAATAATCTGGGATATATCTAATGTCAAGTTACTCTTTAAATGTGAAAAATATTCCAGAAATACATTGTGAAGAAAACACTTGTAGTTTTGAAAGTGGACATATGAACACATTTCTGAGCTTTCTTCTTACTTGAGACGCAGATCTTCCCTTGAAGTCTTCCCTGAAACGTGGAAAATTGGATTTTTAACAAGACATGTCTTTGGTGAACTTCTTGACTATGCGGGCTGCCAGTGTAATTGTAAACTCAACAACCAAGTCACTGGTGAAACTTCAGCATGAGTGAGGTCCAGTTCAAACTTGGGTTTGCTTTCATGTGCTTTCTCCGCATTGTTGGGGCTTGCACAAGGCTCCAAGGAGGTGAAACCAGGAAGAAATTTTTATTTACTCTAGCCCATAATTCTCAAGCTTCGCAAATAAACTCAAGGGAGCTTTTCATCAGGGTACAGGACAAACATCGACAAGCTTTCCATCCACATTTCTATGACATATCCCAGCTAATCTTTTGATGTCAATAGATACTGGGCAAAGAGAGCATTTAGGCAAATTATCTCTTTATGTACCTTGTTGGAAGTGCTTAGTAGTTGTTTCAAGAGTTAGGGCATACTGACCGCTGTCATGTGAAAATAGTATTAATGAGCTTTTTATTCTAAATCACATCAGGTGAATGGTGCTGGTAAAAAAAAAGTAAAAAAAAGAATTTGCAGTCAGTCATGAACTAGGCATCAGAGATTTCTGAGCCAGAGGAACACTGTGAAATCTAATAGCAGGACAGTGAACTGAACAACATGAAGAAGTTGGGACAAAGCCTGAAGTAGTGAAATGAGTATGCCCAATCCTGACTCTTCGGAGCGACATTGAGTCAGGATTGGGCAGTGATACTGTTTTCATCTGAGTTTTTTAAAAACTCTGAGCCCTTCAGGATCCCAATCTTCAGTGTGTTCTCCAAAGATTTTGCAGTACAACTGTAGTTTATGCAAAGCTGTTTCTTTTAATTTATCAAACAAACAAGATTTAAGTACCCATCACTGGCAAGCAGTTGTGTTTCGAAACAGGAAAGTACTGCTAATATCTCTTCGTAGGATAACACGTTATTCATTTGTCACAAGCATGATATTTTTAGCATGAAAGTGTTATTCTCATTGTAGCTGTTCTAACTGTAGCTGTCACTCTGCTTTCAGAGAAAACATTAGAAGAACAACCTTAAAACTAATTTCATAATTAACATTGTAATTAGAAATATACCTGCAGAGTAAAAGTATTGAGTTAGGTGTAAATTCAGATGTCATGGTCTTCTCAGTCTGGATGGTTTACAGCAGCATTATGGTTCCATGTGGCCTGTCTGGGGATTATAAAAGGGTACATCCATGTGGAAATAAATGCAGTGGAGCATAAAAACACTTGAACCAGCAGTCTAGCTTAAAGCAACTCAGAAAGTGGCAAACACAAATTGACTCTGCTTCTTCTAAAGCCTGACCTGAGTGTGGAGTGTGAACTTGGAGGTCTGTGTAGAAATGCATTTTTGGAGATGAGTGGGGTGGCCTGCCGCTCTCAGCAGGGTGTCTGTGAAGGCAGCAACTGTTCTGTATTAATTTCCAAGCTAGTGTGCAAGAAACTGCACAACTAAATCCATGAAAAATCAACCCAAATTTATAGTACTATATCATAATTTTGTATTTTTCATTAATATTTCTAGTGTCTGTCTACACAGCATCTGTAGGAGATACTTATCACAGAAGGGGGGTCTCTAGTGTGGTGGGTTTCATCATCAGCTGTTTGACTGGAAAGAGGGAGGACACCTGCATGAGGAGGGATATGAGGGTGATTAAGAGGACTAGGGGGCACGGTCATTTAACCTCATATCAGAACATGCCTAGATTTGATACCTGAATTCACTGAGGACTGTACCTTTTTTGGAAAGCAAAATCTTTAAACTGGTATGAGGAAGAGGCTCAGTGACACTAAACACTGATTATCTTTGATGTTGTTGAAACCTGTGGCTTCATTGGGGTTGAAACACTAGAAAGTAGGCATGTTTGAAATTGAATTGTACAATGCAAGAAACTCTCTGTTCTTCCTTTACCCGCCTTGCTCCTTGTCCTTTTCAGCCCTCTTCCTCTATGGGTGATGTGGAGCAAGAAGCTTTCCACAGGGTGCTAATGAGAGAGATGGGATGCACCCAGTGCTGTGATACACTGGGCAGTGTATTGCACCTCTTGAGATCCACTACCAAACAGATGAAATCCCAAACTGCCTCAGTAGATCTATGTTCACAAAATAAGAAATTGAACCAAGCGGTTCCCTAAACTGAACATTAGTCACCTGTCAGACATTTAGCATTTATGAAGATCATAAAAACAAGTAGGAGAAGTTGTCAGCAAAGATCTTAAGGATCTGGGCTTGGTTCTGCGTTTTTCAATTCATCAGTGATTTGGAAAAGGGAGAAGGGGATAACAGTGATGTGGCAAAGTTTTTCTGACTAATTCAGTATAAACCTTCATAGGAAAGACACAGGTATTTGGTAGTGAAAAGACATAGTAAAAAAAGTGACAAGATGCCTGTCAAATGAGAACTGTGAGGCTATTCCTGATAGCAGTCTTCGTAGTCATCGCTTCATTGTTGTGGGACAGTGGAAGAAGCGTGAGAGCTGTAGAGTGAGTGGTCTGTGGGATTTGGCTGTTAGCATTTTGCTTTTAGTCACCTTTAATTCATGTTTGCTATGTTTTTAACACAGTTGTTAAGTCTGATGTAGGGTATTGTGGTTATTTTGTCCAGGTACATTGGCTGATCTTCTCTGTGGGAAGATGTGCAGTAATTAATAAAAACAATGGAGTGAAGAAAGTAGGAAAGCCACATGTGTCTGTGGGTCACAGAGGCCTGTGGAGAAGTGCATCTAGCTCTTTCTACATCATCCTTCTTTGTCAGAGCCTTCTCTGAAGGTCTGGGAGATGACTGCAGGCTCTGCTGGTCCTGAGGCAGAACCAGGCTTGGGGATTGTCAGCTTCATCCCTAGTGTCAGAGGAGCCTCTGCCCAGAGCAAACAGTGTAGGGCATTTTTGGCAGAGTCATTGTTGAAGCAGCTTTTATCACAGGTGTCCAATGGTGACCCTCTCCAGCCTTGTTTCTGGGGTCTGTAACCCTGCTTTCCACCTTGCATGCATCTGTTCCCCATCAGCAAAGGGAACACTGGGCCTAGAGGGATTGTCACCTGATCTGCTGGAGAGAGAGAGCTACCAGCTTTAGAGCTGGTTTATCAGCGTTTAGAAGAGAGAGCCCACCTGCTTGACCCGCTAGGATTGTCCTCTGAGTGTGTCGGGGAGGTGAAAGTGCTGTTCCACAGGAACTGCAAATACTGGTGACATTCCTCTGCTTCCTTCTGTCTTGTCATGAGCCAAGGGGAGCAGTTGGGCTATAGACTGTAATGTCTCTGAAAAACATTTACATCATGTGAATGTATTTTGGCAAACACTGGGTGAAAGAATTTAAGACATTACATTATTTATCAAAAGCATTGGCCTCAGGTAATGCACACAAACCTCTTATTTGTTCTTTATCTTCACATCTATGCCTTAGTATACATAATTGAAAGCATTTTTTCAGTGGAAAGCAAGGTTAATGTTTTCCAGCTAGAAAACACATTTTATCTCATAAGCTAGCAGATCTGTGTGCCAGCTGCATGCAAATGCCACCAATGAACTGTTGCCGCTTTAAAGACAAAGAGTGGCAGGTGAAAAGTGGGTTGGATCATCCCACAAAGTGCAAGAATGGGGAAAAAAAGCTGAAGAACGTAAGGCAAAGCTGTTTGTCATGGCAAAAAGCAGCATGCAGTCTTTCATGGATAGATAAAGAAGTTTTGCAAACTGGAAAAAAATAATCCTTCAAGGCATGTAACAGGAGTGATACTCAATTAACCTTTCAGAAACAGAGGTTAAGGTTGATAATTTATCTGCACTTTCAGATTGCCATTGACAAATTTCGTGCAAGATCCTTTCAGGGGAGATTGTACTAGGTGGTTGAAAAGCATAAGAGCTTGGCCAAAACTAGAGGATAAGTGGCAAGAGTAAATTATCTGTTTTTCATCACAGCAGAAATTTAATAGCTGGATTCTGTGAATATTATGTAATAGGGCTGCTGTTGAAAAATTATTTAATGATCCTCAACTATTCATTTATATTAGAAGGCTATCAATTAACATCACAAGTTTTAAGGGAGGAAGCAAGCAATAACTGAGCAGTCAATGAAAACATTTATTTAGCATACAGAGGTCATTCAGGAAAGTAAATGTCTCAGCATGTAAAATATTTTAATGCCATTAAATACAAGGGCTGCATTTCTGCATTGAGATTGTCTTGTTCAGTTCTACTTATATCTGCCTGGACTAAACAGAAGTCCGGGAAGAACAATGGGAGTGAATAAGTGTATTTGTATTGAATATAAGGTAAAAAAAAGCCAGAATTGATCAATTTAGAGAAAAGATACACAAATGGAGATATCAAAGAAGTAAGCAAAATTTTACATTTATTGATGGAATTGATGATCTTTAAAGTCTATTCCAACCTAAATGATTCTGTGATTCTGTGCTAAAGTATAACAGAGGAATAACTGCTAAAATTGACCGCAAGAAGTTTTGAAGCCAGTGTAAAATGTACAGCTCTCTTTAAAGATAAACTGCCCTACACCCATTTAGTACTGCCTTTTGTATACATCTGAAATTAAGACTTTTATTTGGGCTGGCATTAAATACATCCATTGATCAAGACAGCACACTTGGGTAGGGAAAATTACTGTGTAGAAGGGAAATCTTTTGTGTTGGAGCAATTGGGAAGACATTTCCTAAGCAAACAAGTAGTTGAACAAATATGCTCCTTTCTTTCCTTTGCTCCTGAACCACTGCCACAGTCAGAGGTAGGTAAGTACCCTGAATGGCATGCAGGTGGGGAGTGGTATGTCTGTGCCTGCATTCCTGCGTACCCAGGGGATATATCAACGCAATTTGAACCTGACATTGCAGGGAGTGGGGATATTTTGAAGTGGATGCTTAAAGCATGAATTTATATCCTCTCTGTGTTTTCGGTCATCCATTGTCTGTTGTAATTCCCTGGAGCTGTTAATTATATATATAAATCAAAAAAAAGTCTATGGGAGTGTCTAATATTTAAAGTGAAAGTCTAAGGTTTCCAGCATCTGGGCTGAATTATTCTTTTCAGACCTAACAAAGCTGGCAGAACTTCAGTTAAGGGAAGGGCAGAACAATGATGTGTTTCAACTTTGTTTTTTGTCATTTATGAAGCGCTTGTACAATAATTATTTATCCCTGAAAACCTGATAGATATTTTTCTAATGGGTTTTGAATTAAATTTGCATTTGAATTGAATTATTTTCTTTAAACAAATACGTTGTTATCTCTGACTGAAATGTGGAATGAAGAATCACTTGAAACATAATACAGAAGTAGCGCTGCAGACCTCAGCAGCCTGAAAAATAATTGAAGTGAAGTAAGGAATGTTAACAAGCTCAAATGTCATCATCTTCCAAAAACTGACATTTAAGCTGATCCACATTCCCTCTTCTCCTTTATGTGGAATACAAAACCGCTTACCTTGTGGGGTAACTAAAAGAAATGTTTGGTGGTGTTGGTTAAGAAACAGTGGACTTGTTATTTTTGTATTAGCTCTTGTATAGCCATATTTGAGCCTGTTTAAAAAAAATGTAGTTTGTGTAGTGTAAAGATGTGGGGGGAAGGGATAATGAG
Organism: Clamator glandarius; assembly: GCA_033459285.1. Classification (NCBI taxonomy): domain Eukaryota; kingdom Metazoa; phylum Chordata; class Aves; order Cuculiformes; family Cuculidae; genus Clamator; species Clamator glandarius. Next base: position 1,787,979 of record JAUNZM010000293.1, read on the forward strand.
TTCCTACTGAATACTAATTGCCTACAAGTTGTTCAGGGAGACTGTATAAGAATGGAGGATTTGTTGTAAATTAGTCACTAGCTGTATTGTGCATTGCTGTGAGGTTAGACCAGAGCTGTAAAGGTGCCAGCTCCACAAAATCTTTATGATTCACTGTCTAATTTGGTGACTGTGTGAAGGACAAAATAATATTCAGACTAAAGATTATTGGAAATAGAACTCCTCTAATGACAGCACAATCTTTCTTTGTAACACTTTAAGCTATAAGCTCACTCGAAAGATGAGAGTGACAGACTTTTGACTGGGTTATCACTTCTTTTCCAGCTGCAACATCCTGAGGTCTGCCAAAGATGTAAATACTGAGAGGGATGGTATTGCTTAGTGGTCATATAGGGTCCAGAAGATTGGTTAGTGGTCTTAGCTTACTGTTAATTTTTACTGCTCTTAGCTTACTGTTAATCTTTGGTTTCTTTAATTCCAGCATTTTGCCTGTTCTTAAATTGAGAGTCCTGGTAAACCCCACTTTTAACAAAGAAAAAAAAAGCTTTGAAAATGTTTGCAATAGTTTGTTTATTTTTGAGACCTATTTTCCCATTCCTTACTTCTATTGTTTTCTTTTACATCAAAATGGAAAGGTGAGTTAATGATTCATTGGTGCACACTGACCTTTCAAATAGCTCTGGACCACGATGCAACAGCTCCTCTCGAAGCTCTCATACTTTAACCTCCTTGCTTCTGCCTTAATATTTGCAGCCTGATCTGTCTACATGCCTGGACGCCTGAAGAGAGCAAACATTTACAGCTTCTCCCTCCCCTGTGTTTAGAGGGCAATTTGATCCTTCTTTGTCCATACACTTAGACTTGACTTGCTATTGGGAACAACAAATTGCAACTTGGGGAATCTACTCTCCGTTTCCTTAGCTCAAAAATGGACTCAGACTCTGATTCACCTTTTAATTATTCTTGGCCTTCCTTACCTAAAATGAGGATTCGAAGAAGGGCATCCAAACCAGGTAGAAAAAGCTGTTTTCTCTTAAATAACTCTTGCTTAATAGCTCTGCCTCTTTTTCATTGTCTGGTTGTGTGCAGGTGTCTATAGACAGCTTGCATGAGGTGGATTTTCTTCCTTTCTATCAAGAGGCTACCTCACTGTTCATTATGCTTTTGTAGATAACAGCGTTAGAATTTGTTAACTAAGAAGAAAGCGTTTTCTCCAAATTATGTACTGTTCTTTAAAATTGTTTTTATTTCTTTACTCTCTCAGGGCTGTTTTCTTCTTGTTGCATGTCTAGTTTTCACTGAGCAGTTCTGACACCCTGGGAGCTTACAGAGTAGCGCAGCAGCGGTTACAATTGTTTTCATTTAGGGGAAATTTGGCAATTTAAATATGCCTCAACAGCTAACAGGAATTTTTAAAAGTTACGTACAAAAGTCTTGCCAGAGTTAAGAGGGAAATCTTTTGCTTTCTGTAAAAGAAAACAAAAGGTTCACTCACTTTCTTTGGTAGCAGTGTCAGTTACTGTCTTTGCACAGTTAGAAGCTGTCCTCCTTTATGGGGAAGTCTATGGGAGGTAAGCATTTTAAATGTTGTCAGTATGATAAAGAGAATTTTAAGGAAGTCGAAAAGCACTGCCTAGCAAGTTTCTGTTAGGAAGAATTATCTTTGAAAGCTTTAATGAATTTTTGCTACATTTAGAAGCCAAGAAATGAGGAGAAAGAATGGCAAAAAATGCAATTTGTACTTCCTTCCGTAAAAGTGGTGGGTTTTTTGCATTTCAAAAAAGAAAAAAAACGAGAGAAGTAAGATCCATCAGTGTCTTTAAAGTCAGTTAGCTGGGAGAATCATGTTGTTTACATAGACTGAGACTTCGACCTAGTTTTAGACTGAAAAATGTGTACAGAACGCACATTTTAATGTGCAGAGCACTTTTGAGGTTTTTACTTTTATTCATGGGGAAAATCCATTATTTCCGAAGTGCAAAGATGTTTCTGTAATGTGTATGGATGCATGTACATACAATTTGCAAAGAAGATGAAATGGCTTGCAGGGTGCGTGGCATGCATCTTTCTGTTTCTGATGGGGACTCATTTTATCTGTAAATGCTAATGCTGTAGCTGTGCATCCATCCTTTGTGACACTTATATTATTTACCTTTATATAGTTTTTCTGTGTTTTTTTAAAATACTTCACCTGTTCTAAAGTACTGTATACATACTGTATTCACACCTGGTACTTGCATATTGTAGTACTGCATTTTGTTTCCCACTGCTGTTAACAGTATGTCAGCACATAAGGATTGTATGCCCAGATGGCCATATATGAAGGGTTGTTGGAGCAAGATGCTCTGGGTGCACTTGTGTTTTAGTAGTAAAGTCTAAAGGTTCACTTGTGATTGGGGAATTGAAATCCTGGCTATTCATGGGATGTGAGAAGTGCCTGTGCTAGAGGCCAGCAGGCTCATGATCTGTGCTCATGATTTATACTTTTTTCTGGTAGTACCTGAGCATGGCCAGTTGTTCTTGTCATGTGGGTGTGGGGCACATACCTAGCAGTTGCATTTCTATCATGCAGGATTTCAGATCTCAGTGAACGAAAGACTCGGTGACTGATGGAAAGTGGTGCAGGATTCGTTCTTCCTACCCCATATCTCATGAAGTCATCGTTTACCCATGCTGGATGATCCACCTGATCTGGGCAGTGTCAGTGTCCTTCCTTGCCCCATGAACCAGCAGGCTGTTGGTTTCCTGGTCTGGAGTTGCTCTCCCTGTGAGACAAGGTAGTTGTGGTAGACCTCTGGTGGGAGACTCCAAAGTGGAAATTCTTACGTCTTTCTTTGCATGATACGCATCAGTGTTTTCAGATTTTAAGTTCCCTGCTTACCATAAGGTCAGCTTTTGTCCCTGCTCGGGGACCTCTTGGACTGGGTGATGAAGTCTCTGTCCTCCTCCTGAACTCTTGGGGGCCAGTGGGAGCCAAGTGCAGGCTGCATACCTTCGAGGCCATGCATTGCAGGCTGTCTCCCTCCTGTTGAGGCTGTGTGTGCATGGCATAGTTAAAGGTTAATTAGGCTCAACAGAGAATATGAACATGACTGTGTCTTAATGATAGGGCTGAAGAGGGTGGTAAAAGTTTTGTTTCTTGCTGCAAGACCCTTAATGGTATTTATTTTGTTGCTTAATGTGAAATGGCTTTAAGTTAGGTCTCTTCTCCCTTCTCCACGGAGGTATTCCTAACTTTTGCATTGTACAGTCTTAGTTGTTCAGAGGCAGTAACTGAGCTTTTCTGGAGGCTTTAACGCTCGAGGGGCTGAAAGCGTCTGTCTCTTAACAAGTGTGCCAGGCTGTGCTTGAAGGTAGGAGTTATATGCTGAGTTCACTTCAGGCAGAGGTGGGAATTGATATCAAGCATCCCATATCTTGGGAAGGTGCTTTATCTGTTGTGCTATAGTATAAAATGAGACACCTACTTGTTTCCGTTGTGTATTCATTTATACAGTAACTAAGGTGGTTGCTTCAGGGTGGGCAGTTAGGGCGGTGAATCCCATGTTGGAAGGGGACATTTTCTTGCAGTCCAGGTTCAGGTGACAAAGATCAAAAGCAATGAATAAGTGATGACTTTGTCCTTGATGTTTCTTAGTGGTTGCTTTAGGAGCACATCTTTTATACCCTGAATATGATTTGTAACATCCAGATCCTTGATCCTCTCTATGTAGTATATAGGAAACATAGCGCCAGTTAAATGTTTGGCTTTATGACAACAGCACGTATAGTGCTGTTCTTACATACTTGCTTATGTTTGCTGTTACGAGTAGTTGCACTGTCTGAATGAAGCAGTAAGACACCTCAATTAGGGATGCAGATACCCCCTGAAATGGTTGGGTGGTCCACATCTATAGATGAACACATCGCTTTGATCAGCCTCTTCCTAGGAAAGTGTGGACTTAATTTTAACAAATTTCAATGAAGACTTCTGGATTTAGAACAGTATTTCTGCTGTCCTGTGTGACCCATGCAGTTACCCTCTGCATTTTTCGCTGACTTCATAGCTCTGTTACTTTTAGTTACACATTAACACCTGTTCAGATTGCTGGGGGTAAATGTGATGAGCTGTCTGAAACTATTTATTATTTCTAGAGAAGGGAATTTGTAATTTCTTTCCTGTTTCTCAGCTTGGTCACCTTGATATACTTCTCTTTTGCTGTGGGCTCTCTCATAGAATGATTTAAGGTTTTATTTCGCTAGAAAAAAAGTCAGTATTACGTTCTGACTGTTTTCCAACACAGGTCATTCAAGACTGTACATTTTCATATGCCAACATAAGTCATAGAATCATAGCATACCAGGTTGGAAGGGACTGCAGGGATCATCTGCAGGGATCATCAGCCTTTCTTGACAAAAGCATTGAATTATTGCTATGGTGATGTTCTGGGTTTTTTTAAAGTTAAAGTATTTTTGTAAGCTTTTGTGCCTGGAAGAAACTGCAGCCTTTTCTGTATAACTTCAATGACAGTATGGCAGGAGATGTAGACATTTTGTGCCCAGTTATTCATTACTCAAGGTCTTTTATTTTATCCATGTTTGGAGATTATCCTGCCCAGCACTGTGGCTTTTGTTCACCTACATCTAAATAACACATACATCTTGCTGATCTGTTTACCAGGCAGATGGCAGAAAGCCACATGCTCTGTTAAAGGAGACATGCCCTTATTTTATTCTTTTTCTGTGGCCACGGCACAGTATACAGCCAGAGAGTAGTCAGCTGTGTCAGGAGGATCAGCTTGGTGCGCTGTGCTTGCCAAGATGTTTTGGTACCAGAGCCAATTCTGCTGTGTTGCACTCAGGTCACTTTTGCCTTAGTAAGCATCCTAAAGTCCATTACCAACAGCTTTCAGAGCTAGAATTCTTAGGGACACTTTCACTGTCAGAAAAGGTGCCAGTTTGCCCTGGCAGTCTCACCCGTCTGTCCATATCCTGTGCTGAAATTTTGCATTGGCAATGCAAATAATAATTTTGAATGGGTGGGGCAGATTTTTGAGACATTTTGTTTGAAAATGCATTTTTGTTGATACTCGACTTCTTTCAGGCAAGGACAACCTTGCTGTGTATTGCTATGGTACCCAGTGCAGTGTAAACTCAAGCCCATGGGGATCTGCTGCCATTTTAACCTGGTGGAAGATCTCGTTATGTCTCTGTAAGACTGAGATGACTTGTAGTTTGTGAGGCAAGGTGGAGGCAATTAGTGAGGCTGTAGGAATTCAGTATGATGTGGATGTTTGTGATGGTTTTGCTACTTTTTAAACTATGCGAGCCTTTCCAGTGGAAATAAGTTACTAGCACAGTCAATGTGTAATTAATAATGCTCTCCCCTGCATTCAACAAAGTCTTGAAATACTTCTCTTGTTACATATTTCATGCGATGTAGTTGTCCCTTCACACATTTGAAATTGCAGAGGGGGAGGGAAGTGGGAGGAAAGAGGTACAGTGTGGGTCATACTGCAACACGAAACCCGAAATAACCTGGTTTCTTTTGTGTGTTCATTTAAAACTTAAAAAATATATATTTAGAGATCTCACTTCTAACAATAGACTGACTGCAGCATTTCCACAAAAATATATGGCATTTGGCAGTGATAATCAATAAAAATGGGAAGTACTGCAAGTAGCATATTCTATTACATTTTGTTGTATTTGTGGCAGCTTCCTTCAGAAGTTATTTAGATTGTTACTCCCTTACAGAATTTTAAAATCACGTAGAATGTATTAGAAGTCACTATATATATGTGAAAATGTGATGTAATGGGAGGATTTTTTTGTTTCTGATGTAATTCATAGCACAGTCCATTAACTGAGTATAAGACTTCAGCAGTGGGGACTGTTGCTGAAGTCGAGAAACTGTCCCTGTGGGCTTGAGTTTACACTGTGATTTGGGAGGCCCTAATGCCTGTGCTATTTTTCAGAGGTGTGCATTGGACCTTTGCAGCTTAGCACTGTGGCTGAATACTGCCAGCAGTACTCAGTGGGTTAATATACTAGAGGGAAGGCATGATGGTAAAGGTAATAAGCATACAAGAAGCTATGGACAACCAGAAGTTTTTTGTCTTCCTGATTGTTGGTTTAAGAACAGTCCTTGGAAAGCAAGGCTACCAGAAACTATTAACTGTTTTGCCAAATCACATTTCCATATGATTTTAGCTGCTCTATTCTGATGAACTGCCATAGAAAATAGTGCTTTACGCTATTTATAAGTAATGGCTTTGGGATCTTGGTAGGAACAAGGAGATGGTTTTCTGGCTTTAGAAGTTTTCAAGATGGCAGCCACTAAAATCATGTTAAGAATCTTGCAGGAGGGAAAAGCAAAATGAGAAGTGCAAGGATGTTTTCAGTGGTATGTTTTAATGGCCTGTCAGGCTTAGAAACCAAGTATAGAACTTACTGTTCTTGGGCTTTATGAGATAGCATCTAAAAAATAAATAAAAAATGTGATGTAGCATTGTAGTTTTGGCAGTGGTTTGGGACCTTTTATTTTAAAAGAACAAATACCCTTGACAAGTGTATTTCTAATCTAGTGCCATTTCTTTGTTATAACTTTTCTCGCAATATCTGATGCCCTTAAGCATCTTAGGTGGGGCATTAAGCAACATGATCCAGTGGAAGATGTCTCTGCCTATGGTTAGGGGATTGGACTGGGTGATCTTCAAATGTCTATTCCAACTCAAACCATTCTCTAGTTCTATAATCTTCCAAAACCAGTTCCATTGATGTAGGAATACAGCCTGGGAGAAGTCTTTCATGGTATCTTTTCCTTTCAGCTTTGCAGAAAATAAACTGATTATGCAGATTATGAAGGATTTTTTTTTTTTTTTTTCATAATTTTCCATAACAGACAAGCTGGAATTAAGTTCATTGAGAGTTTTGATTTCAGATATTTTGCTGGGTGTGGAACCTTTCTTTATTACGTCATTCTTATGCTGGTGTACCTCAGTTCACTTCCAATGGCAATGTTTGACTTACAGCATCTTAAAATAAGGAAAACTACTTTACAACTGTGATTTTTTTTTATTATTATTTTTCGTTTGTTTTCACAGTCTGGAATAAGACTGCTTTCCACTATGTCAAATTTTGCTCTCTTTATGATCAGAAGATAACATGAAACCTTGACTACTGGATCAAATGCTGGATTGAAGCATAGTGAGATGCAACTTTAAGAGAAGTGTGCCTGGAGGACAAAATGACGCTATTTCTATAGCACTTGGTTTGGTTTTCTGCTGTTTAAAGCCTTGACTAAATAGTCAGCCCATGCAGCTTTTTATAATTTTTGCAGTAATAAACTCACAATTGGAAGCTAAACTCTGAACTTCTGTTAATGATTTCTGATGAAACTCATAATTTCTTGGTTCAGTAGCAAGGGATATCAGATGCAGTTTTCATACTGAACATCTTGTTCAGAGGTCAAATTGTGTTTGGTGGATGTCACTCGGAAAAGACACTATCAGTATTTTTTAATTTATATCTCTTTTAAAATGTTGTTGCTTTTTTAATTTTTCTTTTGAATAACACTGGTCTGATTTACTGGTTTAAGTTTTATGTTGCTCCTAGTAGGTGGAATGCTTTAGGAGAGTAATCATTTGACAATAATTTAACAGTATTCATATAATATATCAAATGTTAGATATTTAGTGTATAGGCCAGAATCATATGTATTTCATCCCACATTTCATGGTGGGTTTTCCACATTTTCTGTTTTCCAGAGCAGAGACACTCTACCCTTGATATTCTCAGGAAACTCAAGGCTCCACCTGCTTTCTTTGCTGCAACAAGACACTCTGCCATGCTGAGTGAAAATGATGAAGTATATGCAAACTGCATGGTAGTAGACCAAGTAAGCTTATGTTTCGACTTTTGGAAATTTTTGGTCATCATCTGTTAAAGTAACTTACTTGTGCAATAGAAGTATCTTCTGGATCTGTTAGCAGTGATGTGTAGCCAGTTAGTAAAGCTCTGAAATAAAAACAGTAATACCTTACTCTTCTCAGCTGTATTTTGTGACCCATTTATTAAGTTATTTTCTAACAGAGTCAATTGATGATAGGAATTTTTCTCCCTAATTTGCAGGGAAACTCTAAGGTAGCTCTTGCTGTCTTTTCTCTGTGTTTGTGAACTAAATGGTATTTATTTCTTTCTAAGAAACATGAACACACAACTTGCTCACATGCATTTCAGATTTTCAGAATTCTATGTACATTCACAAAAGAGATGAGTTTGCTAATGCTGGCTAATTTCAGAAGTTAGTTATACGCTTATAGCTAAGCTAATAGGCTCAACAAAAATAAGATATTGCTGAAAAGGTGAAGTTGATGTCCTACAACTGGCACAGAGCATTCTGATACAGGAGATCCTGGCTTAGTATTCATGTTTCTGCTGTATTTGTCACCAGCAATGGAAATGAGCACCGAATTATGTTTTATATCACTGTGTTGCAGCTGAAATTGCCCTGCCATGGTCACACTCAGATATCATAGTTTGGGCGGGCAGGACTAGTCTCTCTCTTTTGTATAGTGGTTGTGTGTAGTTAAACAGCTGTGAAATTCTGGTGGCATGTAGCTATGAAGTGATTTATTTATTTGTAACCTGCTATAGGTTCTCACTGAGTTAAAAGTTGGAATATAGGAGTAAGAAACGATCAGATGATAATGTTAGAAGAATGCTGAGAATTTCTAAGTGTGAGGGTTTTTTTTAAAATTCTTTCATAAACTTAAGCCACTGCATTCACTGCAGATACACCTCATTGTGACACCTGAGATGGAATTTCAGTTAGAGGCCAATGTGTTCAAAATGTAGGTAAGTTTATGGAGAGATCCATGAAATAATGATCTGGGAATGAGCAACTGGCAGGGCACTGTAAATGCAGTCTGTGAACACTCGGTTTTGACAATGTCTAGGTTTGAAGGAGAGAGCTGCAGAAGTGAAACACTGTTACATATGCAGATGTTGAACTTGAGCATGTTGCTGGAGGGTCCTTCAGCTTGAATTACTAACCTTTGCTCAAGATGCAGCCACACTCATCTTTGTTGAATTGCTGGCTGGGGCTAAATCCTCCCTTGAGCATTATGTGGCAGGAGCCAGACAGCTGCTGGAGGAGGTCCCTCTGCTGTTGAGGGGAAATGCTGCCTACGTAGGAATTACTTTGAAGGGAGGAGCAGCTGTCTAAGGCTTGGGAGAAGCGTTTTACCTTTGCACAACTCAGCTGCAACAGAAGTATTTCCAGAGCTGCATGTGCTGTATCTCAGAATGCTGATATGGGCTGCTGTAACAATGCCAGCAGTTCTTTCTCTTTTACTAACAGAAATATTACAGTGGGGATGAAAACACACTTCAAGTGGCACTGAAGAGGAGGAAGTCAACAGACTGAAAGACCGGGGCTTTTGGAGACTCTTGAGAGCATTCCTTTCTTCTTGCTTTTATACAGGTGCTTTTTGGAGGCTGAGTGTTTTCACTGGCTGTGCGTCTTTTCAGTATTATTTGGCATCTCAACAGACGACAGTACATCTAGCTAAAAGACTAACAATAAACTGTGTGTTAGTAACTTCTGCAGAGCCAACAGGATAATTCAACTTTAATTGCACAAATAATTATTTGTTACCAGGATCTAAATCCTAATCCCTGTATCTGAGTATATGTAATTTCCAACTCCATACTTGTTATTGTGCAGGAGGTGGAGTGCTTCATGCCTAGAACTGCTTAAAAGCAAAAAACAAAGATCCCTTTCCCTTCCTTCTCCGAATAACATCTACTCTAGGTCATGTATATTTATCTCAAATTGGAATTGATGTCAGAAAATTAAAAATGCATGACATATAGTCTGATTTTTTCCAAATTAAATTGCACGGTGTTTGGATTCTCCTCTATATGTCTCCTACACCAATGTATGTGCATATTTTTTTGCTTGACTCAAGGATTTTTTTTTTAACTTGTCTTCAGTCCCTGTGCTGCAATATATAGTAGGGGGGAAAAAAGGTAAAACATATAATCGTAAATTAAATGGCAAACTAATCTGGTCCTTATTCCCTGACAACGCCTCTTGTTACTGCCTCTTACCAGCATTCATTTTTCCTCTGCAGGCTGGAGATTTAAAGACTAACTACGTTCGTGGAGATGGTGTCAGCAGTGAAACATGTCTAAATCCCACCAACTCAATCCCAATGGCTAAGAGCTCGTCATCTCCTTCCCTTGAGGAAAATGACCAATATACCTATGTTCCAGATGAAGGGAATCAAAGACCAGCGAAAAATGAAAAATATAGAGATTTAAGTCATACTGTTTCACCATCTGATCAATATAGAACAGATACATACCTTCCATTCAAGACCCATGGATTTATTAAGGGTCGGGGCCAACTTTATCCTGACATGAAAAAAAGAAGGTATGGAATTGACTTGATGATATGGCCAGAATAAAGATTATTTATGATAATCTTTTATTTCAAAAGATGAGGCAGAATCTGGAGTGATGAGTATTACTACTGAGGTAAAATCACTGTTTTCAATCACTGTTATTTAAATTGTCTTAATGATCTGTTTTCATAAAACAATTATCACAGAATCACAGGATAACTAGGTTGGAAGAGACCCACCAGGTCACTGAGTCCAACAATTCCTATCAAAAACTAAACCATGCCCCTCAGCACCTCGTCCACCCGTGCCTTAAATAGTTTTCTTCTGCCTCTATGTTGTAAACATTTTCCTCCTGTATTGTCCTCCTATACATTTTCAGATATTCCTACCATTTTTAAGACCTAGGTCAGGTACCTATGAAGGAGCTTTAAGAGCTTATATGAATTTTCAGAGACATGTGATTGACCTTAATATGTCAACTGTAAGTTGTCAAAATACTACACATAAAATAAGACTGTCAGTATGTAATTCCAGCAGCCCTATCCTTCAAGTTTCTGAGATGCTGTGCAAGTTACTTAACAGATCTGTAAAAACCAGCTTTTTATGTGAAAAAAATTCCCTGGGTAAGTTACCACTACTCAGATATGCGTGCTTGTTTGCTAACATAGACATGTATTGCTTTTCCAGTTTCAAAACGTGACAGTAACTGATAGTGTGGCTAAATAATTTTTTTTTCTGAAATATCACATGGGCTGTTTACTAGGAAACATTGTCAAAGAGCAAATCTATTGATACTCTCAAAAACTACTTCCTTACTGCATTTCTGGAGATCATCTTTCACAAAATTGGTTGCAGTGGTATGTAAAGGAGTTGTGCTACTAGTCCTGGTAGGAGCTCTGGCTGTTTAGAAATACCACACGAAATTTAAAGTTTTATGTTGTAAGACTGGAATGTTATTGCAAGCAGTCAACTTTTCCTTCCAGTCACTCTGATTAATAGACCATGAACTTGCACTTCCAGCAAATGGGACCCATCCTGAGATATCCTGGTACTGCGGAGAAACCTTACTGCACTGTCCTACTCAGGAACACCTGCCAATCAAGTAGTCATAAGGTGTTTGAGGAATTGATTTAGCAAGAGATTTTTCAGTCCCTTTGTAGTCCTGTATGTTTTTAAGTTTGTATCCTTTGAAATGTATCATAAAGTAGCTCAGACCTGCCCTCATCTCTCCTGTTAGTCTTCTCTTATGTCCTCCATCAAGCCACAGATGTAGAAAAATATGCCTGTGAATAGCTAAATCATATCTATCTACTACCCACACCCCCCAAATATCCATATATACCCACATATCCTAATACTGAAATCTGAGCTAGTTGTCTCAGGTTTCCTTGTCATCTATATAGACAGGCAGATACATTTGTGGAATGAAACATCTTGTTTTAAGTGAGATGCTGAACATGGATCTGAAAGTCATCCTCCAGAGGTGGCTGACTGTGGTGGGAGTCTGTATGATTGCAAAGAAAATGTCTGTACTGCAGATCCATGAAGATGGGTCAGATGAGTCCTGTACAGAGCGACTGAATACCTTGACTAGCTGATTGCAAACCTGAGAGGAGACTTAGGGTATGATTTATCTGATATGATCACGGTGGTTTAGGTTGTTATTGGTCAGAGGATATGGCAGTATCTTCGATTGTTGCATTAAGTTTGAAATGGATTGTTACTAGACTTCATGGGAATTAAAAAATTCATTGTCTACTTCAGTTCAAGCCTCGATGACCTTGAAGTAGACGGTGGAAGCGGATGTGTTCCGGACATGTCCCATGTTCACTGTGCTCCTCTTGGCTCTTCAGAGATGATGGCTTGTAGCAGAGATGGATTAGACTTATCTCTCAGTCTGCAGCCCAAGGTATTTTATACTATCTTGGTTTGCATTATATTCCTTTTAAATAAATGACTGAAAACATGTGAGAAACGTTGGCATCTAAAGGAGGAAAATGAGTTCCCAGATGGCAGTGCTAGTCCATCTGGAGCTGGAGCTCCTCAGTTGTGTCTGGGGTCAACAGCCACCGTGGGAACAGTCCATCAGAGATTCTCTTTTGCTTTGAAAAAGCAGCATTTATCAGAAGCATTTCAAAGGAAGTATCCCAGGTTCAGTGAGTCAGCATTTTCTAACCAAAATATGAAGGAGTGAGGAAATGTTTAACCAACTGTAGTTGTGTGAAAGGGTGACAGCTTTGTAAAGTGTAAAACCAGACTGCTGCCTGTTTTAAAAAAAAATTGCTAGAAAGAGGTAAATTTAGCTGGGTTTTGTGCATTGACAAGTGCAAATACCTCCTCTTCATTATGGCTTTCTGAAGCATCCTAACTACATTAAATTTTGCTAGATCATGGTGCTATTTCTGACATCTTCAGACACATATGTAGACCTTTTTTATTTGTAGGGATTCTTTATGTTTTTAATAGGCAGACTTAGTGCCATTGTAGAGCTTTATCTGACCTTCAGCAAATGATTACATGAAGGGAGAAACACTGAATTCTGTTAAGGCTGCTTTTAAAAACAATAAGGTAAGTGGTTTAGGAGTAGGCAGTGTTGAAATGTGAATGATATATCAGAAACTGGGAGATTTCCCTTTAAGCCTTGCCATTGATATATTTGAGGATCAAAAAATATTTTCACATACAATAGGAAAAAACCCCACAGAGACAAAAGACAAGAAGGCTAACTCCTCTGTTTGGCATCTCTAACAGCAATAATTGCTAAGGCAGGACAACAGTGACATGATATATTCTTCAGGTATTCAAAGTGCTGAGATCAATGGCTCCTTTGATAAAAGAAGATAGCTTGGTCATCAGATATAATGACCAACAACATTGTTTGGATGACAGTTGCCACCAAGCTGGGAAAGAATGTAAGCCTTCTCTTAGTCTAACTTGCACCTACAAATTATTTCCTGTAATGTAAAGATTTATCATGGGGGAAGTATGACAGACTTCCCAAGAATTCAAGTGAAATTGTCAAAAACTACTTCACCTTAAAATTTTAATGAAGCCAAGAAAATGTATGCATGTGGTCAGCCATCTGAAGTTCTGTCACTGATTCTGTTTCTGTCATTGATGTGTTTCACAATGGCACAAGTCTTAATTTGCTACAATTTCTTGTAGGAATGCACAGTATCTGGAATTCGATCACGCTCCTATTCCTGCTCCTCACCCAAAGGTTTGTTCAGAAGGCCTCGCATTCCTCGGGACTTTGCATCTGGGGATCTGAATGAAGGTCAGCGTTATGGCTTTGCACCTGCACATTATCATCCATGCCTGCCTGCTGCAGAGCCAGTGTAGACTGCTTTATTCATGTCTGTCCTGTACACAGATCTCACCAACGCATGTGAAAGCAGGGTTCAGTTGCCTTTGGGTACCCTGACCATCATCCCTTGCTCTTCTCCCATCTGCTGCCTCATCATGCCCTCCCCTGATACAGCAGCTGATTGTTGGGAAGGCACACGAACTGGAAGATCATTTGTCAGCAATTAGACTGCAAAGAGCAGTCATCTTTTCAGAAGATTCTTACCCCAGCCTCCTGCTGAGTGCCCAGCAGAGGCTGCATGGAAGCTCAGGATGACATAGGAGAGGTGTCAGAGAGGACAGATGGCCCCAGCTTCCTGAAGGCGCCAGGGAATCTCTGAAACATTAGTGGGCTGTTGTTGTTTCCACATGCTAGGGAGCGAAATCTGCCCTCTCCATCAATGGAGAGAGATGGCTCTGCAACAACTTTGTAATTTTTTACAAATTGTCTGGTGTACTTATTTCTAGACACATAGTTTTATGGAATCATAGAATCATAGAATCACCAGGTTGGAAAAGACCTATTGGGTCATTGAGTCCAACCATTGCTGTCTGCCACTAAACCATGTCCCTGAGCACCTCGGCTACCCATCTTTAAAACACCTCCAGGGATGGTGACTCAACCACTGCCCTGGACTGCCTGTTCCAGTGCCTGATGACCCTTTCCGTGAAAAATACTTTCCTAATGTTCACCTCACCTGGTGAAGCTTGAGGCCATTCCCTCTTGTCCTGTGCCCTGTCACGTGAGAGAAGAGGCCAGCTTCCTCCTCTACACAATCTCCCTTCAGGTAGCTGCAGAAAGCATTAAGGTCACCCCTCAGCCTCCTCTTCTCCAGGCTGAACAACCCCAGCTCTCTCAGCTGTTTCTCGTAAGGCCTGTTCTCCAGCCCCTTCACCAGCTTTGTTGCTCTTCTCTGGACTCGCTCCAGAGCCTCAGCATCCTTCTTGTGGTGAGGGGCCAGAACTGAACACAGTATTCGAGGTGCAGTCTCACCAGTGCTGTGTACAGAGAGAGAATAATCTCCCTGGACCTGCTGGTCACGCTATTTCTGATAGAAGCCAAGATGCCATTGGCCTTCTTGGCCACCTGGGCACACTGCTGGCTCATGTTCAGTCAGCTGTCAGCCAACACTCGCAGGTCCCTCTCCTCCAGGCAGATTTCTAGCCAGACTTCTCCTACACTGTAGCACTGCACAGGGTTGTTGTGCCCCAAGTGCAGGACCCGGCATTTGGCCTTGTTAAACCTCATCCCATTGGACTCTACCCAACGGTCCAGCCTGTTCAGATCCCTTTGCAGAGCCTCCCGACCCTCCAGCAGATCCACACTTCCACCCAGCTTAGTGTCGTCTGCAAACTTGCTAAGGGAGCACTCGATGCCTTCATCCAGGTCATTGATAAAGACATTGAACAGGGCTGGACCCAGCACTGAGCCCTGGGGAACCCCACTTGTCACTGGCCTCCAGCTGGATTTAACATCATTTCCCACCACTCTCTGGGCCCGGTCATCCAGCCAGTTTTCCACCCAGGAGAGTGTGAGCCTGTCCAGGCCAGAGGCTGACAGTTTCCGTAGCAGAATGCTGTGAGAAACTGTGTCAAAGGCTTTACTGAGGTCCAGGAAGATTCATCCACAGCCTTTCCCTTGTCCAGCAGCAGAGTCACTTTGTCATAGAAAGTGATCAGGTTAGTTTGGCAAGACCTGCCTTTTGTAAACCTGCATTGACTGGGCCTGATCACCCAGTTCTCTTGCATGTGCTTCATGATAGCATGCGAGATCACCTGCTCCATGACCTTCCCTGGCACTAAGTTCAGAGGTTCATATTAAGAAGACAAGCCACACTTCTGTAATGAAAGTATGGGTTAAATTTAACATCATGTGAAGCATGAAATGCAAATACTGAGCTTTTCAAATGGGTCATATAACTTAAAAAAACAGTTGCATTTCAGGAGGCTTGGCCTCTGTCTCTGTGACCCTGCCATTGCCATACTTCCAGCTTGTCACTCCCTCCAGTATTCCTTTAGCTTTCCACTAGTCCTGAGCAAGAGACAAGACATGTGAGTTATGGTGAGCCAGATGAGATGGATCCCCAGAAAAGTTGTGAATCCTCCATCATTGGAAGTGTTCAAGGTCAGCTTGGATGGGACTTTGAGCAACCTTATCTAGTGCAAGATGTCCCTGCCTGGACTAGCCTAGGAGCTCCTGCCTGGGAGCTTGGACTAGATGATCTTTGAAGGCCTCTTACAGCCCAAACCATTCTGTGATTCTATGACACCGAGTGTGAAAACACAAAGAAAGTTGTGGAAATGTTGTTGTTAACTTTGAAACTAGTTAACTAATTTAAAGGCTGTTGGAAAGGCAAGATGGAGAAAGCTGTTGGGCAGACCTACAATAGTGCAGACATTATTTCTTCATTAAGAAAGTCTGTTAAGCAGTGTAGCAAATTTGTGATTGCTCAAATTCACTGTAAGATTTCATGTCCCCTTGTGAGGAGAGGTATTGCAGCATACAGCAGGCAGCTGTGTTGTATTTTTCTGCATCACTTAATGTATTTGTAATGATTTGTATCCAACAGAGTAGGTGAGAAGTCTTTGACAAAACACAGCAGAAGAAAAAGAGGGAAGTGTGTCACAGAAGTAGAGGACAGCAGATCAGCAAGGCTCTGTGGTGTGTGCTTAAAGTTGAACAGAATTCCTTTGACTATGCTCCTAAGGGACTGTTGGTGTCACAGCCTGTTAAGTTTAATCCAGATGCCATTACCTGTTCTAATGTGATCTGGGCTTGGGCCCATGTCCTCTTCACTCTTTATCCCCTTCCTCTTGGGACCGTCAGTGGTGGACTTGTACCTGTCTTGTGGAGATGGTAGAAACCCTTTCCTGTCCATGCTTTGGAAACAGATTGTTCTGTAGCCTGTACTGCAGGTGTGGTGTGCTGCTGGGAGTGCAGGTGGTGGTTTGCTGAGTTTCCTACTGGTGTTTCCCTGCCAACAGCACTTCCTGCCTTGTCCCTTCTTTGCCGGTGTTTTGGAAGGATGGAGCATTGAACAGTGTTTGGCAGCTGGCAGTGGTGATTACTGTGTGACTCAGGCACAACTGTGATAGCTTTGAGCAGTTGTGTGTTGGTATGGGACTAGCCCAAGAGCTTGGTCCAAGAAGCTAGGTCAGATAGTTCATGCTGGTCTCTGTGAGCTGTAGTGAGATTATGTCCATGTCTCTGCACTGAATAACTGTCCCTTCCCCTCTGCCCAGCTGCTAGGGCTTTGGACTTTTCACTCAGGGTTTAGCTATGCAGGAAGGAGGTGCAGCTGACCTTGTATGTTGCAATGAAAAGTAAGCCAAAGCAGATGAATGCATGATGGCAGTGTAGTTTTCTTATGCATAGGACGAGAAAAAATGTGGGCAATGGCAATCCATTTTGGACAGAAGCTTTGCAGTGTGCTCTGGTTTAAAACAACTACCTGCTTTTATTTGAGACGGTATTGCCAGGCTGTAGTAGTAAAGGATTTGTCCCTGCTCTGTAGATGGTGTGCCCATGAGCAGTGGTTGATCCCTCTTTCAGGCTCTTTCACTTTCTAAGTCAGTGTCTCTGCTCCACCCTTGTAGTAAGTACCTTAATGCCAGCTGCTGGCACTGTTTTGCATAAGTCTGTCTTTGTCTCCCGTGGGTACATGGCCTTTGTTTCTTCTGAAAGCATCCAGAGGCACAGGTTGTGCCTGGCAACTAACTGAAATGCCCTCTTAGTCTTGCTGTGTCTGTGGTAAATATTCTAGCTCTCACTAAGCTGAAGTCTACCTTGGTCTGAAAACAAGCTGATTCAGCAAAATGTCTTGAAGTTTCTATCCTACTTTAATGAATGCACAGTCTGATGATTTCACTTAGGCAGGCGTTTAAGCATCTTTCTGAACCATGCCTGTGGTAGCTTTGCAAAATATGTCTGCAAAACAGAATGGCTTCTAATTTGGAAAAGTTTGGTAGGGTAGTGTCTGCAGGGTGTTTTTTAATTATTATTCTGAAACAACCCAACTGAATTACTTACTTTTCAACAAGATATCTAAATACAAAAATAAAAGATATGTCCTTGAGTCTTATCTGGTATTTCCAGGATGTAAATTGTAACACATTACACATCCTGTGCAGTACATAGACTAGTAATATTCCGCTTTAGGTAGACTGATTTTTTTGATACTATAGATAAAGCTGCATAAGACAGGTTTGTGTTTTCTTTTTGGTGTTTTTTTCCTTTGCTTTTGCAAATGTTAAAAGAATGTCATTAAGATATTTTACAACAAATTATGTAAAAAGCAAAATGAAGTGTGAATCATTCAAATCTGTTCAGAAAAATGAAAGTTTTTTTTTATTCTTAAGAACAAGTTGTTGCAGACACTGGCATTCACTGACAGCCATCTCAGTTCTGGTAGATTCTGTCAACTGAACAAGTCTTAGTAGGCAGTGGTCTTACTTAGGAAAAGCTGCTTCTAATGTATATATCTTTTTGCTTTCCTGATTTTCAAAGGACATTGCAAGCCCTTAGTGACATGCTTGTAGTCTGGTGGAGGTTGTGTGTTTCAAATAAACCTGACGATTTTGCAATCTGAGTGCCCCGTAACTGTTTATGTCTTGCAGAGCGAGGTTACAGTCTGCCTGAGCAGTCACGAGAGAAAAGGTACGAGTACTTGTCACACCAGTGTTTAGAGACGCCAGAAGCAGGTCTATGCAAGAATGCCATCTAGGGAGCAGAGCGCGGAAAAGGCCTTGAAACCCTTTGCAGTGGGTTTTTTAGCAGTGATTTAGGGGAGTACTGCCTACCCTGGGAATCTGTAAGCCCATGTGTAAACGCTCTGCTGACCTCAGCCCAGCTCCCTCTGTGCTATCCCTAACGCTCACATCCTGCAGTGGAGATTTGCTGTGCACCGCTCTGGGACAGAGACAGTAGGCACGTGCTCCGGCTACAGGAGCTCCTATCCACAATATGAGCATCCAAAACACAGGAGATTTTGATAGCAACCATGATCTAGGTAACACATTGGACGCTCAGAGTGCTCCACGGGCTTGTGTTACTCCTTATTATAAAGAGAGATCGCAGGCTTTAATAATATCAAGTACATTGACAATAAAACATATAAATTTTAGATGAAACAAACACCATAAAGGTTCTGCTTGGTTTTAAGGGACTGTTCCGACTGGAATGAATTATTTTCACTGATCTCTGGTTTAGGTTTCAGGAGGAGGAATGGAATAAATATATTGTACCTTCAAAAAATGAGTCTGAAAAATGTAAAGTGAGTCGTACTTTCAGCTTTCTAATGAACAGAATGACCAGCACACGGAATAAGAGCAAGGTAATTTGGGATTTGTTGTCGATATTATCATACAAAATTATGTCACTGCAATTAAATAAATTATAGATGAGAATCTAAATTTTAAATAAAGATAAGGGTTTTTTAATTACAAAACCATATAAATAAGAGGAACAGGGTATCTCTGTTTTTTAATTTTTAAAACATATGCAAGATATCATGAAATGACCCTCATATTAAAAAACAGTTTTCCTGTTGAGCAGTAGCCCTAGCTGAACAATATAAATTATATCCTTTGCTGTGTTTTTTGATGTTATCAATAATCTAATTTCACAATTTAGCCAAAGTTTAAATGTATTAATTGCCTTTAAGAAATAATTTTCTTTGTGAAATAAAATTAAGAGGTATGGACCTGTTCTTGCAGTTACTCTCAGTAAGTACATGAGTCTATAACTTCTACTTTGGCATGTAATCAGTTGGATTTGCCTCACTTCAAGTTAATGGGACTTTTTGAATGAGTAAATATTGCTTAGTGTTAAAGAGGTGCATTTTGCAGCTTTATAAATCTGTTTCTGCCAGTCTTCCTTGATGAGGCTTCCTGGCTTAGCTGGCAATGAAAGCAATGCCTCCATCATTCTAGGACTTCATTGATGTTGGATGTAATAATGCAGTATATTGTTCCAAGTCTTCCAGGGAATAAATGTTTTAGAATAATTTGCTCTTAAAAAGGAATGTTTAAGTGTTTTTAAAATGAAATCAATTTATCCTCTTTTCTGATGGCCCTTTTTAAACTTTTTTCCTGCCTCTGCTGTGGGGATGAAGACAAAAAATAGAGATACCAAAGATAAAGAGAAACTGAATAAGCACAGTTTTCTAAATGGGACCTTCTCAGGAGTTATCCCATGCATGGCCTGTGAAAAGGCCCTCCTAGGAAAGGAATCGCTGCAGTGCTCCCGTAAGTAGTTACTGGCTTTTGTGCATGACCTTACACTGTTCTGAATGCTGGCTTGGGATCCTGGTTCAGTGATTTGCTTCAAGATGAAACCTTGCCTAGGTTTGGATGTACCTCATTCACATCAAAGCTGAGGTTGGCACGGCAGCAGGAGGAAGGACAGCAGATGACAGCTTCAGAGGGGTCCATGACTTTCTCCTAGCCCCAGCACATTAGACAAGCTCCTTCCTAGTCAGAGGGTGTAACATCAAAGCATCTTAAGGGTCACGTTTGTAAGTGGACATGGAGGAGAGAAAAAAGCAAAGCCTTGGAGTAACATGTTGCCTCTGTTGGGGACCCTGTTTGGTGCGAAGCTTTGAAATATGCCTTCTCTTTCAGATTGCAACGTAATTGTGCATAAGAACTGCAAAGAGTGTGCTCCTGTGTGCACCAAGGTAACTTCCTATACTGCACAGTTCTTACTAGAGCATATCTATTTTCCAGGAGGTCTAGAAATGTCATGATGGAAAAAAGCAAGTACACACAGCCTGCCCAGACCCAGTGTCTTTGTGTAAAGGGCTGCAAGTGTGTAAAAACGTCTAATGTGGGCAGCAGAGCAAACACTGTGCTTGAACAACTGATTTTAGAAGGAGGTAAAAAATGAGTATAAAGAGATATTTGTAGTTTTGAAGAGTTGCAAGGTCAGGTTATAAAATGTTGTGCCTGAAGGGGTACAGAAAAGGGTTGTGAAAAGAAAGACTACTTGAAACCACAGATATCCCCTTTTGTAGGAAGAGTGATCCCATATGTTTGAGTTGATGGAAAGCAGAGATAGAAGGGACTTCAAGAGGCAACCTATTCCACCTTCTTACCTTCAGGCAGGCTGACTTCTAGGTAACAATTTGGACAGATGTTTGGCTAACTTGTTCTGGAAAATCTCTGGAGGAGGAGATTCCACATCCACAGGCAGTCACTCCCTGTGTTCGGCTGCCATGTCAGCCAGGGCAAAATCAGTGCTGGAGCTGATGGATACTGTCTCCATTTAAACAGGAACACAGGTGTGGTGAGGTTCCCATGACAAAGAAGCTGCTTCCAAAAGTTGATTTGTAAGGCTTCTCCTATCATGGAATAAAATGTGACTTGCAGAAAAGTGTACGATAGCAATACGGGACTTTTTTTTTTTTCATATAAGTGGAGTGTTTTTCTGGTGTAGCTGGGTTTTGCATTGTGGTAGCTTACAGGGAGAACATGTTTCAATACAAACTCTTCAGGGTAAACAGGCCTTAAACTGGATATAAATCAGTTATTTTTATTTTGGTTACAGCTGTTGTGTCATGGCTTTGCATAAACTTCTGGGCAACTTTAGGGCATTAGGATAGATGAACTGGTAGTTTTAATTACTGTGACTAGTGAGTTATTTGTCAAGAGGAGACAAGAGCTCCTACCACCCTGGAATTCTTTGAACAAGAAAATATTCACTCACCTACCTCAAGTGAAATACATACCTAAGCACAGCAGGCTTTTGCCACACGTTTTGGACAAGTCTGCTTTGGAAGGGGGATTTATTCTGCTACTGATATGCAAGCTTCCTCAGATAATGCCCTGCCACAGGTGCTTCAAGCTTAATTGAATATAAAGCCCTGAACATGAACTCCTTTTCCTGCAGCCTCACAGACAATATTCATATAGACAACGTAGAATGCTTTAACTCACTGACTTGTTTCAAACAGATTTGGGTTTGGTTTTTAGTACAAGTAATGCCATTCGACTCTGAATGTTATCTACCAATAACTAATAAGCCTGGATTTATTGGTAGAAATTAGGACCATAATTTAGGACCACTTTCTTGAAACCCATTTGTGTGATGATATATGGCAGTGAGTTACTAACTTGACTGATCAGTGTGTTATCAGCTGTGATTTCATTGCAATTTCAAAAAATTGTTATTCTTTTCAGAAATCCCAGGAGAGACACCATAATAGAAACAAACTGCAAGCTGGTGTAACAAGTAAGTTAGGAGGTGTAAGCCAAGGACTTCTAATTTGAGCCTTGGTTAAAAATTGCGGGACTTGGGAACATGAACTGTACTACATCATTTGTATGTTCCTAATTCTTATTTCAATACCCGTAAGAAAGTGTGTATGTTTCTAATACAAGTAGGGTTTTTAAAAATATATTGCTGTTGAATTAACTCCTACTAAAAAAAAGTGAGTTTTGCGACATTTTGTTTTCATGAGAATGAAAACCAAAAGTAGTCAGTTCTGCCTTGTGCTTTTAAGTATGCAGTTTACCATATGCACTCCTGTGTTCAGGTTGCAATGCTACAGCATGTATGGCTTGCGATTGTTTTATTATCAATAATATCCATGCTGGATCTATTCCACTTTGCCTACATGCTTTTATGTTCCATGAGAGAGCATCACAGTCTCGTAACATGGCAAGCAGACATTCTTGATACTCAGTACAGGTCTATATGAACACCAGATATTATTTCACAGTACAGATGTGCTGTCGTTGACGTACTCTACATTGTTTCTCAAAATGTTGTGTTGCAGATTCCCTGCCTGGAGACATTTCACAGACAGTGCTCTCTGCAGTGTATCCTTCTTCCTCAATGCCAATTGGACTGTCTGCTGGAAAGAGGGAAGCCTCACAACAGTCCTACTTCTTGTCCAAAAGTGTCCCCAGTGCCAGTTTTGAAAGGTAGAGGGTAGCTGCTGAGGAACTACGCTGAAAACATCCTTCAGCATTTCTAGGAAAACTGAAAACATTAAATAAATGTGGCATTTTTTTCTCTTCTGTAGATCCACAGTATTTTCTGAACAAGACTCTGAGACTAGCACTTGGAGGTCTAAGTCACGATCTGAGGAGATGTTACAAGCATTAGGGACCTTTTCTTCAATGGATCCTTTGATGATGGAAGGTGAGAAGTGATGCATTTTAGAACCTTTACTGAAGAGTGCAAAATAGAAAAACTCCTTAGTCGATATAGAAAGCCATTTCATCTGCTAAAAGAGCGCCTATTTTTGGTAATTACAATTATATCTCTCATTGAGGTGATACAGTCAGACACATTAGTCTTTTCCTTTCTTCTTTATAATTAACTCTTTGATACCTTTTAGAATACTTCTGTATGGTGTTACCATTTAAAACTAACAGGGATAAATATATTGGGCGTTTCTTCAAGCAAAGAAGTATTTAATCTCAGAAAAGCAGGGTGTTTTTTTATTCTTTTTATTCTCTTCCCCCTTTGTCACACTTGTATTTCAGCGTTTTGGTAATGATATTGACATCTGGCAAGATTCTCTGTTGAAAGCTAGCACCACTGTTTGCAGAAGTCTTATCTAAAGTTCATCCCTGTAATGTGTTCCCCTCACTAAATGAATAGTGCAAAGAGACTTCTCTTTCTACTCATATGCCTGGTGTAATGAAATACACGTTTTGTCATAGATGATGTGGATTTGCCTCAGTGGACTGATCTCTGCACAGATGCACAAGAGTTTGAAGCAGAGTCCTGGAGTCTTGTTGTAGACCCGGTATTCTGTAGCAAGCAAGAAAAGGATGTCATCAAGAGGCAGGATGTAATTTTCGGTCAGTATTTCAAGTTTTCATGTATATTTACAAACAATCTGGCATAGAGAATAGAGAGGGAACATGTGTGTTTTATGTTCAAAAGAATGAGTGCTTCAACTTCGAATGGTAATAAGGTTTGAGAACAGTTGTTTTATTTTTTTTCACAAATTACTATGTTTCCTAGAGCTAAGGAAATGGGGAATATTAACTATCAGAGACATATCTACCCTGTTTACAGAGTGATTGAGGTTGGAAGGGACCTCATCCAGTCCCCAGCTTAAGCAGTTGCGACCCCAGCTTGTTCGGTGGGATGCAGCTGAGAGAACTGTGCCAGAGCCAGATAGAGTATGTCTTCCTATTGACATCAACTACTAGGCTTGAGGCTCACATGGAAAGAATGGTTATGACTTTATATTTGAATGTTGCTAAAGCCTATCTTAGAAGGTGTGTGAAATGTTCAAATGATTTCTATACTATGCTGTTTTCTTTCTTAATGCAGAGCTGATGCAAACAGAAGTGCATCACATCCATACTCTGTTCATTATGTCTGAAATATTCAGGAAAGGGATGAAGGAAGAACTGCAGCTCGACCACAGCACAGTGGATAGAATATTCCCCTGCTTAGATGAGTTACTAGACATGCACAGGCAATTCTTCTGCAGAATGAAGGAGAGACGGCAGGAATCATGTGAGGTGGGGAGTGAACGTAATTTTGTCATCAGCAGAATTGGAGACATCCTTGTGCAGCAGGTAGAGGGATCAGCTCTTAATACATTCTTTATTCAAGGCTCCCAAATTAACCAATTTATTGACTGTAAAGCTTTTGCAGGCCAGAAGAGGACTGTAATTGCCTCATAAAACTCACAGACCATCCCTTCCAGATTATTGCAGGGTGAAAGAGCAATGAGAGAAAATAATTACTGTTATATAACTGTGGTGAACTTGGGTCGAACATCTGCCTGTGAGAAAGTGATGAATTTTGTCCTATTCACAATAGAAGGATGCTGTCATCGTAGTATGGACTGCAAAAAACCGGAAGCAATGGTTTCATTTTTTAAATACCTGTGCAGAGGTGTGGAGAAGTGACTGATGATGGAAAAGAAACTACCTGTTCATTTCTTATAGATGTCTGGCATGGTGCATCTTGAGTTGCTCTTCATTAGAAAAAGGGGTGGTCAAAGCACATTTATGATGGCTCTTGAACAGCTAATTAACTGCTTGCTGGTCACACTACAATTTCTTTTTGATCAGGAGAGTCTGGCTTTTCACCTTTGGTCAGTCAGTTTTCACTCCACTGAAATAAAGATGATGAACCGTTACCTTGTCTAGAAGTGGAGTGGAGATCAGACAAATGCAAATAAGCCTCAAAGCGGTTGTGTTTGCAAAGTGAAGGAGAGGGTGTTACACTAATTGTTCTAGCTGTTATTGGCAAGGCTGTGGTTGGGGAGTCACTTGTGCTCTCTTCACCCTACGTTCCTATTCTCGCTCCTAAACACAGCTAGTCCATTTTAATTCTGTAGTTACAGGCACTGCTAGTGAAATTCAAAGTATTTGAATCACACAATCACAGAATCACAGAATAACCAGGTTAACCCAGAATAACCATTCCCACCAATCCCTAAATCATGCCCCTAAGTACCTCATCCACCCTCACCTTAAACACCTCCAGGGACGGTGACTCAGCCACCTCCCTGGGCAGACTGTTCCAATGCCTAACCACCCTCTCCGTGAAGAATTTTTTCCTTATCTCAAGCCTAAATCTCCCCTGGCAGAGCTTGAGGCCATTCCCTCTCGTCCTGTCCCCTGTCACTTGGGAGAAGAGGCCAGCACCCTCCTCTCTACAACCTCCCTTCAGGTAGTTGTAGAGAGTAATAAGGTCTCCCCTCAGCCTCCTCTTCTCCAGGCTAAACAACCCCAGCTCTCTCAGCCGCTTCTCATAAGATTTGTTCTCCAGCCCTTTCACCAGCTTTGTTGCTCTTCTCTGGACTCGCTACAGAGCCTCAACATCCTTCTTGTGGTGAGGGGCCCAGAACTGAACACAGTACTTCAGGTGCAGTCTCACCAGTGCCGGGTACAGATGGAGAATAACCTCCCTGGACCTGCTGGTCACACCGTTTCTGATAGAAACCAAGATGCCATTGGCCTTCTTGGCCACCTGGGCACACTGCTGGCTCATGTTCAGTTGCTGTCAACCAACAGCCCCAGGTCCTTTTCCTCCTGGCAGCTATTTTATATTTTACATTTTACATTATATATTTTATATTTTATATTTTATATTTTATATTTTATTTTATATTTTATATTTGTTTGAGAAACAAATAGCATAAAAGTTCCGTGTTTGTGCAAAATACATTAATTAGAGGCATATAGTTTTCTTTTAGGTGCAACTTTGAACACAATTTACTTGTTAATTTCTTCAGTTTTCAGAGGAAAATGCAACTAAAATGAAGAAAATATATGGGGATTTTTGCAGCCATCAAAAAGAAGCTGTTAATCTCTTCAAAGAGCTGCAACAAAATAAGAAGTTCCAGAATTTTATTAAAGTAAGTATGCATGGAAATGTGATCATTATTGAGAAAATGGTTAGGAAAAAGGTACATAGCTGTACTTAGATTTAGGACTGAAATTGTATTCGGTAACTCACTTTTAATAGCTATTAAAAATAGCAAAGGTTTTTTTCTCCTTAACCAGTGATCTGAGAAATTACGTTTTTCTTTCAAATTTTAGAAAGCTTTGGCATCCAGTGTGTGTTACATACACGTTCCTATTACAGTACACTTCATCCCTTAAGGCAACAGCTGTTCTTTGGGGACGGCTCAAATGTTTTGGTTTAGCTTATTCTAATGAATATGGTTATATTTCTTATTGGTCAATTGGTGGCATAATATGCATTTACTTCTTAACGTATACATTTATGTCTGTGCAGCTGAGAAATAGTAACCTGTTGGTGCGACGCCGAGGAATCCCTGAGTGCATTTTGCTCGTTACCCAGCGCATCACCAAATACCCTGTTCTGGTTGAAAGGATATTGCAGTACACAAAAGGTGAATAAAAGCTGAAGTGTTGCTTCATGTCTGGATTCCTTGGGCATTTGTAAAGTAAGGATTACACGCTGCTACAGCATAGCAAAAGGTGAAATTCATTGCTCAGTAGAGAACCAGGGAAACGTAAATATCTGCTGTTCAGGCGAATGTAACCTAAACAGGGTGTATGGTGTGTGTAGTTTTTGTCAAGGCTGGGCTGCAAAGATTTCCAGTATTGCAGCCTGGTGAGCCATAAGAGCCCAGGAAAGCATACTTGTTTTAGGAGAAGATCATGACTAGGGTATGTAAACTAATTCAGTCAAGCATCTGCACCTTCTTTGAGATTAGTTCCTGTGGAGTGTCCTGTAAATAGGACAAGGCAAACATTTAGTAAATTACTCTCCAGTTTTGCAAACAAAGCTTGAATGAACTCTGAAGTTTCCTAGAGCATCTTAGAAATACCAATAACTTACAGATATTGCTCCCCAAATGAGCAAATAATGGGCATTGTAGAAAGCTGTATATCCAAACGTAAACCCTCTGTGCTTACAATCCTGTTTTAAGGGTGATTTTAACTTAGCCAGAAGAGAAATATTCTGTATGATTTACTCAGCCAGTAAATTGTTTTAAAGGCTAACAGCTCATAATTATGTCAGAAACTATTCAATATATTGTAACTAATGAATAAATCTGAGGTAGATGACATCTTTCAATAGGCAAGTCAAACAAACATAGATACCTCTAATTTTTCTAGAAAATGGATTGCCGGGCTCTACTTAAAATGACATATTTATCAATTTCAGCTTAGCATCATATTGATTGTTCTGTGACAGTAAAGAATGATTTCTTAAGTATGCTGACTATGATCATGTTTATGTTTTGTTTCATACAGAAGGAACAGAAGAACATAAAGACCTGTGTGAAGCCCTTCCTCTGATTAAGGACATGATTGCAGCAGTAGATTTGAAAGTGAATGAATATGAGAAAAAGCAAAAGCTACTGGAAGTTCTCAGTCGAACTGAAAACAAAACATATACAAAGCTGAAAAATGGCCATGTTTTTAGGAAGCAAGACTTGATGAAGAAAGAGAGAATACTTCTTCATGAAGGTTTAGTGTACTGGAAGACAGCAACTGGTCGTTTCAAAGGTATTCCATCCTAGCAGGAAAATCCTTTACCTCTATATTTGCAGATAACATGTGAAGATTATTTGGTTCAAGAATGAAAATACTTTATTATGCTGTATTGTGAACACAAATTTCTGAGGTATAATATGCCACTAATTTCTAGTTCCAGAAGGCTCCGTGGTTTGTGGGTAATCACCTTTGTGTTTGGGTAAGAAGAAAGTTCACATACATAGCCATCAGTTGCATTCTTTCCTCCAGTTCCCTTCCTTTAGTTCATTGGTTTGTAGTTTAATCCTGTAACACAGGGTTTTGACTTGTACATTTATATTGTTCACAGTAATTGCCATTAAAAAATAATGCATGAAAAATCACATACTCTTCTTCACCGAAGCATCCCCAGGCGAGAAGAAAACCTGAAGTCACATTTGGCTGAAGCCAAATTTCAAGCAAGCTCAGATTGGATTTTTGGGGTTAATCATGTGTTGGGGTTGGGTTTTCTGTAACTAACTGGTATTTGCTGTTCAACTTTATAAAGCTATGTGTTCATCATTATTCCAGAAATACTTTTCCCTGCATAATATAATACTGTGCTGTAAGTATATGTTACAGCACAGGCAAAACAAGATTTATGTCTTTGCCAGATTGCCTGTGAATGGCCTGGGGAAGCTGTGCTGACACTGGAGCAAGGATTTCTTCTTTCTCTGGGCCACTGCTCAAGCACAATGCTACAGGAGATTGGATAGCAAAAAATGTGATCTTTGCTGGGAAATAAAAAGTGATGGCTTGCCATTACTTCAGGCAGACCATAGGCTATCCAAATATTTCCTTTTTAGGTTACTGTGGGATTCTGTGACATATTTATTCATCAAGACTTCTCTCTTTTTAAAGATAAAAGAAGAGAGTAACTATAATTGTAATAATTTTAATTAGAAAACATTTTCCTTTTCTTATTTTAAGACACTTTAGCTCTGCTTTTAACTGATGTACTACTGTTCTTACAAGAAAAAGATCAAAAATACATCTTTGCAGCTGTTGTAAGTATATAAGTTTATTTTCACACTTCAATAAGTTTTTTAGGAAGGATGAAAATAACAGAATTATTTTTTTAGTATTATTCTTTATCTGATTATGAAGGTGGGAAATAGAGTGAGACCTTTCTGTTACCTAAAATAAATTTTAACTTCTGGTTCTGTAAAACAAAACAGAAGGATAATTTTAACTGCAAATATAGTAGTAAACACACATAAAATATATGAAAGGTCGTGGAGGGAAGTTCCTGAAGTGTGTATGTATAAGCATTATATGAATACTGTGTCTCAATACTGTTCCCTCTGTGTACAAACCCCAGAGCTAGAGGAGCAAAATGAGGCCCCCATGGTCCAAGAGGAGGTGATCAGAGCCTTGCTAGCCCGACTAGAGACCTACAAGTCTATGTGGCCAGATGGGATTCACCTGAGGATATTGAAGGAGCTGGCGGATGTGCTGGCCAAGCCCCTTTCCATCATCTTCCAACAGTCCTGGCTGACTGGGGAAGTTCCACTGCACTGGAGGCTGGGGGATGTTGTGCCCATCTATAAGAAGGGTCGCAGGGAGGATCCAGGGAACTACAGGCCTGTCAGTCTGACCTCAGTGCCAGGGAAGGTCATGGAACAGGTGATCTTGAGTGCTATCATGAAGCACATGCAAGAGAACTGGGTGATCAGGCCCAGTCAATGCAGGTTTACAAAAGGCAGGTCTTGCCAAACTAACCTGATCACCTTCTATGACAAAGTGACTGCTGGACAAGGGAAAGGCTGTGGATGAATCTTCATGGACCTTAGTAAAGCCTTTGACATAGTTTCTCACAGCATTCTGCTATGGAAACTGTCGGCCTCTGCTTTGGAAACAGGCGCACACTCTTGTGGGTGGAAAACTGGTTGAATGGCCGGGCCCAGAGAGTGGTGGGAAATGGAGTTAAATCCAGCTGGAGGCCAGTGACAAGTGGGGTTCCCCAGGGCTCAGTGCTGGGTCCAGCCCTGTTCAATGTCTTTATCAATGACCTGGACGAAGGTATCGAGTGCACCCTTAGCAAGTTTGCAGACGACACTAAGCTAGGTGGAGGTGTTGATCTGCTGGATGGTCGGGAGGCTCTGCAAAGGGACCTGAACAGGCTGGACCGCTGGGCAGAGTCCAATGACATGAGATTTAACAAGGCCAAGTGCCGGGTCCTGCACTTGGGGCACAACAACCCTCTGCACTGCTACAGAGTAGGAGAAGTCTGTCTAGAAATCTGCCTGGAGATGAAGGACCTGGGGGTGTCGGTTGACAGCAACTGAACATGAGCCAGCAGTGTGCCCAGGTGGCCAAGAAGGCCAATGGCATCTTGGCTTGTATCAGAAACGGCGTGACCAGCAGGTCCAGGGAGGTTATTTTCCCTCTGTACCTGGCACTGGTGAGACAGCACCTCGAATACTGTGTTCAGTTCTGGGTCCCTCACCACAAGAAAGATGTTGAGGCTCTGGAGTGAGTCCAGAGAAGAGCAACAAAGCTGGTGAAGGGGCTGGAGAACAGGCCTTATGAGGAGCGGCTGAGGGCGCTGGTGTTGTTTAGCCTGGAGAAGAGGAGGCTGAGAGGAGACCTCATTGCTCCCCATAACTACCTGAAGGGAGGTTGTGTAGAGGAGGGAGCTGGCCTCTTTTCCCAAGTGACAGGGCACAGGACAAGAGGGAATGGCCACAAGCTCCACCAGGGGAGATTTAGGCTGGACATTAGGAAAATATTTTTCACATAAAGGGTCATTGGGCACTGGAACAGGTAGTCCAGGGCAGTGGTTGATTCACCTTCCCTGGAGGTGTTTAAGGCATGGGTGGATGAGGTGCTGAGGGGCATGGTTTAGTGTTTGATAGGAATGGTTGGACTCGATGATCTGGTGGATCTCTTCCAACCTGGTTATTCTGTGATTCTATGATTCAATATCATTGAGCCTCTTGTATTTACTTTTTAGCACATACCCAGTGCTTTACTTGTTAATAAATACTATGATGCATTTTAAAAAATAGTTTTAAAAGATGTCTGAATACTCAAAACTTGCAGGCTCTTACACCTGGTGAGAACATATATAGTTTGACTATACTGGGACTATAATTTGTCCAATTAATTAAAAAATTGTGCCCTCTAAAAGTGTGATGATTTGTAAGAGAGTAGTTTATCACTTGCATGTGCTCTGACTGTTTCCTCCAGGACCAGAAGCCCTCTGTTATCTCCCTTCAGAGGCTCATAGTAAGAGAAGTAGCCAATGAAGAAAGGGGGATGTTTCTTATTAGTGCTTCATCTGCGGGGCCTGAGATGTATGAGGTTCATACCAACTCCAAAGAGGAACGTACCAACTGGATGAGGCATATTCAAGATGCAGTAGAAAGGTAGAGGGAAAGGCTCTGGGTTTTCATCCTGGTAGTTCAAATCTGATGGGAGGTCTGTTGGATATTTGTGGCAGTTTGCTCTCTGTTCTGCATTGCACTAGATCCAGTCTGTGAGGCTAAGTTTTCTTCTGAGCTCAGGATTCACAGACCCCCTAAGGTCACCATGACTTTGCCAAACTTCCTGTGTTACTTCTGGTTTCTAACTGAACCAGCAGACCCTTCCTGCTCCCCATTAGATGTCCTTATCAGCCATTGTATGCTTCCCTCACCCTGGTTTTGGCATTGAATACTTTCTAGAGTCCTGCAATTTTGAGGAAAACCTTACTCATGCCTGTTACACTGGTGTCAGCTTCTTAAGAATGGGAAAGCATTGCTCCTCGTGAGACCCAAGCTTAATGCTTAGCACAGCAAGCCTGCATGAGGGCCAGCCACCCATTTGCTGCATGATGCAGCCTTACCAGAATTAAAAAGATTTATGTCAGTCTGGTTTGTTCCAGGTATTGCTTTTTAAAGAAGGAGACAAATGTCGTTCTTCTTGATTACAGCAAAAGCTGGTGTTGATGTTGAGTTCTGTTTATTATGAATACGACTCTGTTCTAAAGATGAATATATGACGTACAGGTTTTTCTTTATCTGCCTTTGTCTTTCATCTTTAAAGTTGTCCGGAGGAAGAAGAAGGAAAAATGAGTGAATCTGATGAGGACAAACACATTGCAGAGGCCAAAGCATCCAGAATTCAGAAATGTCAAGGTGTGGTACCTTTTCTGCTGCTCTGAGAGCTTCTATATCCTGAAAATTCAAGACAAATGATGTGCTCAAGTGGGCTGATGGGTTCAGAATCTCTTGATAGACAGGGTCACAGTGGAGAAAGCTGGGGTGGTCTGATTGTATAATGTACATTTATTAAAAAAAAAATCATTTTTTTCCAAACACTTTCTATTTTTGCTATGTCACTGTAGACAGCCGGAGTGCCTCCTTCACTGAGAACTGGTATTCTTGTTTGTTGTTAAGGCACTGCATCAGTGCATCTTCTGTCTGCCTGAGCCATGTGCTTTTCCAGTGTTGATCATTGAGTGCAACAGGAGGTAGCTGAGGGCCCCAGAACAGAGCTGAGGCCACCTCATCAGGATAGGTCATTCGCCTTACCCTCTGACAGGGTCTGTGATAACTTTCATTGGGAGGGACTATGGGATGAGTTTGGTTCCTGGGCATTCAAAAAAGGCCTAGCTCAAGTTAGCATCATCAATATGGTGTAAGGATTAGAAAGGTGAATGGAGAATGTGGTTTGCCTGCAGGATAAAAATGTTAATACAGCGTTCAATTTTGGTTCACAGAATCACTGAGCAACCAGGATCAGCAGATCTGTAATTATTTGGAAGCGAAGTTGCATATCTATGCAGAACTGGGAAATATGAGTGGGTTTGAGGATGTTCATGTAGAACCTCGCCTCCTTATCAAACCTGATTCTGGAGAAACTCCACAGGCTGCTTCATTGGTGGCAGCAGCACTCAGAGAAGGTGAGTTTTCATGGGAAGAGTGCACTGGTGGCCCTTTGGCTGTTCACATGGACAGATGTCACAAGGTAACGAGGTACAGCCATGTTGTCTTCTGCTGTGATTCTGTCAAGTCTTAGGAAGTGGCGGTCTCAAAACTTAACTAGGGGCATTGAAGAGAAGTCTATCAAGTTTATGCTTGTCAGATGCATGAGGTGGTATCCACCAGATTGTAAGATAAGGGATATGTTTAGTGCATAACATCATACATAAGCAGGCTAGGACATGGTGTTAGGTTGCACCACCTGAGGATTATTTCCTTAGCTGTCCTTTTTGCAGTACAGTCCTGTGAAGCAGATCACAGGATGCAGTATGATGTTGCATCTAGTGCCTGACCTTCAACTCCCCTGACTGATTTGATGACAAATCAGAATCATGTAGGGTCATACACAGATCACACTGCAGATGGTCTTGGCAGATCTGCTAAGTAACACCTGCCAGAATTGCTGTATGACCTCTGTTTTTTTTCACCATACTGTATAACAGAGATGGTAATCTTGTGCTACATACAGTGCTGTCCTCTGAAGGAAAGAAAGGAACAGTATTTGTAGATACCTTGCCTAGTTTATTTAAAATTCTGCTATATTCAGCTGAAAAGTGTCCTTTAAAACTGAGCCATACCCAGCGTGAGATGTATGCTCTTTGAGGAGTACTGCAAGGTTTTTGCACCTAGATTGAGAGCTGTGGGCTAACAACCACATTTTGAACAATAAAGCAGTGAAAGTTGGTTTCTATCAATCAACATTGTGAAGTTGGAGAGCATTTTATTGATAAAATTGATAAAACTTAGAGAATCTAACTCAGTGATGCAATAGGAAATGTCACTTAGGTTAAAATGCCAGTCAATACTTACATATCTCATTCTGTCCAATTTTAATTTTTGCTTTCTCTCATGCTAATGTTGATGTTTATGATGTCTTGAACTTCAGGACTGTTCAGCACACTGTAAGGAATATCCGATTGCTTACACCGAAGGCAATTTATGACAATAATTTTCCAGAATAGACATACGAAGTCTATGAGCTAATAGCAGATTATATAGGAATAAAGCATTGCTCGCAGTAAGGAAGGATAGAATTAGGGAGTGCTTAAGCAAATCAGATATACACAAATCCATGAGATGCTGGGATAAATCCAAGGCTGCTTAAAGATCTTGCCAGTGGCGTTGTGAGGCTGCTTTTTATCATCTTTGAAAGGTCACAGTGATCAGGAAAGGT
This sequence comes from Clamator glandarius, assembly GCA_033459285.1. Taxonomy (NCBI): domain Eukaryota; kingdom Metazoa; phylum Chordata; class Aves; order Cuculiformes; family Cuculidae; genus Clamator; species Clamator glandarius. The sequence goes on from JAUNZM010000293.1 coordinate 1,821,827, forward strand.
TCCTGATGACTTGAAGAAGACAAGCATTGTGCCTCTCTTCAATTAATATATATGGAACTACAAATCAGTTAGCCTCACCACCATCTCTGAGGCAGTGATAAAACAAAACTTCTGGAAGTCATTTCCAAGAACGTGAAAGACAAGGTGGCAGGGATTGATCAAGGATAAATTACATCTGACCAACCTGAAGAGAGGAGAGCAGCCTGTGTTGCTTACCTTGCCAGCAACAGGATATTCAACACTATATGCATTGGCTGTAGTATCCTTACAGCTGAATTGGTTACATGTGGACTACATAACTGGGTGGAAAATTGGTGTGACTACTGGATTATGATCAGTGAGACTACATCCAACTGGCAATGTGTTATTAGGGGATTCCCATTTGGATGGATCCTGAGACCAATATTGTTCAGCATAGTTATTAATGAAGTTAACCAAGGGATTGATTACACTTTTAGCAAATGCATTGCTGTCGCCAAATGAGGTGAGGTCATCGATGCGCTGGAGAGACCTCTGTAGATTAAGAAAATTGGCTAAGAGAAACTCCTAGAAGTTCAACAAGGTAGTGGGTAGTTGATAGTCCACTTTGCAAACATGTGTGCCTTCCCAGTTCTTCCATGCTGAAATACGAGTTAATGTGGGGAGAGGGGTGAAAGGAAATAGATATGATTTTCCATGGTGTGGTACAGTTTTTGGATTTCCTACTCTTACCACGTATTCAGTCGCTTCTGGCCAGAACTTTGTGGAAAGAAGCCAGTTTCTAGCCCATCTTGCCCATCCTGTGGTTTCACATTCTTTGCTGTTGCACTGGGCTTGTCCGTATCTTGGGCCAGTCTGTGTGTTCAACCAGGCTGAAACTGTGATCTTGTTTAGACAGTGATTTCAAAGCTCAAAAGAGAATTGTGGTTTAAAATGTACAAGTGCGTTGGGCTTCCAGCATGCATTTGCTAAAGCACAAAGCTGTGTTTGCTGGTCTGATCTGGCTTTGGCTTGAGTTGGGTTTTTTGTTGTTGACCCCCGTGGGAGCCTGGTCAGGTCTGTTGTGGGTAGCTCGCTTGGGGGCACACAGGAGAGTGCACAGGCTGATCTGTGTTTGGATGCATAGTTGCTGCCAGAACGAGACTGAGGAAATACATGTGAAAGAATGGGACCTATTTTAAAAGACATGAAGGAAAAGAGTGAGTACTTGAAAGCATGTCCATCAGTGGCTGGATCATGTTTTGCCCCTATGGTGTATTATTTTGCCACCATTTTTTGTTTTTCTTGTTTGATCCTTAGATTGGAATTTTTTTTGGTCAAGGACTTTGGTCAAGACTCATTGTGGGGTTGAATTTGTGCAAGCAACTACTTGTGATCACTTGAAGTGTCTGAGCTTCTGCATTTTGCACTAGAATGCTTGCATGCGTTTGTGTAGTGTCCACAACAGTAGAGCCCTGATGTCACACAGGACATGAGAACAATAAGAAATCTGAATTATATATTGTAAATAAAGAGTCATGTGTAAAAGGTAACTTTTTTTTTTTTCCAAATAACAATTGCATGTCAGAATGGACTTAAGTTTTCTACTAATATGCCCTATGCAGAAGTTTTCTGGCCTTTGTGTGTGAGCAGCTCATTCCCAAGCTTCTTAATTCCTCTGTATGATTTTATGAGCCAACACGAATTATGTTGCCATTGATGGCAAAATGCTGAATGGTATTTTTAATGACAGACCAGCAAGAATGTTAATACAAGTTTTGGTGCTAGGTAATGCTTCAAAATATTTTTTGTTGTCCTTCCTTTTTTCCTCCGTCTTTCTGATAAAGGCGTCCAGACTATTTTTATTTCTATGCAGCAGTTCCAGAATTAGACCATGTCCCATTCTCCACATTTATTGCCTACTTTGCCTTATGGTAGACTGAAAACTTTTCTCCACCTTACCTGCTGGTGCACTAGACACAGCTTTAGGACCGCTGGTGACAAGTTAAAGAGAGTAGAGGCAATATGATGCAAAGTGCTGATTTCCTATAAACTTACTCTCTGGTTCAAATGTTTAAAAACATTGGTAGACTAATTCTGCACCAGCAGCCAGATCAGGTGCTGTCTCTTCTCCTGCTGGGTGTGTACAGTGAGCATAAAAAGCACAAAGGCGGCATCAGGTCTGCACCATGCGCTCTCACTAATTCAACACAAATGTGATTGTGTGCTGAGGTCTGGTGTGAGTTGGGTTAGTGTGGTTGGCTGTTACATGTGGTGAAGTGTAAATGGCTTTGCTGCTAGCTGTACCCTTGAATCTCTTGAATGAGAGATTAGTGTTGCCAGCCTGTGCTGCAGAAGAATCAAGTGGGTGCTTTCATTCTGTTCATCTTTATGATTTGTAGAATCATTGTGGGGTTGAGTTTGTGCGAGTACCCACTTGTGATCACTCAAAGTGTCTGAGTTTCTGCGTTTGGCATTAGAATATGTTTCTGCAGTGGCTGGATGTTCAAGTTACATTATATCTGTGTGCCTTTTGATCTTCTGTTCTGAGTTAATCCCTTAGGTACCTTCCTTGTTCCTTTGCCCTGCTGTCACCCTCTATACCAGTACAACAATGCAGCATGAAAGCTTTATGTGACAGCTGCACTGCAGCGTTATGCTTTTTTGGCCGCCTCCTTGCTGCACGCTTTGCTATTTGTTTGTGGTCTAAAATTGTGTCAGGCTTCCCTTGCAGCCGTGGTGACCTGTAAGCTCCTGCTGTGTTTGTGCCTGACATCTTTTCGGGTTTGGTGCTTTGCAGCAGGGATGAAAGCAATGCGAGAGCTGTAAGAGCCCACAGAGGCTAAGCAAAAAGCAAAGGGCTGGCTGAGAGGTTGCAGAAGTGGAAACAGGGGTGAGGAGGGCGATATTTCATGGTAAGATAGGAAATAAAAGTCTGGGAAGCATCTGGGAATATTTCACGTGCACTGGATGAAATATATCTGTATGTCTAATACCTGTTAATGGGTTTCTTCATTTTCAGAGGAACGGCCACAGCTTTTTTCTTTCAAATATCCTGTCATTTCCATCAGGGTCTGTAGTTGTTTGGGAGTGAAGCTGCAAACCATTGAGGGTGAGAAGTTCTCTAGGTATCTGCCTGTATTCTTCCCAAGCCTATCCACCTTCAGGGCAGATCTCTTCGTGATATTTTAAAATAGTTGTTTTACCCTAAACAAAGGCTGGAACACCTTCAGGAGGCATAGCAATAAAAACATACTTGCTTGAACACCTCAAGGATATTAAAAATTATCCAAAGCTGTTGTAACTAGTCTGAGGAAGAAAGAGGCGATAGATGAATTTGGGAAAAAGGGGAAGAATCTCCCCTACTCCCATCCTCCCCATGGATTGGGTGCAATTACTGACAAATTCCAGCAGATGGTGCCCATCACACCAGCGCTGTATGCAAGTACCACAATCATCTTATTGCCAGTGACAGTGTCATATCATAAGCCAATACTGCAGAGTACAATAAAATCATAATCCTGATTTCTCTCCCAGAAGTGATAAGCAGCACCACAAGGAATACATAGAGCATACAGGGATTAGGGATTTACATAACACGACCATGTGAGCAACACAACAATATTGTGACCAGCAACTGTTAAATGAATGTAATGAATGCTTATAATAAATTAGTTTTAACACACTCTGGTCAGATCTGTCATTATCCCAACCCTTTGTGCCCCATGTTGAAAGCCAAAAAGAGTTATCATGGTTTAGTCTCAGCCAGCAAAAAATCATATGGAGCTGAGCTGGTAAAAAAGAACCATGTCTGCTTACTTATCCACCCCCACAGAGTAAGAAGGAGAATCAGAAAGAAAAGATATGGCTTGTGGCTTGGGATAAAAATAGTTTAACATAGCAGCAAAGGAAGGGAATAGGCAACATTAATAACAGTAAAAGAACATCTGAATTCAGTGATACAGATTGCAAAACTCCCTGCCCGGGAACTGACAACTTCATTTGCTCCCTATCCAGAATCCCATGCCATTCTTTGCAGCCATGCACTCAAAATCATGCTGTGAGAACCATCCGTGAAACCAGGCCATGGTTACTGCTGCCCTGCCATGTTGCGAACTGAGTTGCCAACTACCTGTCCCACCCTGTCATCCTGGTTAGCTACCATCCGTATATACACGGAGTATGACTTCATGGTATGGAACACCCCTTTGGCCAGTTTGGGTCAGCTGCCCTGGGTGTGTCCCTTCTCAACTTCTTGTGAACATTAACTCTCCCTGCTGAAACCAGGAAATTAAACCTTTCCTAGCGTGACCCAAAACAGAACTATTTAAATGGCCTGTGTAACTCTGCATGTTTTCCTTCCTAGTTCAAAGTCTCCACGTTGCTGTAACAACATCACAAGTGGATGAAACAGACAGGTCACCAGAGGATACTATTGAGGCATTAAGTGTGAAGCACAGTCTTAGTGCCAATGAAATCTTGGAATCTGTACCTGTTGGTGAGTAAAATATGAAGCTATTAGACATTCAGAGTGCTAAAATAATTGAATAATTGATATTGGATTGGTCTTTTTTGGAAAGTTTTCTCGGCTGAGGGGAGACCTCATTGCTCTCTACAACTGCCTGAAGGAAGGTTGTGGAGAGGAGGGAGCTGGCCTCTTCTCCCAAGTGACAGGGGACAAGACAAGAAGGAATGGCCTCCAGCTCCACCGGGAGAGGTTCAGGCTCGACATAAGGAAAAAATTCTTCACTGAAAGAGTCATTAGGCAATGGAACGGTCTGCCCAGGGAGGTGGTTGACTCACCTTCCCTGGAGGTGTTTAGGGTGCAGGTGGATGAGATACTGAGGGGCATGGTTTAGAGATTGGTGGGAATAGTTGGACTCGACGATCCGGTGGGTCTCTTCCAACCTGGTTATTCTATGATTCTGTGATTCTATGAAAACCAATAAAAAGTAATGTAATAAAAATTGTCTTTGAGCAAATGCTCAGATGGTGTAAATTGTAGCATAACTTCATTGAAATAAGTGAAAGGTTTGCAGCCACTGCAACTTTTCCATAGCACATGCCCGCATTAAGGAAGATTGAGTCAGATTTGCTGTCTCCATACACTTCCTCGTCATTGTTGCTCAGCTCCATAGCACATCTGTATAGGCAATTCCTCAAGTCAGACAGATTTTGTCAGAAGACCTGAAAACCAGGACTGACATTCCACAAGTTTCAGCTATGAGACAACAGTATGGATTTCTTGCAACAAAATTGCAAATAATGTCTTGTAAAAAACATTTTGTCAGAACATTTACAGTGATATGGTTATATTTAAAAACTTTCGTAAGTGTAACACTTCTAATACTAGATCATCCCAGCTGTGCCATCCAGGCTTCCAAATTTGTTTTTCCCATAGAATCCATTATGGAACTGCAAATTATGTGAGGCTGTTTTCAGCATCTTGTGAGCAGCTGTAAAAAAGTACGCCTTTTGTGTCTGTAGTCAAAACATGCTGTGGTATCTTTCTTTTGCGTTTTATTTGGACTTTACTTGTAGATGCAGAAATAAAAGAAGAATCGTCTGAAACTGATCTCGGCGTTGAAAAGGAAATGGCAAGCACCAATACAGAGGATAAGGTATTGTAAATGGTTTTGCCTCCTGTGTTGCGCATAGCACTCTGGGTACTGGAATGTAAATGCTGTCCAAATTTTTATTGGGACTTTATCTAAAGACTTTCCAAAACACAAAGCCTGTGATAGATGCATTTCACCCAAATCTAGATAATTCAATTTAATAGAGGTCACTGCAGTTAGTAATGATTATTTTAAAAAAGCAATCGTAAACACCAAACACAGAACAATTTTCCTGCCAGGCTTACAGACTGGTGGGTTGTAGTAACAGCCACAATGTTTTCGTACCATTTGTATAGGCCACTTAAGAGCCCAATTCTTTGCTGTAGTCATTGAATGTATCCCCCTCTATGTAGGTGACAATAGTATTGCCTCTACTTCTCCTGTTCAACAGGCTGATGAAAGTTTCCTGCAATGACCAGAGACCTCAGATAATGCAAGGAAGGTTTATGCATTGTAAGAACTTTGACTTGAGAACAAGCATGTAAAATAGGATGGGTTATCTTACACCAGCTTCCTTCAGAATTTTTGATTGAAACAAAATGAACTAATTAGAGAATAGAAGAGAAACTGCTCATTTTTAAAAGGTGTATAACTCATAAGCAAATATGGAGAGAGATCAGAATCAAAACTCGATTCTGGGCAGATTGGGAATGGCAAGTATCTTGTAGCAGCAGAGTGTTAGCGTAAAAGCAGTGTGAATTACTGTGTGAAAATAAACTGAACTGTAATTAGTTAAGTGGAGAAGCAGGACCAAAAAAGGATTACAGGGGAGAGAGAAAAACAGAAGATACATGACTTGAAGTGGGAAGCAAAGTTTGCTAGCAAAGGAGATACTTAGTGTTACCATACTGTCTGTCCTAAATCAGACCTGAAAGAGAGCATGTGTGCCTGAAGTCTTGGGGATTTTTTTGTAGCTATTTCTGGAAGACTCTTGCTGATACACTAATCTCCGTATAACCTTGCCTTATGTTCAGCTCTAAGTCATCTTACTTACCAAACTGCTGTGTTAGAAGGGAGTAGGAAGAAGAGTGTGTGTGTGGTAGAAAAAACCCCAAAAAGTTATGAAAATAAAAGTCCAAGTGAGGAAGGCCAGAAGCTAGGTGAGACGAAGTAAAATAACCTAATAAAGAAAGGCTCAGATCTACCCATTAAAAGTTCCAGTAGGTCCACATGAAAACACTGCCACTGCGGTTACAGAGAAGACAGAGCTAGTCTTTTCTCAGAGGCACAGAGCAAAATGGTAATCATCCAAGATTACAAGTTGCAACAAGGGAAATTCTGATTGAGTAGAAGAGAAAAAAAGTGCTGCAAGTGCGATCAAGGAGGAACAGGTTGTCCAGAGAGATTGTGGGGTCTCCAGCCTTGGATGTTTCCTGGACTGGAGTGGGTAAGGCCCTAAGCAAACTCATCTAATTTTAATGCTAGCCCCGCTTTGAGCTGCAGCTGGACTAGAGGGATCTGCAGCAAACTCTTCCACCCTAATTTATTATTCTGGTCTGGGCTATTATTTGAGCAAGACTCGTGTCACATCTTAGCATGTCAGAATCCGACTTAGCCAGGAGGTGGCAGAACAAGCAAACAAATGCCGCAAGGCAAGGGCTTTCAGGGGCGGAGTATGTTCTCCTGCCTGCCTTCAGGTGCTAGGTGTGCAGTCCTAGGGTTGTGGGGTGGCAGTACCGGGCTCAGACCAGCTAGCCAGAAAGATGGAATGAAAACCCCCAGCTCAGATGTCAAATGCTGACCAAAGTGCTAAGGAAGATCATTGTCTGTGCGACATGTGGGGTTCCAAGTAGACAGCAGTGGGAGGTGGTCCCCATCGTGTCCCCTTTGCTCCTGCCTTGCAAGCAAGTATCTGAGTGGTTCTCTGAGCACTGTGCATGCCGCCTGCCCTCGAATCTCACTGTTCTCATCTCCATGGCTGCTCCTTGCTCTGAACCACGGTGCTAGGGAAGAGCGGCAGGGAGGTGACTGTTGCCTGCAGCACAGGTTTGAGAGCTGAATATATTGCTTTGAACCCAGCCAGACTTAAAGGTCTTGTCTGGAAGCAGTGCAGCTGCAATGCTGTTACTGTCTTGGCTAGCTTGACTAAACCTGCCTTGGGCCTAACCCCCAGGGGTCAAGTGGTGCTGCAGTGAGAAGACCACAGGTGTTTGGGCTGTCCATTTGATGCTCCTTGGCCATGCCAAAGCCATTTAAGCCTTCAATCTCTCTGTGCACCTTCTTTACTACATTAAAAATGGCTCCAAAACCTGAAAGAAACATCACTGTTGTTCCTCATGCGGGCTATCCTTTGTACACTCACTGTTCCTCACCCTGTCAGCATCTCCTCTTATCTCTCCCACCTGGCCCTGCTGTTCCTCCTGGCCTGCTGCTTATCTTGACTGCCCAGTACAAGGAAAATGGAGCTCCCTTTTGTCAATCATTGTGTTGCACAGAGGCATCCATGCAAAGTCCTCTGCTTCTTACAGCACAGCTGAGTAGTTATGTGGCCGTGAGAGTGCAATGTGGGGGAGGAGGTGAAGATGTGGAGAGGAAATGGAGTGAAATACTGAAGGGAGATAATAAGAGAGAGAGGAGTGGAGGAAATGCTGCAGCTGGTGCTCCCTTTCCCCCTCAGGTTGTCTGTGTTGAGTTGTGTTCCAAGGCCTGGCCTTTTTCATCTTCATTTCCAGTTATCACAGCTAAAAGGAGCAGCTGTTATGCTCTCTGTGGTGGAAAATGAAACTCAGTCGAGAATTTAGGAGAACCAGAGAGAGTGCAAATATTCCTAAGCCCTTCTCTGCTTCTCTAAAAAAAAAAAAAAGAGAAAGAGAAAAATTGAACAGGAAGTCTTTTCTGTGTAGCCTCAGAAGGGATTTTGTTTTATTTCTCCATCGTCTCACGTTATCTTTCTCAAAGGAGGTGTTCTTCATGCTGAAGGGATTATAGATAGCTTCACCCCATAAATTTAGAAAGCCTCTTAGGAAAAGTGAGCAGGATGGAACGTGTGAAGTGGATGAGCCTCACTGCAGTGTAAAATAGTAACCGTGCTGGTGCGGTTTACAGAGTATAGTAGGCACACAGCCTTTCCTCAGTGCCTAACAGCACATCTGATGCATTCACTGTACCTCACTGATGTGACTTCTGCTAGTTTCTTGCTACATTAATATCTATTTTTAAAGAGTCTTGTACTGTTTCATCCTATTGTAAATAATCTAAACCCACTATGCTGTATAGACAGAAATGTGATTACTGCATTTCAAAACTGTCAAGTAAACAAAGAATGAATGGAAATGTTTATTCTGTGTAGCACTAGTCAGGAAAGGATTAAAATTGTCGATGAAATATTTTTATTTTTACAGTTGTGCTTAGAATCTCTAGTGATTTCCACGGAAACGCCAGTTTTGATGAATTATTAGTCCTCATAGGTTATTACTTCTGTGTTTTTTCACATACCCACAAAGGTTTTGACTCAGCACTGCATGCATTAGCAATATGAATGTCTCCAGGAGTTTTAAAACAAATAGATTACCTAGATGATACAGTTCTAAAGTTTTCAAAGCAACATTTTTTTTTATTTTAGGGAGGAAGTCTGAATTTCCCAGGGTCTACAGGAACAGAGGTGAGTTTATTTAAACCCCAGACAGAATGTAGTAATTATTTAATTAACAATGGTCCAACTTTTGAAAATCCTTCTCTTTCATTTTCTAGATTGTACAAGCAATCCAGAATTTAACCAGACTCTTGTACAGCATACAGGTGACTATTCCACTGCTAATTTGTTGAGTAATTAGTCTTAAAAATTTACTACTTAAGGTTTCTTTTCATCTTGCTCTGTTTCTACACATTGTGTTAGTGTATACTTATCTCTACCAACTGTTGTAGAAGTTATCATAAAATATAGTGGTGGGTTTGTTTTAAGAAATGAGTAATGCTTTCTGGCTTGGAGATCAGGCGTGCCCTCTCTTTTCTCCCTCCCGCTCCCCCTCCCTAAAAAAGAGGAATCGCATGTACAGTCCAAAAATCTAGGGGAAGTAAAATAATGGTTCTAATTGAATTGATATAATATCACGTACACGTTTCTGAAACTATAGTTCAAACTATTGAAAAAAAAAAGTATTTTGTTTAGACTATTCTGCTGACTGCTAGTAAACTGTGCCTCTGCCACTTATGTAGCAAACTCAACTAATTTTAAATATTTCAATCTCAATTAATTATTAGATATATTCTGTAGGACAAGTTTTTGCCTCTTTCATGCTAAGTTTGAATGTTTAATTTTTTCACAGCTGCTTTTAAAAATGTTTCATTTAAGTACATTTAGTTTTTAGACTCTCTTGATTTCAGCTTATTTCATAATAATCCTAGAAACTTTGGACTTAGAAGTTAAGTGGACTGAAGCAATGCAAAAGCAAAATATAAAGCTTGTCATTCAGGTGAAATTTTTGAAAAATTGAAAACCAGGTAGCTTAACACCAGAGGGGCAGTAAAGTAAGGCATAGGATCATGGTCTAATCATTCAGTCCATGAATTGGCAGTATAGGTGCAGAGAAACAAGCAGAGGATCCTGTCCTTGCCTACCAATCATTGGAACTGACTCAATACTGGAGAAAGAAAATTGGGAATTACGTATTGCATAAGGTTAAAAACTCTTCCTGGGGTGGACAGCATGGGGTAATGAGGCTGTGGGAATTCTCTGGGAATGTCTGCTGAAGTAAATTCTCATGTCAACTTTTGAAGACAGGCCGTGCAATAAGTGCCTCAGCAGATCTAGGGCTTCCTTGCTTTTCTTTCTTCTTAATCCCAGCTATTTATTTTTGTGTTATTGGAGGATGTCATAATCTTTAATGCAAACAATGTCACAACATACTTGTGAGGATGGAATACGGCACTCTCAGTTGTAAAACAAACTATTGAAACATCAAAACTGAAATAATTACTGTACTGCAGATCTCTGCTGGCACAGATATCTTGGTCAGGCACATGCAGCAGTATGTCCTGATGACATGGCTGTGTTGGCAGACACCTACAGGACTGATGTTAGTAGGACTGTGCTGTTGCATGTTAGCAAGGAGAGCCTTAGAGCTGGAGTGAGTTGTACTGGAAACAGTACAGTTTTATCTATATAAGTCATGTCTGTGCTAGGAATATTTTGTTAACGTAGCATTCCTAGTGCCTTAATGCCCTCTTTAACCATGAAAAATCATTTTTTCCTGTATGTCTTAACATTCTCTGACAGAACAGAACCCCAGCTGTAACTAAAGTGCATATGCACAGCTGTAACAAATATAATAATACTAAATGTAAACCAGAAGCCACGTTGTAAGTCCTCAAAATAGTTGAGTTCTTTTAGAAATATCTCTTGATAAACACAGAATTTTCTCTACTTTCATGACAAATAACCTCCCAAAAAGCATTAAGTACTGATATGACAGGAGTCTGAAGCATTTTTTGTATAATACTTCTATGTAAAAATATAGAAATGGATTAATGCTGATATTTAAATATTTGTGTCTGATTTTGGTTTGGTGTCTAGGCAGCAGTAGTTATCCAGGACAGCCACAGAGAACTCCATAGGTTACTGCTGCAAGAAAATGAGAAGACCATTCGGGCCCATGGTTCTCGACTAAACCTCCTTCTGGAACAAGAAAAATACCGGAATCTGGAAAAACAAAGGGTGGAGCTGGCCAACATACACAAACTGAAGCAGCAGTTTCAGCAAGAGCAGCAGCGATGGATGCGTGAATGCGACCAGCGGCAGCAGGAGCAGGAAGACAGGGAGGACCAGCTGGGGCAGCGGGAGAGAGAGTGCGAGTGCCAGGAGGAGCTGCTGGAGATGAGCCGACAGGGACTGGCACAGCAGATCCAGGAGTACCAGCAGAGCCTGGAGAGGCTCCAGGAAGGCCAGAAAATGGTGGAGAGAGAAAGGGATAGTGTGAAAATGCAGAAGAAGCTACTCTGGCACTGGAAGCATGGTCAACAAAGCAGCCTGCTGTCATCCACAGGGAGCTATGAGGTGTGTGGTTCTTCAATGCAATTATGTCCCTGACTGCAGACGTTGACAAAAAGACTAGTATGGCTGGGTTTTGTTGGTTGTAACTTAACAAGTGAACATACGGGAAGCTGAGGTTCAGGCATATCCAAGGGCTTTGTCTAAACCTCCTAAAGTTTAACCAGGGGATGTGCAAAGTTCTGCCACTGGGAAGGAACAACCTCATGCATCAGTATATGCTAGGAACCACCCAGCTAGAAAGCAGCTTTACAGGAAAGGACCAGTAGGTCTTGGTGGACACTAAGTTGAACATAAGCCAAATGATGTGCCCTAGCCACAAAGAATGTTAGTGATTTCCTGGGATACATTAGGCAAAGTATTGCTAGTATGTCAAGGGAGGTGATCCTTCCCCTCTGCTCTGGCCACACCTGGAATAATATGTCCAGTTCTAGCTCCCCAGTACAAGGAAGACATAGAACTATGTGGTGGAGGAAGGTAGGGGTGGTGAATGGGTGTCCAGTGAAGGGTCACAAAGATGTTTGAGGGACTGGAACATCTGTCCTGTGAGGAAAGGCTGAGAGTATTTAGCCTAGAGAAGAAAAAGGCTCATGGAGTTCTTATTAATGTATATAAACACCGAAAAGAAAGGCGTAAAGAGAATGAAGCCATGCTTATCTGAGTGGTGCCTAGTGACAAGACTGGCAGCAATGGGCATAAACAGAAGCACCGGAGGTTTGCTCTGAGCATTGGGAAACATTTTTTTCTTCTAAGAGTGGCTGAGCAATGGAACAGGCTATTCAGGGAGTTTATAGAGATATCATCATTGGAGATAGTCAAAAGCTCTCTTGACATGGTCCTGGCAACTTGCTGTGGGTGGCCCTGCTTGAACAGAGGAGTTAGACCAAATGACCTCCAGAGGTCCTTTCCAACCCTGACCATTTTGTAATTTTAAACTGAGTGCCATACAGAAGTCAAACTCAGACTGATGGATATTCAAATTGAGGAGATGGAAATTGTAAGTGTGAGAGTCTGTGTTTTATTCTGCTTTGGTACTGTGTTTGCAAAATACACTGTCTCCTGCCTCTTGTAGGAAAGCTAAGTTATTGTAGTGTTTGAGGCATATAAAGTTTTTAGTGAAGTCTTTGGCTGCTGTCCTTGTTCTTGGACAACAGCACTGTCTCTAGTAAGGAACAGTGGCTGTTCCAGGAGTGGGAAAAGCCAGGCTCCCATGAGCCCCACATTTCAGACCCTGCTGTCCTGCTGCCTTGAAACAAGCACTCCCTTAGGGGAAGAGATTTGTATGTGTCTCAGTCCCTGACAGTATGATTCCTTGGAGTTGGTCATTACTAAGGGATGCAGTTTAAAGTAGCTTTGAAGCTGCTTAAGCATTCAGTGCTAAAAATTATTAAGTTTTTGTTGAGAGTGAAGAATAGAGAGACTCTGAACTCAGCTGTCTAGGTGCTCACCTGCCAGGTAGGACCTGGCCTCTAGACCTTACTTCAGTGGGTACCGTCTTGATTTCCATTACTGTTCTCTAAGTCACCTGAAAATCAAAATATTTTGCCTGGCTTTTGCGTATATTGAAATCTCACTGACCCAAACAGCTTTTCCTTCCCCCCAACCCCCCCAAGGTTTTCATTTCCACAATGAAATGAGCCTTTCTTCAGGCCATCACCTCCCTAGTTTTTCACCTGGCAACTCACCCATGACAGGCAATGACCATTCGGCATCTAAGCCTGTGCCTGCAGAAAGGGTGAAGGATTGGCCTCTGACCTCCCTCTTTTCATCTGGCTTTTGTGAATGCTGTGTGAACATGACTTAGCTGTATATGCTTGCCCATTCCAGGCACATATGGATAAGTCATGTTCACATGGTGTTCACAATGAAGGCACTTCTTACTAGTATGTCTTGTGGTACAATCTTTACTTGTTTGGCAGTGTTTTAAGAAGTGGGTAATAAAACCAAAACTGAATTTGCCTATAAGCTTTAATGGATAGGACTTCTGAAATCCTTTGAGGAGAGGAAGTTGAAGGATGTTAGCCTGATATATGAATGGCCAACATCATGCAGATAGAGAGGCAAAATAATGAAATGCTGAGTGTCAAAGAGCAGTAGTTCTTAATCTAATTTCATGTGTAATACTCTATTTATATTTCAAGTAAACTACATGGTTCTGGATGTGTCCTGGGCCTTGGGATCATTTTTGTCCTGAGTTTCCATTACCATTCTCCTTGCAGCAGCAGAGTTGACTGAGTAGTTGACAGTTGCCACTATCCCAAGCCCAGTATTTTTGTCATTACATTGAACCTAGCTAGCTTTGGATGGCCAACCATGCAGTAATTCACACTGCTACTCCTGCTTTTTTGTGAGTTTGGCCTTGATGAAGACCTGCAGGCAGGGTGTCTTCAGAGAAATGAGTTGCTTTTTCAGTCCCTGGGAGCCACGGCCACTTTCTGAATGCTCTTTGCTGTCTCGAATTTGACTGCTGTAGTCCTGTTCTCTATGATTATCTGTCCATGTGAGGTACAGTATTATTTTTGGACTGCAGTGTACGTAGATTTACATATGTGAAGTTGTACCTTATTGAGCCACGGGGCAAAATATTAACTCCCTGAAAGGAGTCAGCAGAGCTCAGTGAATTCCAGGTAGGCCTTTCTTGTTTACTATTTTTGCAATTATTACTGATTTCTTCTATATTTTAAGGGGAGCTGAGGCAAAATATACTAGGTTATTCCTGAACTCATATCCAATTTAACATGTTTTGAATCTCTTCTCCTGCAAAATTAGGTGTCTATTTTCTATGAATCCCCATTCTGTCTGGCAGTTAGTTTCATGTATCCTGCTGTAAAGATTCTTCAGGATGATGTCATGGTTTAGTTCCAGGTGGTCCTGTGAGGAGCAAGGAGTTGGACTCAACGATGATCTTTATGGTCCCATCCAACCTGAGATATTTTCTGGTTTTATGATTCTAGTACTGGACAAAGGTGAAAATGCTGTATTCTTTTTTTTTTTTCTTTTTCTTTTTTACCCCCTTCTGCAGATAATGGGACATAATCAGTCGGACAGCTTACATGGCGAAAATAAATTCTACTTAAATGAAGCTGTAGTATGTGTGTCTCTAAGCAGTCTCAACAGATCAGATTCTTCTCTCGTTTATGAGGATGGTGTATATGGGCTGAACATCTCAAATTCTGACATAGCAAGGACTAGTGAAAATCAGATGGACCTCAAAATGGACACTTCTTGTCAGCCTGCATTAACCAGTGCCCTGTGGAAGTCCACTGGTCCTTACAAGCAAACGTCTTTTTCCTACAAAAGCAACAAGGATACCTTTAATAATGGTAATTAAGACTTTATTTAATTAACAAGTAGTATGAACATTTTACTGCCTCTCAGAATGAATAGTGCTAGAAACAAAGACAGCTTGGTAGCATTGGAAGCAATAGATTTTGCTAAAATAACTGCATGCGACTTTGCAGACTTGTTGAGGGTATGTGAGAAAGTGTGCAGAAGAGAAATCAGAAGATTTTGGAAAAAAAACCACACAAAATCTTTGTGCCTGTATAATGGTCCTCAGAGTGTTGTTCTCGTCAAATCCTTTCCCAATGTTTGGGGTTTTTTTTGTGAGCTAAAGTCGCTCTTGCTGTTTTAGATGTATTTTATTGGCTGTATTTTTAGAATATATTGATGATTTCTAGTTAGAATAGCTTTTGATTTACCATCTTAAAATGATAATCAGTGGTCAAAAACCCTCTTCATTGTTCACTGAGAGTGAAATGAAAATAACTTCAAACACACTGTAGCTGTGGAAAGAAAATTACATCACTTCTAGGGGATAATATAGTCTTTTACAATAAGTTTCCATATTTGTAGAAATATCTCTTACTGAATTACCATTCTTTATTCTTGTATTCTACCACAATCCCCTAAGACATTTAAATTGCATTGCAGTTACGGGCAGTGGCTACCAGAATAGGTGGAAGAAACCACCTGTCTGAGTACTGCATTGCACTGGAAGTTCCCTGAAGGGCTGGAAGTCATGCTAGTGAGAAACTCTAAACGATCTGGATTTTATTTCTCACGTTGCACAATGCTAGTTTTGATCTAAGTTAATATCTTCTTTCTTTCATTATTGTGGGAGTTGTAGAGTAGCATGTAAAAACACAACAACTAAAAGTCTCAGGGGACAGTGGTGAACTTTTAGTGCAATAGATTAAGTAATTTGGTGAGTTTTTCCTGCACAGTTGTGAAATTCAGGTTGAGACATGGCAAGTCAGCGCTGCAGCAGAGAGTGAGCTCCCATTTTTCTGCATCTGTCGGTGCAGGATGACTTCTGTCCTCACAGGAGCTGCATGCAGGTCAGTCACAGCAAAGACAAGTGGGCAGCATAGAATCATAGAATAACCAGGTTGGAATCATACACAAATACAATGGTTTTTAATTGTCTTAGGTCAGATCTTGAAGTTGTTTAGATAAAAAAGTCCTAGATTAAGAACCTTGCTCCTTAGTACTTGTAACGTATTAAGGCATGGACTGCAACCTTAGTCCTTGGTACACAGATTGACTGAGTAGCATTTTGTAATCAAAGGCAGGGCAGCCTAATCTCATCATCACAATTAGCAAACCAAGCTGATTAGTATAAGAGATTAATATTTCTGAAAATGCCTATATAATTAGCCCAGTGAAACTTGTTCTAGTTTGACTGAAGTTGTCATTTCATTACAAGGTTAGCTATGCTAGTGCAAATTTGAAAAGGACTCTTATGTGGGTTTAAACCTCTCTCAAAAGTGAATTAGCTTGCACTGGCACATGTTCAGATGCAAGCTAACCAGGTTACTTTCTATTGACCCACATGAGAGCGTCTGGTTTAATTAAATTGGCTTGTACCGGTTGAATTGCACTGATTCTGAGATAAGGTAGCGGACCCTCTGTAAGTTAAGAAGATTTTCACCTACTATGGGTGACCTCTATGTTCAGCTGCTGTCTCTGCATCTTCTGTAGACATTCTTATCTTGCCCTGGTAACAGAACACCATTGCAGTCTCAGCAGCTTGGAGACCAGCACTGGTTAAAAAGTCTGCCCAAGAGATACAGTCACAGGCTAGTGTAAGTCTCCCTGGCTAAGCAATATCCATACTGCCTTGACTGAGTCACAAAGCACTTTTGGCAAAGGAGCACAATGAATCCTTGCAGCATGCTGATGGTGCAGACAGTGCTGTGAAGACTCCCAGCTGCATTGATAGAGCAGGCAGGGCAAGGAGCCTCCTCCCAGAGAGATGTACCATTACATTCCACAGTTGCATTTGTGATTTGGAGTGTGACAAGTATTTTATCCTCTGACCATGCAGTGCATGAGTGTCCACAATTCAGACTTGCTTCTGTCATGCATCAGGAGCCACCGTATGGGGAGCAGGGAATGAGAAGAACTCTAAACTTTCCCCTGAAAGACAGATGGCATCTGAAGCCCCAGCAAATGGCTCTGCACATGGAAGTGAAGTAAATCACTTGTTCCCAAGCAGTGTGATTCAAGCTGAGTAGTGTGAATGTTTCATACAAGGAAGCTGATTTCCTTTTAATTGATTTTTTTTTTGGCCATTCTTTTTGACGAGAGAGTTTAGCAGAGTTTAAGAAGATCTTTGACCTTGTGCTTCCATTTCCTGACACCTCTGCAGGATTTAGTCAGTTCTGATCACTGTGAAAGCAAAACAACAGAGATGCAATGAGACAAAGATTAGAAAGAATTTGAAAGTTAGGTGAAACATTTAATATTTTCATGTGGATTAATTTTTCCTGATATTTTCCTTATTTTTCAACCAGCTCTCTGTATAAAGCCTCATCATCTTTCAAAAAATATTCCTAAATAATAAGTCAAAATAGAACTACAAAACAAATAGTGAGTATGGTTTACTGGAAGTAGTCACATACCAGATACACACATGGCCAGATCTGGCATACAGTAAATTTTGTGTGTATGCAAAAGGAATTTATTGGGTTTGGTCAGTTTTTCTAGAATTATTAGGCATCCTGCAAGAAGCCTGGTCTGTCAAAAAGATTTAAGAGAAGCACCACCTGAACGTGTTGTCAAGGAGTTAATCATGATGTATTCTACTGTAAGTTAAGTACTATGCAATTTAGCTTCATAAACATACTCAAATGAAAAATTCTATATTCCTCTAGTACGTAATTTTCCATTCATCTTTTCTAACATAAGACATATGTCTCTTCACATAGGTAGCATCATGATTATATATCATTGTTTCATGTATATGGGAAGGAACTTTACTGAAGACCTTGGGGCAAGTTCTCACAAAGCTGAAACTGGCACAAGTACACTCACTAGAAAAGGTGTGTCAGTCAACAGGAGGAAAATATGATTGAAAGAAAAATGTGTTAATGCTTTACACTAATGGTTATGAAATTATATGCATGAAATAAGATGAGTACTTTGGGTAATTAGGAATGAGGGGAAGTATGGGTTTTGTGTCAGACTAGACTGAGAATTGAATAAATTACTCTTGTGTTTAATAGACATGTCAGTTAATTAGCCAAAGTGATGACTAAGGATTTACCTATGGATTCACCTCTTTGATTTCAGGAATCAATGCAATGTTAACTCTTAAAAGCTTTGAAGTGAACAGCATTGTTCACTGGTACTGTCTTTCACTATTTTTATTTATATGTTGTAGCTACAGGAATAGAGTTGAAAAGCGATAGATCTGGAAAACTGCACCGAAACTTGATTGTGAGAGGGTGCCTTCCCCTCCCCGCTCCGATATTTGTAGTGTAAGCACAAAGGCTCTTTATCCATGATGCAGTGAAAAATACAGTTTAAATCTTTACAGGGAACAGAGAAACCAGTGATCTCCCTAAACAGCCAAATGCAAAACCAGGGAGCAAAAAATAGGGCTCTATTTGACTAAAGTAATTTTAATCTTTTTCAAAGGACAGAAATTTGTACATATATACTCATAAGCAAATGAGATGCTTTGATTTTGACAAAATCATCCATTTATAATGTTTTTCATCAAAGAAAACAGTTTCTAGAGATGTAAAATATTTAATTTTCAACAGAAAAAGCAAAACTCCCCAAAACAATGTGTAGTATCCTTTAACTCCATTTTTTTCCTTATTCTTTATAAGAAATTCCCTTCCTATTGATTAAGACAGATTGTGCTAATGGTGATTCCTCTATTGAACCTAGTTTTAAAACCACAGATGAATTTTAGTTTCCCATCAGTAATTGAGGGCCTTATTCACATAGCATAGCGACGGCTGCCAGTGCTGAACAAGGTTAATAGGATCCCATATTGAGGACTTTATTGAATAAGGTAGCAGTCATTGCTTGGAAGCTGTTGAAAGATGACTAGCTGCCACTGAAAAAGTCATCATGGTTTTGCATATGTGACTGCTGTGAGTTAATTTCTGTACTACTGCTACTGTGTGAACTCCTGAGTACATCTGATCTGCTTGTCTTATAAGCTGGAATATAATCGTGCACACAGCACACACTTTACATGTCTCTTGTTTGAACAGCAGCCTTTGTAGACAATGGCATGCCAGCCCCTTACCACCTGCAGAATGGATATATGAAGATGCTTTTTTCCCCAATTTGGGTTTTTCTGATGTGTTTCACTATATTTTTTAATAGTGCCTGTTTGCCCTGCACATTGAAAGAAATCTTTGTGTTGTTCTTTCACTTGAGGAGAGGGAAATCTAAAGTAAAGGATGATATTACTGTGGAGCTCCCAGTTTGTCAGGGAGCCTCCTCAGCAAATGTGATATTTTGAGGTACTTTAAAATTTTTGTCCTTTTGAATTAAGTAGATGTCAAATTGAGAACACACAGTTAAATCCAATATGCTCTTTCTGTGTGCAACAAATCCCTTCTACTGTTATCATGGATGGCTGCATAAGAATAATAATAAAATTAAATAAAATTAAAGGGAAATGTGTAAGAATATGAAGTTGAGTAACATCATCACCTGAGTCTTCTAAGTTCAAAGTTGCATTGACTTATTCGAACAACTAAGATCTTTTAGTTCTGCAACAGATAACAACAATTTTGCCTCTTCTTCATGCCACAGAGCACCGAGTTTCATGCTCTGCCACAAGACTGTCTGTGGGATACATGGTGGAAGTGAATCACAGGGGAAGTTTTTTTTTCCTCTTGGGTATAACACTGCCATTTGTTTAAACAGATGGCAAAAGGGATTAAATCACGTGGCAGTTTGATACCAAAGTGAAAAATATGTCATTACATGTAATCTGCAATTAGTATATTTCAAGTAACACTTGCTTTTCAGCACTGCAGTGCTAGGGTTTTGTAGTTCTGTTACAATTTTCTCATCTCAAAATACTTATTCTCATTTCTGAATGCAACCACAGTAGATGCAGCAATATTACATAACCTTTTAATTAAGGCAGTTAATTATGTTCTGGTTTTATTTTGTACTCTAATATAAGTACAGAATTTCCTGTGTAATGTATACTTGATTTATTCCTTCTAATATCTTCTCATTTAAAGCTCATTCATTAGGAGGGAAGTATAAAATCATACGCATCTTTAAGTTGATGGATGAAGTGAAAGAGATAGTAAATTCCTGTCTTTTGAGATACCACTGGTGTTGGTATATATCTGCACACCATATTCAGAGCTTCATTGCCTCTAGACTTCTTAAACAACAAGAAGATGATGGCCAAATCTTTCTAATTTTCTTAATATTTACAGTTCCAGCAACTTCAGTGCAGTGTTTTTTAACAGGTGAAATTACTGGCATCAATGAAACTGGAACGGTTTGGACCTTGTCTCTTGCACACAGATTTATTATTTACTTGAGTAAGTTTTTTTGCAATAGATGTAGATTTCAGGGAAGTGAAAGGAGGGAAAGGAGCGTGTTTCAAAGCAGATGACCCTGTCCAAGGGAGTCTTCTGCCAGACTACTGGTTTGTAGTGACAAACCTACAGCTCAGGATTGTGAAGAGCTGTGACTTTGGCACCAAGACCGCAGGGGAAGAGGTGATGTCTCAAGAAAAGCAGTCAGAAAACACGACTCTTGCTCATTATTGTTTGATGTCAGGAAGATACCTTGGGAGGTCCATGTTTTCCTCACATAATGTGATCTGTGGGTGGAGACGTGGTTGCATACCCTGCGTTAGTACATCACAGATGTTTTGTATATGTTTTGTTATGGAGTTAGAGCCTGAATTTGGTGCACAAGTATGAATAAATAATGCATCGTAGTGGCTGGGAGAAGCTGTTTATGGATGATCAAATTTTGCAAGATACTGAGTATGCAAACACACCCTGTAAAATCATGTGGCTGAATCACCAAGTGTATTCGTCTGGCTTATTTTGAATCTCATTTTAATTATTTAGTATAGTACTTTACATATTCCAGGAAATAGCCTGTAGCATGTTGTGTAAAACTGATGAAGTCTTAGTAATATGAAACCTCCTCAGCAGCATCTGCTGTTAAATATTTATTGAGAAACTGGGGAACATTGTCTGTCTTTTACTGGAATTCATCACAGCAGCACCTGATTAGTGGTACTTAGGGGCATGATTTAGGGATTGGTGGGAATGGTTGGACTCGACGATCCGATGGGTCTCTTCCAACCTGGTTATTCTGTGATTCTGTGATTCTGTGATTACCGTCCACATGTATTATATTGGCTCTAGCCAAACTGCTAGAGGAGACTTTATGGAGGATCTTGTTCTGCCTCCCTTGATGCTATAGAAACCTTTCCTTTGTGAGTAATTTTTTGGTGGGGCAGTAGAGGGGAGGAGCCTTTGTGCTAATATTGAAGTTTTTTTCTAGTTTGATGAAATAAGGCAGCTTCCAACAGTCACCTGCCCAGATTCCTTGAATGTTTCTTAAAAACTGGAACATAAGTGATAGGAAAATAAATGTGATTTGGCTGTATTTGTTTAGGGTCTGCCACAGAAAAATCAAAGAAACTCATGTGACTCAATAGTCGTTGACTATACTCTGTATTGAAGAATACATGACAGATAGGGAAACTAGTATATTTGGTAAGGATGATTTTTTTTTTTAATTGATGCTGAGATTTGCAGGATAGTTGTTGCTGACAGAAGAATTGCAGAGAAGCTGTCTTCTATGCAGGGAACTTCATACAGCATAGCAGCAATGGAAGAGGGATGAAGATCCTAGGAAAAGCTTCTGCATTAAAGACGGGCAATTTTGGACTAAAGGTGAAATTGATGTTTTAAAATATAGCATTACTTCTGTTCTGGGGAAGTGACCTGATCTCTGGAGTGGTGGGATGGGACTGGTGCAGAGCTGCAGCACATGAAGTGAGAGTGTGAGAAAGCACTGGAGGGAGATGGACCAAACTCTACAGAGCCAGGGTCTACACAGGTGCAGCTGCGAGACTAGAGACAAAGAAAATTTGTGGTAAAGGCAAGGCAGAAGGAGGTGGTGATGAATTCAGGCCTAAAGGTTATACCAGTGTTGCCCATAGTTGAGACAAGTGGGAGCAGAAAGTAAAGTGGATTCAAGTACGTTCTGTGCACCCAAGGAAAGCACTTCACTGAAGGGATGAAGGCACATGCTTGTTTGATAATTGTGGTTTTTTTCTGGCTTTGATGTACAGTTTTCCCTTTAGCTTTTATGCAAACTGTTTTCACGGCAGTTAAATGTTCACAGACCATTTAGCGAAACATGAAAAAGGGCATCCACTTCAAAATATTGGATCTGATCCTGAAACTTCCTGTGCTTATGATTCAAAACCTGGGGAATGTGCAACTTTTTAATTTTTGCTGAGTTTTTTCATGACTGCAAGAAGAAAACAACCGTGCATGTACATCCTGCCAGCCACACTAAAACTGGGTAGAAATGGCTGTGCTACTACTCAAAATGCATTTCAAAAATTAGCGACTATTTGCCTGTGTTTTGACCTCAGGGAAGAAGTGTCTCTGTGACTATCAGGGGAGAGGCTTCCCTCAGATGCTCATTCTTACAACAATGCCCATATTTTTTTCCTGCATTAATCAATAAGCAGAAGCTTATATTGAAGGACAGGATTAGTGTGTAATTGATTTGAAACAGGTTCTTTGCCTTAATTTTTGCTTATGCAGCAGTTCTGCTGTTGGCTTAGTAGTCCTCTGCCACTTTGAGTTTTGATCTTGTCAGCTTTTATAAGTAAGAAGTGAAGGATCTGATCTATTGTTGGGAAACACCATATAAATCTGAGGTGTTTAGGAGGAGACTTGAGAGTGTTTTATAAGTGACCTCCACTTTTTGTAAAAGAGTTGTGCCTTTCTGCTACTCAAATAAACATTGCTGAAGCCCAGCGCAAACACCTTTGTGTTGCACCTTAAAGACAGGCCAAAAGCTGGGGACAAACCCAGTAGTTTGATTTAATGTTTATTTCAAAGCAAAATTGTAGTTTTTAAAAAGCCACCCCAAACCATCCATAAAATATGAAGCAAAGTTAATCAGCACAGTAATATGTGTCTGTGGTAACAGAAAGCTCAAAAGAATAGTTTTGATGTGTAAATGTCCCCTTTTATTTAAAAGGGAGTGAACTCATGTGCCAGAGATGCTATTTTTTTAGAGTTAATGCCGTTTCACTTTTCAGGAAGGAATGGAGAGGAAGCTTCACTGCAATGTTTTATCTTTAGTGGGCAAATTAGTGCAGTGGGCAAGTGAGGTGTGAGGATATGCTGTGCAATGGCAGAAAGGAGGGTTGATTTCATTGTCTGCCGAGTCTTTGGAAATGGGTTTGTAACTTTACGGGATTTCAGTTTCTCCAGCAAACTTTCAAGCAGAAATGTTACCTACTGAACAAAGCTTCTTTTGACTTCAGCCTGCTGGCCAAATCTCTCTTCGGCAGATTATGGGGAAGGGGAAAAACAGTTGCAGCACACTTCAGGTACTCACACATTAGAAAACCAACTGAAAGGGCTGAAGGAGTTCCCCTGTGTTTCCCTGCTGCTGGTGTCAGCAGATAGATGAGTTGGTGAGTTGCCCCTGCCCCTGGAGAGGTAGCCTGTGTTGGGTGGAGCAGTGGCCCTGTGCTGGCAGCTGGTCCCGTTCCTTGTGATCCTTTGTAGGAAGGGTGTTCTTGGGGTTTTATGGTTATTTTCTCTTGATCATTTGAGTGCAGCTGTGTTTAATGAGCTGGAAAAGAAGTAGGTCAATAAAACATGTGTTCATTGTTAGCAGAATACCTGTTGGACCATGTGTGTGTCTGTAATTGACCGTCTAAAGCTTCAAAGCTTAGCACAAAGACAATTTAATAGGGAATTCATACCTAAATAAATTAATGTTAAGCAGAAGCAGACAGCTGGCAAGCAGAATGCCCTGCCAAGGTGAGCCTGTGGGTATTTAATGCACAGACAAGTTAAGATTTCAAGTCAGATTCATTTTTAAGTCTCTTATTGATTTGCATAAAACCCAGCATGCTAAAAAAAACTCCAGAAGCTGTGTGCCTTAAAGTCAACAGAACTGATAGCATAGGTATGTAAGCAGTTTAAAATTATAAATTATTTCAACTTAGGGACACACTATGAACTTGTTGTTAAGGTTGGATCACTGGCAGTGTCTGAGCTTGAGATGTTCTTAAAATCTTTTCTTTGATAGCACCAGTGTTAGAAATAGTGTGTTTACTGGTATTTAACAAAAAAAAAGGACAATTGCATCATCACATGACTCCAGAACCTGGAGCTTTAAGACAAGTATCAAATTAATGAGTTGGACCTGTTATGGAGCTTTATGATAAAGCAGTTTTGGTGGAATAAATTAAATTTTGTCTTAGTGAAGAACTGGATCCAAATTTTCTAGACCAGACTTCTCTGAAGAATTATGAGGCAAAACCTGAAAACTGAGTTGCGTTGTTCTTCCTAAGCCTACAATGAAACAAAGAATCATGACATTTGCAGTAATTTTACTATGATCAAAAATCCAAAGTACAGACGTGAAGAAGAATCATGTTGCAGACCTCACTCATGATAGACTTTGAATTCTTTCTGTGCCCTGTCTTGTAACAAAAAAAAGCACCAAAAGCTCATGAGAGTAATTACTGGAGGATCTGTTACAATCTAATTGCTCATCTGCTTTTTGTGAAAAGACCTCTTGTTCGTGAAGGTGCTTGTTACCTAAGAAATGCAGCTGCTGCTTTTTCACGGGGTTGAGCTGGTTAAAACTAAGCAGTATTAAAGTTCTCAGATTGATTTCCTGCCTTATTTAGTCTGCTGGGAAATGGCTAAGGCGCCTCTTTCCTTGACAGCTTCAGGGTCAAAATATTTTTCCCAGTGTTTTTCTGAGACCTGGTACCAAATTCAGTTCCCACTGTGAAATCACATTTACTGTGGTGCAAAGGCCCAGTTTCTTGATGGTATTTGAGATCTTGACTCCCGGTGAAATTGCTGTGAATTCTTCTCAGATCCTAAAAGCTTACAGTTGCCTTCCTATACGAAGTGGTCTGAACTGTCACAGAAGCGTCCCTGGCTGAAGGGCTGCCCTGACCCAGCAGCAGGTCCAGTGCTGCTGAGTGATGTTCCTTCTCTGCTACCAACCATCAGCTCCATAGACAACAGAACCTGTGATATGCAAAATCCGTGGCAAGCTGGGAAAGTCTTAGTAGACACTAAAAACTGTGATGGAACCAGATCATGCCTTTCACAGGGAGGAAAGGGAAGAGAGGCTGAGGTGCCTGGAGTTCCCTGGGGAATCTGCCGTAGCTGATAAATCTGCATGGAAACCACCAGAAGCATCATTAGGGACACAGAGGTGCCGTGGGATTTGCCGATGGGGACTTTCAGTGGACCTCATGGGAGTTAGGCTGCTATTTATTTTGCTATTGAAATGTAAAGGCAAATGAGAGCCTGTTACCCTTGAGTTCCTTTGAATATCCCGGACCCGGTAGACGTAGCACTGATTTGTAGGTGTCTGCTTGTGTTTTGCATTATACATGAGCGCCGGTGGGGGGATTAAATACAGCACCTCTGCCATTTCAGATAGCTTGGTCTGAAGTTGATGTGTCAGCTGTCAGTCCAGATGAACTCGGTATAAAAACCGGTACCAGTTATTATAAATAAATGCTAAACCCAGAACCTAACTGTGTATATTATTTTCAGAGATCTAATGGTTTTGAGTATTTTTAATGTTTGTTGCTAAAAGCGACATGAATCTCTCTTCATTTAGTAAAATTTTATTTTATAAAGAGGGCCAACGTGTGACACAGATCTCTGAAAGTCACTGCAAATTAATTCAGTGTGTATATCTAGTTTTGGAAAAATCCATGTGGCAGGTTCCCCCCAGACCTCCCATCCCTTTTCAGCTGGGAATGAAAAAATCTCTAAGTATCCAACCTAGCCTGACCTCAGACCTGACCCAACTTTGAGGAGGAGTTTGAACTGGAGGCCTCCTAAGATTCTTTCCAACTCGAATTATCCTGTGATGCTGTGAAATTGGAGTCAGAGCTAGAGCAGGAAAACTCAGGATTTTCTGTTAGAAACATAGAGACTTGAGATGGGTTTTTTTTTGCCTGCAGTGTTTCCTAAGTGCCTTGATAATGTCTTCCTGTCCTCCCCATAAGCATCACTGCAGGTGCTCCAGGCTTACCTGAAGAGCTCTGGTCCTTGGGGGAGAGAAACGAGGGGCTGAGGAGAAAATCTAAGGCATTTACTTGACGTGGAAGTGTTTACATCCTATGATAACAGATGGAAGATGAGAATCAGTGTGACTAATGAGTTGTTTACTTGGCTTTTGTATTCCACCCCCCTCCCCAGGAGCTTGGTGAGGGAGACAGGGAATGCCTGGGTTTTCTGAAATGGTCTCGGCTGAGATGAAAAGGAGAGAAAGCTGAACTTAAGTGTATTTTTTTGCTGTGGAGTAGCATTGCTGAGCTGAACAGGCTTAAGGGCCCCCAAAAGTTGACGTGCTGTCACAGATCACATGATACCTACCCTTCAGCCTCAAGCACATCCCTCTGCGCTGCAGAGTTTTTCCAGCCCAGCTTTGAAAGAGTGGATTTTTCTGCCTTGCTGTTCAGTTTTGTCTGAAGCATACATGGCGCAGCTCAGGCTCTGGCTCTGACTATTTAGGACAGTGCTACCTGGGAAAATAAATTTTGTCATAGGAGAAATAAATTTTGCCTAAATGAGAAGCAGTTAAAGGGTGTTTCAGTTCGCACATTAAAGTCCGGGGGGCCCTGGCTGCTGCAGAAGCAGGAGGGAGTGGGGATCTGGGAGACTCACAGAAGCCCCCGTGGAAGAGGCTGAGCTACCGCCCCTCTTTGTTAAAGCTTTGGGAATTTGGGAATATTTTCTGCACTTGTATAAAGGTAAAGGTGTAAATGAGAAGGAGGGAGGATGTGGCCGGTCACCTTCACTTGCCCTTTCTGTGCAAGGGGATGTAGAAGCGATGCGGGACAGAGCCCAGCCCAGGCGGGAGGGGGCAGGCAGTGACACTGGGGACACTTTCGGTGGGGACTGGTGATGTGGGTGCAGGTCTGGTGGGCACGCTCTTGAGCTGAGCACATCATCGCTCACCAGGATGGAGAGGAGCAGACGAAAGGATAAGTAAATGCGGAGTTTAAAGAAAGGGAATAACACAAAATTAATTTTTCTGGCTGATGTTGACAGGTGAGTTAAAATTACAACAAAGGAGGCTCATAAAAGGGTCCTTATTTACGTGGTTCTTGATCCATGGCAAGTTCTGACTGGCAGTCGTTAAGGCTACAGCCAATGGGCCTGGAGAAGAGCTGGGGATGTTCCCATTGGTGCCGTGGCTGCCGCCTTCCAGGAACAGCCCTCTTTGCCAGCCCTTCTCTGCCTTGCTGTCTGCACTGATAATTGTTTTTTTCCCCACCCCAGCCCCCATGCCTTCTTTTAATTTTTTTTTTTCTTTTTCCCTTTTTTGTTTTTGTGAGCATCCTCAGCTCTCAGTTCTTTAGTAGGGAGCAGCTGATGCTTTTAAGGTGGGTTCTGAAGGTTTCTTACCTGTTTTTTGGAAAGCATTTGAAGAGGAGGATTTCTCCCAGCATTCTGCTTCGGCTAAGGGCAGCCGCTTTCCTTGTGCTGCACTGGGGAGCTCTGGGGAGACTTCTTGGCAGTTGTCACTGCTCTGCATAACAGGAACTGGTCCTGAATGGTGAATGGTGGATTAGTCTTTTTTTCTTTTCTTCTCACTCTTCCTTCACTTGGGGCTGCTATTACCAATTCTGGCAGTTCTTCCACCCTCCCCAAGCAGCTGCCATCGGGGTGTGTCATGCTGCTGCCTGCAATACCAGCTGGTCTCCTGTCTTCACTGCTTCCAGCATGGCACCAGTCAGGGAGCCAGCAGGCATCCTCCCTGCTGACAAGCTGAGTGTATCTGCCCAGGGACACACTGTGCTTCTATTAGGCAGAGCCTGTGTTGAGTGCCACCAGAAGCACAGCCAAAACCAGTCCTTTCCCTCTTCAGCTGGATTAAACACAACCTTTCCAGCTCGAGTAGCCACTCATGACCCGAGTGGCAGCTGGGCTCTCGCCTCCTGGGTGCTCTCCTGCTGTTCAGGTTCTCTGGACGCAATAGTATTTAAATTAAAAAAGAATCAACCTAGCCATTACACAGCTAAACTAGTGATAAATTGTTTATTTCAGTAGTGACAGAATCTGATTTTGATTTGTTTTTCCAGAATACCTAGTTTCCACTGCTGAGCTCTGCTGCTTAGAGTTGTAACAGTTAATAAGAAATGGTTTGGAAACAGCTACTATTTTAATTGGTGAAGCAATTATTGTTTAGTTTTGGTGGTGGAAAATAACTACTTGTAAGGTATTTATCTTTTCTGGGTTTTTTCAAATTTGTAATTAGGCTTCTCCAATTATGTACTTCATAAACTTTGGAAACAGATCTTTCAAATAAGTGCTTAGTGCCTGGTATTCTTATGCACATAACTTTGTTAAGGTAAATAGACTCAAAGAACTTAAAAGTAGTATTAATGTGGGTAAACCCAGAAGTGTTCAGAGGCTGAAGGCCTTTCACTGGTAGGGTTCTTTTTAATATAAAGATAAAACTGAAGTATCCAGTTTCCATAAAGGAAAACAGACGTAGGATATTTCTGGTTTCTTCTGTTGCTGCAAAATTTAATCTTTTTCTAATATAACTATAAAAAATAATCAAGTGCAAAAGTAATCTTTAACAAAACAGGACTTTTCAAGTAAGCTAAGGAGTCAAATCCTGCTGTGTTACGTATTGCAATTAAGACTTAATCTGGATTTTCACCAAGACTTAAACGTGATCCTTTAAATCCAATCTAAAATAGTAGAAGAAAAGGAATTTGGGATTAATTTTCTTAACATCCTATGTCATCCCACTGTAACAGGCACTGTTTATGTATAAATACCTTGCCTCTGCCACTGATCTTGCAGTCTCAGCAGCAGGTATAACATCTGTGTGGTTTAAGCTGGGAGCTGAAGCCCCAAACCCTATCTACTCCCTCTAGCTGTGTGAATATCAAAGAGGATAAGAAGGCACTGAAGGCAGAGATATGATGTTTTTCCACATGCCCATCACATATTCATCTCCCACTGTTCCACACACCTTGTGGCAGTGTGAGCTCTGGCTTTGCAGGGTGCCAGCAAATTTGTTTTGCCTTAAACTCCTGCCTC
The DNA here is from genome assembly GCA_033459285.1 of Clamator glandarius. Taxonomy (NCBI): domain Eukaryota; kingdom Metazoa; phylum Chordata; class Aves; order Cuculiformes; family Cuculidae; genus Clamator; species Clamator glandarius. Next base: position 1,850,986 of record JAUNZM010000293.1, read on the forward strand.
AGTGAGCAAGACTGGTGAAAGCCACATGTGTCAGGGGAATGCCAGATGTGAGCAGGTGTCATTTTAAATTGCCACCAGTTAGAGTAACATGGTCTGTTGAATAACATCTCATTTATAATAGATTTTCATTGCACATGTGCGTAAGAACGGTTAGGGACCAGAGAGGGCATGAAATATGATTTTTACCCTGTGCATGAATGACCAAGGCTCAGAGGACTGCAGTACTGGGTTTGCTTGCATCACACATGCTGTGTGGGGTGTGCCATGCTCCCTTTCTTCTGCACAGTCCTTTTTGCAGTGGGAAGAATGAGAAGTTAACTACATTGATGTTGTCTGGTCTATTATTACTGTGAAAAGCATTGCAGCCTATCCATTGCAGACTGTTTTCTTCCCAAGGTATGAGGATACATGGTCCTTTGCTATGCAGCTTGCTTTATGGTAAAAATCACTTTGCAGAAATAAAGACAAAGAAAAGCCAACTACTAACTTACAGTCCCTGAAGGCCTGACTAGGGAGAAAATTCAAATGTGGTAGTTTTGGTTTTGTTTTTTTTTAAGCAGTGCATAGATCTTCACAAAAGCCTTCACAGCTCAAGACTGGGAAACAAATACCTGGTTCTCTGCATTTAGGGGAGAAAATTGGAAAGATAACAAATGAAGATCCTTCTGAAATACCTTGTTTGTGTTTGGGTGCAAGTATTATCTCCAAGTCACACCTAAAGGATTGAAACAAGAATAGAGCAGATAGTTTGTGCAAATAAACATAGATAAAGTGGGCAGAAAAAGCTGAATGGTTATACATCTTTTACAGACTCCAAATGCAAGTCAAGTAGACTTTTAACCGGGTTTACTCAATTGATTCTTATTCATCCATAGAAGGAAGCAAATAAAATTCTTTGTAATAATGGAAACTATTAGTTTTATGATTGTCTTATCACTATAAAGGTACTAATTATGTCCTGTATGTTTCCCTCCAGCCCAACTCTGGCAGTGTTTATGCCTTTCCATTATTGTGTGTCTAGTTAGTGAAGTATGGGTATAAATTTATTTCATAGTAAAACCAGCAACAGTGATCATCCCTTAGGTGACAGTGGACCAGATTCAGATTTTAATAAATTTAGGTAAGGTACGTGTCACCAGGCTGTAGTAGAATTGTAATGCTGCTGTGTCCTTTCTAGATAGATGCAGCAAGCTAATGAAAAAGTCAGAATTTACTCTTTATGGTGGTACAGTCATGTCAGATGCATTGTAACATGTCCTTCTCTTGTGTGTTACAGATCTGAATGCATCAGAGACCTGGGATCCCAAAACAAGCATTCCAGACCAGGAATCCATCCAGTCACCTCAGGTAGATGCACTGCTACTTAACCACCAGCCTGAGAGCCAGCAGGATGCAGAAAGTGGAGACAGAGTAGAAGAGAAGATTGTTTACCTCTGATGGCCTGTTTTCTAATCTTAATAGCACTTTGGAAATATAATTGTATTTGCTTTTCTGCATTTCTTTAGTTACTCTCTGTATGACCATATGGCTTTAAGGATAGTATTCAATATACAATGCAAGATTTTCCCCAAGATAAATATAACAATTAAGTTATTTTGAAGTCTTTGTTCTATGATCTTTAATTTATGACATGATTTCAAATGATTCACAAGAAACAATGGGTAGAAGAGGGGATGTAATATTTTGGAGTTGTAGAGATGCCACCAAGAGCTATGAAGGCTAGTGATTTTCTTTGAGTCCTCTTTTTACAAGGGCAAGCTAAGGGAATTTGGCATGCTATTTGAGATTTCAGGATATGGATTGGTAACTTAACTGTTCTGATATAATATGAGAAGACAGCCATGTAAGAATGATGGCTGTAGTCTTCACTGAACTGTGCTATGTACCGTTAGCTATCAGGTCATTTTCCTTATCCTCTGGCTCAGGAACTGCTCAGAAGAGGATGTTTTTCATGGTCTCAACTTAATTGCATAATTATAAGTGTTTGTTCATGTCAAAGTTAAGTCAAAGCTTATAATCATTTTGGTTCTAGTACCAGTTTCCATACAGAGATGCTGTAAATCAGTTTGTTATTGTGTCATAACTGTACCTCATTTCAGTTAATGCCTTTGTGCATGACAGCTTACAAGATGATAGCATCTCACCGGTCAATAAAAAGAAAGGGTAAAAACAGCAGACGTCTAGTTAACTGAACCCTCCTGAAACTTGGCTGCTTTCCCGTGTAGGTGCCAGCTAGCTTTCTGCTTTCAGGTTCACAGGATCATCTGTGCATTAGGCAGTAAGAGACCAGGACATTTTTTGTGCCGTTTTGTCTTTCAGAAATATTTGTACACTTCTACTGAATTGAATAAATGTTCTGTGCATTTCTTGGAAACTCTTTGATTTTATCGTCAGGTCCTCCAAAGTAGTTTGAAAACAGGAGGGAAGAAAACAAATCTCCTTGCCTGGTTCGCATTCTGCCCTCCTGCAGATGCACCTGCCTTGGTCCAGCACATCCAAGCTCCAGGCACCTCAGCTGCCAAAACCAAAGATGTGCCTATTTAAGCAGGCGTGGGCAGCCCTCTGAAATCTGTATAGCTTTTTGGCAAATTTCTGAAAAGCAAGACCAGTTTCTTGGGATGCAGCATGTCCTGGCATATGTGCAATACCCAGAGACCATCAGGACACTGGGAAAAACAGAGTAAATTTCTCCACAAATACTCTCTTTGCATTTTATTACACCTTCGCTGCAACATCTGGCACTGGTTAGTGTCAATCCAAGCTGCAGGATATCTAACTGCTATCCCATCCCAATATGGGAATTCCCATATAAGCATCTTGCACTGGGAGAGGAAGAAAGTATATGGCTTCTCTCATCAGTTTTAATTAAAGGTCTGAGAGTCAAAAAGCGGCTGGCCAGGGCCACAGCTGTTGTGCAAATTCCTTGAGTCAAGAGAGCACCTGATGTTGCTCACCTGTGTTTACAGTAACACTGGCACTCATGGAAGGCAAAGGCAGGAAACAGGTGGCCGCTAGATTTAGGTATTTTAATTGTAGAAAATGTTTAAACTATAGGCCAGCATAGTCTCAGCAGGTGCTCTTTGTAACAAGACGTATTATGCACCCCTGAACTATTTCCATTATTTATGTATTTCTTAGTGCTTAAAAGAATTTAAATGCAGCCTGAATGAGACTCAGCCATTTAAGCAGGCTGCATTTTCAGTCGTTGTCGGGCATATATTAATGATTTGTCTTGTTTTTGAATTAGAGAAATATATTTAGAAGTTCTCCCTTTCACCTTTGTTATATTATTTTGAAGTGGGGTTATTTGGAAGGCCTTTTGTTTTTATATTTAATTCATGCCTTTTTTTGTTTCATGCATCTCAAGGTATCTTCCCTCTGAAAGCTCAAAATGGAATTTATTCATTCATTTCCATGTTTAAATTAAAGAAGCAGTTTATGTACTGCAAATCTCCATTGCACCTAGCTGGGCTTTCCCTTTGGTTTTCCATTTTTTAACTTTTGTTCATCATCTAGCAAAGTGGGGGTTTTTTTACTGTAATACCTAGATTTTGTCCAACATTTTCGTCTTAATGTTGTACGCTAGTAAAGCTGTCATATCTAAGAACTTTGAGAGATTTTTGAGGGAAACTTGCAACAAAGCATTTTTTCAGCAAATATATAAAAACAGTAAAGAAAGAATCCACGAAGTAGTCAAGCTTACAGTGGGCTGGATCCAGGACCTTGGATTAATGCATTCAGCCATATACAGAATGAGGACAGAATAAAGCTAATGCTTCACTTGGCTGGTGTTCATTGTATTGAGGTAAGCAACACACTCAGCTGCATTTTTAGAAGGTTTTTCACAAAGCTGATCCATGTAATTTTCAAATTACTGAATTAAGTACAGATTAGGTTTTTAGCAAAATTGCCCGAAGATTGTTTACTAAAGTGGTTCTTTAAAAAAATCTGTTAATGTTTGCCATGTGAATAACATGAATCATTGTACTTAGCGTTCCTTGTGGGCTGCATTAGTTTATATGCCACCCATTTAGGTTTTTCACTGTTTCTTAATCAAGTAGGTACAAATTCTGTAGTAATATGCCACAGCACTGGTAAAATTGTGTTCACGGTGGTATTCATTGAGAGAATAAAAGCAAACAGGCTGTGCTGTAGTAAGTAGCATGTACAGCTTGCTCTGACTGGACTTTGAAATCAAAGGAGAGTTACTGATGAGGCAGTTTTCCTCATGCTTTTGATGACAATTGGGGAATTGGCATGACTGGTTGGATACTTTCTAATGAATATTCTGTTTGAAAATAATTCCATCACCAAATCCTTCACTGTGCCCAGTTTCTATTACAGAGGTAGAAACAGCATAGGTTGTGGGGCATTAGCATACTTTTACTGGCTGGATGTTTGCTTTTTCTTATGGAATTGCACTTGCTTTGTGACTTTTTTTTGCCAAGTTAAATAGATATATTTGATGTTTTTTCATCCTTTGTAGAGATCTGTATATAGAAGCACTGCAGAAGTAGTTGTGAGTATTTTTGATAATCGTAGTCATAAGGACAGCTACATGTTAACCTCCAAAAAGGTTTTCTTCTCTCGCTTGCTGCCAGGTTCTGAGATAAGACTGTCAGGATGGCCTGAATTTAATGGCTTACTTTTTGTATAAAGGCTCCTTTTGGCATGCTGATGTGAAACCAGTCTAATTTCTTTGATATAAAGGAAAATCCTCTAAGGATAACGTTGCTGTCATTAATCTGAAGTGTTCTCATTAATGCAGCCCTTTGCTCTGCAAAAATGAATCAAACAATAGACTAATAGACTTATATGGGGAACCACCAAAGACTAAGAGGATTGTGGAGAAACTTGCAAGTGTTTTTTGGGCAATGGTAGTGAAGTGGTTCAGGTACATCATCTGAAAATGCCAATATTTTTCACTGACATCTACAGCTGTGTTGGCAGCAACCCTATTCAGGCCAGTAGTTGGCTTCCAAATTCCCAGGGAGCCATTTCCAGCCTTGGGATCAGCTATGCAGAAGTTTTTTCCTCTTCTGACTTGCTAAGGATCTTCCCACACCTTACATGAAAGAGTTCTTCCACAGGGAGGCCTGCAGCACCCACCGAATTCTGAGACTGGCTTTTAAATTGTCCTGGGTGGAGACCACACATATCAAGGAGGAGAAACGAGAAAGATATAGAGAAGGCAGGAAGACTGTCCCCTATCATGTTTTATAGGCTCCTTCATGAAACAAGTTTGTTCATTTGGAGAAAAAAAAATCAGTAATTATCACACTGCTTATTGTTTGTTAGACTGATAATCTGAAAACTAGTTAGATGCCATGTTTTTTAAATCCATTGCCAGATGGAGTGAGATTCAGATATTTATGAAGTTGACAGTGGAGCATGCAAGTTGAAGCAAAGTATTTCTGCTATGGATGCTGCTTAACTAACTTTCTTATCAGCTTTCTGTAGAATTGCTGAACCAAGCTTGCAGAAGATAAGCAGAGTTATGAACCTTTCACTAACCCAGGTCACCACTGTTAACAACAAAGCCCTGCATGGATGAGAAACCCCATGAACTGAAGGCAGCTTGTCAAGACTAGCAGGGGTTCCTTGCCCTCCTAAGGAAATGGACGAACAGGACACCAGCATTTGCTACGTTCAGCTCATTGAGGATGCTCAGGTCAAACTGTAGATCTGCTTGTGCTCCTCTTGAGTAGTGCAATAAACATGAGAAATAGGTGTTGCTCCTGGTTAAAGTAATGCCTCATTTGAAATTAAAGTTTTCCTCTTCTCCTATGCTGAATGAATGATACAACAAACCGCTATAGGTCAATTATAGACTCATCAAACCAAGCCAAATCCAGATATAAAGGCAGCCAAGAGGACAAAAATAGCTTTAATAGTGCTGACCAAGCATCTCCTACTTTCAGTTAGTGGAGGTTAACTATTCTCATCCTCTGGGGCCTCTCTCCAGCTTTTGATGTTGTTGACTATGAGCGACTGATGTCTCTTATGTGCAGAGAGCAACGTTTCAGAGTGATGTACTCACATTGTCAGTTAAAAAGAAAACATTGAAAGGAGCAAAATTACCTCTCTGCTGATGTTACTTTCATTTGTAGAGTCCCACAGGACCAGATATGGTCTGATTTTAAACTTGCTGCCACCAGGTGAACTGATGAGGGTGCACGGACTTCGTAAAGTTATCTTTAAGTGCCTGATATTGAATAATATGAAACCAACTTCTATCTCAGTGAAGGCTGGACAGTGTCAATGGACAATGTCAATACTGCAAGTGAAGGAAGGATACTGAGATGTGGTTTCCTTTGAAGCATGTGTCAAATAATATACTTTGAGATCTAGCATTGCTTCTAGGTCCCCTGTGGACAGAAAGAGCTTGCATATAGCTGTATCTGTGACTAAGATTCCCTTCATTCTTCCATGTGGCTTGAAGACCTTATCCCACCATGGAAATGACGATAATTTGAAATCTAGGCTGGAGCCAGGCAAAATGTCTGGGCAGTAGTCACGAGATTGTAGGAAATCCTGTTGCTGCTGTTGAATACTGTAGAACAAGTCTTAAGCACATCAGTCTACTTTCCATTTGATGCTCAGGCTTTCTGTAGGAAGATTTATCAGGATAATTTTCTTTAGTGTTAAGTCCTCAGGGAACATCTAGAGCTCTAGACTAGAAGGCATGGTTGATATTTTTCTATGTCTGGTGCAACAGAATATTTTACCCTCCTGTGAAACTTGGGGTAGAGGAGGTGAAGCTTTCTTGTGGCTAATTCACAAGTGGGTACTGAAGTCCCTGAGAAGCTACCATGCTTGCTAATGTTGCAGGTGTGCTACCAGCCATGTTCCTCTTGATGGCCCTTAACGGGAATGGTGGGTGCAGAGGGAAAGGTTCCAACCCTGGAGTTGGTCCATGGCTGTCAGCCTGAGGGTGCTGGCAGCTTGGTAATTCAGAAAACCTACCTGTGGGAAGATGAAGTTTCCACTGATGCCACAGGTTGTGCTGTGAGCTGGGTGCATATTCAACCCTGCTGTGCCACATATTGGAGTTGGGGAGAGCCTGTGAATTCGTCAGGTCAGCCACTGGTCTGGCTCTATCCCTGCTCTCATCCCACTGGTATCTATCTTGAGGCTAGTTGTGAGTGGGTTGTGGAAGGTGGCTTACAGCCCCGGAAAACTGCTCTTGGCGTGTAAAATGAATGCTGAGCACTGAATGGCATTTCACAGTATGAAGTAATTGTTGACAAAGGGTACGGCATGTTAGCTGTGTTACTTGAAATCTCAGTTTGCACAAGAGAAATGATTCAATTTATAATTCTGACTCCAGCTGTTCTTGTTTGATTTAGAGCAAAATTCTTCAAAGAGATGCAGATAACACTTTTCAAGGACACATCAATATTACATGACACCACCAAAAAGAAGGGAAGAAGATTAATATATTGGTAAGCAGTCAGTCACTTGGGCTTGTCCTGTAGGTAGGGCTGTGCTGTATTCTCATGAACTAAAACCACAGGCGATGGCTGGGACTCCAACATGGTTCTCAAATATTATGAACATGAATAAGGATGGCTTACAAAATCCAAACTCAAAATATTCTTCCTTCTGGGAAATGTGGAGCTGAGAACAGCTGGGTAACTGAAATTCCCTAGAATGCAGTTCTTCCGTCTATGATTTCAATTAAATGTGACTCAATTAGTGCTCACCACTTAATTTCCCGTTTGCCTTCTGATAAGCAGAAACATTTCCCTAAATGTTGCTAATATGTTTCCAACCTATTATTTCTGCAACTTCTGTCAGTGATTACAGGTTAATTACAGAGATGGACATGAACATAAAAGATATCTGAAGGCTGGCAGATATTTGGAACATGCAGACCTGATTTCAAGCTTGAAAGATTCAGGCACTTCAACATGGTGTTTTTCAAACTCAGACTATGAACAGTCAGGCAAAATGATATGGACTAAAAAATGAGTAACTAGGGAATTAAACAGCACAAGAAATAGTGGAAACCATGTCTTCTTTACAGTTTTCAGGCAGCCACTGGTGAAAATACATGTATGCATTCTGTGGAATTACATTATTATAACAATAATTTCTTACTATTTGATTGGAGGTTTTGTTAACTGGGGTATTGTATGTCATTAAATTACTGGATAACTCTAATACTGAACGTAAAGCTGCATAGGAAGGACTGGGTTTAATATGATGCAAGAGATCCCTGCCAGGTAGTAGGAAGGATCATATCTGTCCATGGAAAGATTTTCATGGACTGAGGATCCAGAACTGGCAGAAGAGGAATGCGAGATTGCACTGTCTATTCCTGCCAGAGCTGCTGAACACTCCTGGAGGTGCTAAGTCTTGCCTCTAGCTTTGTTGCTACACTGTGATTGACCCCCCCAGCACAAAACAAGGATGCTCTGGATCCTTCCATTAGGCATTGGCCAAGGCTTTTCTTCCCAAGGCCAGAGGTGGCAGCATGTGGGGAGCTGGTCCGCAAGCCTGGCTCATGGAGGTGAGGATGGTTTCCCAATGCTGCCAGTATCCCCTCTGTGCTAAAATGGTGATTTCTTCTGTAATTTAGCGTATGTGTGCTATACATAATACACAAACAGCTTCTTATGTATTTGGTGTTATCTGTTACACTGCCATTTCAGCTACTGTTAAAAAGGCATTTGGCAAAGGTATGAAGTAGTGCCTTCTGAAATGCAACAACTCTGTGAAAATTTGAAATTCATTTAAATTGTTATAAAGCAAGAAGGGTCAAGTATGGTTATAATAACTAACAACATGTGTGTTGCTTAATCTTCAAAGCAAGTTGTACTTTTAGAGGTCCATAATTTACTCAGTAAATATTGTTCCACTTACTTCAAAAGGAAGCAGTAATTAGATTATCCGTGGACTCAGATTAACATTTAATTTGTACATACCTTCAGAATAACATAGTTGTCTGCATACAATAGCAAAATAATTCTTTTCAGCTCTGTGTGTTTGCTTTCAGTGTTTAAAGTTGTAATTTAATACCTAGAGGTAAGATATGGCAACATATGAGATGCAAACATTCATAAGTTTTCCAAGCCAACGTTCCCTCCACCCACTTGGTGTGCATGGTCATGGCCTGAAGCTGCCTACTCCCTTCCTCCTCACCCACTGTTATACCCTTCTTGAGTCACTTGTAATTTTTGTTTGTATTTTCTGTTGTTGTTGTTGTTTGGTAGGTTTTGGGTTTTTTTTTTAACATGGCGATAATTGTGCATTTATAGGATTATAATTGGTGGGTGTATTCTGGCCCCATACAACCCCTACTCAAGCCTCAACAAGGGACCCTGAACTCAGGGTACAAAGGTCCTTAGCCAGGCCCTTCCCACAGCAGTCCCTGAGGAAGAGGCTTGCTAAGCATGTGCAAGGTGGAAAACAGCAGAGACGGCTCGTGCTTCGCAATTTGAGGCTGGCCTGAGAGGTTTTTCCCAAACAGCCTTCTAGTGCCATGCTGGCTATGGGAGAGGCTGGGTTGGCAATGGGTTGCTTCTGACTTTTGGTCATCAGGATTGCCTTTGCTAGGGACTGAGATAAGCTTTTTCATTCCTGGGGTGCAGGTGTTCCTGCTACCCAGTTGGCAGAGCAGCCTGACACCATGGTGATGGAGTCATTCATTCTGGTGCCTTGTTCAACATATCTAGAGAGGGTGCAGCTGAAAACCAAGAATGGAGGTCCATTGCCCACCCAAAAACTGAAATAAGCAGCTCTTCCATTAGCTGTAACAGCCACTGTTACTACAGTCTTCATTAAGATTTAAATAATGTGGTTCATACCTTGCCAAATCATGTGCTTGAACCTTAAGCCGATAAAATAACAGGACTAGAAAGACAGGAGATACACCAAGGAAATATCTTTTTACTGTCAATATTTTTGTATCATCTTTACGGTACGAGTTGTAGGTCCAGCACTGCAAAATATTCCTTTTAATTTTCTGTAGCCCAAGAGTTTCTTTTAAACATAAAAGGTGGTACTGAGCTTCTTTCTAGGCTTAAAAAAAGAGTGTTTCTGCTTTAATGTGACTTAGCTTGAACACCATTATACATTTTAATGAGGTAATGCATGAGGGGTCAAGTAGAGCAAGAACCATTCTGTTTCTGTTAACATGGACATTATATTGCTAACACAGAAGTAATTCTATGACCATAATTTGAATAAAATATGTAGCATAAGATGCTCTATTGAATATTTCAAGTCAAGGGATTCTGTTGAGCATTGTTGCCATGGGAACTGCTTGAGGGTTGGATTAATTAAGGCCTGAGCAGATGCTGTGGAGTATGTAGTGTCGTTTGTGCTTTCTGCTTGTAATTAATGTGTGTGTATGTGGGGTGAGAAACCAGGGAAGAATGACACACCCATCTTAAATTGTGTGTGACAGCTTTTCAGGTAAAATGAATTATTGGTATATGAAAAGCGAAGTCTTTACACATGCTAGAAATACAGATTGAAAAAGAAAGAAATAAAGGAACTATCAAAATCAGCATCTACCTGGATCATTATATTTCACCTCAAAATGCCAGAATCAAAGACAAAAGATTCTCTCCTTGTTCCTGTAAAATTCAGAAGAATGTTTTCACCTGTGGACCAGATTAAAGAGAAGCTTCTAATGTCAGCCTAGGAAGCTCATATATGTCATAGCTTAGGGACACATATGTGTATGTGAAATTATGCATGTAAAGAGAGAAACAGCAGATCACATGTGTCATGTGTATGTAAAGTTTAGGTCTCCTTGCTGTTTCACTGAAGTCTGTAGGGTACTGTTGAGCTTAAAGACTCACAGAAATAACATTTCAAACCCCTTTCCTCTCCTTGTGCTCAAAAAGTATTTGCTTTTTTGCTGTAACAGGGCTTGAGATCTTTAAGATGGTACTACACTCTTTCCTCTTTGCCTAACAGTGAGTGAGTAGTACCCAATTCTCTAGTGATGCTTCATCATGTACTCTCATCTACACAGAGGTTTTTTGGGCATAAGGAACCACACATGGAAGTGACACCCTCCAAAGAGGGAGATAGACCTGGTAGTGGGCATCTGCTCTTCCACCGCTGCTCCTCCTCTCTCTCCATCTTTGCTTGGTGAGGTGAATAGTCCCAAGCACTTTCAAAGCCACATTCAAAAGCAAGAGGGAGGAAAAAAGTCATAAGCTATCTCATAGAAAAAAAGTTACTTGAACTTGGTCTTTTGACCCTTTAGGAGGTGGGAATACAGTATTCCAGAGCAGCCTTGGTTGATTTGCAAGTAAAAGGTTGCTTTGGCACTGCAGCTGCTTAAAAAAGAAATGCAGAAAGTGCTTACTATATTTTCTAATGGTATTTAATTTAAAAGAGGTCATCTTCTCAGAACTGCACACATTTTCTACAGTGAAGGAAAAGCTTTCACAGGATTTTCAAGTGAAATTTTGCAAAAGCCCAAGAGCTCCATGTTTTAAGAGGACAAGTGTCCAGCAGTTCTGATTAGAAAATATGGTCCTACCTCTCCTAGTAGTAAGAAGAAATTAGGCAAGAGGTAGAGGGCAAGACCAAGGATGTTAATTTACTGCAAGCTATTAAATAAAACATTTCTGTGGCACAATTCTTATCCTGGATCCTGTTTATAAGAATTATTTTCTGAACACTTTTGACAAATTTCCATATCCAAGCCTGCTGCCTATATAACAATCAGGTACTTGAAATGCTTTTTTAAGTAGAATTCTTTGTAGCATAGAACTCTCTGAATCATCTTTGCAACTGAGTAGTGAAAAATGATCAATGTTTTTTTCCAGCTTGTGAAAAATAACAAACAGCCAGTCTAATGAATGCTGAAGCATGTCTCTTTCCCAGGTGCCCAATCCTCTCTTTCTCTCTCCAATTTGCCTTCTAAATCTGCTTGATTTTGTGCTTATTTCTTAATATTCAAGGATTATCTCAGATGCTGTCTTGGGAATTGTGGCTTCCTTAGAGTTATGGAAATAATTAGAAAAGATTGCAACCTGCTTTTTCAATTACTCTAGATTTATTTCTGTTTTTCTTGTTGTTAATGAGAGACTTAGTTGTTCTTACTTTGATTTGGAAAACTTTTTTTGCAGAAGGAAAAGTACAATCTAATCCAAAATGTGAAAAAATAAATCTTTGAGAGAAATTTGAAAAAATCAACAGAAATGGCTCAATGGTTTTGATCAAATGAATATGCTTACATTAAACACAGACAACTTTTTAACCAGAAAGCACTGAATTAGTCTAGAGATATTGATTGATTCCGCTTCTGTGTTACTAGGAAAAGTGAGTAATTAAACAAAGCATATAGTAACAAAAGTGTCCTCAGGTCTGTAACGAAATTTGAGTAAATTTAGGTCAGGTAAATTTACTTTTGCCTCTGCTCCATTCCCGAACCTTAAAGCAAATGAAACCTGAAACATTTCTCTAAGTACATGTAAATGTGTCTCTTTAGACACAGAACGGTTTCTCCCAGAGCATACTTTCCTAATCACAGAAGCACTAGGTTGGAAAAGACCCACAGGATCATCGAGTCCAACTAATGCACTATTCCCGACTTTCCTTAATGACTTGGTAATTGAACATTAACTCTTGAAATGATCTTTTGTATCTGAAGGTTCTTGGAATATGCTTACACCAACTAACACCATTAAGAGCCTTCAGCTAGTTAAAAATCAGCTAGCTGGGATGCTAGACAAAAAGCAGCTCTGATAACTTGAAACCCCAAATGAGCTAAACTCCTTGTCAGAGAGAATGAGTCTGTACTGAGTGCCGTGCAGCTTTGTCTGAGGTGTTTGTGGTATGCAAGATAACTTGCTGAAATGGAACTTGGACATTGTTGAGGTGTTTTGCATCTTCCACGTCAAAAAAGCCCACAGCTTTCACAGGAATTGTTTGCTGCTAAAACTATTGAATTGATCAGGGACAGGCACTCATGTTCTGTACTTACATCTTAATTTCTTTCCCTAGAAGTTACTACTGAATGTATGACTTGACTTCTTTAGCAAGGTTTTCAGTATGCCTCCTCTTATCACTCCAAAAACTAAATTGGCCAGGGTATTTTTCAATCAAGGTAAATTCAAAGTCTTAACGTCTGTGGTGGCATAGTGCTAGGCAGCAGCAGAGGCTTGATCCAGATCCAGATCTTGGATCCAGATCCAAGGGACCTAGGGGCCCAGAAAAGGGATGATGGGTTCCGGTTGAACTGAGTCCGTAATGTACCACTACAGTGGGGAATGCAGAGCTGCAAATCAGCAGTGTTAGCAAAAGCACACCCAGCAGGATAAAGGACAGAATTACTTCCTTCCATTGGGGAAATCTCCACTTAGGAACTTCCTTCAAGGACACTGTGTCCCACCTGTGGACCCAGTACAAGACAGCTGATGGAAATTGCGGTTCCAGAGGAGAGTGGAGTGGGTGCCAAACAAGGAGAGCCTAAGGCAACGCTGATGGCTTAGTCCATGAAAAAGAGAACAGAGCTGGGATCTTACTGTCTCATGGGGGATAAAAAGGAAATGGAGCCATACTTCTCTTAGAGTTGCCCACTGAAAGAATAGGAGGCAACAGATGTGAATAGCAGCAAGGAGAAATCCTAATGCATTTAAAGGAAAAACTGCACCATGGTAGGCGACACATGATGAGATAGGCTGTGCAGAGAGACCATAGTATCTCTATCCTTGGGTATTTTAAAAATACATCTAGCCAACCCTGAACAACCTGACTTAATCTGGAGTTAGTACTGCTTTGAGAAGGAAGTTGGACAAACTGCTTCTGGAGATCTCCTTCATACTTAAATTATCCTCTGATTTTCTAAGAATTACCATTAAATCTATTCTGCCCCATCCCATCTACTAGCATGCAGAAGCTTTATTGTCTGTGTTGCTCTGCTAGAGGCCTGGTGTTTCATTTGTTTTTTACCACCTCCTTCATTCTAATTCTGACTTAGAAGGCATGTAACATATTTACTGCTGTGAACACACAAGCTTCTACTCTTATTTCAAATTCCATACTCTGCAATTACATAGAATTATTTTCTATCAATACAGTTCTAGTGATCACTGTTCTTTACCCTGGATTTTGTTAGACACTTAATGCTCTCTGTAGGGAATGATATCTAACTGTGTTACTTAAGTACAGCACTGTAAAGGAGTTTTCCTTCTCTGGATTATATGTTTTGTTTCACCTTCAATTTAGCTGATCTGCTGCAGGTGACAGGTTCAGGAGATGGGCTGGAGCACTTTTCTTAAAATATTCTTCTTGGACTGAAGTACACAAGACTTGGCTTCACATGCTGTCTAGAAATAATGCCTAAGGCAACTGAGGATCTGAAACATGATAAACATCAGTCCACATTGTTTCAATTGTTTATCAAAGCTACAGAATAAAATTTTAGCTAACAGAGTCTGCTGCTGAAAACCTGTGATCTTGATAGGTATTTTTGCACACAAGCTATGATACATACTCAAAGCAATTTTTGCCTCATTTTTGTCAATTAAATCCTGCTAATTATTTTTAAAACACGGAGGACAGAATTTCAAGTTCTTTCACTTGTACTGATGTGTAGTTTGAGGTTATTCAGGGTTATCTTAAAGCTTTTAAAGAAACCCAGTGAAATGAAAGGGAAGATGTGTTGGTTGTAGTGGGCTGAGAACAAATGTCCTTGTGAACGTCTGGGAATTGTGCCAGCCAGACGTGCAGGTGTCCCTTTATTCACCAGGGACAGAAGTACTAGCAGCGCAAAAGCCATTGCCAGGCTACACAGTGTGATACCAATGTGGATGATGAAGGCAGTTGGGGAATTTAGTCGATCCTCCCTTGATCTTGGTGGGTCCGTATGGGACTGCTGCTTGCAGACACAGCTTGGTGGGAAGGCAAGCATCTGCCTCCCAAGAACGGCATGGAGATTCCCAGCTCCCATCTGGATCAGGCAGACAGGGATAGAATCATATAGTTAATGACCAGCTGAGCAACGTGTGAGGCATTTCTTCCTCAAGAAGGTTAAATATTTGGCCATGGCTGCTTTGGCCAGCTCAGAAAGGCAGAGGCTGTGAGGTGGATCTAGCACTATTCAGCTCACGGAATGCCGGACCCTGCACACTGAGTGTTAAGATAGCTTCTGGGAAGTAATTTTTTGGCCTCCTCCTGCCACAGTGTGCACCTTCTACACTGGAAATTAGCACATGAGCACTGGGAGATGCTGCTAAGGGTCAGGGCAAGCCAGCAAAGACTCCTGAATTTGGGTACTGTACTGTTCTTACCTAGGGGCTTAAGAACAGGCTGTAGGAGTGGATGTGGCTGATAAGTAACTAGTAGCAGAGAGGAGATAATGAGCTTTCTGATAGACTGCGAGCAATTAGTAACATTTGTTAGAAAAATCAAATCAACTCAGATATTCCTTGGTATGAAGACCATGTTGCCAGCACTGCAATGACCTAAGATAATGTGTTATTTGATATTTTCAATAGGTTTTTTAATAATGAGAGCTGAGGCAGGGAGTTGGTAGCCTTGCTAAAAGAAAGAGCACAAGGTATGGGGGTCACATCTGAGGATGACATACCCGTTTGCTCAGTTTCTTAAATGTCATTGCTTCTTTTGATATTTTAATATCAGGATCTGAGTGGCTTTCCCTGTTGGCAGCCATGTAAAATTATTTGGAAAATAAAAGCAAATTACAAGCTTTAAAGATTCATGGGAGAGCCTCTCCCCTCCAAGCCCAAAGAGACTAAAGACAAGAGAAAAGGAGAAAGACAGGAAACTAGTTTATTGATAGGATATCTTTCAACTTTTTTCATGTGCTAGAGGGAAATGAGAGACTTCATGTTTTTCATATTTCCGTGGCTGCAGAAGGGTAGGAAGGGAAGTATTTGCCTTGTTCCTGATTCATCTTGGCCATTGCTTGTGTGACATTTCTCCCACTACCAGTGCTCACTGCCTGTGGGAAACAGAAGGTATAATCAATTCCCCTTCAGGCTGCAAGGTTACCTGGGTGTCCTGCAGCAGAACCAAACTGCAGGAGCAAGAAAAGTTTATTTCCATTTTATTAATGGGAGCTGAGGAAGCACTGATGTACTAAACCAAGCTGTGACAAAATTTTTGGCAGGGCCAATGACCAGTCTCAAGGGCCTGGTCATATCCATCATATGGCCATCCCACCAGCCCTTCCCGAGTACAGAACCACTGTGAGGCCATGGATGCTGTATGATGCAAAAATAAGGGCCTGGCAAACTGGGGCCACTGAAGGGCTAACAGCCAGGAATTCTTCCATATGGATTTCTCAAGACTCTCCTATCTGCCTGATCACAGCCTAATTCTTTGGCATGCCAGGCTGCAGCAATTTTTCAGGAAGCACAGAGACAGGGTGTACTCTGCGAAACAATTAATTCAAAGTCTAGATTGAGGATGTGCCCCTGTGTCCTTTCACACAAACAGATGCATTTTACTTATTTAGAGGAAATACAAATAAACAAACCAAAAAAAAAAAATCAGAACAAAAGCAGGCTTGGAGCCAACATAAGGCCTCCTGTACTTCTACCAGCTGCAACGGTTTTAATCTGATGTTTGCAGAAGTGAGCTGATGCTTCTGACTATAAGTGTTCACCTCTCTGCTAATTCAGGCTAGAATTGCACTGGGTCAGCTAGACGTGCCTGTAAAGGAGGGTCATGAAAATTCAGAAGCAGTGCTCTGAATTTATCTGTCTGTCTGTCTATCTTAACTATTTATGTATCTGTCAATGTCTGAACTCATCTGCATTTGCTTGTCTGACCATATTTCACTGAGGAGCTTTGGGACCAGAATCTTGATTATGCTGTTGTAAGCCTGTAACTGTATCTTTGACCTCAATGATTTCATGCCCATCCACATCTCTAGACTTTTGTCCCACTAGTATGCCACTTCTCAAACCATGAGGAAGACGTGCAGTAACAGACTACTATCTCATGAGGTACAGCAAAGCCAAGTGGAGGAGGGCCACAAAGATGATCAGAGGGCTGGAGCACCTCCAATATGAGGACAGGCTGAGAGAGTTGGGCTTGTTCAGCCTGGAGAAGAGAAGGCTCTGGAGAGACCTTATAATGACGTTTCAGTCCCTGAAGGGTACCTGCAAGAAAACTGGGGAGGGATGTTTTACAAGGACATGTAGTGATAGGACGAGGGTGTTGGTTTTTAAATTGGAATGGGGAAGATTTAGATTAGACATTAGGAAGAAATTCTTCACCATGAGGGTGCTGGGGCACTGGCATAGGTTGCCATAGGCAGTTGTGGCTGCCCCCTCCCTGAAAGTGCTCAGGGCAGGCTGTATGGGGCCTTGAGCAGCTTCATCTAGGGGGATGTTTCCCTGCCTATGGCAGGAGAGTTGGAACTGGATGATCTTCAAGTTTCTTTCCAATCCAAACCATTCTTTGATTCTATGATCTCTTCCATACTGGTTTCCCTCAGTAGGATGTCGCTTTGGGAATTTATCTCAGGCCGTGGAAAAAAAATTAATGGTAATTGTTTCTGTTTCAGTGGTTCTTAGTTTTGTTGCCTTTGAACTGTGTCTGGAAACAAATATCTTTCTTCTTTATGTTCCTCTTGGGACTGTCAGTATATCTGCTTTCAGTTGGTTTAATGAGAAACAAGCCTCTGTCGACAATGTTTAAGGAACATGATTAATTGCTTGAGTCGATGACTGGAGCATGCCTCCATCTAATACTTAGAAAAGCAAGACTCAGGGGCAGGACAGTGCCTTTTCAGCAGCATGGCTGTTCCTGGATCTAAACATAACTCCCCATACCACCAAAAGCTCTAAGCTGTGACATTGCACACAGGCAACTACTGTCCTGTTTGTGTCTCATTCCTACAATCTTCTCTTGCAGATTTGCCACCTGCACATTTCTTGTTCTTGCAGATTTGAGTCTGTCACTGGATACTGAACGTCCAAGGACAGGGTACACTTGGCACTTTGCAGCAGCCTAACCACCAGGAAGTGAAAAGCAGCTTAGAATTTCTATTTGTGCAGAGAGGAGATGGAGTTCTTGGCTTTTCCTGCTCCGTTGAAAGGTAGATGGGGAGTCTTATATCAAGGGCTGTGAGACTATGTGTATTCAGGGATGGGTTGAGTAAGCCCATGGTGTTTCTGCTCAGGGCTGGGATCCCCGTCCTTGGGGTCATTTCTGTTTGCTAAAACAGGGCTTGGCAGGACCCTACAAAGTAACATGGCAGTAAAGAAGCCTAGCACCAGTTTACTCTCCTCACCAGGGTAATTTAAAGAGGCTAAAAAATCCTGTAAAAAATTAACTGTAATTTGATGACTGTAGGGCCTTCTGGGCATTCCTTCTGCTATGCAAAACGTGCAAGTGGAGTATTTTGATTTAAGCTGAAGTACAGTTAAGTTTCATCTAAGCAGTTGTGGTTTTTGAAAGTTAGACAGAATGTCCCTCTGATATCATGTGTTCTTTCTCTCATAGCATGTTTTCTTTAAAACAGTGTTTTTCAGATGCTATTCTTCCTTTGAAAATTACAACTTGTTGTGTAAGTATAATATGAGCTGAAGAAATGTCTCTTCTTCTGTAATCACCTCTGTGTGGAGTTTTCATCTTATCTCAATGGCCAGGTCAAGGAGAGAGCTGGAGCCACCTCTAAATTAGCAAGAATTTTGACTCTTTGCAAAGTTTCATAACTTTCAAATAAGACCTTGCAAAGTCAGAAAATATGCATAAGATTTCTGGGGAAATTTCTACACATTAATGTAAATCATAGAATCATAGAATAGTTTGGTTTGGAAGGGACCTTAAAGATCAGCTAGTTCCAAGCCCCCTGTGATAGGCAGGGACACATCACACTTGGCTGCCCAAGGCCCCATCAGCCTGGTCTTGAACACCTCCAGGGATGGGGCAGCCACAGCTTCCTTGGGTGACATGTGCCAGTGCCTCACCACTCTTATCGTGAAGAAATTCTTCCTTATGACTAGTCTAAATCTGCCCCTCTCCAGTTTATACCCATTGCCCCTAGTTCTGTCACTGCAAGCCTTTGTAAACAGTCCCTACCCAGCTTTATTGTAGGTCCCTTCAGGTACTGGAAGGTTGTTCTAAGATCTCGTAGGAGCCTTCTCTTCTCTAGGCTGAACAAGCCCAACTCTCTCAGCCTGTTCTCATATTGGAGGTGCTCCAGCCCTCTGATCATCTTTGTAGCCCTCCTCACAACCTGTTCCAACAGTTCCATATCCTTCTTATGTTGAGGATTCCAGAACTGGACCCAGTACTACACATGAGGTCTCACAAGAGAGGAATAGAGGTTCAGAATCACTTTTCTCAACCTGCTGGCCACACTTCTTTGATGTGGCCGAGGATACAGTTGGCCTTCTGGGTTGTGAATGTACATTGCCGGCTCATGTTGAGTTTCTCATTAATAAGCACTCCCAAGTCCTTCTCTGCAGGTCAGCTCTCAATCACTTCATCATTCATCCTGTACTGAAACTCGGGATTGTCCTGACCCAGGTGTAGGACCTTGCACTTGTTGAACTTCATTAGGTTCTCACAGACCCACTTCTCCAGCCTGTCTCGGTCCATCTGGATGACATCCCATCCTCCTGGTGTGGCAACTGCACCACTCAGCTTGGTGTCATCTGCAGACTTGCTGAGGGTGCACTCAATCTCGCTGTCAATATCATTGATGAAGATATTAAACAGCACTGATCCCAGTATAGACCCCTGAGGGACATTACTTGTCATGGATATCCATCTGGACTTTGAGCCATTGACCACTGCTCTCTGAATACAACCATCCTACCAGTTTCCTATCCACCAAACAGTCCAACCATCAAATCCGTATCTCTCCAATTTAGAGAGAAGGTTGTTGTGTGGGACCATGTCAAAGGCTTTACAGAAGTCCAGATAGATCACAGCTGTTGGTTAAACCCTTGTCCACTGCTGTGGTTACCCTATCACAGAAAGCCACTATGTTGGTCATACAGGACTTGCCTCTGGTGAAGCCATGCTGACTGCCACTAGTCACCTCCCCATCCTCATTAAGAGGATTTGTTTCATGATCTTCCCAGGAAGAGAGCTGAGGCTGACAAGTTAGTAGTTCCCAGGGTCTTTTCTACCCTTTTAAAAATGGGCACAATGTTGCCCTTCTTCCAGTCATCCAGGACTTCTCCTGATTGCCATGACTTTTCAAATATCACGGAGAGTGGCTTGGCAACTACATTGGCAACTTCCCTCTGGACTCTGAGGTGCAAGAAGACTTTGAAGTCTACCAACATTGGCCTGTCATAAAATGAATGAATCTGAAAGAGATTGTGCAAGCCCTTACTTCTGATATAGCAGAAATCTGGCAAGTTTCTACAGACTTTTACCCCCAAATGACATCACTTTCTCTCTAGCAACTTGCAGCTTGTCTAACACAGGAATGTAAATATAGCCATGCCATGCTGTACTAGGACTGTGAACATCATGTTTGAGAGTGTCTTTACATCTTCCTGTTCTTATTCTGGGAAATCAGCAAACTGCAGAGCAGATGACGTATCAGCTGTAAGGGCAGCTCTGCAACTAATGTGCATTGGCTTATCTCCTATATAGTGGAGGCAGAAGTTATGCTGAGTTATACCCTTTGAGACTCTGGCCTAAGATAATGGCCTGTTCCTTCTGACTTCAATAGACAGATGCTGCTGTTGGAAGTGAGGCTTCCTTCCACTAGAGGAAAAACACAGCTGGAACATGAAGTCCAATGGAGAGAAGCATCAAAAGCTGCCTCAAGAGCAGTGATTAGATTTAAACACTGTACTCCCTTTTAATGTTCCTAAGAGCCAGGTTTCAGGTGTGTAAGTGCATTTTTTGTCTGATGCCAAAAAACCAGATGTGAGAGTTATTTCCTAATAGCCATAGGCAGCATCACATGACTAATTCAGCATCTCTCAAAACTGGGTGCCTGCCTAGGCATGTGTTGGAAAGGTGGGAGGAAATTGTCTGGATATGTGAATTCCCTGTGGTGAGGCAAATTTAGCTCAGCAAAGCCCATGATTAACAAATAACAAGTGCTCAAGATTTCAAAGTATAAAAACACAGCACCTTGAAATCTGTTGATAAGCTTTTACAAAGCTTGTGAAGTTTGGCTGAAAAGGGAGTGTTACAGGGCTCAGAAAGAAAATTTTGTGGTGGACAACAGAGACATACATTAGATACTCTGCATTGGGATTAAGACATAACATAATCCCTCTTAGAGAGTAAGTACATTCTGCCATTCTAACCAGTCTGAGTAGTAAAGCTAAAAAACCAGCCTTTCTCTGCAAGTTAGGCTCTGAAACTAATCTGAGAGTATCTGGTAGTGCTGCCTGCTGGCAAATTGCTGCAAGAAGAGATCATGCTGAGAACAAACTGCTTCATAGACCATTAAATTAAATTTTTTCATTTTAAGAAAATGTCTTAACACAATGATGGAACTAGAACATCCTCCTCTGATTCCCTTATAATTTGTCATCCCCTAACTACCCAGTGAGGAATGTCCTTCATGGGATGCTCTTGCTGCCTCTACAGCTTTCTGTGGTACCTTGTGCAGTTCTGCTGTTGGCTGCCTTCTTTTTTCTCCCTACTTCCCCTGTCAGATCTTCAGTGTTTAATGAACTACATCTGTGTTGCAAAATCAGCTGCTTCAGTCCAAGCTAGAACTTCAGTTCAACTTAAAACTCCTTTTCTTCCATGGTATTCTGCAAAGACAAGACAACTGCTGTATTGCTGTTGGGCTATGATGAGTTCATGTGATATTGACCAACACTGCCTTCTTATTTTTCTGTACCCAGCACCTATTTTAATGTCTCCTGTCTCTTGCTTTAATTTTGGCTTGTGGGGTCTTTGGGTTAAGGCTTGAACATGGTAGCTGGGCCCACCAATTAGCTAGTGTTTCGGATTTGCGGCTTATAAGAAGCAAATAGTCATAGAATATTATTGATGATGCTGTTGAAATGTGCGTCAAACTCACACTGAGAAAGTTTGTTGGTCTATATATCTGTAAAAGGCAGGGTGCTTTTCACTGAAACTCGTTCCTGAAAATCCTAGTTTATATAGTGTGTTATATTGTGAGTGGTATATTTTGCCCACAGGCACAAAGGCAAAAATATCTCACCTTAAGGAAACAGTACAGTTAAATGCTTTCCCTCTGCCTTTTTTCATTGTGTAATAAAAATGATATATTTATATTTATAAACTAAAAATACACCCGATATGATCAGCAGATCATGATTTATATATTATTTTGGTCTCAATAAAAATATTCCCACATGAATAGCTGATAAAACCTTTGCAGTGGCTTCAGTATTTTTCACTGATAACAGAGTACTAATTCAGGTTCCTGTAACAGCATCTTCTAGTCAGCTAGCTGTTGAACGGCCTGTAGTGTAGAGCTGTAATATCTTTGTGATCGTTGTTGTTATTATTATTATTTTAGTTCTTTTTACTAAACTATTTAAGTCCTGCTTCAGAGGCAAATTAAAAATGCAGGCTAGGAAATCCCATCCACATCTTGATTTTATTGCCTTTTAGGCAAAGGTGCGGTGAATGTGCCGGGACTGCTGTGGCAGTTTGGGGAACCCCTTTGTACAGCTCGTGGGTCTTGACAGGTACAATGAGATTTTGCCCCAGAAATTGCTGTAGATGTCACCATTTAAGTAACCTGCACAGCCAGGTAAGCAGGGCCACATTCTACACCAAGGCAGAGGTGACGGCATGAACTCCGTCATCATCTACAGGTGATGAAGAGACTGGGGGCAGTGCTTTTGCCAAAGCTGGGAAAAAGTGGTCCTTCCTGTTGTCTGAAGGACTGGAGAAAAATGAAAAACTGCCAGTTTCAAGACAAAGAAAGCCAAACAAAAAAGGGACACAGGAGAAGTTAATGATGTAGACAGGTATGGGCTTGGTGACTATGCAAACTTAGCTTAGGGTATTACTCTAAGCTGGAGAAGTCAGACTCTGGGAGAGTCCCAGAGATCTCTGAGGAGGTGGTAGCTGATGAGGGATTATACACTTAAGAGTTATGTTATTTTTTCTAATGACATCTGATCTCATGTGCTTTATTTTGTAAGGAAACAACAGTGCCTATATGTGGTCACTGCAAAGATTATTTATATCCACAGGTCTGCTTGCTCCTCTCTGTCCAAGACGTCTCAAAGATATTTTTTAGGGCAGAAGATTCAGCCTTTTGGGAGAGGAGGTACTTACACTCAAGAGAGGGAATGCACCTGAGGAACAGAGAGTACAAAAGGGGCTGCTGAGAAGATGTGGCTCTGTGGTAGTAGGCCAGAGGCCCCAGGGTGAAAAGGCAGGTTCCTAGGCATGGGCTAGACTCCAAACGCAGCCCCCCTGGAGAATTTGGGCTGAATCTCCTGGTGTCTACATGATGAGCGCTAAGGACATTTGAGCAGATGCCACCACAGCACCATCATTCCCTGCAAAGCTAAGTCATTACCACTCCTGTTAATAGAAATGGCTAGTGCAGGAGTACGCATAGCTTCACCCTGCTTGAATAACCAAACTGGCATTTGAAAGCAATTGTAACTGTTTGTATCCTTGCCCTGCCACACCTTTTTGTAGCCAGCAATAGATTAATGTGCACAAGTGGTCACTTGAGAGGAAACAGACTATACTATTACTCAGCAGTTGTCATCAATTAGTGGTGTCTTGCAAGGGAAGGAAGACTGAAAAGAAAATCTGATCAATGGAGAGAGGTGAATGTGATATTAACTTCTATGACTCCCTTTACTGGCTTACCTCCTGGGGCCATCTCCTCAGAGCTGCTACATCAGTGTAAATACTCTGCAAAGGACCAAAAGGTGATCTTCTGTGTCCTTCCCAGCTTGTAACTTTCCATATCCTACTAGAGCCCTGATGAGGGAGGCAGGCGTTCTGTGGAACAGCCAAATAGGTTGGATAATTTAGCTCCTTCCCTTTTAAGTCCCTTTAAAAATATGTTAATGGGTGATAGAACAGTAACTCATACATATAGTAACCCTGACGGTATAAAGGCAGAAGCAAGGCTTACAAGAGATAACACAAATGAGGCTGCCTTATAGCAGACTTCCAAGTCAATAACAAATGTGAGGAAACACGGAGATTACACCCCACTGGGTTTTATTAGTGAGTCTGTTTTAATCCTGAAAAATACTAAATGCACAGAGAAGCCTATAAATGTAACCAGTGCTATTTGTTGTATCTTGGTCCAGAAGCGCTTAGTTCATTTTAAAGGACATGACTTTATTTTGAATCAAAACTTGGAGGATTCTTTTCAAAGTATTACAATGCTCTTGTTTATGTAGCAGAGGCTTTTTTTGTGTGGAGTCTTTCGTCATTTCTGCTCTCATGCATAATTTTTCAAATCTTCCCTCATCAGATCACACACCTATAGGGGTCCTGAAGAAATGAGAGCAATCATTCGCTATAATTAAATGTTTTATATTTTATTAGACAGTGCATGCAATATGCATCTTGGATTTCTCATATGAAGCCTGCCAGATCTTTAAATATCTCTCTCATACACCTGATTGAATCAGTTGGGGCAAAGATTTGTTTCCTCACAACTTTTGTGTTGCAGAAGCTGCCAAGAATGGCCTCAGCCTGCATCTGAACATGAAGGAAAGTGAGACAACATGAAGACATGTTGTATTGGCAGTGGCCAGCTATTCTTACCAAGACAGAGATAATAAAAAAGGACTAAGGAGAGGCCTGCAAAAAAAGTGCAAACTTTTTCAGTGCATCCTGGTACAGTTGGCAGTCCTAAGTCAAAGTCCTAAGTCAAAACATTTCTAAAAGGGAGGTTTCTTTCCTCTTTCAGGGCTAAGTCAGCCAGGCTAAACAGTTAAAGTTGTCCATGTAAGGCTCAGAGAGCTATAAAGAAGATAGGAATTTGGCATTAAATTGTATCACTGGGAGGATTTCGCGGTTTCAGCTTTCAAAGGCTGAGGTGTCATTAGTGAATTTATGGGGGTACTTTGGTAAGCAGTTTTCACTGTTGAAACATAAATTATTGAGAAGGCTGAAAGAACTAGCTCAGAAACAAATTGAATAACTGCCCACAACCAGCAACTCATAAACAGAGGAGAGAGGGGGATACTAGCTATCAATGCTTCATCTCCTGTGTTGGTCCTGAAGGACTTGCTCAGAAGTTGCTGGGAAGTGATCCTGTTGCTCCAAAGAGAATGAGGCTCTTTCCTACATTTACTTATCTCTTTGGGTGTGTTCTTTGATTTCTAGATCTGTTTTTCTTTATCTTCTTCATAGAAAATAAAGAAAGAGAAACACTGTAAGAGCCATGTAAAATGTATTTATTGAAACCATGTTGAAACCATGATCTCTGGAGAGAGATAGAGGAAATCATGCAAGCCACTCTTTAAAAAAAAAGAACAAAAAAAAGAGAACAATTTAATAAGTTGTAACAGGGCAGGAAGTTCAACAATCACAAAAAAAAAAAAAAGGGAGACACAACTATAAAATTCAGAATGAAAAGAAAAAAACCACATGAAATACTTACTCCAGCACAGAAGAAATAAAAAGGGAAAAAACAACCATAAAGGAGACATATTAAAAATGACCTTAAACATACTGTCGAATCTGTACCATGGCAATAGGATGCTTGGGACCTGTATTTTGAGATATCAGTACATTAAGCTCCGGATATTGCCTTGGAAACCTGAGCTAGTATTTTATACTTGGACAGCTCTGTCCACATCATTGCTCCTTAGGTCCAGTGTGTGCTAGTGAGGGGGTGAGCATTTTCCTCTTTGTGCATTGCCAAAGTTCTCAGTACTTCTTTGCAGCACAGAAGATTGTCATCATTTGGGTACAGTGAGCTGCTTGAGTTGCAGGTTGCCAGCATTGTTAACAAGCTGTATTCCCGCGATACTAAATAGCACAGTCCTGAGGACAGGGCTGAACTGGGAAACAAGGATCCTGCCTGCTGTACCTAGGCATGACCTTAGCCTGTTGTTTGACTGAGGGCACACTGTGCCATATCCTAAGCAGGGTACATGGTTTTACTATGCTACACATGAAACACACAGACATATATAAATATGCTTGTGTGTTTATATGTATATATGAATGCGTGAAGTGTTATATTTTCATCCTTTTCAATACTTAATGCAGACTTTTTGTATTGATGGAAAATCAAATTTCATAGTCCATTTAATTTTTATTTTAAACTTACTAGCCCTCTTGAGATTAGTAATACTCAGGAAACCACACAGCTACAGGGCATCCCTTAGGTATTGCAAATCTTGACAGCTGTCAGACCATGCACTTCTGCAGTCCTGATCCACACTCCTACCTGTGCTAGTTCCAGATGGAGGGGATGCTATGCTGGCATCTGGGCCATCACGCCTGGTCACAACAGTGAACAGAGCTCATTTACCCCTATTGCTCACTCCCTCACAGTTTTTTCTCCCAGAGTGAGAAGCTGAAAACCTCCTTCCCAGCTAGGAAATCTCATTTCCAATGTCAATTCCATAATCAGGCAGAGGAAAAAATAATCAGTCATTTCACAGCTGAGGTGTGTGCATGCCATTGTCACTACCACCAAATCCCCTGTGAGCAGTGACAAAGGTGGGTTTTGGGAAAGTTGCTGGCTCAGTGGATAGTGAGAAAACACTAATTTTAGTAGCTCACCCATTTTTGAAGCATATGAAAAATACCGTATAAACAGATGTCTCATTTATGTGAAAGGATTTTAATAAAGTGTGCAGTGCTGCAGCTCCCCCTCCCTGCTTTGCTGAGTAGGCTGAGACCCGGTCTGGCACATGTTTCTTTCTGTGGGACAAGCACCTAAACCCAGGATATTGTATTGGAAACCTGAGCTGCCTTATATAGCAGTTCTGTGTAATGCTTTCCAGAAGAATAAAAGCACAGCAATGGCGAGGCCTGCCTTTTTTTCATGTATGTTTGTATCACAATACATGCACAGACAAGTAATGATGCTAACACACATTATTAAGGTTGCTACATGAATCAATCAAAAGGTAGAAAATGCCAGAATAAAGACTCCTGTATGTTCTTACCTCTGTTGCTTTCATACCTTATGCATTATTTGCAGTTTTAAGATCATGTATTAATTTTCTCATATATCTATGCCTCATTAAGCGTACAGGGCAGATAAGGCTCCTTAGTGAGCAATTATTCCATGTTTTATTCCATCCTTGCTATTTAATATCAGTTTTTATACCTTACTTATTACACATTCCTATAAATCCTGCTGTGATGACCAAGTTATTAACTGCTTTATAGGCTTTTCTGTGGCACTTACCATTATGAAGCCTAAATGTTTCACAAACAATAATGAATATATCCTCCTACTAGTTCTGTAGGATGATAATGAGTTATCTCCATCATATAACTGGCAAGCTGAAGCACAGAATTATTAGAGTTATAAGTATTACCTAAGTTTAGACAGTTATCTTTTAGAATATGGGTTACTAGACTGTTTATAGCCAGGCTTTTTATGTTGTTATTGGAAGAATATTTGTATTGCTCTTGAGGCCGGTGTATCCTGCATCCTGTATCTGGCCGGTGAATGCTGTTGAAGAAAATGGTTTGTGACTACACAGGCACAGTTTGTACTACACTGTAGTTGCTGCCAAAGTGACAGCAGGTTGATCTTTACAGTCCAGTGTTTTTGGGTTAGGGGTTTCTTTTGTCCCTTTAGGTGAAAAATGAATTTTTTTTATATCTAGTAAAGGACAAATAGTGACCATTTTCAGCTTAAGGCTTATACCCTGAGCCACTGTCTCCATCTCCACTTGGAAGTCAGGGCTTTTTCCTCATCTTTTTCCCCATACTGAAAGTCCAGTATCTCCCTTTGTGCTCCTTATGCCTTCTCTGTCTTTGCCCAGTCTAGCAAAACTGAGGAAGGCTACACAGGTAGCCAAGAAAAAATACTTAAGTAAGAAAACCACTGCTAAGAGGCAGTACTGGCATGAGAACAAGTATTTACAAATTTGCAACAGAGACATTTGATGTGTAATTTAAAGGAAGATGCTTAAATATCAGAGAAATATGCAGTGGCCTTCTACCCAGAGAATGGGCAAAGAAAGGTACTTCTAAGATGTGGATGACTGAGATCCCAGGTAAGCAAGCATATATGTGGTGCCTTCAAGAGCTGGAGGTCCTTTAACTCCTGTGAACGATTATCCCTTGTTCCTGCTTCAGCCAAAGAAAGTTCGTTGGTGTCCTCTAGTCTCTTCTATCCCAAGCAGCATGAGGGGATGGCTGAGATGCGAGTAGCGCAGCTGGGGGGAAAATGGCTTTTTTTGGCTTGTCTTTAGCATTCAGTGCTCCAAGTCCCTCATCATGGCAGGCAAAAGGGAAAGCTTTGTTCCCCTATCAGATTTGAAGGTGGATGGACAGGGACCCAAGAGCTCTAAAGGTGTGAACACACCATGTGTGCAGGTGTGATGTGAGCAGGGCAGATGTTGCTTAAACAGTCTTCAGGATTTCAGTTGATAAAGTTAAGGTCTCCAGTTAGTAGTGATGATACATAAACTCACAAGCTAGACAAATTTGGGAATGATTTCACAGCATGGCAGAAGGCAGATGTGTAGGGCTTAGGCAACTCATCAAATCTTTCCCAAAGGTGACAGGATGCTCAGAATGAAGGTCTTGAGAATATTTTTTTTAAGAAAGGGAAAGCCAAATATTTTCCCTATTTGTCTAGTTTGAAGTACCTGAACTACAACTTTCTGCAACATCTGCAAATTCAGAAACTGATATTGCAGAAACCTGGTGCAAACATCTGGCATATGTAAGCATCAGTCTAAGCAGTCAACATTTGATGCATACAAACTGAAAACAGGATCTTGCAATAGGAAGTGTCTGGTAACCTTAAGAACGGGTGAAGCCAACAACCCTATCTGTAATATTTAATTTTACTGTTTTGAAGCATTTTTCAAATGCTCTGTGTCCTTGCTTCATGTCCAGTCACTTTGTAACACACCACAGAACTCCCTCTTTCTCTGTGTGATCAAGACACTGACATTTTACACTTGCATCTAATTTTGGGGGTAAACTCTGGCTACTGGAATTCACCAGCTGTGAACTGGATCATACCTGCATCTGCATGGAAGGAAATGTGCGTGTGTGCGTATTTGTGTGTATGCCGGTACACATAAGCATGTGTATCAAGATGCCGCAGATACCGTGTAACATAACTTTGGAGCTATAACAGTGTCCCAGCATTAGACAACAAATTTCAGAGCAGAGAGTTTTGCCCTGCTGCCCCACTCCCCGGTAAGGATGTACCCCTTGCTCAGGGCGCCTCCTCTCCAGTTCCTACACACACCAAAACTGGAGGTATGACCCTACAGTCCAGATATTTCCCCCAAGTACAGAGGAACAGCATGGCCAAAATAGCTCTGCATGTGACAGAGCCCATTTTCACACTTGCTAGTGTTCAATGCAAAGAGGATTGCTAAGTGATAGGAGCAACTGGACCACATTTTAGAATCACAACCCTGCATCAGAGGTGCAGAGATGTGTAAACCCTTCCTATGGGCTGCAGCAAAGAGAGGCAGCAAAACAGCATAATTCAAAGTGGTGTAGACTCACTACCAAGGTGAGGACATAGGCTATGTACATCAGTGGATGCTTGTTTGTCCTGTTGCCAGGTGAAAGATGAGCCCCAGTGACTGCCTGCATGACCCCAGGTCTGGGGTTCAGGAGCAGCTACTCTGCATAGCTCTGGAGCAGGAGCTGTGGAGTCCAGCAGCCACAGACCCAAGGGGCTGAGGAGTGGCTGGGCAGGTGGACCATCACCATGTGAATGAGTCTCTGCAAGGTGGTGGTGCCCTAGGCTCTCAGATACATTGTAGAAACCATCCTACCTTTCAGTGTTAGACTTGCTGAGAGTCAAGTGGCAACGGCTTTCGCATAGGAAGGGAGATATTTAATACTTTCTTCACAGGAGTATGAACCCTCTTTTCCTACATCTCAGGAGAGTGTCTCAGCTAATGACCCTGCTCTAGGCTACAGGAAAACTGATGACACTCTGCTCTCCTGTTTGGCTGGTGCTGCTGCAAGGCAAAGTAACTTGGCTTCAGCTGGTGAGCAAGGGAAGGGACAAGTGTTGAGTACTCTGAGAAGGAAAAATTCCAGTATCTGTTGCCAAAACTGCTTCTATGTTTCATCAATGGCTATTCAGTATAAAATGCAGGGATAATGCAAATTTTGCTTAATTTAATTAAATTCTACTTAAACTGTAAACAAAAATGTTTTTACTGGATCTTGCTTATATTGCAGATTCTGATCAGGTAGTGACTGGAAGAGGAGTCTTTTGACAATATCCTCTGAATGCCTTTTTAAGATAAAAAGACTTTTTCCTGCATCTGAGGTAAATTACTGGGCTTTCTTCCTAGTACAGTGAGTATAAAAATAGCGTGACCATAGTCTCAGTCTAGCAAATGAGAAAAAAGTTGTGTTAAAGTAGCTTTTTTTAAATAAAGCATCTACTTGGGATGGCCTGGAATGAAATGGAATTACTTTATCTAATCATGCCAGGAAAAGCATTTCAGCACAGAGGAGTATGAAAGTGAATTCTCGACCCTCCTTGGAGGCCATTTTCCACACAGGGTCAGGAAGAAAGACAGCACCTGATGATGGCTGAAGATAAGTCCAGCGTAAAATGTGGAGGCTGACTGAGAGTTCAGGCTTTTGATTTATTCTTGAGCCTTATCAGTGCTGAAAGAAAATTGAAGTGACTATCTAGTGCTTTGAACTTAATGAAAAGAAGAAAAATAGAAAATGGTTGCTTACATCTCTTCTTGAAGTCATTGAAGTACAGGTCATTGCCCATTAAACTGTTGCCTAGGCAGCATTAGCTGGCAGCTAGATAACTCAGGATCCTCCCTTTAGCCCTCCCTGGTAAAGATTAGTAATATCATCTCACTTGCCTTCATGTGCAGAGCAGACCAGAGCAAAAAGCATTACAGAAGGTTTCAGTACTTCCCTGTTGCCTTTAGCCTGGGTTCAGAGCAGGCTGCAATGAAAATATAGGCTCCCGTGGGGTTTGGGCAGCCTGATTCACAGGAACATAGGAACAACCCTCCTACATTTCTGTGAAACAAGTTGCAAGCCTTAACTCCCTAAGAAGTTTCTTGAGAGGTAAAATTACCAGAAATTACTGTTTTACTTGGGAGACTTTCAGTGGCTGTGGATGATCCTGCTTGGCAGGTGGCTGCACGTAAGGAACAGCCAGATACATGTGTGATTGTTGCCCTGAGGTGCTGCAGGAAAGTGTTCACCTGGGACTTGCTGTGAGGACACAGCTAGGAGCAGAGGTGACAAATTTTAGCTCCTACCTAGAATAAAGTCTGTTGTCACAGAAGTTACAAAGCTGTCACTGATTGAGACTAAATTGGCTACAAACTTTCCTATGATGGAACCTTAAAAGTTATAATGAAGCTGTAGTAGAGCAGAGAGACAGAGGACTGGGATTAAGTGATCATGTTGACTCTGATCAAGTCACTGCACTCTCCTTTCACAGGTTCACTCTATAGGTTCAGCCTAATACCTAACAATGGCATCTCTTGTCAGCATTAATTAAATCACTGCAGAAAATTCTTCAGCTGACAATGAGGTATTCTCCATGGCTCTGCAGAAGGACTGTATGTGTTCACAGAAAATACTGTCTTGCTGGGAGAAAACAAAACCGAAGCTTGTGTTTCAGTCCACATCAATGAGCAAGAGTGCTCACTGTCCAAATTATTGGGAATTAAATGACTTCATGCCGAAGCAGGCAGAGGAGTAGTGCTAAATTTGATGCCTAGGCACATATCAGAGTTTATCATAAGCAATAACAGCAAAGATCTGAGGCTGCCAGTCAGAAAGAGCAGGTGTGAATGCATCCACTTTCACACAAGGAACCAAACAGTGGTTTTGATCTTGCAGGCATTGGGTTGGACTGTCTGTAAAAGGCTTGACCTGGAGCTGATCTACTGGGCAGCAACGTCCTCTTGCCTCCTATTTCAAAAGAAAGGCATAAAAGACTCTTGTACCACATTTCATTCTAAAAATATCTAAATCAGGGAACTAAAGAGAACTTTATCACTCTTCCACTGTAGAAATATATCAAAAATAGAGACATTGCTTGCCAACGTGTAAGTTAATTCCAAGTTTACCTGCAGGAATCAGGGACTTTTATGAGAATCCAACCTACCAGGAAGACACAGAAGAGGCAAAATTCCTCTTCATTCAGGAATAGAAAACTCTTTTCCTATAGTACATTCTTGGTTTTCTCAATACTGAGATAAGTGAGAGTTTGTTCAATGGAATAAAATGAATGTTTATGAACTGTTCAGGTACCTTAGCACTCTCTTTGAAGGGAATGTAGTACTGTTTTCTTTGCACATTTGCAATGTGGCTAGGTTGTTGCATCTTTCTTACTGAATTAAAGGAGTGCATATGCTAAAATTTAGTTTTAGCATATGAGAAGAGCCTAGCCTTATCTCAGAGTAACAACACCAGTGTCTCACAGTCATGATGCCCAGAAATTCTCCAGCTCCTCCTACTGCCCTGCACTCCTGCCTTCCCTCCTGCCTTCTCCCACCCCAAGCCCTCCCTTGTCAAGATCCTGCTGTGCCTCACCTGCACATAATTTCAGTCTTGTTGTTCAGGTCATGTGTGCTGGCTGATGGTGGAATCGACACTCTGAAACCATGCTTTCACTGAAGAAATTAATCTTCTCTAAATTGTTACTGATTTAAACAAAACTAGGAATTAAGACTTTCTATCCCTCTGTCAAATATGACTGCAACTGGCAGCAAGCTCAAAAACTCAGGAAACATGGCCAAAAAGAAATGTAGTAAAATCTTGCCTTCGTAGGAGACTGGTGCAATAGGTATAAAAATAAGTAGTGTGTCTGCTCTTCTGTTATGGGCTCTCAAATACAGTCATATACCCTGATTTTTAGTTATGAAAAGATGGTAGTTCTTTAAAAAAGGTGGAAAATAAATATATACTTGCATGTACATGCATAAACACATAGGAAATAATGGTGAAATAACTTCAAAACTGAGTTTAGATGGCGAAGACAAAGAACAAGATTTCTGGATACAAGCTTAAACCAAAGTACTAGTTATGATCTTTTCTAGACTTTACGAAAGAGACAATGCTATACATCCAAATGTTTTAATTCAGTAATGAACTCAATACAGCTCCAGCTCACAGAGCTTAACATCCTTGATATGTAGAAAACCTTGCGTTTCACCCAAGACACAAGCTAAAAGTCACACTTGCACCTCCAGAAAACATTCACAGATCTTGGCTCCTAGAAGCCAATAGTTACTATCCGTTCTGACAAAAGAATTAGGTGTTTATGAAACTGCCATGGCCCTGGGCCCTGTTCAGTTACACAATGTTTTGTAAATATTCTATGTGTTTCTGGGTAGCAAGAGCTTCACCCTGGTGCAAGAGTCAGAAGAGACACAAGACCTCTGTTGCTTAAAACAACCTCACAAGAATTGCAGGGTGAAAAGTTGAAGAAGGAGACGTGAAAGATGATTCTGACTTCTCTAATGGCACCTTTGCAATGACAGGTACATCTGTGCTCTCAAAAGAAGGATTGTCACTAATATCTTCCCACCTTGGGTGTCCAGTCAGACTCCCCACAGTTTGAAACCACTGAAGGTGGTACCAGAATTTCCACCTGAAATGCTGAGCCTTTGCTATTGCTTTTCCTTGTGAAGTGTTTCAATATGGGCCTTTTTCAGTCAGATTGTTTACTCAAAAAGCTCTCTACTGCCTTTGAAAATGGTCTCTGGAGGAGCCAGGCTTTCCATGCTTATTACATCGTACCCCACCTCACGCCAGCCTGCAGACACTGCTTATACCAGAATTGTGCATAGACAGTGGACGCACTTTCTGGGAATGTTTGAGTGCAGGGGTCCTACATGCCCAGGAGATTGGTTTTAGCTGCCCCTCGGGAGTGCTGTGACTGTGCTATGTCTGGCACACCCTTGGGCAGCTGGAACTGGCCCCTGGATGCAAATTGGACATAACCACCCCATAATGTTCCCTCTTAGCATTTTCGTTGTTAACATACTTCAACTCCTCCTAAACCACTGATGTATCCAATAAGCTCAGAATCATTTGGCAACAAGGAGTTAGCTTGGCTTACCTGCTTCATTATTTATTCCCAGACCTGCAGGACTCTTCTTTGTTTATCTACACATATAGAGCCCTGTTACATAAATGCAAATAAGAAAATGAGTAGGTGTGTGGTAATTGAATTCCTGCATCAAACTGACATTCCTAATTATTTTGTCAAGTAATTTCCCAATGGGAGGATAATGAAAAATGAAGCATTAAAATTAATGAAAAAAGTCAGGTTGAGAAATCAAGCCCTGAAACAGGAAAGATATTCCTGACATGAGTGTTGCCAGCTGTGGAACAATAACCTCAGTGTTGTTGTTACATGTTGATGATAAACAATTCCCAACGAAAGCAAAAAGATAAGTAGGACAGATTTATTTCTGCAGTGAGATCTCTGATTTGGGAGACTTACTAGGATATGACTGCTCTAATTTTTTGATATTAATGGTAGTTACTTTTTATTTTTCTATTTTAAAGGAAGGATGAGGGAAAGGAACATCTGAACTACTTGGCACTCATAACACATATGTTCCATTAGCTTAATCTGATCACAAAGGTTATAAGCTCCACCAACAGTGCCAGGAGAGCTTGTAAATTTTCTAAGTTAAATGAAGAGATTAGGTTTGATGAACAAGTAAAAATTTATCACCTTTGCCAGTGGAACTATTAAACCCTTTGATCCACAGCTGTTTGGCCTGAAGTCTCTCACAGGCAAGCTGATCTTCATTCTCCATCCTATCTTTTGCCAGGTACCATTTTCAAAAGCATCTGAACCTTGGATGTGCCAAAGTCCCTGTGACTTGGATCGTTGTGTGTGAAGGTCTGTGTACTGGGATTTGTCTCACTTGGTGTTACCTGTACACAGGGTATGCAATCCAAGATAATGGTCCAGCTTTTCCCTATAACGAGCAGAAATACTTGTGAAGACAGCAGGATAGTCTGCCTTGGTGTGAGATGAGCACACCAGGTAGCAGTGCTGAACCACCTGTCTTCTTTCACTTATCATGGGGGCACAGGAGAACCAGCTTCCGCTTGATGCCCCATGTTGATCAGGGGAGAAGAATTCCACCCAAAAGGCTAATGCAGATGATGGACAGATAAGCTGGCCAGATAATCACCCATTTCAATACTCATGTGTGTCCAGGATTCACTAGCTGTGTTTCTTTACATGTTAGACTTTTGACGGTTGTGATCCAAACCTCATTTTACCATGATCTTATGCACAAGGACATGTGTATTTATTTTCTGTACCTTCTAAGGAGTTATTATATGTTCATAACAACAATTACATGAGAGTGCATTTCTGTGCCCAGGAAAGGGCAAGCTGTTTATTTCTCTCTTAATAAAAGATACATTTCCACTTGTGTCTTCCTCCCATAACCTCACAAGTACTCAGTTTTCAAATGCTCAGTGGCATGGCTTTAACTTGAAAGGCAGGCTATCTCCGGTGTCCCAGATTCACCTGCAGCTCATAGGTTAGGACAGAATCACAGAATCACAGAACCACTAGGTTGGAAAAGACCCAGAGGATCATTGAGCCCAACCATTCCTACCCTACCTTCTCTTATGAAATGTAGAAAAATACAAGTTTGAGCTTTCCAGGCTGAGAAGGCTACTCAGCCCACCTCACCAATTGCTTGGAAAAGTACTTTGGATGTTAAGGAACATTAAAAACTCCCTAAAAGTCTCCTTACCTCAGTTTCTTAGCATAAGAAAGCAGACCCTTCTTAGCATAAGAAAGCAGACCCTTTCTTAGCATAAGAAAGCAGGCCCTTGGACCTAGGCTTTAGTGTAGGTTTCATGTCTCCTGTCTTCAACCCTCTGTAAGACCAGCTGGTTTAGCTACCTAAATCCAGGTATGATGACAGATTTCAAAGCAACTTCTCTGATTACTTAATTATTTTATCTTAAGGATGTCTCTTCATCCCTTCCCAGGTGTCCAAACAGGGTAGAAAACAGAATATGCCTTACCAGAGATGGACACCATGAGATATACGCCTTCCCTCAGGCAGGTACCACTCCAGATATTTCTCAGGAAACTAGGACTAGAAGATGGGGTATGATCACTAGGAAGACATATGTGCAAGGATATCTGGTTTTTGAACACAACATACACATTGGGCTATATGCTCTACCTAATCAAGAGGTCAGTATTTCAAGCACTCTAGAGCCTTCGATTTGCTAGGTTGAAGTTTTTTAATCTTACCTCCTCCATATGAATTTCTCTCTCCTGAATGTGGTTTACTTGTCATATTGTTGATATTCCAGTTAACTATGTTTAGCATGTTGTGCGAGGCTGTGAATGCTTCCTACATCTACTGGAAGGACTTTCCCTAACAAAGCCATTTCACCTTGATGACTCATGGTAACTCCTGTAAGGGAATAAAATTCCCTGCCCTTTCTCCTCCTCTGTCACTTCCACAGACTTCTGTAGAACTGTAGTAGTGAATGCCCTGGGTGAAACTCTAGACTACTGCAGAAATCCTTCTGTTGAATACTAAAGGTATGATTTTGAAACTAGTGTTAAATTTTGCAATACTACTATCCCAGACTTCCATGGTATCTACCTGTACCACATTCAGATGTGTTTCTGTGCCAAGTTGTCTCCTGCAAATGGACGATGAACAAATTTCTTTAACATACACCTACTTTTTCAACCATAGTACTTGATCGAAACAGTTGAAAAACCTCCATTTTCCATGGGAAAAGGGAGAGTTGTCCTTGAGCGCAAACAACTGCCATTTCTCTTTAAAGACATTTTTGTACTTTCTTGCTACAGTTTTTGTTCTTGTGTTTATTTTCCCCTTCCATTTCAATACATGATTTACCATATCATGAGTACTTACCTGATGGTCAGACAGCTTTGATCAGCTGCAGTCACCTGCCTTAGTGATTAAAGTAATCAATCAGCTCTCTTGCAAGGAAAGGTGTTAGGCAGACCTGGTACCATCTAGCTGGCAGGCTTAGGCTGTTATTCTTTCTTTGATTTGTCATTAATCATCATATCTTAAATTATTCCTTTCCTTTAAAATTCACCCTGTACTCACAGAATCACAGAATCACAGAATCACAGAATCACAGAATAACCAGATTGGAAGAGACCCACTGGATTGTCGAGTCCAACCATTCCCACCAATCCCTAAATCATACCCCTAAGTACCTCACCGACCCTCACAATACTCTTGCATACTACTGCAATCAAACTAACATGCCTCTAGATACAAGTTCACTTTCTTAATTACTGTTGCTATGTTTACTGTTTTGAAGTCTTGTGGATCCCTCTCCCTCACAGCTTGATAAAATTACTTGCAGTGGCTTCCAGGTCTCTGAGCATCCTGCAGTGAGATATCTGCTCCCCACTGGCTGAGCACATCCAGCTTTCAGAGGTTTGCTTCTCCCCTAAGGAGGTGTTTTCAATTTCCTGACACTCATCCCATATCTGTCCTCCTTTTTTACAGATTTTAATGTTTTTACTGAAAAAGCAAAGATGAGTTTCATTTAATGTTTTTGCACACCTACACCAGCTCTAATCCTCTTGGTATAAAAACACTGTTTCTTTTCACCTTTAAAATCTTTGTGTTTCAATAGCTAAATAACTTTTTACAATTTCCTTTATTATTACTGTTTAATTTCCTTTGCAAAATTCTAACTTGGTTTGACTCTTGGCAATGTTTACCCTAGCCCTGTGCTTCCTGGTCTCCAAAATGAAATTTTCTTTGCTGATTAGCTCTTTCCTCCTTTCCAAATGAATACTGTGCTAGACTTTCTGAGATAGTTCCCCATCCACATCAGCCTGTAGCCCCTTTCTGCAAGTTTTCCTTTTTTCTTAGTCAGATGAATTCCAGAGAACTTCTCACAGCTTTTATCGAAGTTTTCTCCTTTAGCTGCAGTGCCTTACAACACTTTGGCCTACTGGCCTTGCTAATCAGTTCAGTTTCTGAGATCTGTGCTTTCAAAACCGAAAATCTGACTTGTTTTCATATATGCCTCTGTTTCATCTAAAATGAATCAACTCAGTTTGGCTAACAGCTCAGTTTAGCTCTGAGATTAATGTTAGTCTTTCCACTGGCTGTAGAAACTTGGATCTGTCCTGTTTAAATGTTCTCCAGGGCGGAGGGTGTAAACACAATATTATGGGCCACAGTTTCAGCTGGTTTAAATTGCTAACGCTTTGCTGGAGTCTGGCCAGTCAAGTGGAGCCTTCCTTGTCTAAGAAGCAGAAGTTTTCTTCAAAATATTTTGGAAGCAACTACAGTCTCTTAAATTACTGAAAAAAGAGATATTTTTGCCATCTTTCCACAGATGAAATTGCAATAAAATCTATGTTCTCACACTGTTTATAGTAGTCTCAAAATTAATTTACTATACCTGTCATAATATATTATCAATGCTTTCCATGTGCATTACCTCATCTAAGCACCTCTTCTTGTTGTACATAGGAAATCACAGGAAAAATTGTATGTGATACAAATAACCTTTGGATTGATTTAACTCTGCATGCCCAGCCTCTCCTAGTCCTCCTACTTGTAGTAATTACAAGTTAGCATTTAGACAGCAGCAGCAGTAATGAGAAAGGGAGAGACCAGTGCTGGTTTTCAAAATCTCTAATGAATTAAACAGAGCAGGCTGCAAAGGGGCCAGAGGCTAATTATCATATCAAAGTTTGACGAAGTGGTAACACACTGAATTGGACAGCAAAATTACACAGTCTCAGCACTTTTGATCCTCATTGCTTCTTCCCCTTCTTTACACTCTACCACATCTCCATCAACAGACATGTCTAAAGAGATGCCAGAGGAGAGGAGTACTTAAAGGTCAAAATGACTGTAGTACAAGAAAAATGTGCCAGTTGCCTCTGAGGGGCTTTTCTATCTTAGGGTGAAGTGGTGTATTTCTTTAAGGTTAAGGATGACGTTGTTCAATGCAAACTAATAATACCGAAGCCTGTAATGGCTTTTTGCCGCCCGTCACCTAACATTACGGTTTCCCGACAGGGTGCTGTTATTCTGTAATAATACAGTATCAGCTGGTCCTGAATAGCTGCTCACACTTTGACATGCTTTGAAGAATTATGTTTACACTGGTAGCTTTTCAGTACCAGAACTTAAACAAAGGAAGCCATTCCAGCATTCAGTTTGTCCTTTACTTCCTGCATCTCCCAACTTATACCTGCTCTAAAATACATAATAACCTTATCACAGGCTGTAGGTAGTACCTGCATATCATTGTAGTAGGTAGGCTAAGAAAGCAAACATGGGTTTCAGTGATTACCTGCCTGTTGGAGGAACGCAGGCTGGCAAACATTAGCCTAAGAACAAGCCACTTAATTTTTGACAGGTATTATAGACTACTGTGGAAAACAAACTAGCCCTCTTTTTACTTTTAACTCTGATTTACATGCTGCCCTCTTCAGAATGACTGCAAATCCACTGTCAGGTGCTGTGCCAATAGTGAGAGGGAGTGCTTTCACCTCTGACTGCTGCGGGTCAGGAGAAGGGAGCTGGAGGTAGCAGAGCAAGGAGGAAAACAGGCAAAGATGAGTCTTTTGATGGCAGGAGCAGCACTTTCAGTGGTGAATGGCTGCTCACACTTTCTGTATGCTTCACAATAACATTGCTGTAGCAATGAAAGAACAGAGGCTGAGGTAAAGATGAATCTTCGAGTTTGAAAATGTGTCCATTTTGCTTTTTATTTTTTCCCTGCAAATTGTTCTTATCTTGATGTATTGAATCCATTTAAATGTTAGGCTAGTGCAACTCAAACCACTTGGACCACTCCAACACCAAGCTAAATTCTCAGCAGTCAAGTAACCAGTCCAACCCCTCTGAGCATACACTGTTTCCCTGAGGCACAGGTCGCATACAGTTTCCCAAACATTGAAAACCCTCAAAATAAGTAGGAGTGTCACCAAAACTCAAACACTTCTTGATCCTTTGTAGTTCATACTGAAGTAATTTCCGACATGGATCATGGATCATAGATTATTATTAGCCTTAGAGAGCAAACAATCACAAACCTCACCCTCATATTTTGTCTTATATG
The DNA here is from genome assembly GCA_033459285.1 of Clamator glandarius. Lineage (NCBI taxonomy): Eukaryota > Metazoa > Chordata > Aves > Cuculiformes > Cuculidae > Clamator > Clamator glandarius. The sequence goes on from JAUNZM010000293.1 coordinate 1,891,129, forward strand.
CAAAACCTTTTTCCTCTTTGGAGGAAAAAACAGAAGAGCCAGGTGCATGCATACTAAAGCAAAAAAGGAATTGTAATTTATATTTGTGATATACCACCTTTCTTGAGCTGTATTTTTATTTTTTTTTTTAGTGAAGGCACAGACTACTATACAGAAAGTTTTAGCATACTGGCACAGTCTTACTTTTCTCAATTGCCTCCTGACTTTTTAGAGGTATCCTACAGATTCCCTGGGGTTTCTGGTGTCCTCAGTGTAAGAATAACCATTGCAGTATGAAACTGCACAGAGCTGAGGCTTTGCTGTGCTGTAGTTCTGGACATTGTTTTTACAGCAATGTTAAAAAGCTGAATTCTAACCTTTAGGTGTAGGGGAAAACTTATTTAAAAGCTGTGAAGGCTGTTGTAGTTGGAAGTTAATATTTTTCCTTTCCTCACCAGGACACACTGTTAGAAAATGGAGAGATTAGGGTTTATCAGACCTAGATAATTTAAGATAGCTGGAAAGTCCAACAAAATCTATTGCTCAATGTGTCTTGTTTATGAGCTTGGCTAAATGAGTGTAGTGTGCAAAAGGTGAAAATGGGAATTGAAAAGCCTAACAGACATTTCTATGCTGATGTTGATTCCATGCTTCTTCTCCATTATGCCATATAACCTGCAAGTTGTTTAATGCATGTAATACATATATAAATGCTATTGTATGCATAGAGATTAATCTGAGGATCTGTTGCCATTTAGCTTAATCCAGTTTGGAAATACCAGCAGAAGACACTGGAGCTAGTACAGTACTGGCAATCCTCCACCAACTATCATGCATTTTCCCTGCTGCTTTTTAGCCAGAACAAATACATCAATTCTTCATATTCCCACATTGGTGCCAGCTAAGGTGTCAGAGAAATGCACAGCTTTCTCAAGGAGAGCAAGTGCATCTTACAGGCTGGAGGGTCACAAAGGGGTGATGTCTGGACAGTGCTACCTCGAAATCTTTGATGACATGTTTTCCCGCATGCCAGCTTTGGGAGGTGGTGAGACAGTAGGGCCTGCCAGCACTCTCGCAGAGGCTAAGTGGAGGATGCATCGAGTCCTGGCTAGCTCATTCCTGTCATATCATGCCCGTGAGCAACTTCCCAATTTTCTTCTCCCCTCAAACATATCTTACAGTTTGCAAAGATGTGAAAATGTTGTCATGCTGCTCATGTGGTCAGCAAGCAGGCTTCCTTCTTTTACAGTTCATACTCTGACCCTGGTGTGAGGAGCAAAACTTTGATTTCTTTGATCATGGAGTGGCCCACGCACCTCCAGGCTTCCTTACTATGAATGGTGCACGCTTGTCTCCTAAGGGGACTAAAGCCCTCACTAAAAATCTAGCAGGGCTCATAAATAGAGCTTTAAACTAGATGTGAAGGGGAAGGTGGATGAAGCCAGGCTGGTTAGGAATGAGCCTGGAAGTGGAAGTCCAGTGCCTGAGAGATGGTGTGGTAGCAAGGACCACTAGTATATTACCACAGAGCCAGTGGGGTTGAGTACATCTGGTGACAGAAAGGATGAAACTGGCACTGATGGGTTAGATATTCCAAGGATCAGTCAATTGGGAATGAACACTACTCCGTTTATGAGAGCTGAGGGTTCACCAGCCCTGCTGAAGTGCATTTTGGGGGTAGGAATGGTTGGACTTGATGATCTGCTGGGTCTCATCTAAACTGGTGATTCTATGATTCTATGATTTATACTAATGGAGGAATTAGAAGTTATTGTAGGGCAAGGAGACTACAGGATCACACAGAATCACAGAATCACAGAATCACAGAATCACCAGGTTGGAAGAGACCCACTGGATCGTCAAGTCCAACCATTCCCACCAATCCCTAAATCATGCCCCTAAGGACCTCATCCACCTGCACCTTAAACAACTCCAGGGATGGTGACTCAACCACCTCCCTGGGCAGACTGTTCCAATGCCTAACCACCCTCTCCGTGAAGAATTTTTTCCTAATCTCAAGCCTAAATCTCCCCTGGCTGAGCTTGAGGCCATTCCCTTCCCTCTCGTCCTGTCCCCTGTCACTTGGGAGAAGAGGCCAGCACCCTCCTCTCCACAACCTCCCTTCAGGTAGTTGTAGAGAGTAGTAAGGTCTCCCCTCAGCCTCCTCTTCTCCAGGCTAAACAACACCAGCTCTCTCAGTTCCTCATAAGATTTGTCCTCCAGTCCCTTCACCAGCTTTGTTGCTCTTCTCTGGACTCGCTCCAGAGCCTCAACATCCTTCTTGTGGTGAAGGGCCCAGAACTGAACACAGTACTTGAGGTGTGGTCTCACCAGTGCTGAGTACAGAGGGAGAATAACCTCCCTGGACCTGCTGGTCACGCCGTTTCTGATACAAGCCAAGATGCCACTGGCCTTCTTGGCCACCTGGGCACACTGCTGGCTCATGTTCAGTCAGCTGTCAACTAACACCCCCAGGTCCTTTTTTCCAGGCAACTTTCTAGTCAGACTTCTCCTAGTCTGTAGCTCTGCACAGGGTTGTTGTGCCCCAAGTACAGGACCGTCATTTGGCCTCGTTAAACCTCATGCCATTGGACTCTGCCCAGCGGTCCAGCCTGTTCAGATCCCTTTGCAGAGCCTCCCTACCCTCCAGCAGATCCACACTTCCACCCAGCTTGGTGTCATCTGGGAACTTGCTAAGGGAGCACTCGATGCCTTCATCCAGGTCGTTGATAAATACATTAAACAGGACTGGACCCAGGACCGAGCCCTGGGGAACCCCACTTGTCACTGGCCTCCAGCTGGATTTAACTCCATTTCCCACCACTCTCTGGGCCCGGCCATCCAACCAATTTTTCACCCAGGAGAGTGTGCACCCGTCCAGGCCAGAGGCCGACAGTTTCCGAAGCAGAATGCTGTGAGAAATTGTGTCAAAGGCTTTACTGAAGTCCAGGAAGATACATCCACAGCCTTTCCCTCGTCCAAGAGTTTAGTCACTCGGTCATAGAAGGTGATCAGATTACTCTGGCAAGACCTGCCTTTCATGAACCTGTGTTGACTGGGCCTGATCACCCAGTTCTCTTGCAAGTGCTTCTTGATAGCACTCAAGATCACCCGCTCCATGACTTTCCTCAGTACTGAGGTCAGACTGACAGGCCTATTGCACCCCAGGGAGCAACTGCGATGCAGTTGCCATCACAGAAATGTGGTGGGATGACTTGTATAACTGGAGTGCAGCTATGGTGGGATATAAACTTTTCAGGTGGGACAGGAAGTATAGGAGAGGTGGTGAGGTAGAGAGAGCTTTGATACCCTTGAGCTTGATTATGGTGACAACGGGATCGCGTGCCTGTGGGTAAAATCAGAGGAGCCCACAAGAAGGTAGATATTGTGATGGGAGTCTGTTATAGACCATCCAGCCAAGAAGAAGCAGTTGATGAGCTCTTCTATAAACAAATGGGAGTAGTCTCAAGATCACTAGCTCTTGTCCTTGTGGGAAGCTTCAATCTTCTGGATGTCTGCTGGAAATACAGTACAGCAGAAAGGAAGCAGTCTAGCAGGTTCCTGGAGTGTGTGGGAGACAACTTCCTGACACAACTGGTGAGTGAACCGACAAGGGAATGTGCCCTCCTGGACCTGCTGTTTGTTCCCCTTGGGGGGCATGTGATGATTGGAGGACATGTGGGACAAAGCGATCATGAGATGGCAGAATTTTCAGTTCTAGGTGAAGTGAGGAGGGGGATTAGCAGAACACTCACATTAAACTTCCAGAGAGCAGACTTTGGACTGTTCAGAAGGCTGGTTGGCAAAGTCCCATGGGACAAAGTCCTTAAGGGCAAGGGAGCCCATCAGGACTGGGAGCTCTTCAGAAAGGAAATCCTAGCAGCTTAGGAGAAAGCCATCCCCATGTTCCAGAAAAGGAGCTGGCAGGGAAAGAACTGGCTTGGTTGACCAGGGAGATCTTGATGACATCAAAAAGAAAAGGAACTATGAACTTTGGAAGAAGGGACAGGCATCTTGGGTGGACTACAGTGAGAAAGTGAGATTGTGCAGAGAAAAAATTGGGAGGACTAAAGGCCAACTAGAGCTAAGCTTGGCCAAATCGGTGAAAGGTAACGAAAAATATTTCTATAAATACATTAACAATAAAAGGAGGACCAGGGAGAATATTCAGTCCCTATTGGAAACAGAGGATGAGGACAAGGCTGAGGTACTTAATGCCTTCTTTGCCTCAGTCTTTAATAGTAAGGTAAGTTGTTTCCTCTGTATACACACCCAGGAGTTAGAGAAGCAGAACAAAACTCCCATGATTCAAGAGGAGGTAGTTAGAGACTTGCTTGCCCATCTAGACGCCCACAGGTCTATGGGGCTGAAAGGGATCCATCCAAGAGTATTGAGGGAGCTGATGGATGTGCTTGCCAAACCCCTTTCCATCATTTTCCAGTGATCTGAACAGGCTGGACCGCTGGGCAGAGTCCAATGGCATGAGGTTTAACATGGCCAAATGACGGTCCTGTACTTGGGGCACAACAACCCTGTGCAGAGCTACAGACTAGGAGAAGTCTGACTAGAAAGCTGCCTGGAAAAAAGGACCTGGGGGTGTTAGTTGACAGCTGACTGAACATGAGCCAGCAGTGTGCCCAGGTGGCCAAGAAGGCCAGTGGCATCTTGGCTGGTATCAGAAATGGCATGGCCAGCAGGTCCAGGGAGGTTATTCTCCCTCTATACTCAGCACTGGAGAGAACGCACCTCAAATACTGTGTACAGTTCTGGGCCCCTCACCACAAAAAGGATGTTGAGGCTCTGGAGAGAGTCCAGAGAAGAGTGATGAAGCTGATGGGGGACTGGAGAACAAGAGGAGCAACTGAGAGAGCTGGTGTTGTTTAGCCTGGAGAAGAGGAGGCTGAGGGGAGACCTTATTGCTTTCTACAACTACCTGAAAGGAGGTTGTAGAGAGGAGTCAGCTGGCCTCCTCTTCCAGGTGACAAATGACAGGACAACAGGGAATGGCCTTAACCTCCACCAAGAGAGGTTCACACTGGACATCAGAAAAAAATTTTTCAAGGAAAGGGTCACTGGGCACTAGAAAGGGCTGCCCAGGGAGGTGGTTCTGTCACCTTCCCTGAAGGCGTTTAAAAGACGGGTGAAGTGCTGAGGGACATGGTTTAGTGGTTGATAGGAATGGTGGGACTTGATGGTCCTGTGCGTATTTTCCAACCTAGTGATTCTGTGATTCTGTGATTCTGCAGCTCTTGGAGAGGGAACAAGCCACTGCAGTGTAAGCAGAATGTGAGCTTGCAAGTACATCATCTGTGCTGGGAGAAGTATGCATGCTCTTGCCTGGTGTCTCTCTGCAAAATGAACCAGGAGGTAGCTTCTCGCCCTGGAGAATAGGGTGCTACTCTGTCTTTTATGTGATGATGTGAAGTCTGGAATTCTGCCTGCAAGCTCATCTGTCCATACTAGCAGTTTGAAGCCTTGCAATCAGTCTCTGATGCCCTATATTGTCCTTTTCCTGCAGCTGCCATGTTGCTGTCTTCCTGCTTTTTACATAGTGTCGAGGTGAATCTTCCAGCTATTAAGCTTGGTTTTTGATTGTTGTCTCAAACTGCTGTTCCAGTGCCTCATTTTAATCAGCACCTATCTCTAGAGGATTTTTGAAAGAACAAATAGGCAGGTGCAGGCATTCACTCATTTGTAGAATAATTTATCTGATAAAGATTTGGCTTGATATTTTACGGCCCTTTTCCTCACTCTAAAATTTGACGTGTGTCTAGTCCCACTGTAGAAAACACAGCATATGAAAGCAATAATAAACAAACTTTTCCTACCCACTTCCTTAGTGGCCCAGTTTATTCATAGACCTGAGATAAAGTGATAAATGATTTCCATTGGAAAGTGTTGTCTCCTTCAGCAGAGCAATTTCTTTCAACATTGTAAATGAAAAGAAAATTGTGCACACTTTTCATACAGCTGGTGCCTGGTGGAATTTCTAGTCTTTCCTTCCATTACATATGGGGGCTTTTTTCCTTTTAAAAAGCACGTAATTATTACCCAGAGTAATGGTTCCCAACCAGGAAACTGCAATTAATATCAGTGATGATTAAGTCCTTCTCAGACTATTGTCATGTTTTCGTCCCTTCAGCTCACCACTAGAAACGAGTGCTAAGCTCACATCATTGAGGCCAAGTTTAAAATCTGACAGTAGAATACTTTTTCCTGTGATTGGGCCTGGCTGGTTTACTCCAGTGATGCTGACGCTGTGTCAGATATTGAAAAATGAAGGATTCACATATACTCACTACTGTTAACAAATCTTCCGTGGGTTATCAGATATGGCAGGAGTGGAAATACTCAGTCCTGGAGTGATCATTGCTCTGCTGGACCAATATGTGTGACTGGCTGAGATCTGTTTACTCTCATAGGGCTTCACAAGGAACTCACTTCCATATAAATTTTCTCTGCTTTGAAGTCAAGGAAATTCCATTAGCTGGGAACAAGTGTGAGAAGAATCAAGCACCAAGGCATTGTGATCTTCCTACAGCTAAGAGGCAAGCGTAGAGATTTCTTTTTCAGAGACTGCTACTCTGCAAGGTGACATGTATGCTTCGCATAATTATGTTTAACTACAGCCATATCCAGGGAAGGGAGTGGTGATGTTCAATGCAGGCACACACACACAAAAAATGTCAGAGGCAGATGCCTGCAGAATATTGATAACAGAAAAATACTCTCTGGCAGAAGAATTAACACGCAGCAGCAAATCCCTGAGTCTCGTTCACATACACTTTGAAGGCCATTGGCACAGTGGGTTGTGGCAATGCAAAGTTTTATTACACTATGGCTCCTGTTTCCATTCTCCTGGGTTGTTCTTTCAGATAAAACACTGCATATGTGCCAAATAATCTGCATTTAGCAAATAAATGCAGTGTGAAAATGGGGTTCACCTTTTAGTATTTTATTCATACATGCACTATGAGAGAAAACATGTTGCATGAGAACACATGAGGGAGGATGAAAGTCATAGCAGCAAAGCCTGAGACTCTGAATGGAAAGGTCAGATGCATGCTGTCTGAACAGCCCATTTAAAAACCAGCATCTCTAGGACAGGCAGAAACCTCCTTACCCATCACCAAGAAGTTAAGATTGAATCTTCCACCATCCAATTCAAGCACAGACAGTTCTCGGCAGATTTCCCCCACTTTATACCTGATGGGGGAGGCAGGAGCTGTTCAAGCCAAGAGTGCATATTTTCCAGAGATTTTGTAACTCTGCTCCAGGGATTCCTAGTTCCTGATTGCTCTTCTTCCATTTCTTAGCTGTCCTGTCAAATCTGACAGCTGGGAGATTTGAAGGAGAGCTTTGTTCTGCTATTTTTTGTTCATTTCTTCTCCCCAGAAACTCAAGAAAATAAAATGCTGAGTTCCACTCACATTTCAGATAACCAGGGCCAATGCAAACACCGCGTAATGGTTTCATCAGCTGGAGTTCCTCCATCTCAGCAGAGTAGCGGCTGTTCACTGATGTTCCCCTGCAGGGAAGGATCTCTCTGTATGTGGGATGCTGGTAAATCTATTAGGAGCAACATAGGCACCTGACTTTAACTCTACAAAAAAGATTCTCTGTCAACATGGGCAGCGGATATAGATTACGTCACCTTCTACGTTGTTCTAAGGCTCTCTGGGGCTCAGTCAAAACCAGCCTGTTTTGAGAATTATTTGACCATAAGGAGTTTTTACCTGGGATTTTCTGGGGGGCAGAAACTGTCATTTAAGCTGGAGCATCTGCTTCTGCAGTGCTCTCTTAATGAATTAAGAATGGAGATCTTTATTTTATCTCAGTAGTGTGATGTAGGATTGAATTTATGCTAAAATCAGCTCCCTTTTAAAAAATTTTTTTTTGGTGAATTATGCTCTTATGTTTTCTCACTGCTAAATAAAACAGTTGTTCTGAGCCCCACATGTGGCATCCTGGTGTGGTGGGTACATGCTACTACCACCCCTGGTCCAGCCCTGGGAAGACTGAGGGAATCCCAGCACATAATGGATCTAGGAGGTGTGCACAAAGGGCAGCCAAGAGCACTTCAGCTGTGCCTAGTTGTGACGCTTCTGCCTTCCCCATTTTGCAGCATTTATGGCCAGTGTGAGGTGGTGAGTTTCTTTGTTAAGACTCAGTAGAAATACTGAGGGGGCTGTAGGACTATAACAACAGTGTAATGGTGTGAAGAGTAAGACTATTAAACATGCCTACAAGTTTTGTGGTGCATCAGTGTCATCCTGGCTTTGAAAAGAGTGATGTCACAGAGTGGGGGTTGGACCCAGAGAAGTGAGGTGAGAATCCCAGGGCAGGCACCTTCAGCTCTGTTGCTGTTCTGCTGCCCATAAGAATAAGGATAGGCAGGGGGACAGTGGGTCTTGGCATGGCCTGTGAATGGGGTCTCATGCATCTGGGCTGGCTGCATTTCTCTCCTGGATACATGCAGCATCTTTTATCTGGAAAAAAGCTGCTGGTACAGTGCTACGTATCTCCAATTATTTACTGGCCAAGGGTATTTTTTCGTAGAAGCCAGCTTAAGAAAGCAACAGCTCATGTTGAGAAAGAAACTGAGAAAATATAGAATCATAGAATAATATGGGTTGGAAAGGACCTTAAAGATCATCTAGTTCCAAGCCCCCCATGATAGGCAGGGACAACTCCCACCAGATCAGGCTGCCATCCAACCTGGCCTTAACACCTCCAGGGATGGGGCAGCCACAGCTTCCATGGGCAACCTGTTCCAGTGCCTCACCACTCTCATTGTGAAGAAATTCCTCCTTATGTCTAGTCTAAATCTGCCCCTCTCTGGTTTATACCCATTGCCCCTAGTTCTATCATTACAAGCCTTTGTAAACAGTCCCTGCCCAGCTTTCTTTTCACCCCTTCAGGTACAGGAAGGTTGTTATAAGGTCTCCCCAGAGCCTTCTCTTCTCCAGGCTGAACAAGCACCACTCTCTCAGCCTGTCCTCATATTGGAGGTGCTCCAGCCCTCTGATCACCCTTGTAGCCCTCTTCAGGACCTGTTCCAACAGCTTCATATCCTTCTTATGTCGAGGATTCCAGAACTAAAAAAAAACCCCAGTGGGTTATATTTAATTTGGCACTGCCTTTCACTGTTTGTCAGGAGGAGGGATCGCAGAGGTTGGCTGTCATTTATTCTCATTTCCTTGAAGCATGGCACTGCATAAATGACTGAAGGTGGAGATATTGACTTATTCCTGCTGTTGCCATCCTAAAATATTACAGCAGTGAGAGGGCTTTCACTGCAATTTATGATTCCTGTAAGGAAGACAAAAATATGATTTTAAAAGACTCCAACAACAAATCAGAAGAAAGAGAAGACCAGCTGCCCAAGATGCAGGCAGTCTCTTTGTACTCATCCGCCTCCTTACAGTCAGACAAATACCACAATTTGACTGTAGTTCATAGACAAACAGGTACATTCACTTGCAGGACTCAGTTTTCTTTGTGAAGGATTTTTGTACTTCTGTCCACAGAAAGATTGCTTGCTATAAGCTTAGTGATCTGATATGTTAGTGAGAGAGGTTTTCCTTTTAGCAGAAGAGTTTTTTCTCTGCCAATCCATTCCCATCCAGCATTTTCACTGTCCCACACGGAGCCTCAATGGCAAGAGGAGAGTTTCAGTGTCCTGGTTCTCCCAGTCCATTCATTTACATGAAAGTTCCAGTGAATCTCTTAGCTACTTTTTTTTGCCAACTGTGAGGAGTCTTCCTAGCTGGTGCAAGTGATAATGACAAGACCACTGGCACACAAATGGAATGACATAGGAAAAGTAAATCCATTATCTAAACCACTCGCAATGAAATCTGTTTCTTCCTAGAATTAAAACACAAGTGGCTCTGCAAAAGTGCAGATAAAGATGGAATTTTAATCACCTTCTATGATTTGCTGTAGAGATAATAAAGAAATTCTGTTACTAACGATTCGGATAAAATTTTCACTTAGTACACTATCTATACTTTTGCACTCGCAATATGAGGAAATGCACAGCAAATGTCATTTAGAAGATGTGCTTCCTGTTCTACAAAGATCCCAGAAGAGGTCCTCACACATCATCGACAGAGCAGAGAGAATAAACCCAATCGTGTTATTGCCTTGTGGCCCTGGCTACAGCAGTTTGACGTAGGTTGCCTTTTATTTGAATTCTTTCTGCATAAAACCCAGACATGTTTCACAAACATGACAGTCAAGTGTCTTCATGACAAGGTCAAATTATAGTATTGCATGATTTTATATAGATCAATGGTTCCCAGAATTTCTGCATGAAGCATCAGGGTTGCTCCAAGGTCACAGGACATTTTTATCATTAAACAGTGAGATTTGTGGTTCTGTGAATCAGCTGGACACTACTTACGTTAACCCTACAGAATGTAAAAATCTTTGATCTCCACTTCCTTAAATTAGCAAGGGACGGTATTTATCTGCTTTACTTATCTTGTGAGTATTGTAAAGATTCATTCATCCTCATATCGTGCAGCACTTTGGAAACTGAGGTGTTACCTCCACATCTGAAATACTTCAATACTACCATTATGTTTTACACAACAAAGATTTGGACAATAGTTTAAATAGTAGAGCATAACATTTCATACAATGCAGAAGGTGAGTTGAGATACATGGGAAACTGTGCTGCTTCCTCTAAGGGCTCAGGACTCAGGAGCAGGAGGTGTAGAAAAACAGAGTGAGGGAGTACAAATGGTGCAAATAAAGATCAACTGTATTAATTCTTTACAGACACTGTCTACTGAGGAATACAGTAGATGTTGATTCCTCACAATCATTTTGAGCAGCACAGTTTATTGTAATATTTTAAATACAACTTTTGAAGATAAGACACTTGTGCAGTACCAAGAAACACCCCAGTGGGGTGCCTTCTTCTTGTTTTGACTCCCTAAGGACCGCCAAAAGTCAAGCACATCAAATTATGATAATTGCAACAGGATATAGCAGAAGTAGCAAATACTGTAAAATTATTTCTAGCTGGCTATTTTACTGGAACTCATTTCCTAAATTTGCTGTTTAGAGCTGAAGGGCATGAAATATCAATTTCTTTCCTTTAATTTGAAGCTTTCAAATGAAAAGTTATTGCAGTGACACCAAGGCTGTAAAAATCTCAGTATGAGCTTTCCTAGAGCAGTTACAACATGTAGTGGAGAGTTCAGTACAGAAAGTCATGAGGCATTTCTCTCTCCTTTATGGGTTTCAGGGAAGGATGGAAAATTGTTCTCCTAAAGGCTGTAATTAGAGTGAGAAAGGCACCCACACTTCTTGTTTTCTAATAATCACCTAACCCTGTAAGGCAAGAATTGATTAAATTTTGCATATGAGTGCAGGAGAAAGTAAACATGGGAAGAATTTTGTTCTTGCACTTACATCTCTATGGGTGGCCAGAGCTGAAGCTTTAATACTTCCAAGGCTTGAGTACTGCTGGCCCGTGGCATCCTCTAAACACAAAAAATTACACCATACCCCAGAACTTTTTCCACTGGCTGTAGGATGTGGTTAGTGGAAAGGCAGCATATAAGAGACTGTTCAGAGGCTCATTTAAATCTACATAAGTTAAGCCATTGCTCAATCCTGTGGAAGAGCTACAGATCCTGTGCAAGCCCCTGTTTCTTTGTAGGGACGTGCATTTAAGGGACAACATCAGCTTTACATTAAAGGTTTCCATGTTTGGATACAGTTATTCTGCAGAAGCCAGTGAAAATAAGGTTCCAACCATTAAGGAGTATTACTAATGTACCTGGAAATTTTCACTTTAAATTGCTGTCTTAAATTCTCACAGAAGTGTCTAAGTGACCAGCCAGGGAAAATGCTGGCCAACTAGCACATCACATGGTATGTGACCTCATCCATGGTGTGTAGTCAACTGCAACCTTGCAGCTGCAGTACCATCTGGAAAAGACACAAAGATAAACCACTAGTGGCTCTTCCATTTTTCTTCAGTATTTGGAGACATTCCGAAATGTTACCCTCCTCATGGTTCTTAAAGTGACATATTTCCACCTGGGGTCAAGAGACAGTGTCACGAGAAGCAGTGGCTCCTAAGTTGCAGTCACATTTCCCTGTACCAAAAGTCAGGTGACTGATACTATTTAAAAGCCAATGTACAGGTCAGCAATGCCATGGTAATGCTTTTGGTACAGGGAGAAGTGAGACGTGTCTAGTTTCCTTTGTTCTATTAATAAACACTGAGAAGCTTTGAATCATAGAATGAAACATTTCCTCATACTGTGAGCAACACTGTGAAGAAGATATACTGCTGGCCAACATTAAACATCAAAGTGAAGGTGTCTTACCATAATTAGCAGGTAAAACCAATAGCAAGTGAGGAGGTGCTCCCTGCTTTGAAGATAACAATTGAAAATCACAGCTCTTCATGTCAAGACAACGCCCTTCACTTTAATTCCTCATAACTCCGGTTGAGACGACAAAAAGGAAAGAAAGGAGTCTTCTGCTCTGGCAGCTACATCTGAAGAGTATCCCATCCTCCTGCCTCTGGAAGATGAGAAAGATGCTGTGCAGTCAGTGTTGGAACTACATCGAGGCAAGTTCATGCCTTCTGTCTTGGTCTTCAGATTGCTCTAAAAGCATAAGCTGTTTGTTTCCCCAAGGAGGAGAAACACTGACTGCTTTCATGTTTTATGACAACAGGCTATTCTGTACTTTCTTATGAACAGAGGGCGTAACTGAGAGGCAACTTTGATCAATTAAACCAAAATAACTGAACAAACCAGTCCCTCTACACGGACTTTTCTGAATGATTTTGGAAAAATTGATAATGAGTTATGACCATTGCTTAAAGGATTAGCCACAAGAGGAATAACTATTTATAAGAAAAGCAAGTTAACCCTCGAAAGACTATGCTCCTTATATACTTTGGATTTAATTTATCTAGCCTCCAATAAAATACAATCAAAATTCTCTCTACTCTTTGGGTATTTGATTTCAGCTTTTTGCAAAACTGTTAGAACTAGCAGATAAATATTGCAGCTTCTGAGAAGGCTCACACACATCTGAACTATCATAATCCTTAAGGTGGACATGTTTCAAAGATTAGTAGAACTTATCTTCAAATGGTAGGGAAAAAAACTGACTTGAGGAACTAAAAAGCATTTTTGGTGGAGTAGAATTTTACTGTTCAAGATTGCTTTGAAAAACAACTAGTTATTTAAATTCTAGTTATACTTTAGAGAATAACTCAAAATTAAGGTCTTGTTCTCTGTGATGTACTTTTGCTGTGGAGTTATTAGCATCATTTATTATGCAGAAATTTTGGCTGTACATCGTAACAATTTCCAATGGCTCACATTCTCCCTCAAGGATCTGATTCAGTCATGAGTTCAGGGTAAACACTTGCATTAAAAACTGTTCAAGTGAACTGCCTTGTATTTAGTTTTTATACTGTCACCATAAGAACTAGGAAAATATATGAGAAGGTATTCTGGTACCTTGTTATGTGGAGTTTAACAGGAGAGAGATACCTATTTTAAAAACATCCTGCAGGCAACATGTGGGGTACTTCTGAAAATAATCTCTGATCTGCACTTATACAGACAACAGATCCAGCATGCAGGCTTCTCATGTTAATGCCTTCTACAAACTCTGGCATAGAGGTCAGGTTATAAATGCATGTTGTTAATTTACTTTCACAGTCTCTACAGTGCAGATAAATTCACATCAGAGCCTGAGGTGATCACACTATATCAAACTGGATTGGAAAACTTAAACAGAAATTTACTAAATTAAAAAAAATATATATTTATTTTGCTTTTTACTTTCCATTACAAATTTGTAAAGGTTTGTTAACCTTGTATATTTTAGCTGTTGACTGAGTCCTTGAGACTGGGATATTCTTTTCAAGCCTGCAATAGTGAAAGCAGCAGCACAAACCTAAATTCTGACAATGTCCAGTAGTTTATTTGGTTTATACAAGCTATGTGGCATTTACAGCACATGTTAAGGAGATGAGGCTTCTTCCATGATAACCTAAAGCTGCCTTTCTCTTACGGTGGTTCTGTATGATCAGACCAAATGTTGTTGTATAAAAAGTTATGGTGTAACTCTTACTGGAACAAGCCAGAGATCAATGTTTCAAACACAGGATGAAAAGTTATAGCTGATTAAGAAATTTAATGTTCATGTGATCATGATTCTTGCCAGCCTGAGATGTTCTAGAAGAGTATCTCCAGCAACACTTCCCTGCTCACATACCAGATTAGCATAACCACAAAGGAAAGAAAAGGAAAATAAAAATAGAATTGACTTAGGGATTCTTTTTATAAAATAGGATTGCGGATGAACTTGCTTTGTCTGGTAATGCCAACCTACCTAAAAGTGAGACTGTGTGGCTGTCACCCTTACACAACAGGTTTCGTTTTTGGTTTGAGTGAAATGCATCCTATGGTTTTGTACACATAGTTGAGCCCTGGAGAATATAAATACAACAGATGCACCTGATGGCAGTGCTCAGGGGGGTATTTTCATAGAATCATAGAATCACCAGGTTGGAAGAGATCCACCAGATCATCAAGTCCAACCATTACCACCAATCTCTAAACCATGCCCCTCCGTACCTCATCCACCTGCACCTTAAACACCTCCAGGGAAGGCGAGTCAACCACCTCCCTGGGCAGAGTGTTCCAGTGCCTAATGACCCTTTCAGTGAAGATTTTTTTCCTATGTTGAGCCTGAACCTCCCCTGGCAGAGCTTGAGGCCATTCCCTCTTCTCCTGTCCCCTGTCACTTGGGAGAACAGGACAGCTCCCTTCTCTCCACAACCTCCCTTCAGGTAGTTGTAGAGAGCAATAAGGTCTCCCCTCAGCCTCCTCTTCTCCAGGCTAAACAACCCCAGCTCTCTCAGCCGCTCCTCATAAGGCCTGTTCTCCAGCCCCTTCACCAGCTTTGTTGCTCTTCTCTGGACTCGCTCCAGAGCCTCAACATCCTTCTTGTGGTGAGGGGCCCAGAACTGAACACAAGATACAAGGAGCAGTCTCACCAGTGCCAAGTACAGAGGGAGAATAACTTCCCTGGACCTGCTGGTCACACCGTTTCTGATACAAGCCAAGATGCCATTGGCCTTCTTGGCCTCCTGGGCACACTGCTGGCTCATGTTCAGTCGACTGTCAATGAACACCCCCAGGTCCTTCTCCTCCAGGCAGCTTTCCAGCCAGGCTTCTTCTAGTTTGTAGCACTGCACAGGGTTGTTGTGCCCCAAGTACAGGACCCGGCATTTGGCCTTGTTAAACCTCATGCCGATGGACTCTGCCCAGCAGTCCAGCCTGTTCAGATCCCTTTGGAGCCTCCCTACCCTCCAGCAGATCCACACTTCCACCCAGCTTAGTGTCGTCTGCAAACTTGCTAAGGGAGCACTCGATGCCTTCATCCAGGTCGTTGATAAAGACATTGAACAGGGCTGGACCCAGCACTGAGCCCTGGGAAACCCCACTTGTCACTGGCCTCCAGCTGGATTTAACACCATTTCCCACCACTCTCTGGGCCCGGCCATCCAGCCAGTTTTCCACCCAGGAGAGTGTGCGCCTGTCCAGGCCAGAGGCCGACAGTTTCCGAAGCAGAATGCTGTGAGAAACTGTGTCAAAGGCTTTACTGAGGCCCAGAAAGATTCATCCACAGCCTTTCCCTCATCCAGCAGCCGAGTCACTTTGTCATAGAAGGGGATCAGGTTAGTTTGGCAAGACCTGCCTTTTGTAAACCCATGTTGACTGGGCCTGATCACCTGGTTCTCTTGCATGTGCTTCATGATAGCCTGCGAGATCACCTGTTCCATGACTTTCCCTGGCACTGAGGTCAGACTGACAGGCCTGTAATTCCCTGGATCCTTCTTGTGCCCCTTCCTATAGATGGGCACGACATCAGCCAGCCTCCAGTCCAGTGGTACCTCCCCAGTCATCCAGGACCTCTGGAAGATAATGGTTGTTTAGATGGAAGATGATTTTATGTTTAGATGCATTTTCAAATGAATTGAAGCAAAGAAATAATGCAATTTGCTGATACTCTTCAATACCTTTTGTGAAATAAATGCAACAGATGCCACCTTAGGGTCTGAATTTTATTAATTGCTTTATAAAGCATTCTTTTATTTTAAAAACTCACTCTCTGCATTGGCCTGCTGACCCTAGGGAATACAGACCTTATTATTCCAGCTAAAACACTTGCCAATGCTTAGAAAGTTAACAAAGCTAAAGCCTCTCCCAGCTGACACCAGATTCCCTGGGGAATCTAATCAGGCTACTCTATTCTGGTCTTTTAAATAGTCAAGTCAAATAGCTGTTTGAATTGTGATGATCTCCATGTAAATTCTGATTTTGATAGCAATTGCTGATATCCTGTTACTTTCTGAGCAGACATACTATTACAGTTGCATCTTCTGTCATATGTAATGTGATGCTGCTACTTTACTCACATCCAATATTTTAATTGAATAAACAAAATAAATTTAATAACTATGAGCTGTGCTACTTCAGGGAAACTGATACCAAGTCTCCTGCTACACTTATTAGAAATTTTAAGACCTGTAACTGGATAAAAGTCTGGTTAAAAGGTGCTATCTATAATCAGAAACCTGCAGTCTGGAAAGACCCAGAAAGAGACATTGAGTCATTTCACTTTCCCTAGGCATTGCACAAAAAGCGATGTCACAGGTCCCAATATGGTTATAACAATCTTTAAGAGCTTCTTAACAGACTGTTGGGGTGAAAAAGCTTTCCATCCTTCTGGCTTTTTTACTGTTTGTTGTTCAATTGGTTTTGTACATCATTCCATCCCACCCTTTCAGCCAGCTAGCAAATAAAGGAGGATAAGAAGCAAAGGGGCTTCAGAATCTGACAGTTTTTATTCACAAGGTCAACCTTACAGCCTTCAAAAGAGTAATCTATTTAAGTTACCATGGTTATGCCTGCTCCCAGCAAGGTTAATTTTTGTTCACTTTTAAAAAATTATCTAGCTGTCTCTTACAATATTTCCTTTAGCATGTATCACCATAGTAACATTCTGCTAGATGAGTCTAATCTTTCACAAAGAATGAGAGAAGCACCTTTCTTTACTAAAAAATACTGCAAATTAAATATAATTCCAGAAGTATGATAATACAATTCCTTTTGAAAGGGTAAAAATACTTATATTTTCCCATTTTGCTTTTTCATGGTAATCTGTCTAGATTTTTTTCTGTAACAACCATTCTGCTACATGGCCTGTTTGGGTAACATTTATCCCAGATTTTTAAAGACATATCTTGTATCATCATTATTAAGCAATTTAAGCAAATTAAGCAATTACTTATAAGCTTAACTAAGCCGCATTCTAAATAATATTGATCATGGTTAAAGACCTACTGGAGGAAAAGGATGAGTGTGAAATTTTCCACGGGTAGGTTTTGTAGGAGTATAGCACAGTATGTGGAGGACAGCTGGGCATACCAAAGAGAGCACTCCTCACTAGAAACTGGCACCTAAAGAGTTGAGTGTTGGCCTTTACTTTGCTGACGATGTCTATGGCACTGGAATATTTGCTGCACTCACTTGCTTGGAATGGAGGATCCAGAGCATTCAACGGTTACTTTAAATAGCTGCGCACAGTTGCATACCAGGATGTGAGAGGCACTAACTTTACTGGTAATTAAATGCCTCATTTGAGGAGCAGTGTTACCATTTTCCTTGATGTTCCACAGAAAACATTGAGCTAGCAACATAAAGGTTTACACTGAGAACATTGAGAATGTTGATAATAAATTTATCCAGGAATGTGTATAATGGGTGCTTTCTAAACTCACTGTGCTGCTATGCCTTACTTGGAGTGAATTCGGGTAGCTGAAGAAATGTGGAAGCAGACAGCAAAATGTATTGTAATAGTCTGTTGTTTCATTTACAGTGACGTCATAGATGCTGAAGGGCCACAAACCCTAATGCCTCATACAGAAGCATATCTTGAAGGGCTTTCTAAGACTGAGTGAATGTTAAATGTAATTTCTGCCATCAGGGTACATCAGCACTGGCATTATGAGGCCTCAAGTGCTACAGTCCCTCCTAACAGTACAGCGCAGCCATACCCAGCATGTCCTGGATGGTCAGTAGGCACTGACTGATGCCTGGCCACTCCTACAGCTGACACATATGCATACTACACCTCCCTTTTCAGTGCTGGTGCTGGCAGACAATGCTGTTCCAAAAACTCAAGAGTTCCCTGATTCACTGTAATACGTGAATTAACTATAGACAGGGTACTAACCTCAGCTTTTCAGCTGAGGCCATTACAGACTCTGAATACCCCTGTTTCTACCTACCGAAGGTCTGTAGCTCAAGATTCAGGGACAGGAGGAGCACAATGCATCCTGCTAGACATCTGTGATAAAAGCAATGCCTTGTCTCTTCTAGGGTTTTACACTAGTGCTTTGATTATGCCAATGCTAAAATGCAAGAAAGAAAGAAAGGAAAAAAAAAAAAGTAAAAGAAAATAGGACAATCACACAGTCCCCTGTCTTATTACCAGTGTACAAATTAATTTTAGCTTTCAAGTTGGCCAGTTCAAGAGCAGCAGAATAGTCCGGACATTCATTTCAGCAGTCATGAATTTTTGCCCTGAATGTTTTGTTCAAATTAAAGCAACTTTTCATCCAGCCATCTGTGCTGAATAATAGTGGCAGATGGAGAGACAAAAATCTGGATATTTCTTTCAAGGAACTGCAAAAGCTAATGAGGTAACGTTAATTGTTCTATGGCTATAACTGAAAGAGGTCTCTGCACAGCAAGTACCTGGCTTCCTCTTTCTCTTGAGGATGAGGTGAATAGTATATGAAAGAAATGCAGCTGAGTAATTATGTTAGGGTGTGATAAATGAGATAGCCTTGTGCAAAATTATTTACAGGGGTAGGAGGTAAAGAGCATTAGAACCCCTAGTAGCACTGTAATTGCTTGAGCTAAAGAAATGGCTTGCATTCCAAGAAAAAAGTTTTTTTTAAGATTAAATTAGTATGTTTTAGACCTTTTAAAAAGCAATTAAGACATCTTCACAGAGCATGGGTGAAATAAAATCCAGTTTTTTGCCCACTTTTCACTCAGCATTTCAACTGTGCTGTACAGTGTTCTAACCAAACACAAGAGTAAATGTTACTTCATAACAAAAATCCTCATTTTAATAAACATTTTGCAGTCCCTGCTTTTTAGCCATGGATCTGTGAGATGTAGGTCACGTTGTCTAAAGGTCTGTCACAATGCACAATAAGGTAAATATTAATACTGATGGGTATGGGCAAAGTAACATTTCCTTCTACATTTCAGTTTTTCTGATCTCTTTGGAGGTATGGTGTTCTGTAATAGATGAACTTTTCATCATGAACAAGCATTTTCTCATTGTTTCCTAAAGAATCTTTCACTACCTTAGCAAAACAATAGTTATGAGCTAATAACGGTCCTCTAAGCTCAATTTGAGAGAAGGACATGTTAATGCCTCCAGGCAAAATGCCATTGGAATCATAATATCAGGACTGGTCACAAGCTGTACTTATATCCAGAAGGTTCAAAAGCATGAGTTTCCATGAAAGGAGTGAGGGAGCAGATTTGTCTGAGTGTTCATCACCTTGGGTGGGTTTTCAACGCAGTGAGCAGGCACCTACCAGCTCCTGATTGCTCTCAGTGCGAGTTTCTGAAAAGCTTCCCTCCAAGTGCTTCGGCAAGCAGACACTGAAGGTGACTTTTGGAGATCTAAGATTTGACTGCCATTCTCACTTGTGCCTACAGTGGATCCAACAGCTATTCGGCAGATATCAGGAAGCTAAATTAAAGATGAGAAAAGAGTAGCTCTTTATTCTCTGTGTGCAGCCTTGAAGAATAAGACTGGTGTGTTTCCATTTCCTCATGAAGGAAGGAAGAAATCATTAAGAATAATAAGAATCAAATCTTGGCCAGCTTACAGTAAGCAAGGATGTAATTGTTACAGGAGTTTAGCTTGTTTACTAGTTGAAACAAAGACAGTCCCCCAGCAGAAAAAAAGGACAGACCTGAGCTCACCAAGAGGACACAATGAGGAGATAAGATAAAAGAGCATCAGAGGATTCTGAAGACACATAGGAACTGTGTTGTACATTCAAGAGTAGGTGATAAGATATGATAATGAGTTCCATGTATGTTTATCAAATATTTCCAGAATATGTAACCAATGTTTCTAGGAATCTATATGAATATGTATTTTTAACCAGAATAAAACTCCTGTAACCAGCCTCAGTGGACACACACATTAGGCAAAATGATTTCCTGTGTATCCGGCATTGTCACTTATTAAAGCAATACATATTTAATAATCAAATTGGAACTGATTATTGAATTTGGCCTATTTCATGTCGTCACTCAGTACTAAAGGTTATAAGGTATTTCATATCATCTAGGGATTTAAACCCTAAGGGTTAAGACCAACAGTTCTCATAGAATAAATGCTCACTGGAATTTACATCCAAAATTCAGACTAAATTGAACATTAGTAATATTTTAGCATACCTAAATCTAATCATCCTATGATCTTTCATGATATACAATACTTTCACCTTGAAAATGCAGTCAATTCCAGCTTAAAACATGGCACTACTGCAATTTACAGCAGATTTTAGATCAAAAAAACCAGGCTTAAATGCAAGGACAAAAGGAAGGCTGAAAGAAACTGGTGCTGGGAGTTCAGCCTGAGCACATCTACTTGCACTATAGGCACCACACAAAATGACTACAAGCAGAACTTTTGTGCTACTTTTTGTGAAAGCTAACATATCCAAAAGATGTCTACACTAGCCCCATGCAGAGATAATGGTTCAATATAAACCTCAAGAAGAGATATCTATTATACTACTTCCTGCAATAAGAAACCTAATCCAACCAGGTCTGTTTTTTGCCACTGTCCCCTGTAAGTGCTACTTATTTTTCTAAGGCTCTGTCCCTTTATCTATCTCTTCAAATCATAGTTGGTACAGACATGTTAAACTTCACTTCTCCTACATGTATTTTCTTTACCTTGTTAGTTGGACTTATGCTTCTTTTGTGGAAAAAGTGAATTGTTAAAACCCCAGATTTTCTTTGTGTGTAATTCGCAGCACTGAAAAAAAGATCTGTTGAGTGTTTCTTTCATTTTGCTACTTGCTGTCTCTGAGCTTGCCATGGGTAAATCTGGCCTTGCAGCAGCCAGCTTTGGCTGGGATATATTTGTATTCCACTGCTGTGTATTTTTTTTGTGGCATGCAAGACTGGAGCAATTGCAGTGCATCTCAACAGTAGATTATTAGAGGAAGATGCATTACCAATACAAATGGCAGTTTGTGGGGTTCCCCATCTCTAACCTTGGTAAAAGGTGTTACGTTGTTGTTTATTCTTAAGCTGAAAGATATTGCAAGCAACCATGGGCAATCACATTCTGATGGGGTATCAAGTTTTGGGACAGTATTGTGCGTGTTATTTATTCACATATTTGTTACTCTCAGTAACAACAGTTGGGTCTTTAGAATCACTGTCTACAGCTAAGAATCATACTACAAAAAGGGATAGGAAGGAAAGATGTGTGTATTTATGTGAAAAAGTTACAGATATTTCTGAATGGAGGAAATTACAGAATTGCAGCAGAGATAGTTCAAGGATTTGCATTTAACCAGACATGCTATAGCTTGTAACAAAAACCTTTGAGTGGCTGTGAATTTTCAAAAACAAAATGTAGAATCTTCCTGACGATGAGCACTGAAGAGCAAAGCCATAAATATGAACGAGTGTCATATTTTCCAGTTCCAGCTTGGGAAGTGGTAAACGTAGTCATGCTCTAACTTGCTGCAGCATAGTCCATATGCAGAAGTCTCAATAATTAAAATGTTTCCATAAAACTTCATATTCATAAATATCTTAAGTCCAAACCCTAACTTGGATGTAGGTTTCATTTTCCTTTTAGATTCTTTCCACTCTGAAATGCTCTGGAAGCTTTTCATAGAATCATAGAATAACCAGGTTGGAAGAGATCCACCAAATTGTCGAGTCCAACCATTCCTATCAAACACTAACCCATGCCCCTTAGCACCTCATCCACCCGTGCCTTAAACACCTCCAGGGAAGGTGAATCAACCACCTCCCTGGGCAGCCTGTTCCAGTGCCCAATGACCCTTTCTGTGAAAAATTTTTTCCTAATGTCCAGACTAAATCTCCCCTGGCAGAGCTTGTGGCCATTCCCTCTTGTCCTGTCCCCTGTCACTTGGGAGAACAGGACAGCTCCCTCCTCTCCACAACCTCCTTTCAGGTAGTTATGGAGAGCAATGAGGTCTCCTCTCAGCCTCCTCTTCTCCAGGCTAAACACCCCCAGCTCTCTCAGCCGCTCCTCGTAAGGCCTGTTCTCCAGCCCCTTCACCAGCTTTGTTGCTCTTATCTGGACTCGCTCCAGAGCCACAACATCCTTCTTGTGGGGAGGGGTCCACAACTGAACACAAGATACAAGGAGCAGTCTCACCAGTGCCAAGTACAGAGGGAGAATAACCTCCCTGGACCTGCTGGTCACGCCATTTCTGATACAAGCCAAGATGCCATTGGCCTTCTTGGCCACCTGGGCACACTGCTGGCTCACGTTCAATCGGCTGTCAACCAACACCCCCAGGTCCTTCTTCTCCTGGCAGCTTTCTAGACAGACTTCTCCTAGTCTGTAGCTCTGCACAGGGTTGTTGTCCCCCAAGCGCAGGACCCGGCATTTGGCCTCGTTAAACCTCATGCCATTGGACTCTGCCCAACTGTCCAGCCTGTTCAGATCCCTTTGCAGAGCCTCCTTGCCCTCCAGCAGATCCACACTTCCACCCAGCTTAGTGTCGTCTGCAAACTTGCTAAGGGAGCACTCGATGCCTTCATCCAGGTTGTTGATAACGACATTGAACAGGGCTGGACCCAGCAATGAGCCCTGGGGAACCCCACTTGTCACTGGCCTCCAGCTGGATTTAACACCATTTCCCAGCACTCTCTGGGCCCGGCCATTCAACCAGTTTTCCACCCAGGAGAATGTGCGCCTGTCCAGGCCAGAGGCTGACAGTTTCCGTAGCAGAATGCTGTGAGAAATTGTATCAAAGGCTTTACTGAGGTCCAGGTAGACCACATCCACAGCCTTTCCCTCGTCCAGCAGCCAAGTCACTTTGTCATGGAGGGGATCAGGTTAGTTTGGCAAGACCTGCCTTTTGTAAACCCATGTTGACTGGGCCTGATCACCTGGTTCTCTTGCATGTGCTTCATGATAGCATGCGAGATCACCTGTTCCATGACTTTCCCTGGCACTGAGGTCAGACTGACAGGCATGTAATTCCCTGGATCCTCCCTGCGATGGGCACAACATCAGCCAGCCTCCAGTCCAGTGGAACTTCCCCAGTCTTCCAGGACTGTTGGAAGATGATGGAAAGGGCTTTGGTCAGCACATCCGCCAGCTCCTTCAGTACTCTTGGGTGAATTCCATCCGGCCCCATAGACTTGTGGGTGTCTAGTCGGGCTAGCAAGTCTCTGACCACCTCCTCTTGGACCATCGGAGCCTCATGTTGGTCCTCTAGCTCCAGGGTTTGTACACAGAGGGAACAACATTCTTTACAATTAAAGACTGAGGCAAAGAATGCATTACGTATCTCAGCCTTTTCCTCATCCCCTGTCACTGTTGTTCCTTCTGCGTCCAATAGGACTGTATGGTCTCCCTAGTCCTCCTTTTATTATTTACATATTTATAGAAAGATTTTTTGTTATGTTTCAGTGACTTAGCCTCTCTGATTTCTAGTTGAGACTTTGCCCTTCTGATTTTTTCTCTACACAATCTCACTTCCCTCCTGTAATCCACTCAAGAGGCCTGTCCCCTCTTCCAGAGCCCATAAACATTCCTCTTCTTCTTGATATTACTCAAGATCTCCCTGTTCAACCAAGCTGGTTTTTTTCCTCTGCTGGCTTTTTTTCTGGAACATGGGGATGGTTTTCTCCTGAGCTGCTAGGATCTCCTTTTTGAAGAGCTCCCAGCCCTCGTGGGCTCCCTTGCCCTTAAGCACTGTCTCTCATGAGACTTTGCCAACCAGCCTTCTGAAGAGTTCAAAGTCTGCCCTCTGGAAATTTAATGCTACTGTCCTGCTAACCACCCTCTTCACTTCGTCTAGAACAGAAAACCCTATCATCTCATGATCGCTTAGTCCTAGGTGTCCTCCTGCTGCCACATCCCCCACAAGGCCTTCTCTGTTCACAAACAGCAGGTCCAGGAGGGCACCTTCCCTTGTTGGTTCATTCACCAGCTGTGCAAGGACGTTGTCTTCCACACACTCCAGGAACCTCCTAGACTGCTTCCTTTCTGCTCTATTGTACTTCCAGCAGATATCAGGAAGATTGAAGTCTCCCACAAGAATGAGAGGCATCGATCTAGAGATTAACCCCAGCTGTTTATAGAAGAGCTCGTCAGCTGCTTCTTCTTGGCTGGGTGGCCTGTAACAGACTCCCATCACAATGCCCCTGCAGGCCCCACCTCCAATACAAATGACTTTCCTAGGATTTGCCAGTAATGAAAATGGAGTATATTTTTTACAGTGTGCCAGATGATGCTTGTGAAGACCAGACATGCAGGAGGTTCCTAATTAAAGATTTAAACCTGGGGATGAAAAAGGCTGGCATAGTCTGGTGGGTGCCCAGATAGTAAACACACAGGCAAGCTGCCATATGTCCTTTTAGAGAGCACTCTCACACCCATCCTCAGGGAAGTCACAATGACAAGAGACAGCTAATTTAAAGCTAAATGAGAAATCTCTATCCAGTCATCACACAAAAAACCAAGGTGCCAGACTTCAGATGGCGTTTGCACCCTGACAAGAGGAAAATGGTCAGAATAGGGCTGCAAAAGCTGCCACCTCATTCTCAGCCCAGGCTAACAAAATGACCAAACACTTGAATGTTTATGGTTTCAGCACCACTTCAGCTCATAAATTAGAACCTCCGGAGGGGTGTGCCTGTGACTAGGAATGGAAATGAAGCCTGTGGCTCTCTAAAGATTGTTTCTAAAGCAGTAAGACCTTGCAGAGCTGAGGGGGTAAGCACCAGCATTCTGAATGGATGCCCACTGGGATAGGCTGATGCCAGCCCCTCTTGTAGGAGGGACCCCTGGAACCACTAGCTAAGGCACTACAATTCCCTCATCTGCTGAAAGCATTCGGTTTTATCCTGGGCCTGCTGTCCTCTGAAATCTTTCCTAACTTTTCTAGCAACTCCTAGATGGCAAACTGTGCTACAACAAGGATTTGTGCTCCCACTGCTTGGTGATTCAAGGCAGAAGGAGAGATACTTGCACTAACTTACAACACACTACTGCTACTAAGTCCTGCAAAACAATGTCAACGTGTCCACTGTAAAGCCAGTCCCAGCAATGAGTTTTACAACAAGCAGCTGAGGAAGGAGATGCCAGCAGAAAGCACAGCTCCTGTACAGCTGTGAGTACTCAGCTAGTTTTGGCTGCTCAGGTGTTGCTTACAATCGCTGCTTTGCCTCGCTGCAGAGAGCAGGTAGAGGGCTATTGAGCAGGTCTTGACCTGCATCTTTGACACCTGAGGCAGCCCTTAGGACATTGAATAAGTTGATTCTGCTCTTCTACAATGCTACAGTCACAAGTAACTGGAGGGCCCTTGGTATTCAGCCTTCCACCAGGGACCAGCCTATTTGTTCAATTTGTACCAGCTGAGCCTTTGAAACTCAAAGTTGCCCATGCAAGCCCAGTGGGACCAGATGGCAGGAATCAAAGAGAAAATAACTCAAGAGTCTGGTGCCATATCCTTACCCCAGAAGGAGAGGTTGTCAGCTCCAGGGAACTAATTGAGAAGTAGGTTGTATAGAGACATGTAGATCTTTGCTCATATCACAGTGTAATTAAGGATCCCATCAGATATGCTATGTCCTTCCTGGGTCTCTGGTGGGCCAGTAAATATCTTTCCTTGTTGACCTTTACTCAGTTTGCCCAAAGTCACCATTCCTCACTGCTATTTTGAACAAACTTTCATGTTTATTAAAATGAAGTATTCTAAACAGATAGTAAATGTACTAGAATAATTTACATATCCCGATGATATAATTGCTAGTTTGTCAGTCCAATATTCAAACATCAATTTGCATAAAGGCTTCAGCTTTCAGAGAGAGGTTACCCAAATACATGGACAAAATATGAAGCAAAAGAGATTTCTGTCACAATTTTTTGATGAGATGGAAGAATCTGAGCTACATCTCTGCCTTATGCTATGGAGCAGTCACAACTGCTAGATCCTGAGTGCAGTTGAGCTAAATCACCGATGCCTACATTAGCAGAGAAATTGCTTTGTATAACTGCTTCTGTTGGCCTCACTGAAGGTGCTTAGCACATAAGCATTGGTTTAAGAGAACCCCACATTTTCCTGCCTCTGGCTGCTCATTCTGATCCCTCAATAACACCTAGCATCAGTCTCTGCTGGGCCAGTGATACAATGGGACTACATTGGATGCCAGGTCAGGGATTCAGGCTGAACCTTGCAGGCTTTTTTTTTTTTTTTTTAATTTGTTTTGGAAAGCACATCATGGACCAACACTTTGAAAGTAGGATTTTTCTCTTTCTGAAGAAGCCAAATGTTTCTGACTTGTGAGTGAGTCCCAGCTACTGCACACAGATAAAAGGACTTAATTGCTCAAACTCCGTCTTCTTTTATTGGCTGCAGAACTGACCCTCTGCCCCCACCAAAGTTAAGGTCTGAACACCAAGTATTTCATAAACTGTGGGGAGTAATCCAAGAAGTAGGTGAACATATCCCATCCTCATTTTTCCACAGACTCATTCTTCAACCAGTGCTGCATATTATAGAATACATATTACCACAGGCACTTCTGCATAAGGGTACCTTAATATACGTCATAGCAAATTGTAGCAGTTATGAAATTAAGCAAGACAGAGGACCAGTTTAACTTCTTGGGAGTTTGGAAATCCTTAAAAACATGATGGAGTCTATTTGCAATGCAAGTAGATTCATAAAATTCCTGTTCTAACAGAGGGAAGTAAATTAGCCATGAAAACAATAACACAGACCTAAAAATGCGAGCGAGCTGTGCAAATGAACAGCAAACTAATCTGCAGGGTGCAGAAAGTGTGAGATTAGTTTGGCAGAACAGAACAATTTAATTAAAGACATATACAAACCAAATTGCAAAGCATGTATTATTCTGCTTTTGAAGAGCTGGGGAAAGATAGTCCTTAGCAAAACGTTGAAGAAAAGATGTGAGAGCTGGGAAATGACATTCAGTGGTAATGCTGGGGGTTGGTTGCTCCTCCTGGGAAGGCTGAGACAGGATGAAGGCAAATTAGAGTGGAAAAGGACAACTGAGGTAAAGGAGCCTGTTCTTGCCTGCGTTTTACATTTATTTCTGTCCTTCTAGAGCCAATCCAGCTAGACCAAGGCTGAAGAAAAGAACACAGAGGGGCAGGTAAACAGAAAGCAACAGAATAGTATTTGGCTCCAAGAAGAGGAAAAGTTCAAGAATTGTATTTCTTAGTTATAGAAATGATGGCTAATTGATTTCAGTCCAGTCAGAAGCAGTATTTGCCCCCTACAATAAAAATAACTGTTTCATGTATTTGGAGAAAAAAAATAATTTAGCTGTTATTTTTTTCTCTCCCGTTAGGATCTGGCTTTGCAGTGACTTGCAACCATGGCTTTCTGCACATTCACATTATGACTGTTGTGACAGCATTTCAGTGACATCCATTTATGGAATATGCAGAGGAATCAATGCTTCATTTTGTGCAGTTTATTGATTAATATTTTAAAATGCTAAATTCACCAGACCTCCTTCATTACTAGAAAACCAGATATTTCTAAAAGGAATGGCATCTTCAACCCCTCCAGGTACAAGACCCAAATCAACAACTTTGACATTGAATGTTCCTCCGAATTTCCTGTCAGTAAAGGGGCAGCATGCACCAGCTTAGTTGCATTTCTGGGCACGGTTCTTGCCTCCTGGCAGCTTTACTGAAATGGCCCATAGGGCGTCACAATTATGTCCCTTCCAGAGAGCTGATGAAAGGTTGGTGAAGGACACTGCTGCTAGTTCTTGTATAGGAAGTAGTGTGTGAGGAGCCTGTTAATGCAAAGCCTTCCTCATTTTGCAGTGAGTCACTAGCTAAGATTCCAAATTAATCTCAAATAGTCCTTCCGATATCATCCTCTTTCAGGAAGAAAATGACTATGTGGTTGCTTTGTTAGTGAGGAAAGAAAATACCTGTTGCTAGACAAGACTGAAAACTTTTTTGTAGTGAAGAGAGATTTCTCATTTTAGAAACAAAAATTCACAGCAATTTTTTGAGCTGTGAAGAAGAGCCCACCCAGAACAAAGAGCAGAATATGTAAATGCAATGGCTATAGGAAATGAAATGTTGTATAGCTGAGTCAAACTACAGAATGTGAGCAAAGGGCTGTATATCTTACTGAATGGGCAGGTTAGCTGATTTGGTGCTTTGTTGTTGCTTGTATTTTTTCCTCTTCCACTCAGGAAGGTAAATTGGATTTCTGCACTTTTTCATTTTCTAAATGTGTTGGTCCCCAATAATCTTAGCTTACCCAATATCTTAAAGGTTTTTTTTCCCAATTTGTTGTGCTATCTTGCTGTCAATGCTTCAGTTCAATAAATTCTACTTATTTGAGCCTAGTGGATCAAAATGGGATGTGTTTTGCCTGGCTGCCAAAGTTGATCTTAAGCTGATGCTAGTAGTGTTTTTAAAATGGATATGTCTGTGTGTATGTGCATGAATGGAAATGAGATATGAAAGAATAAACATACAGGTAGATCAAAAAATACAGGATCTTTTTGAAAACAACTCAGAGGAAGCCAGAGGGAGTACAATCTGAGGAGATGGTGCACTGTGTGTCAAGTGGAGGAAACACAGGAAGGGAGTAAAATGACAGTATCAGCCTCTGTAAGTAGCTAGCACATATTGGAGAGGAGGAGAATACATACCAGCCCTGTGGCATGATCTGCCCCAAAGGTCATCAGGAAATGCTGATTTCCTGCTCAGCAAGTCCCAGCTACTTTATGTAATGCTGGCATTATGCCCAAAGATAAATGGCTTCTGCAGGAGTGCAGAAGAAGCAGGGAAAGACCTGGCTGTGCAAGGAAATACCCTAACACTCATAGAAAAAGCATGGTTTGGTACTCTACTCATCCTCCTCTTGCTCTTTCTCTTTCACTCTGTGTGTCAGAGTCACCTCAAGTCTCAGGCTCATCTCACATATATCATAACAAAGTTCTGCTCTGAATGAGTTCAATTTCAGCAGCTTTATTGGCTTATGTGCTTGAAGACATTTGAATTTCCTGGCGATGTGGGTGCTGCCAGAAATATTCTTCGGCTCTTTCCTAAACATGTGATTAAGATGGCACAGTGGTTCATTGTAAAAAGGCTACTTTCAAGGTTTTCAGCAGACAAACAATAGAAATTATACAGGTGGTGCCCTGCACATTTCAGTTATTGCAGTATTCTAGGTATTCAAGATTATGAAATGCCTATGTATGGCCCTTTTATATTTACAGATACTCTTGAGAAAAGTTACACACAAGCAACAAATTATAATCCTAGTAATTACAGATCCAGGTTTATTTTTTGGTAAAATATTCTCTAACATTGCAAAATACTTTTTCGCCTCTTCTGAGGTTTCCATTTACTTTTTGTGTGTTGCAGGTCAGAACAGAGTCCTTTCTGATCAGAAAACCTCAAATGAAATATCACGCCTTGTGCCACTTTTGTCCACCATGAGGTGAAAAGATTATTAAGAAGGTCAGCACAACTCAAAAACATCACTAATAAATCTGTCACTTCCTGTCATCAATAATACCAAAAAATCCTTATGCTGTCATTACAATGAGAAAAGAAAACCTACCTGAATTTTCACAGCAGAGCAGGTTCAGAGGGTATTCTGAAATGACTGAATTAGATGATTAGAGAGAGAAATTAGAGCATTACTGAATATCGTGGTAGAAGTCTGTGAATTGGATGGAGTGGTATCCTAAAACAGGAGTAGAAAACATTTCTGTTCCTTTTCAACTTTAGGCAGCACTTGAACAAAACTTTGTGTGAGGCTGCTGTAGTTTAGAGCTCAGACTGAAATTGAAACTAGGGACTAATCCTCTGAAAATTTCAGAATCTGTATTGGCACATTTAATCCCAAAATAAAACTGCCAGGGAAATTGTCGAATTTGTGAGAACACCATCTCAAGAGGCACAAAGCTTTGTATGCTTCCTTCCACTTTGACCTATATCTAAATGAGAGAAAACCAAAAAGATTAAATTGAAGCTGTAAACACAGGAATTTCTGACGCTGATCGAGGCATATTGCTATGGTGGAAACTGTATGGGAAGAGCATTTAAAACCTAGTATGCTGGATTTACTTGCTGAAGAAAACCATCACAACTGTGAAGACCAGAATTGCATCTGGATTTTGTCCAAATTAAGCTTTTTCTGGCTGGTGTGTATCAGAACATTCTTTGAGGTTAAAAGAAATGTTTCTTTTCACAAAATGCTATATGGGAACAAGAGTGCATATGTTTATACATACTAATGCATGTAAACAAACAGTGATAACAGATATACAGACATTAATGGCATTTCATAGATGATATTAATTTTAGCCATAATTGCTATAAAAATGAAACTTATATCTTACACTTCTGAAAAAAGTCACCCTTCCTTACATGCCAATTTTTAAAAATGTAACTCATAGCCCAGGACAGAATCTGTAGCAGTGAACCACACTAGCGCTACTGAGTGTTGCAAAGAAGTGATTAGGGAGGAAAGTCTCAAATACTGAGACCAAGCTTCATGTGGCTACAGAAATATAAGCACTGAGCTGTGACACAGACAGCCCATGTTGTTTCTTATAAAGAAACTGGATTTTTACACTTTATTTCTCTCAACGTTTGATGTAGGCAAAACAATAACACCCACACAGCTAGATAATTGCTTTCACCAGAAGTTCTGAGGGCCATACCAGGAGAAGCCTGGCTGGAAAGCTGCCTGGAGGAGAAGGACCTGGGGGTGTTGGTTGACAGCAACTGAACATGAGCCAGCAGTGTGCCCAGGTGGCCAAGAAGGCCAATGGCATCCTGGCTTGTATCAGAAACGGTGTGACCAGCAGGTCCAGGGAGGTTATTCTTCCTCTGTACTTGGCACTGGTGAGACTGCTTCTTGAATCCTGTGTTCAGTTCTGGGTCCCTCCCCACAAGAAGGATGTTGAGGCTCTGGAGCGAGTCCAGAGAAGGGCAACAAAGCTGGTGAAGGGGCTGGAGAACAGGCCTTATGAGGAGCGACTGAGAGAGCTGGGGT
This sequence comes from Clamator glandarius, assembly GCA_033459285.1. Lineage (NCBI taxonomy): Eukaryota > Metazoa > Chordata > Aves > Cuculiformes > Cuculidae > Clamator > Clamator glandarius. The sequence goes on from JAUNZM010000293.1 coordinate 1,922,507, forward strand.
TGTTTAGCCTGGAGAAGAGGAGGCTGAGAGGAGACCTCATTGCTCTCTACAACTACCTGAAGGGAGGTTGTGGAGAGGAGTGTGCTGGCCTGTTCTCCCAAGTGACAGGGAACAGGACGAGAGGGAATGGCCTCAAGCTCCGCCAGGGGAGATTGAGGCTTGAGATTAGGAAAAAATTCTTCACGGAGGGAGTGGTTAGGCATTGGAACAGTCTGCCCAGGGAGGTGGTTGAGTCACCTTTCCTGGAGGTGTTTAAGGTGAGGGTGGATGAGGTACTGAGGGGTATGGTTTAGGGTTTAGTGGGAATGGTTGGACTCGACGATACGGTGGGTCTCTTCCAACCTGGTTATTCTGTGATTCTGTGATTCTGTGATTAATGACACTCAGTTATTAGTTCATAGATGTTATCATAAAATTAATTACATTCCCTATAAGCACCCTTAACATTAATTTTAATGGCTATGTTATTAATTGGGTTTTGAATTCCTCATTGTACTTGTTTGCCAAGGTCTCAGCTGAGCTCTATGGGGAATGCTTTTGCCCTGGGCTAGCTGCCAATCTTCATGACAAGGCACCTTGAGAAGGTCAGGGCTACCAAAGGCTGACCAAGGGTGTACTGCTTTTAACTCAATCAAAAGAGAACTTCTCTAGGGCAGAAATAATCACTTGCTGAATTTCTTTTTGTAAGGCACTTATCAAGATGATGATGAGTAAATTCAAGAAACAGGCTGTCTGTTCTTTCCCCTTACAGGGATTAACATTGAAATTACACAGCTTGACAAAAAAAAAAAAAAAAAAAGATGAACAATGGAGTGCGAGGAGCACTGGCAAGAGGAGGTGAAGGCAGGAACTGTGTTCTTAGTCCCTGGGCCCCATAATCAGACTTCACCAAGGAGCAAAGAACTTGCAGCTTTGTCTTCAATTCAAGTGGCTCTGACACAGAAAGGAAAGAGCATGAACATGGTTTTCAGTGTGTCAGGCACAGGCTACAGCTACACTGTGAAGTGGAGGATGGTACGACTGGTGCTAGGGAAGACTGAGCATGCAGGGAAAGTGCTGGAGGAGCACAGGGAAGCATGGTGTGGTGCAACTTGGCTGTGCAGGGCTGGTGCTCACTTAGCTATGTCAGTCTGGAGTTCAGATAACAAGCTCTCATTTTTTCAGAGCTTTATTGGCTTGAACCGCTGCTTGGCTAATTACTCCCTCACCTGAGCTGGTAGTAAAGCAAGAGCTCCAGCACCTCCACTTCTGATGTAGGCATCTGCCTGGGCTCCTGAGCACAGTCTGGCCCAATGCCTAGCCTCTGCCTTCCTGCTGGAAAGCATTGGCTTTCAGTGTCTTGGTGGGCAGTGCCTTGGCATTGCCTCTACACAGGGGTATTTTACCTCCTCTACAGTAAGCATCAACACTCAAGGCCAAATAGCAGACCATTACGTTCAAATTCTTTTTTGGCTGTAGCACCACATATTAACAAGATTAAACTATCAGTTAAAAGCTATCTTATGCTTTATACCTCAGCTTTGTATTAAATCTGGGGTATTTTCTACATTACAATTTCAAGCAGTTTCCTCACACAAAGTTCTCTGATTTCCATTACCACTCACGGGTTGGCTTTCACAATCTGTTGTAAGTTCCTGAAAGAGCAGAAGACCAAAGACCACAGCCAACCTGAAAGCCAAACAGAAGTAGATGCCTTCTTGATTATACATGCTGATAGCTGTCAGTAGCCATTTGTCCGTGGGTGAAAAAAGCACCTGAATGAGAGACTGCAAGGAGAAGGGATGCAGGGGAGGATCTAGGAGCCGCAGCAGGAGAAGATGCATCACTCCAGGCGCAGGGGATGTGAGCAAAAAGTATTTGCTGAGTGCCAGGAAGGAAACACAGGTTGAATGTGCACATGTGGGTGGGTGCAGGGGTGGAAGGGAACATGTTACCCATATCATGTACCAGAAAGTAATTCCATTTTTATCCTACAGCAGCAAAATTCAGTTTCTGTTGTGGCTGAGAGACACTGGAGCCTTCCTTGGTAGTGTAATATAATTTAGTGAATCAGGCTGAGTGTGAGGTCTAGCTATGACAGCAGGACAGCCATGTGTCATCTTTCCTTTGTTGCTGCTACTGTTACATTGAAGAAGTTTATGACAGCCATTGGTCTCATTTGCAGAAAAGTGAAATAAGAGAGAGTTGGGAAGTTAGTTTTGAAGCAATCCAGGCATAAAGGGGAAAGAACATTGCCTGTTTGATTGTCCTTCCCTAGTATACCATGGTCACAATGAACAACATGGGATTTCTATTAATTTGAACTTCAACTCTCATTTCACTTTGTATGTATGGTCCCTGCAACTAGTTTTTCTCTTTACTACTGTGATACTTTTTTTCCTAAAATTAGAATATTAATTGAAAGATAAATTATATTTTGATTGCAATCTAAGCTGAATAGGGAGCTTGTCACTTACCAGTTTTCTGCAATCATAAAATGATGTGGCTGAGAGAGCTAAATATAATTCTGTGAGGATTTTTTTTTAAATCTCTTCCTGCTTCTGCACTTGATATTGTGTTCTAATAAGCCCAAACTCAGGAGGCATTTCTAATCAAATAGTTAGAATTGCATGTCTGATTATGGATGCATATTTCTAAGAAGGAATATTTTGTGAAACAATTAGGATTGGAGAAACATTTCTAAATGACAAGTCCTAATTTCTCCAGCTGTTAGCATTTTCAGCACTTTTTTGGGGCTAGTATTATATTCAGTGTACAGCTTCAAACTCCAGTGGCTCGAGAAAATGCATTACTGTTCCTACTGCAGAGCAGTATAAACATCTACAGCAGGTTTGATATTCAATGCTATAAATAGTGCTTCATGAAGAAATCTTAGTGTTACTGGGCTTGTTCTAGGCACCAATTTGGTGAATCCCGCCTGTTTTTAAATACACATGTAGACCTATTAGTTTTACGGAGGAAAACGCATTGGACAAATTCTATAGGAAGGCCTTCTGTAGTGAGGACATGAGGACTCATTTTTAAGCAGCTTCTGCATTTTGTCAGGTGGAAGACAGTCTCTTTAGAAAGACTGCATTATGCCTCCCTCAGTTTTGTAGCCTGATCTGGACAGCATGGTGTTGGTTGGAAAGCTCTTCTTTATTTCACTGGTAGCAGATGACAGTCCTCATTTGAAGTTCTTGGTAAAAAAGCCCATTGCAGGAGATTGGTGATGCTCAGTTATCTCTTTAAGCAACAGCAGCTGTGAGATGGGCACCTCTGGAGGCCACCTAAGCCTGCAGCTGAGACAAATACCCTTCCTCAGTGCCGGTTTCTCTTGCCTGGGATGGCAGGGCCAGCTGTATGCCTTATTCAGACGCCCTGATTTATGGGTATGGCTTGAGGCAAGTGTGAGTCTCATATGGGAATCATCAGCTTAATTTACTATTAAGTTAGTGGAAGCCCAGAAACTCATGACATTTAAAAAGATATGTACAGATCTGTCCTTCTGGAAGAATCCGTATCTGATTTTTGAAGGGGGTACAAAGAGGGTTTCTCAGACAGGTTCTTTATTAATTATTGAGCTATAGGCTTGGGTAGAAAAACTGTTGTTGCCTAATGGCACACATAATATGCTAATATTAAAGAAAATTGTCAGTTTCTTGTCATTTGTAAACAAATTTGATGTACTTTTATGTTGCCATGTTACAAAAAAAAATTATTAAAAATAGATCTATACAAAAATATTTTTGGGGTGCTGTTTGCATCAGGTGAGAGTCTCACTTCATGCATATAACAAAGCCACAGAGCTACCTGCCAGTGGAAGTGGAGAGTACTGTCAGAGTTGTTTCTTTGCTGAGCAAGCCTGCCTGTGTTCACAGACTCTGTTCTGCCCCAGTTGCTGTTTCATACGACTTTAAATTGGCTGCTTTAGGCAAAGGTCACATTGTGGTATCAATTACTAGCTACTACCTGGAAAATTTAATTTCATGCCCTGCAGTGGGTCTGCTTTCTTCTCTACTATGATTGGCAACTGTTTCCCAGTTGGTAACTAGAATAGCTCATTTACTTCAAGTGATTGAAACTCGGGAGCTCACTGATTTGGAAGGGCAGCTTTGGGCTGTTAGCATAACACAGAGAGCTCTAGCACAAATGCATTTGGATGAACAGAACAAAAGCTGCTTCTTGCCCTTCAAAAGGCCTCTTAAGAAATCGTATTGTTTGTGATTTGTGTCATATTAGTCTGCTCCTTTTCATCCAGTTAGTGTCTTGCTAACACATGGGCTATGTTTCCTGGAGGTTAATTGTACAAAATTAAAACCAGAGGAAATCAGTAAACTAAGAAGTGCCTAATATTAGATAAGACAACATCAAAGTCTTGTTAATGTTACTTGCTTTTTAACCTAAACACTTTTGCTTGAAGATCAGTTATCAAATCTTTTCTGTCTTTTAGAAGCCTCTGAGGAGCTTCTTAAACAGGCAGTTTGCATTTTAACAGATCTTAGTGCTATTTCAAAGGTACAGGAAGCTAGGCCTTCATTTATTCTCAGAAATTGTTTCCTTCCCAAAAGAAGGATTACATAATTGATATTAAATTGGAACTACTCATCAAAGTAAATGGGGATTTCTGCTTGAAAATTGTTTATGTCACATAGGCAGTAGCAGGGATTAAAAATAGTGCACAGGAGTGGATCTGATCCTCGTCCAAGTGTCTGGAAGTTGTTGCTATGTGTTTTTCCTCATGTGTTTGCTGTTCCAGCTCCATGAGGAACAAGGCTTTGAAAGAAAATATCTGTGAAGAATATAAGAGAGGCTTAATATGAAAAAAATCATGGTTTCTATGACGATAGAGTTTTGCTAGTTCGAGCACTCCAGGACACTCACAGTTAAGATTAAAGACAGTTCAAACCACTGTAGCATGGTGACTGGAGTGACAGTCAGCAGTCTGCAGGTGCAATGCAGAGGTCTTCCTCAGAGGACATACATTTTAGTGTAACGTGAAACAACTAAACATTATTTGAAAAGTATTAATGCAAACACTCCTGTGGTGTCAGCAGGATCAGAAGATTTTGATAAGGCAGCAAGATGGAATTTGGCCAGCTAAAGGATACAGGACACTGAGTTGTGGGACCTAGTTTTTCTTCATTAGCGGCCAAAATGTTCTACTCATCTTTGAATTCAGATCAAATTTTCTAATCACTTTCCATGCACTTTCTAGTTATACTTACTAGCAGTACTGCCGAAGAGGTCAGTGTTGCATTACAGGTAAAGTTTACTATGCAGGGATTATATTCCTTCCCCAGGATTTTTACAATTAAGAGATCTGAACATCACTAAAATGCTCTAAGAAAACCTGGCAGATCCAAATTAAATTTCTTCTAAAAACCTTTCCAGTACAAAGTACCACAGTGAAAGGAATGGGCAAGAAATCCAACTCTATACATTTTCTCATTTATTAGTGTTGTACTGCTCTGATGGGTAACCCAGTTGATAGCACCAGACCCTGAAACTCTCCAGTGGTGTGTTGGAGGCTAGTGATGATCACCTTCTGTTTCATAAGCCTGCAATCTAGTCCCTGGTAAGTTTCCAGAGGAAGCAGTGACACCTAGGTTTGCACAGTCCTTTGGATACTGATTTTGGTGCCTACCTATATGGGGCCTAACTTTGGGCTTTTAGTTTGGTATGCCTGGCCTAGAACAGCCACACTCAGTAAAAGCCATGAAGCAGCTCTAAGGTGAGTAATTATCAGAGTAGGTCAAGCTTTACATATCCTCCTCTGTCCATGGGTGACACTGTGCAGGTGGACTCTGTGCTGGCCATATTCAAGCAAGGCTGTGCTCTGCCTGTGGCCCTTTCTAGTCCTGTTTCCAGAAGCTGGATATGTGGCATGCATACTGTCACCCTTCATGTGGCAAAAGTTAGAGAGCTAACTGTCTACTCAGATCTCTCCAAGACAGAAGATTTTAGAATCCTAGAATCATAGAATAACCAGGTTGGAAGAGACCCACCAGATCATCAAGTCCAACCATTCCTACCATACACTAAACCATGCTCCTTAGCACCTCGTCCACCTGTATCTTAAACACCTCCAGGGAAGGTGACTCGACCACCTCCCTGGGCAGCCTGTTGCAGTGCCCAATGACTCTTTCTGTGAAAAACATTTTCCTAATATCCAGCCTAAATCTCCCCTGGTGGAGCTTGCGGCCGTTTCCTCTTGTCCTGTCTCCTGTCACTTGGGAGAAGAGGCCAGCTCCCTCCTCTCTACAACCTCCTTTCAGGTAGTTGTAGAGAGCAATAACATCTCCCCTCAGCCTCATGATCAAGCATTTTTACAATACTTGATATAAAAAAACAATAAGTCAAATGGTAATCTAAATATGAATATGAAAGATGTATGTTCATCCTTTGAAAACACTGAAATTTTTCACATTTAAGGGTACACATGCACATATGTGTTCTACTGGATGACAAAATCCACCTTTTGTATTATTTGTTTTTTTAACTTCTTAATTAGATCGGAAATGTGTCAGGCACACCTTGTTACAAATAGTTTTACTTAGGATAATAAGTTTATTTTGGCTATTAAAACGCTGAGTGGCCAGAGCCAGGCCTTTCTGGTAGGAATGTAATGAGTTGCTAGTGGTTTGGTATTGCAGTATCATGGACAGCTCGGAAAAAGCCTTCAGGTTTCAGAGAAATGCCGTAGCTTTAGCCCCAGGAAGGTGAGGCTTTCTCCCTCCTCATTCCTTTTGAGAAGGCCAACCTTCTGTCACTTCCAGGAGTTATTCTCATCCAGTAATGCTTGCCATTTCTTGTTACTTTGCAGTCAATGTCCAGTTGGAAGGTATCTACTCTGACAAAGACAGAGCACTACTGCTCACAAAGCAATCTGGCAATTTCACCACCAATGCATACTCACTTCCAAACTGTGACACATCCCTGGAGCCACCTAAACTGCACACTGCTAGTTTATAGTGACTGAGATATACTGCCTCAAAAAAAAAAAAAAAAAAAGGATGAATAACAACATCATTCAAGTACTACGTTTATTTACTGTAGGTGGTCAAAGAACAGAGATATAAAGCAGGCCCCAAAGAGTATTTATCTTTTAAATGCTTGGTAGAGCATGTGCCACATCTCATTAAAGATTTAAAGAAGCAGACACTTTCCATTTTTCTCTGTAGGATGAAATGACTTAGACTTCTTGCAAACTGTGGGCTGATACTTTGGGAACACCCAACTTCTCTAACATTTCATAAATGTCACCAGAGTAAATGTCTGCAAACATGTGGGCACCTGTCAATCACTCCTTGATATTTCTCCTTATCTTAACTTTTATACCTACTAATAGGGAAGCCTCCAACAAAATTTTGACAGAATCCAAACATGAACTATAAATTCAATACTTTGCTGTTGTGGAAAATTTCTAGTACCATAAATCCAACTTCACATCTGGAAATGAGTTCTTCAGAGTTCATTGGCTAGTTGTCTAAGGAGAGGTCTTGAGTGGCACAGAGGGGATGTAGGCACTGGGTAGGAAATAAGTACCCAATTCTTTTTTTGTGCTTTTGCAAAGTTTTCCCATTGATGCCTCTGATGAAAAGAATTGTAATAGCAAGCCTTACCACATGTACTCTATTAGGATACTCTAGGCACTCCTCATATTTTTAACATCCTAAGAATGTTACGATGAGAACTTTTCAGGTGAAAAAGGAATTCTTGAATTGTGTATCCTAAATATGTAGGAGAAGGAAAAGGGTAGTGCTCATTTCCAGGAGGAGGCAGTACAATACTTCAATAGTTTATTTCAGTTCTGTTCCTGTTCAGAGTCTCCTAACTCTAACTCAAGAGCAGGTACTGACAGGCATCCTGTGGTTTTATTTTTTTCCAGTCCTCTTTTCAACTTGTCTTTCTGCCCTCTCTTTCAAGCTGAAAGTCAAGACCCACAGCTGGAGGAAATAAAATGGCTATACTGCAGTGCTTTAAAATTAGCATGGTTCAATTTCAGCTCAGAATTAATAGAGCTCTCTGCAGAAAGGATTGAAGCTTTTGCCCTGTGCATCTGTCTCTTTTATAATGGAAAGAACATAAGCAGCTGCCCTATTGAAAAAAATCAGAAAAATCCACCTCTTTGCTGCACTCAGCAGCTAGAGTTTGTCCTAACTTGGTAATGAAAGGCAATTCCATTCCCTCAGCATCACATTATCAAGTAGCTTCAGGTTGCCCCTAATCACCTTATTATTTTTCTCTTTCAAAGTTTAGATTAAATGATTTAACAATGCTCGTGTGATTTCCTCATAAAGACTGTGGAATTGGTCTCCATATGCTCTAAGTTAGGACGCACCAAAATGGGAAAGTTGAACATACTTGTTCCACTGCAGCAGTAACAACAACATCTCTTCCCTCCCCCTCTCCCCTGCCCTTTGCCAAGCTCTCTCCAAAACTAAATAACCATATGGCCAGGGTTATAAAACTTCAAGGTCTAAGTCACAATAGCAATCCCAATAAAAAAAGCCAAGGTAGAAGCCTTCACAAGGCTTAACCTTAGTTTACAACTGATCCCTGGAGTGTCTAGCTCTGCAGCTTTTAAACATGGCTCATATCCCACATAAAAACGTTTCCTATTTAAAAAATAAAAGATTTACTACATGAACATCCTTCTCTTACACCCCTGGATTACACGTCTCCAGGGACAAAAGAGCAATTGGGCTGGGTAAATCATCTGACAGCTTAATAACTTTCATTAAGAAACAATGCTGATGAGCTTGATATTATGCAAACTCCAGCCTCTCTTTGTAGCTGAAAGGGTCCCTGCTGGGGCAAGGAGGCTTCTGCTAGGAGGAACAGGTGCCTCCACTGATAACAATGTTTTCTGCCTCAGGATAGTGCAAGAAACTGGGGAGCTGCACTGCTCAGAGAGGCACTGTCACCCTTCACACAGTCCTGGTGCCAGCAATGCTAGCTGAAAAAACTGCCAGCTCCAAGTATGTCCCAAGAACTCTGTCTGATGGGGCAATATGGGCTCATCCTTTCAGCACAGGTGGTCTGGATTAAGGAGGCTCTCCTGCAACAGCCCTGCCCTCTCCCCAGGACTGGGCAGCAGCCTTCCTTTGGCAGGCCAGAGTGGCACTGCTCACTTACTTTATTAAGGCCAGACCGTATGTCTGCTCTGCACTAAGCCTGGCTAAGCTTGTGCTTTTTCTGCTTTAGAGGGTGTTTGGGGCCCACTAGCATTTTGCTCTGCCACAGGCTCCCTCTTTTACTGTATACTGATGGAGTTAAATATTACAGTGCTTAAGACACCCAGGTGGTTTATATGGCACAAATCCTTGTTCCAGACTGCCTGCAGGGAAAAGCGGACAATTACATTTTCAAGGTGCTACGTATCAGCTTGAGCTAGAAATGGATATTATATTCTAAATACTAATGAAAGTGAAAATTAGACCCTTGTGCATGTGAAGGAGCTGGGATCCTGTGAAGAGCATTTACAGCCCCTTTACTTTAATCCAGGTCTAAACACAAAAAGTGATCTCCAGAAGTGTCAGGAGGACTATAGAAAATCTGTGGTTTTAGGTGTTGGCATGAAACTGTGTGTCTACTTAAGGCTTACTTACTACTGCTTTAAAAGACTAGCTGTACATTTAAAAATATATTTTAATGATTCAGTGACTTTTTTCATAGTACTGATGATTATATTGTTCAGTCTACAAAATCCTCTGGAAATCTGTGACATGATTCAGTAAAACACTAGCTGTAATTGCAGGCCTGTTTTGAAAACTTCCAGCAATGAAGCTCACCAGTACAGCTATTATACTTCCCCTCATTCCCTTTACTGTAGGCAGCTTCTGCTATTTCTGCACTGCATTTCCCTGGGAATGTCATATATTAGGTAGCACTCTAGGCTTTATTTAGCAATATGTGATACATCTTGACGTGGTTAAATTCCTCACGCCATTTTGGAGTTAAAACCCTGTTTCATGTAAAAGCAGGACTCCTGGATGTTAACTTGTTTGGAATAGTGGGTGGCAGGTCAGTGCAGTTTGAAATGGTCAGGACAGAGTAGGAAACTGTGAAAAATGGAGAAGTTACACAGCAGGTCAAAGTGGTGTGGTTTCAATATGATACCAAAACATGGCAACAAGGCTACTAGGCATATTCATGCTTTTTTGTTTTATGCCATTTGCAAACCAAATTTGAGGAAGAGTAAGGGGAAAAATTTAAGAGGCCAATACTGCTATCTGGAAAGCCTAACTGCTTACAAGCCCCTCCCCTACTTTTTTAAGGGATGATTGTTAATCTTAAGTTTAGAATAAAAACATTCATATGAAACTTTGAGAATTGTGAGCTGTTTGCCAAACTCTAGATCAAAGGTGCTTGAATGGATTGATGTGATTTTTTGGAAAATAAATAACACACATCTGGCTTAAGAATTGGTCTGCCAAGTTTCAGCCTAATGAACTTTGAAATCGGCCTCCTACTAGCAATCCTCTAGATCTAGGTTTGCAGTAGAGTTGCTGGGCAGTGGTTTATAGCCAAAAGGCACTTGTATAATAACAATGTGCTGTGCTAGCACCTAATTGACAGGCTCCTGATACAGTGTTGTTTCGTGCTAACGAAGCTGGTTTTAATTATCCCCCATCATTTATCAGCTGGCACATGAATCTTGGATGTTAAAATTTTATCGCATCATAACAAGTTAATGTAGCAGTAAGTCCAGCTGTGGAACACACATCAACAGCCATCTGTTTACGCAGCACAGCTCTTCACATATTGTACTACCATCCCTTTTACTTTATGATGCAGACCCAAAATTCGTTGAAAACTTAAAAATATCCTTCTGCTGAAGCTGATGTTTGTTGGAAACACCTTTTAGTTCTGCACTTTCCTGACTGCCAGATGGGAGGAACTCTGACACTCTGAAATAAATAAAAGATTCTTTCTAAGCTTAGCCCAGAGAGCTGAAGCCCAGAAAGCCAGACAGTCATGAAGAAAGAGGTATTTCCTGCTGTGACCAAAGTATAAAACATATCAAATAAACAAATTTTAAAAATCTTCACCATTTGTATCTTCTCTTGAAACTAGATTACACGATGAGATGCAGTAGCGGACATGACAATAAGAGTCTGGAAAAACTGTTGACACTAACTGCACTTGGAAAAGTCCAACAAGAAAGGGAGAGCTTACACACCCAAAATTTCTTTACCACCATGTAGGTTAATATGTATGTGTCCAATAATCCTTTTGGCAAATGCCCCTTGTGCGGACAAGCAAAGCTTCTTTGGAAATGTCTTTATCTCAAAACCACTTATCTTAACTCTGGCACACTTAAATGAGAAAGTAATTAAGCCTCAGTGCCATTTGTTTTAGACACAGAAGGGAGATAGTACAGATAGAACATCTATTATTAAATTAGTTCTTTTATTGCTTATCCACCATTATGAAGGCTGGAAGTGTCTTCCTCCTGTCTTGTTTTACACTAATACTATATACTCCTAGCTAATCATATTCTTGAATTTAGAGAAGTTAGAATTATCCTAGTCAGAATTATCATTGAAGGCCCAATATGCAAACTGGACTTACTACATAAGGAAGTCCTCTGCCTACCTGGGGCTGCAGTTAGAGGTGTGGAAAGAAAACTTCCAACTCAGCTTAGGCCCATGGATTTTTAGCCTCTATTGATTTTCCAAGTAGGCAGAAGTGAAAAGTGAACAAGAAACCTAAGGGTAATTAAAAGGGACTTCAGGGCCTTGGGATGAATGGGGCAAATAGTGAAGGAATTGAGTGCACAGGCAGTGTTCTGTCATTCTTGTTAGAGGGAATGATGAGGGAAGGAGCAGGAAGAGCCAGGAAATAAACACCTGGCTCCGAACCTGGTGTGAGGAGAAAAACTTTGGGGTTTTTGACCATAGGTTAGTCTATACAACAGCAGACTTGCTGATAAAGGTTGAGGTACACTTATCATCATGGGGCAAAAGGATGCTTACCAAGAATTTAGCGAGGCTCAGTAACAAAGTTTTAAATTAAATGTGAAGGGAGAAGGGAGGGTGGGACAAAACCAGGCTTGATAGAAAAAAATCTTAGCCATGGCACTCCAGTGTCTGAGGGATGGTATGCTAGTGAGACCCTTCAGACTGCCACCTCAGAATAAGTGGGCAATAGCACTCCAAGTGGCAGCAAGGCTGCAAAGTTATTGATGGGTTAGAAATTACAGTGAGTAGTCACTTGGGAATTGAGACTATTGCACTCAGGGACATGGCAGGATCAATAGCCCAAATGAAGTGCACCTACACCAATGCACACAGCATGGGCAACATGCAGGAAGAACTGGAGGCTATTGTAGAGCAAGAAAACTATGATCTAATTGCCATCATAGAAATGTGGTGGGACACCTGTCATTGACAAGTGTTGCCATTGTTGATTATAAAATCTGCAAGTGGGATAGGCAAGGAACGAGAGTTGGTGGGGTAGCCCTCTATGTTACAGAGTGGTTTGAATGCCTAAAGCTCAATGATTGCCATGATTGGCTTGACTGTGCATGAGTAAAAATCTGGGGAATGCCCAATAAGGCAGATATTGTGGTGGGAGTCTACTATAGGGCACCCAGCCAGGAAGAAGAGACCACTGAGATATTCTACAAGCAGCTGGGAGAAGTTTCAAGATCGCTAGCCTTTGTCCTTGTGGGAGACTTCAACTTACCAGATGTCTGCTGGAAGTATAGTACAGCAGAAAGGAAACAGTGTGTAAGGCTCCTGGAGTGTGTTTAAGGCAACTTCTGTCACAAGTGGAAAGTGAACTGACTAGGGAAGGTGCCCTGCTTACCTGTTGTTTGTGAACAGAGAAGGCCTTATGGGAGATGCAACAGCTGGAGGCCACCTGGGGCACAGTGATCGTAAGATGACAGAATTCTCAGTTCTAGAATAAGTAACGAAGGGGGTCAGTAGAACTGCCACCTTAGACTTCCTGAGGGCAAGCTTTGGACTGTTGAGAAGGCTGGTCGATTAAGTTCTTTGGGAGGCAGGTCTAAAAGACAAAGGAGACCAAGAGGGCTGGAAATGCTCTTCAAGAAGGAAATCTTGGTGGTACAAGAGCAGGCCATCCCCATGTGCTGAAAAATAAGCTGGCAGGGAAGAAAACTGGCTTGGCTGAGCAGAGAGTTTTGGGTTGATCTTGGAAAAAAGAGGAAAGTGTATGAACATCGGAAGAAGGGGCAGGCATCTCAGGAAGCCTACAAGGATGAAGTGAAATCATGCAGAGAGAAAATCAGAAGGGCTTAAGCCCAACTAAAATTTAAATGGACCAATTCTGTGAAAGATAATAAATAATCTTTCTACAAATATGTCAACAACAAAAGGAGGGCCAAGGAGAATCTCAATCCTGGAGATCCATCTCTCCCTCTGGATACAGAGGGAACAGTAGAGGCGAAGGATAAGTATAAGGCTGAAGTATTTAATGCCTTCTTTGCCCCAGTCTTTTATTGTAATGTAAGATATTCTCTGAGTACTCAGCTTTCTGAGTCAGAAGACAGGGAGGGAGAGCAGAACAAAGCTCCTATGATCCAAGAGGAAGTGGTTAGAGACCTGCTTGGCCAATTAGACAAGTCTATGGGTCTGCATTGGATCCACCCAAGGATATTAAGGGAGCTGGCAGAGATGTTCACCAAACCTCTTTCCATCATCTACCAGCAGTTCTGGCTGACTGCGGAAGTTCCACTTGCCTGCAGGTTGGCAAATATTATGCCCATTTGCATGAAGGGTCAGAGGGAGGATCCAGGGAACTACAGGCCTGTCAGTCTGATCTTGATACTGGGAAAGGTCATGAAGCAGGTCATCTTGAGTGCTATCACACAGCACTCACAAGACAACTGAGTGATCAGGCCCAGTAAGTGTGGGTTTATGAAAGTCAGGTGCTACTAAACTCACCTGATAGCCTTCTAGGACATGTTTACCTGCTTAATGGACAAGGGAAAGGCTGTGGATAAAATGCACCTGTGTACCTGGACTTTAGTAAAGCCTTTAACCCCATTTCTCACAGTATTCTGCTTGAGAAGCTGCCTGCCGTTGGCCTAGACAAGCATACCTGGGTTAAAAACTGACTGGATAGACAGGACCACAGAGTGGTGGTAAATGGAGATACATCCAGTTGGAAGCCAGTCACAAGTGGTGTTCTGCAGGGCTCGTTAATGAGTACAGTTCTGTTCAATATCTTTATCAGTGGTCTGGATGAAGGGATTGAATGTACCCGTAGTATGTTCATGGACGACAGTAAGGTAGGAGGAAGTGTTGATCTGCTGGAGGGTAGGGAGGCTCTAAAAAGGGATCTGAACAGGCTGGATCGATGGGCTGAAACCAATGGCATGAGGTTCAACCATGCCAGTGCTGAGTCATGCTCTTGGGAATCAACTAGAATGTGGAACATGACAGGCCTAGGGAAGAATGGCTGGCAAGCTGCCTGGCAGAGAAGGATCCAGGTGTCTTGGTTGACAGCTGGCTGAATATGAGTCAGCAGTGTGCCTAAGTGGCCAAGAGGCTAATGGTCTTTATCAGAAACAGCGTGGCCAGGTAAATGATTGTACCCCTGTACTTGCCATTGGCAAGACTGTGTCTCGAATACTGTGCTCGATTTTGTCCGTTACTACAAGAAAGATATTCAGGTGCTGGAGTGCATCCAGAAAAAGGCAACAAAGCTGGTGAAGGGGTTGGAGAACAAGTCTTACAAGGAACAGCTGAGGGAGCTGGGGTTGTTTAGCCTGGAGAAAAGGAGGCTGAGGGTAGACACTGTCACTGTCCACAGCTATCTGAAAGGAGTTTGTTGTGGAATGGGTTTTGGTCTCTTCTCCCAAGTAATAGGTTATAGGATGAGAGGAAATGGCCTGAAGTTACGCCAAGGGAGATTCAGATTAGACATAAGGAAAAAATTCTTCAATGACAGGGTTATGAGAGGATTCCCACTCACTGCCACTGGTACAGGATCCCCACAGTGCATGTTCCTGTGTTGACAGGCAAGATCCACCTTCCATAAACAGACTCCTTAAGCACATCCACAGTTCTCAGAGCTCCAGCACTGTAGTAGTTAGCTCCCTCAGAGATTCACACCTTACCCTCTACCAATAGACCCTATGTCTTAAGATATAAGTGCTCGTAGACAGAAGGATTGGGGAGCTGGATAATCATGTTTTGTCCTGGAAGCACTGTGCACTTAAATAGTTTCTCTTTGTTTCTGCAGACTATTTAGAGCTTGTTTATAGTGTAATATTATGCTGAGTCTGTGCAAGAGAGAAGTTCAAATGTCAGTACTATAAAGGAAGCTAAAGTACTGCATCTCAGAATGCGAAATGCAGGCACAGGACTCATGTTTACAGCCACAGCCTTTGCAAAGGGTTGGGTATCTCAGTGGGTCACAGAACTTTGAACTGGCACTACAGTATATCCTGGCTAGTGGCGTGCTGGCTAGATCATGTTCAGGAGATGCTTTCTTCCAGTGTGCTACCTTCTCATGAGAGAAAACAGAAAACGAATATCCAGACAGCAAATGCACGTGGGTGGAAAAGATGGCAGGAAGCATTCCCCTTTCTGTGTGTGGTAACACAGCAGAGAATGGCCCAGAGATTTTGTTTCTGCTTTTTTTTTTTTAAGCCAAAATGAGAAAGGAACAGAAAAGAAGTGTTAGGAAAGGGGTCCACAACCTGTTATGGTTATACTGTCAAGGAAAAACTATTCCTGCCTTTCAACAAATATTATATCCAAACTCATTGAAATCAAGTATCTGCAATGACTGTGACCACCATTTTCCAACTAGTGTTGTACTAGTTTGTATACACAGAACATGAATCTGCTTGAAATCATCTTCATTTAAAGTTCCAATCAAAATGTCACCTGACAATGGAGACAATCCATGTATGCAAGAAGGATCTTGAGTGATCTTTCACACTTCAGCTCCTCAACTTTTCCAGCCCTCACTCACAGCTGAGTCATTCCTATTCCTTGTTGTGTTGTGCTTGATCCAGACTGGAAGCCATCTATGGTATACACCTGCCTTGTTTTAATAATCTGTAAAGTAACATGCACACCTCTGGCTTTTTATCAAGAGCAATTAGATAGTTGCATAAACTGACCATCTGTCATTTTAAAAAGCAGTAAGAGATTTAGAGTTAGAAGTATATCATCTGCTTTGAGGCACTGTCCTACCTGCACTACTTGCTATTATCAACCTTAAAATTTACAGTGACGCTGTTTCAAAGTAGAAAGAAAGAATGCAATTATCAATGCTTTCCAGTGCTTTTGAAGGAATTGCACCAGCCTGGCTTGGAGAGAAGCTAGATCTCTTTTAATGAATGATTTGAGGCTCTGGCCTTCCCTGCCTTGAGGTTTTCTCTACAGAGATATTTTACATCCCTTGCTAGCAAGGATCCCCATGGTTTCTTGATGTGGAGAAGAAAGAACCACAGAATCACAGAATAACCAGGTTGGAAGAGACCCACTGGATCGTCGAGTCCAACCATTCCCACCAATCCCTAAATCATGCTCCTAAGTACCTCATCCACCCTCACCTTAAACACCTCCAGGGACGGTGACTCAACCACCTCCCTTGGCAGACTGTTCCAATGCCTAACCATCCTCTCCGTGAAGAACTTTTTCCTAATCTCAAGCCTAAATCTCCCCTGGCGGAGCTTAAGGCCATTCCCTCTCGTCCTGTCCCCTGTCACTTGGGAGAAGAGGCCAGCTCCCTCCTCTCCACAACGTCCCTTAGGTAGTTGTAGAGAGTAATGAGGTCTCCTCTCAGCCTCCTCTTCTCCAGGCTGAACAACCCCAGCTCTCCCAGTCGCTCCTCATAAGATTTGTTCTCCAGCCCCTTCACCAGCTTTGTTGCTCTTCTCTGCACTCGCTCCAGAGCCACAACATCCCTCTTGTGGTGAGGGGCCCAGAACTGAACACAGTACTCGAGGTGCGGTCTCACCAGTGCCAAGTACAGGGGAGAATAACCTCCCTGGACCTGCTGGTCACGCCATTTCTGATACAAGCCAAGATGCCATTGGCCTTTTTGGCCACCTGGGCACACTGCTGGCTCATGGTCAGTTGGTTGTCAACCAACACCCCCAGGTCCTTCTCCTCCTGGCAGCTTTCCAGCCAGGTTTCTCCTAGTTTGTACGTCTGCTTAGGGTTGTTGTGCCCTAAGTGCAGGACCTGGCATTTGGCCTTGTTAAACCTCATGCCGTTGGTCTCAGCCCAGCAGTCCAGCCTGTTCAGGTCCCTTTGCAGAGCCAATGCTTTCACCTCCTTCTTACTTCATACTGGGAACCTGTCTAGTATGAGTCGCATATGTGAGGGGTGGCTGGAAATGCAGCACGGATAGTGATGAACAGGCTGGCCAGGGAGGTGATTGAGTCACCATCCATGGACATATTTAAATGACAGGTGGATTGGGTGCTCAGGGACATGGTTTAGTGGTTGATAGGAATGGTTGGACTCAATGATCCCGGAAGTCTTTTCCAACATAGTCATTCTGTGATTCTGTGATTCTGTGATTTTGTGATTCTGTGAAGTATGTGCCTCAGCTTTTTCCTGTCTCTCCTACAGAGCATGGTGTCATTCCTTCATGTTTCAAGTATCTTTGAAGAAGCTGATGAGATGGCAGCGTTTGTTTTTCTGCAGCGATGTATATGGCACTGCAAATACCTGTTCCAGGAAATTTCACCTTAGATCTATAAAATGAGTGTCTTCCAAGATGAACTCCCTATAAATATCTGGGAAATGTCACCATCAACTTACATTTAAGTCAAGACATGAACCTTGGCTGACCTGCTTGTGTGGTTCCCTGTAATCCCTCACTTCCTCACAAAGCTAGCAGAATGGTCTGAGAAATCAATGGACCTCTCAGTAAATCATAAATCCTCTGGGTTGTTAGTTTGGGGAATCTGAGGAAGAGATTTCAGGAAGTAGTGAGGAATAATGATGCTCTGGGATGTTTAATCATTTTCCATTTACAAAAGAATTTACACATGTTTTGTGTGACTTCCCCAGTGAATTTGAATTTCCTTCTTGGAAGGAACTGAACTATCTCAATGTTTAATTTTTGAGACATATTAATCAAAATTGTATTTTAAATGATAGTGCTCTGTAATGTAAGAATTAACTATATCTCCAATAAAGAAATAGGCTGTCCATACAAATGAAAGTCAGACCTGCTTAAGAAATAGTCCAGTAGGCAAATATTCTTGTCTGTAGCATTATTATATCCTTTCACTTTGTCTCTGACAGATCCTTCTCTATATTTCCAATCTGCAAATGGCTAGCCTTATTTAGAGCATGTGGGAAATCCAGAAAGGTATACGAAGATGAACACGCTGTCACGCTTTGCATAAATTGTTGTCAGAAATGTTGACACATTTAGCCCACACTTATCTGTTATCTGCAACCATCTCAGGTCTCCAGGTACCCAGGCTGGTATCCAGCTAACCAGTGTTGAAGGGTTTTAATATAATGTGGCACTTAATAGTCATATATTTGATCAAGAACTAGTCAAGGGAGAGTGTAAGAGTATGTCTTTTCAAAAGATATCTAGATAGGAAAAGAGGGACAACGCAGACAGTATGAGATAGCTTCAAATTAACCAATTTGAAGCTGATAATAACCTTGTCATGGCACCTCAGAGCTCAGCACAGTCTAGTTTACCCTGCTAAAGAAGGGTCAAGATGCTTAATAACAATCTGAAATGGTACTCACCTTTCAAAAGCCTCTCTGAATTATTTGCATCTAATTCAGTATAATTTTGGTCAATGGCTGCTTTCTGACCACCTTCCAGAGAGCAGGATCCTGCAGTACATTGGCAACACTGGGGAAGGGCTTCTCTGTTCAGCATTCATAATAATAATTCACACTAATTAGAAAGGATCTGCTGCAAAATTTTATCCCTATGCTGAGGCAGGATTATTTCTGAGGAACAGCAACTGACAAGTCCTGCCAAAATCACACATCTGTGGTGACAAAATTGTCTGGGGCCTCCTCTAAAACTCAGGAGAGGGTAACACATACAGTAAGTGGTGTGGAGAATAACATAAAGGTGACAACAGGCTACAGAAGCACAAAGGGGTGTACCAAAGAAAAAGCTATCACGCTTCTCATTTAATGAGGTTATAACAACAAGTGAGGGATTTAAGATGCAGCTGGGAAAATCCGTCATTATTATTGGTGACCATTTACAAAGCTAGATGGCTAATCCTAAATCTGTTTTCAAGTACTTAGAGAAAAATTGGTATGGTTTTTAGAGATGGTGAATGTTGCCTTTCCAGCCCTCCTTTTTTTACTGCACAAAGCACAAATCAGTGTAATCAGAAAATTTCCCAAACCATCAAAACCTTCATCTCCTGCAGATATTTCTCTCCTTTACACTGGTAATACGTTTCTTGTTCTTTCAATGTTGTCTCATTAGAGAAACTTGAGTCCTTTTTAAATACCCGGGCCAAATATTTTCTGGAATGGCTCCTGCTTACTTGCACAGTTCTGTCTGAAGCATCAGTGTGTGGTGACATGACTGGCTCTGTTCTACCATTAAACTGCACTATGAGATACACTATAAACAAGGGCTGTAAAACTCCTTTATAAAGTCATGTCCTATAACTGTGTGTGTACTATTAATGTGTGCTGCCACATTGTTAGGAACACTAAGCAAATGCAGTAGAAAGTTGGATTTTGAACCTACATGGAAGGAGATCCATGGGTGTATAGATTAAAAAGACATCCTGAGGGAAAATATCCCCATACAAACAGATCTGGTTTATTTTCCAATGTAAACACTGGTGGGCGGCCTTGTCTCTGGATCAGACTGAGCAGGGAGCCCTGTAAATATAAAGCTGCATTTTTGCAAAAGGTAGGTGTGTCTGCTCCTCAGGCTGTGTCTAGCAAAGATGATATGACAGCTAGGCAAGCACATGTTTGAACACAAGAGCAAAACACGTCTTAACTGAAAGACCCCTCTTGTCCAATCAATACATGGCCTGAACCTCGATTATAATACATGTGAAGAAGTTGGTACCACCATCTAATGAAAGAAATGAGATTTAATTGTAGGTTAAACTACAAGAGGGTGTTATTTGTAGAACTAGTAAACAAGAGGATACAGCTTTCAGGACCTGTACCCTGTGTTCCTCTCTTCAGTTGTCTTGTTTTGTCTGTCTCTATCTGTGAGCTCATAACCTTCCTTCAAGGCTTAGTTGGTGTTTAAGAAATGGTAAAAGGCCATTTTCTACACCCTGGCCAAACCTCAAACTCAATGGCTCACTGCTGCCTGGGATGCATCCTGCCCTGGAGTGGGAGGGAAGCATCTCTCAAGAAGGCCCCATGGCATGGCAAATAGCCATAGGTTGGGGTTCCAGGCAATAACCCATGGTGGGAGCTGGCTTGCATAGCCCTGATGCTTGCTGGGAAACAGGCTAAAAAAACCCTCAATCAACAACACTCTCCTTTCTACTTCAGTGTAAATCCAATTGCCTTTAATTTTTTCAGATGTCTGTGTCCAGTGCCTGTCCTTCCTTCTTGCTGTTGTAGATAGTGTCTATTGGTCCCCACAGTCCCTGGGCTGCTGGGATCTGAGGGGAAGCAGCATCACCCAGATGAAGCAGAAGCTGTAGGTCCTGGGGAGGTGACTTATCCTTTCCTCCCTTGATATCCCTGCAGACACATTTCCTCAGGTAGCTCTTGTATGCTTTGTCCGAGCCATATTTGCATCTCACCTGCTCCCTCCACTCTCCCTTTTAGAGAGGAGCTGCAAGGGAGCACACTGTTCCTTGAGCTGTACCTCAACAGCAGAGTGTTGTGTATGTGGAGAAAATGCTGGACACTGTGAGCTCATGAGAACAGGATAAAATTCCTCATTCTGCTTTTCTTGAAACTGTGGGACAGATAGCAACCATCTGGAGGCTTTTATGTTATTGAAGATACTCATACATATTGAGAAAAATACCTGGCTAAGAACTTCTAGATAAGCTCACCGGGAAACTATCAGTCACTTCAGAGGCTGAAATGCCTTTTAAAATTCCAGTTTTAAGTTTCTGTGTTTCAGTTCTGTTTTAGAAGGATGCTTGTAAAACCCCCAGATGCTCTGTAGTAAGAGCCGCATAAATGGAGCAGATTAGCTTTGTTCCCTTACATTGCAAAGCACAAAAAAGACAGGAAGCTTTTTTTCAGAAAAGCTGAGTTTCCTTGCTGTAAAATGACCCATTTGTATGAAGGTCTATGGGTCTATACCAAGAAAACTCGTGGTGGTGTTCCAGATCCTGAACCTGAGGCACTTCTGCAGACCTTGTGCCCAAATAAATGAACTGAACAACATGCAAGGTGTGTCATCTCCACCCATCTGACCATCTGTCACCTCTTCCAGGGCCAGGCATTGGAGCCAGATCCCACCTCGCCTGTTGGTACTTACTTCAGAATCTGCCAACAAAAAGTGCATAGCCTTCCTCCTTCTGTCCTTGCAAAGTGTAACAGGCTGCCCCTGATGACAGCTGCTGGAAGAAGTAGATGCTGATAATCAAAGCAATTAGTGTGAGCTCAAACACTACTTACATATCTGTGAGAACTCTGAGTGTACTAGATGGGTACCTCAAGTGATTCTTGACTTTTACATAATTTGCTTTGTGATTTTGACATTTAATGCCTACTAGATGGGTAGAAGGAAAATCCTTGTGATAATTGTGAAGTATTGCAATGACTTTATATAACAAAAAAATACAACAGCATTTTTGCTCATACAATTAAACCATATTATATTTTTTTGTAATTGTATTTTTATTAAAGGAACAAATACCTGGTTTTAGTATCCTGTTCAGTATAGCCTTTCAGTTTACCAGCCTCTTTAATTGATTTTTAGTAAGAGTGCCATAAAAATGAAAATTCTGTTTATAGATATGAATATAGACACAGACTAAAAGTTAGGAAACATACACAGACTCGAAGCATGAAAATGTACTATCTTCAACAACATATTTACTGCAAGTAGGACAAGCAAATGTTTATTGCTTCTATCAGCATTAATGCAGAGTCCCTTTGGATATTTCTTTAATCCAAACAGCTTCCTGGTAGATCCAAGATGTGAGGCCTTTCTGTAATGACTTGGCAAGAGAAAGGGTCCAGAACTTCTCTGCAAACACAATTAAGCTGTCAAAGACAAGTCCTGTATTTGAATTAAAACTATAAATCTTTCATCTGCACCTACTCTACATCAAATAGCAGGAAAAGAGGCCCTCCCATCTAACAGTCTTAATTACCAGAGCACTGCAGCCTTTAAGTACGACAGAGCCAATGACAGCTGAACTTGTGCTCCAGCCCGAGAGCAGAATCAGTGGGATGAATAAGAATCCCTGCCTGAAATATCACGGCAAAATGAACCACCTCAGATGGCAAATTAAGTGCCTAACACTCCAAATTAAGTGCCTAATACTCTGTCAAGGCTACCCAAATATATATTAATGCCCTTTGCTTTGGTCTTTCATAATGAAATGCGCAGTAAGTTGAAGGCTTCAGTGTGAACAAATCAAGCTTTGCCTAGCAATAGTCAGCCCTGGCCACATCCTTTCTCACACAGACACACTGCGGGGCAGTGGCTTTTCCCCTCTCCGGTGCCACTGATAGTTCTGTTGCACTTGAGGCAGGAGAGATAGGTGCTGTGTGTTTGA
This sequence comes from Clamator glandarius, assembly GCA_033459285.1. Classification (NCBI taxonomy): domain Eukaryota; kingdom Metazoa; phylum Chordata; class Aves; order Cuculiformes; family Cuculidae; genus Clamator; species Clamator glandarius. Next base: position 1,945,152 of record JAUNZM010000293.1, read on the forward strand.
TCTGGTTTTCACTTTTACTTTCACATAATTGCCCATGGCCCAGAGTAGTCAAGGTAGCTATGGATATCTAAGGAAAAGAGGAGACTTATGAGGCTTCATTTTCCATTTCACAGTGCTCAAGTAGCAGGTGAGTCAAATGTGTGGCAGCTAGGTGTTCTGTTATCTTAGAGCAGCATTTCCCATGCTGCACGGTGTGGGTGGTGAGAAACCCTTCATGTCCCCAGTGGGATTTTCTCTTCCATTCTGAATGTTTTCAGCTCAAGGTTTGTGAATAAGAACCATGGTGGCCAATTAGATATGCTTACAGTAGTTTATTGGCCTAAAACTTGGCAAATTAATGTCTCCAGGCAAGACCACTGTTGACTGGGGTCATGTCTGAAACAACCACATTTTAAGATGGGGTCGTCACTTCTGCTGATATGCTGATCAGAGATCTCTTTGTTCTTCTGGGACATTCCTGAAAGTCATTGTCTCTAATTCCTATATTGACTGCTACTTAACATTTTCTTTCTGAGCTTATTTTTATTTTGTATCTTAAGGTTTCACAGTGAATTCTCTCCACTAGTGGATCTTGCTAGCTCAGTTATTAACATGCATAAGTTCTTGGCAAGCAGAAGATACTTTGCTGTTTGGCTAATAGTATCATTTATGAAGGAGGAGCTGCCTATGCTTTGTACAAGAACCAATGTTAGATAATTCTGGGCCCCTCACCACAAGAAGGATGTTGAGGCTCAGGAGCGAGTCCGGAGAAGGGCAACAAAGCTGGTGAAGGGGCTGGAGAACAGGCCTTATGAGGAGCGACTGGGAGAGCTGGGGGTGTTTAGCCTGGAGAAGAGGAGGCTGAGGGGAGACCTCATTGCTCTCTATAACTACCTGAAAGGAGGTTGTAGAGAGGAGGGAGCTGGCCTCTTCTCCCAGGTGACAGGGGACAGGACGAGAGGGAATGGCCACAAGCTCTGCCAGGGGAGATTTAGTCTGGACATTAGGAAAAAATTTTTCTCAGAAAGGGTCATTGGGCACTGGAACAGGCTACCCAGAGAAGTGGTTGATTCACCTTCCCTGGAGGTGTTTAAGGCACAGGTGGACGAGGTGCTAAAGGGCATGGTTTAGTGTCTGATAGGAATGGCTGGACTCGATGATCCAGTGGGTTATTCTATGATTCTATAAGCCATATCAAATATAGACCATAAAATGTTTTAATTGAAAGTACATAAAAAGACTCCTTCCTTTTTTTCCTTTTTTTCTTTTTGTCTGCAAAACCCCTTCAAAAGAGAGGTATTGTGAATTTTCACATTCAGTATCATAGATCTACAAAAATCTGCTTCTGAGGGGTTCTGTAGCAAATATTTTGCCCTGGCAGTGAATTCTTTAAACTATGTTTTCCAGAGCAACATGGAGAGTATGAACACAAAAATTTCTTAGCACAGAATATACTTGTGCAGGTAAATCAGCTACAACCAAATATTACAATTTTATTGCATAAAATTTCTATGACAAATTGAATAAATTATCTTGAATAAACTATCTTTATTATATAACAACATATATCTGAATGTGTATATATACTTACCCATATATGTGCTTGTTTTTTCTATATTTATAGTTCTTAAATTTCACAAAGCAATGTCTGCATTTAGTCTTATGCATGGTAGCAACTATGCTTGCCACAAAAACATTTGAAATTCCCAATGAAAACACATTAAAACTCTAAGGAAAGTATAGAATATTAACCTGAGAGAAAAATTATTGGAGGCATATTTTGAATCTGCAAGGTTGCCAAATGACACCCACAGGCATTACCCTCATGTCAAAAGGGAGCTATTCAGCATAAGAGCAGACAGGAACAAAAAAAAAAAGGTGATGGTGAAATCTGTGCCATCAGGTCTGTGATCTGCAACATATTCCTCAGGAGGAGCTCTGTTTGCCTGTGGTATGTTTAGGCAGATGTGGGTAGGGGGATGTTGGCTGCTCCAGAGCTGTCCTTAGGGGAAGCGTCTCCTGACAGATGCTGTATGACTACAGCCAGAGGTTAGAAGTGCAGAGGAGAGACATTGAAATTCAAAGAATACAGCCAGACCTACTTGCTTTGAGGAAAAATGTTGTGACTGTGTTTTAGGGTTATAGACAGAATAAGCTTCCTCCTCCAGTGCAATTAGTTAAGATGCTTCATTAGTTTGACAAGTAGAAGGGTGTGGTGGGAATGCAAAAACCCTCATGGGAATGTAGCCTTCTTTAAAGCCTGGGAGGCCTGCCACTGACTTTATCACAAGCTGAATTTCACCGTGTGAGCTGGTATTCTCTTGTTACAGGACATGAATAATAAGGATGGGAATAGACTGCATGAAACCACATATTGCCAAGAAGGGAAAAAATCCTATTAAAGGCAATCCACTTCTGTCAGGAGAACAGTGACTATAGAATTTAAAACAGGAAGTTGTCTAACTGCACACTTCAGAGCAATATTATGATAAATACAGTAAAAATATAGCTTGAAATAAGTGGCCCAGATCCGCAGGATACAAATTAGTAGAAACTCAATTTACTCTAGTGCCCCAAAGGAACAATGTACATTTATATGAACTCAAATGGTTGTTGTGTGCCCTATCCATGCAGCGTTTGCAGGACATAAAATTTGCCTTGCTACACACAGCTTCAGTCTTATCTGTGAAAGATATTTTATTTTTTGTCTTTCTATAGGCTTTCTCCAGTGTTTAAGAACTGAGGGCTGAAACAGGAGTAAAAGAGTAACACTACTTTGAAAAGAACTGGCGAAGAAATCCTTAGAGATAACGAGTGTGAATGAAACTGTAGAGGATAGAGTCCTTTAGCATTCCATCCACGCTACCTCTGTACACAGGCTAGCAGGGTCTACCTGTTGTGCACAGACATGGCCAGTGTCATTTAATTTGTATATGATAGGTGATACTGCTTGTGTACACAATCAGTTACTAGATGGAAACTGAACTGTCTGGGGACAACATCCCCAAATCTGTATTAAATCAATTATGAAGATGGGTTGAGCTATCAGTCACCCCTAGAGGAGCTTTGTGCAACATATTTACCCAGGACTGCTTTGATAACAGGTGTATTAGGAGTATTTTGTGGGTTGTGAATATGCATGTGTCTATATTTGCAATTATTTGGTGCTGCCATGTATATAAATCATCCTGCATTATGTACATTTCATGAGGACAAAAGTGTTCTCCAATATAAAGGAAATTTCTTTCCCAGCTGTAGCACTGAACTGTCTCGTAAATTTTGCAGGGTATACGGAATTATTTCACACAGATTGCTGGTGATCTGCCATCCTTGCTTTCAGTTTTCCTTAGGGGAAAAAATGCTTATGTAGTTATGATCATTAAAGGTTATAATTGCTCCACAGGGCAAAAATTGTAGTGATGAGGTAGGGCACTGAAAAATTACAGAGAGGATGTCAGATAAGGAAATCTGAGAGGACTGCACAAAGAGGAAATGACACTCACAGAAGGGCAGAGTTTGCTGATATTTGACTACAGTCTGTACTCCTCTTTAGTTTCCATGTGAAAGAATAGTATTAAGAAAGAAACTGGAGAAGGGTAATTTGTTATTTAAACCCTCCCCACCTCTATGCAAGCCCACACTTGTGAAGTGTTTGAACAGTACCAAGACTCTAATTTAGGCACACTTCCTTGGGCAGCATGGGACAAGAAGAAGGCTTCATGGGGCAGCAAACCTTGGGGTTTTCCTCCTCTTCCCTTCCTTGGAGCAGCTGGACAGATTGCAGGCATCAGCTCTGCTTCCAGCCATTCCAATGTGTATGGTGCAAGTAGCAGGCGTGTGCTAACCTAGCTTAAATGGGCTGAAATGTTGAGGGACATTTCATTTAGACTGCAAACTTGTTGGATGGGCATGAGGGGACCGTAAATTCCAGCTGCTGTGGGAAACAGCAGCCAGCAAGCAAAAACAGGAGCTGGGATTGGGTCATAGAAAGAAGATGCGTGACCACGGATGGGATTAACAGCCATGAGGAATTTAAAGCCCTTTACTAGAATGCTGAAAGAATATTTGCTGAAGTAATGCATCAGAAAGCTGAGACTACAGTTCAGGATGCATAAGACTTCAAAAGGCAGGAAGAGGGTACACTGGTGTATGTGAACAGCCAACACACAGCATGGAGACACAGTGGTCAGCAGTCATGGCAGACAGAATATGAATTCCAGCAAAAATGGGATCTCCTAAAGTATCCTGTTCCCTCAGAGTGAAATCAATTAAACAAACATGAAAGAAATAATGGTTTATACAAAGGTCCAAGCAAATTCTTTGAAGGGAGAAGGGTTAAAATATAAATCAATTCTAGTTATCTTTTTCTTAAAACTGACTAGTTCCCAAAAAATGGAAAACCCAGACACACCATCACAAGAATACTACCATGATGTTTCTGTTTGCAGCTGAAGGTAGAAGTCTTATAGAAGTAGGATTGTATGCATATAATTTCTAGGCTGTTCTCTGTGTTCAAGAGATACTTAGAATTTAGCTTCACATCAGAAAGGCAGTCAAGCTGTACAAGAAGGCCTTTTAAGTTTCACTCAGCACTGTGTGCTGTTGCATTCACTGAAGCAAAGTTTGTTTCACCTCTTGTGTTTCACTGTGACTGTAGTGGAAAAGAGAATGGACAGCCAGCAGAAGCTCTTCTCTATGCTGCTCCTGGAGACACCTTCTTCTCCTCTCCTGGCTCCCCAAATCACAACTGGGAAGGACAAAGTCTGAGCAGGAAATTGTGAATTCAGCACTGAAAGCCCTATCACTCCATTCATTTCTTGGGCTTCTCTTTGACTTGTGGTGGAGTTCACATGTTCAAAAGGATATTGCCTGTAAATTAGAAAACGGGTAATGCTCACTCAGTTACTCTTAGTCACTCCAGCTTTTACAGCCACACCAAGCAACTGCAGAAACCGTGCTGGCTGACAGAAAACTTAGTGGGTGAAGGGAAAATGAAATGTTACCTGGCTTTGTATTAGAAAAGATGAGTTATACCAGCAACATGCTTTGGCTCTGTTCTTAGTGAGACCATCTGTTCTGAGGAAGCTGAGAACATTTCAAGTAAAAGCATTTGTAATCTCAAAAACTCCTTTACACTTTCGGGGCAAAATGTCAGATTTTACTTCAACAGATGTCTGTCCCCAGAGTTAGAACTTGAGTCTACCTAAAGGACATTAGTCATCTCATACCGAATGGCCATAACTCAGCAATTTCCACCCAAAGCAAACGATTAGATGCAATTGGATCCAGGTGGAATGGACAGATCACCCGTGATTTCCCTTTTCTATTACTTTTAGTTATTGAATTTCTTTTAGAATATATTGTTTGGTACCTAAACAAACCTTTAGGTACAGATGGTGGTTAGATTTGGGAATAGATGATAAAAATGTGATTTAGTCCCTGTTTCATTTGACAGTGCCTGAAATCTGTTAAAAGAGATAGGGGTTTGTATTCTATTATTACACTAATATGATTTACACTGGTCAATTTCTAACAGCAATTGTATCTTGGATGCAATCTAAGCCATTTTATAATATCTAATCAGAGCATGTTAGTCTCAGCAGTCATGGCAGTATGCCAAGGAGGAGTCTTTTCTGTTTTGCAAGACTAAGTTTAGTAGAGAGCTGCTCCAAGATTTTCCATCAGGTCATGAAGAGTAAAGGTTCTTTGTTTTCTTCCTTAAGCAAAGAAGGAAGAAATTAATAGGTGAACATTTTAAGAGAGGATAAGGAAATACTTTATATAAAAGTTAAAGATGAGAAAACTGGTAATTACTAAATCTGTCTCTTGGTCATTCCCACCAATGTCTCAGAATGACTTCTACTGGTCTTGCTGGAGCTAGGCCCAGGCTGACACTGCTGAGGGGTACAGTAGTGAAGCTCTACAGCAGCTAAGCCTTTAACATGGGAAACAGCCTGTAACACTAGCAGGAACTCAAACAGAGGAGCTAAAGTAAGCTGAGGGGCTAAAGTGAGCTGAGGGTAAAACCACTAATTGTTAGTGCATGAAAGAGTCATTGCAAGGTGACTCAGCTGCTTGTGTACCAGCTCTTATTCCTCAAACACAAGCAAAGCTGGGCCCAGAGAGTGTGGTGAATGGATTTAAATCCAGTTGGTGGTTGGACACAAGTGATGTTTGCCAGGATTCTGTCTTGAGGCCAGTTCTATTTAAGCCCTTTATCAATGCTCTTTGCAAGGGGATCAAGTGAATCTTTAGTAAGTTTGCAGACAAAAGCAAGTTAGGTAGGAGTGTTGATATGTTAGAGGGTAGGAAGGCTTTACAGAAGGATCTGCACAGTCTGAATTGATGGGATGAGGCCAATTTTAGAAGGTTCTACAAAGCTGAGTGCACTGAGCCTTCACTGGGATCATAATAACCCCATCCAATGCCACACTTTTTTGGGAAGAGTGGTTGGAAAGGTACCCAGTGGAAAAGGACCTGAGGGTAGTGGTCAATAGCTGGCCAGATATGAGTCCTCAGTGTGCCTGGGTGGTCAAGAAGGCCAACAGCATCCTGGCTTGTATTAGATATAATATGGCTAGGGAACAGATCATCCTCCTCTGCTCAGGGATGGTGAGGCTGCGCCTTGTATACTGTGATCAGTTTTGGGTTCCTCAGTACAAAAAAGACATTGAGGCACTGGAGTGTGTCCAAAGAAGAGCAATGAAGCTAGTGGAGGGTCTAGAGCACAAGTCTTATGAGGAGTGCCTTAAGGGACTGGAATTATTAAGTTTGGAGCAAAGGAGGATGAGAGAAGACCTCGTCATGCTACACCTACCTGAAAATTTGTAATGAGGTGGGAATCAGGCTCTTTTCCCAAGCAGCAAGCAATAGGACACAAGGAAATGACCTGAAGTTGCACCAGGGATTATTAAGATTGAATATTAGGAAAAATTTGTTCACCAAAAGGGTTGTCAAGCATTGGACCAGGTTGCCCAGCAAAGTGGTTGACTCACCATACCTGGAGGTATTTAAAAGATGTGTAGATGTGGCCCTTAGAGACATTGTTCAGTGGTGGACTTGGCAGTGTTAAGTTTATGGTTGGACTTTATAATCTTAAAGGTTTTTTCCAATCTAAACGATTCTACACTTCTCCTAGCTGAAATATCAGCAACATACAATTATTTGTCTTTCACAACAGGAAAAAAATCCCAACATGGAAGCTAATGGGCGTCATTCTGTTTCTCTCTTCCTGTGGTCTCTTTTTTACCTCTAAATCCTGTTCACATGTCCATACCCACAATCTAGCCTTACACTTGTGCTGAGCTCTCAAGTAATTTTAGTCTCATATACTGCAAAGTTTCAGTTCCCAGTCTGTTCCGCTCCCTCGGATTATTCTGAATTAACTAATCCATTAACTGGGCATTAATGGAGCAAGGAGGTCCTGGGAGTGCTTGTTAAAGTAGCCACTTTATAAATAGTGTCCTGCTAGGCGCCACAGAGCACTGACCATTTCCCAGACAAATTTATTTCATCTCCCCAAAGGACAGAACCTAAAGCCCCTTGAACAGAGACACTTTCTATTGCAGCAGCTTCCATGGCCTGAGAGAGTGAGTGAGCTGGGACCTGTGCTTTTGGGAGCCCTCTCAGGATTCATTCCCTTGCTTTCTGTAAGTGGTGCTGGTTAGCAGGGAGGTGTATTGTGAGCAAATTCTACACTCTGCTCCTACTGCAAGCCTATATACAGCTTACGTGAATATGTCCCCAGCCCTTGCTCCCCAGATGCCCTCTCACCTGTCTCCTCCTCCCACCTCTGGCTGCAAAACAGAGGGTACATTACCTATCAAAACCACTATTTCCCTGTGAGTGAATACTGTGTGTTCAAACACAGGCCCTTCCTCCTTTGCTAAGCAATGGCTGAATTCACAGCTTCTTTGCAGGTAAAAATGCATCCCAAAAGAGATTTTTACTTTTTCACTTTGAGAAAGGTATGTCTTAAGTTAAACCAAAATGACATAGTTCAAATATGAAAGATTGATTTTCAATAAGTCTCAAGTCTCAGGTGCTTGTTTGTAGCATTCTATCAAATGTAGGGCACAAGGTGAGCTCATTATGTCAACACAGACACTTGAAATGGACTGACATAAAACCAAAAAACTGGTAATGAGGGGTTTTACCTGAAATATCTCAGGTGTTTAAATCTTTACCTGGGTCCTGCACAAGTCCATCTTGAAAACCAACCTCAGGATTAATTAATCACTTGCACAATTAATACTGTGAAATCCCAAAGAAAGTGAATATAAACTTCCTAAAATGCATCTGCTCTGCTTTTCAGAGTGTTATGGGATCTGTATTTCTATAAAACACTTGTTTTTCTCAGTGACTGCATGAGAAGTAAGCATTTGGCAGTTTTGGAGTGTAAGAGGGTTGAATTGCTTGGTGTTGTCCCGGACTTAAATGCTTTAGTAGATGCATAGATCTGTCTGAAGCATAACACTAGTTTGAGTATATTCACACTCTGACCTTTTTGTCATCCAGCTACCTCAAGTGAGATAGATAACAGTATCTAAACTGACTCCCAGTCAGCTTAGGAAACTTTTCCTTTTCCTTCTGAACAAAAGCCTGTTAACAGTGTTGCATTGCTGACAAAGCACTTTCTGGAAAGCCTTTTCTATTTTGCCTGAAGATATCAGGCTCTTTTCCAAAGTTTTTTTTTTATGCTTTCTCTCTCCTTTTGACTCCTCTATTTCTGTGTGTCTGTCTGATTTAGTCATATCTCTCAGTGGGAAAGTCTCCAAGGAGCTGAGCCTCTGGATTGGGAAGTCCTACCCCTCCAGCCTGTTATCCCACCAAAACTCTTCGAAGATTGTGTTGTAATCTGTTGTTCACTGCAAAAGAACAGATCATGCTGCTTAATTACTGCTTCCAGGAAAAAGTCTGTATAATTATAACAATGATTCTGTTACAGGGCTCCTACAATCATATAATATGCAATATGGACAAAAGGATAGTAAAAAATAAACACTAAATCCCCACCTGAAATGCAAAGTGGTTCCAGCATCACACTGACATTTATGACTAAAGCAAAAAGCTGGAAAACTGAGACTATAGTCTCTGGCTCTCCTGCTGTGATGTTGTTGTGTGAGAACTGCCTGACAGAATAAAATACAGAACTGAAGATACAGTATTTTCATATAAACCTCTGCTATTACTTATCGTTCTGCGTTTCAGCATGTTGTCTTGCCTGAGTATGAAGGAATAGGTATACAGTGCAGGCAAGGGTTATATACATGTGTACCCTCATGGGACTGTGGAAAGGTAGGATTATTCAGAAGTATAGGATAAATGACTTGCCTACAAGCAAAGTTATTTAAAAAGAGATGTACATAGTAGGATAACAAGTAGACACAAACATAGATTAATGGATTAAAGAACTAGATTTTTTTTACATGAAAAGTAAAGAAATATTGTTTATTTTACATCTTTTGAAAGAGATGGGCATTCAGTGGAGGCTGAATCTGAGATTAAGGAATTTACAGTCATAGAGAGTGCCAAAGTGATTTATCATTTGTACAGACTGGTTGATCCAAAATCCTGCTATCATCCTCACTAATTCACTTTGGACTAAAACTGCAACTTCAAATGGAGGTCTTGGACATCCTCCACTCACATCAGTATGAATGAATATCATACTAGGCAAGAATAAAGATAACTTTTGAAAAAAAATTGTTCTAGGTATGACTAGCTACATGAAGTGAATGGTCCTGACTTTTGTTTTGTTTTGTTTTGTAAAATCAGACCTCAAAGCAGGGAAACTTCAGATCTGTATTTCACTATGTACAGTGAATAAAAGTTCAGAGTAGCTAAGATACAATGTTTTAGCTTTATAACAGTGTGCAATCCAGTGTGGTAGTTTTGAAAAAAATAGTACCTTAACTATCTTGTATTTGGAAAGAATTTGGATCTTGATCCATTTTAACCCAGCTCATCAAAGTCTTAGTCAACAAATGGGAGATGTTAAAGAACAGCAAGGACTTTGAACATGATAATCCTGCAAATGATGTGATTAAAGCCAGTGAGATCAGAGTGCAAAACAGGGAACAAAAAGTTACCTGAAGTTCAAGAAATGTTTCTTCAGATTCAGTCACTGTGCTACCAACTTTAAAATAAGCTTATTCTTCATGTTGTGTAATTCAGGAAAAAGCTATAGCCCATTTCATACCTCAGGTGCATCTGATCATGACAAGCAAGTGCCAAGAATTCATAACAATGAAAACAAGTGGTAAAAATTTTCAGAGATCTGTTTTAGCTCTTCAGGCAATTTCAGTCTTTTTTTTTTGAAATAGAGACTAAAAAGTGGAAAACAATCTTATTTAGACTTCATTGTAGCATCCTGACCTCATTTAAAGAGTACTCTACTGCTAAATAGCTGCTCACCATGATGTATCGTTTGGCCTCAAACAGAAAATCTGAAACATTGAAATAATAACTAGACTCTGAGATGGTTGGTTTCCTAATGAGTCTAAAAAAGCCAAGAACTGAAGACTGATAGTCTATTTGGTCAAAACTGAAAGCTGCAGCATTTCATGGCAAGCTTGCATCCTGTTGACAGCGAGCCTGTATCTGAGGAAGAAATGGCCATCAATTTGCCATGCATCAATATGAAGTTCGAAATAAATAGTACTCTGAAGGGTCTAGCTAAATATTTAAGTTGTTCCGGTCATCCGAGAAACTGTTTCCTCTTTTTAAGAGAATGTAATGCTAAAACAGAGAAGTAATCTGAAAGTGAGACTCTTTTTGAAGCTCAGATTTTGGAAGGTCAGATTGGTTTTCTCTTTGAAAGGTGGCCCACAGGTTTTTTGTTCACCTAAAGCATTTACTGTCATGGGCACTGCACTCTCCAAGTCCTTATATATCCTGTCAGATAAAACTGAACTACTTAAAATGTATGGTTTTGAATTAAAGACTACAGTAACATGAGACTATGATGCTATGTTGATCCATATATGCAACATGGAGGGTGAGTTTAGCTAATCTGAGTTTTTAAATATAAAATTCAGGAAGTTTGAGTGCATATACATATATTTAGCTAGATTCAATGTAAATTATAGAATCATAGAATCATAGAATAACCAGATTGGAAGAGACCCACCGGATCATCGAGTCCAACCATTCCTACCAAACACTAACCCATGCCCCTTAGCATTTTGTCCACCCGTGCCTTAAACACCTCCAGGGAAGGTGAATCAACCACCTCCCAGGGCAGCCTGTTCCAGTGCCCAATGACCCTTTCTGAGAAAAATTTTTCCCTAATGTACAGCCTAAATCTCCCCTGGTGGAGCTTGTGGCCATTCCCTCTCGTCCTGTCCCCTGTCACTTGGGAGAAGAGGCCAGCACCCTTCTCTCCACAACCTCCTTTCAGGTAGTTATAGAGAGCAATGAGGTCACCCCTCTCAGCCTCCTCTTCTCCAGGCTAAACAACCCCAGCTCTCTCAGCCGCTCCTCGTAAGGCCTGTTCTCCAGCCCCTTCACCAGCTTTGTTGCTCTTATCTGGACTCGCTCCAGAGCCTCAACATCCTTCTTGTGGTGAGGCGCCCAGAACTGAACACAGGATTCAAGGTGTGGTCTCACCAGTGCTGAGTACAGAGGGAGAAGAACCTCCCTGGACCTGCTGGTCACGCCATTTCTGATACAAGCCAAGATGCCATTGGCCTTCTTGGCCACCTGGGCACACTGCTGGCTCACGTTCAATCGGCTGTCAACCAACACCCCCAGGTCCTTCTTCTCCTGGCAGCTTTCTAGACAGACTTCTCCTAGTCTGTAGCTCTGCACAGGGTTGTTGTCCCCCAAGTGCAGGACCCGGCATATGGCCATGTTAAACCTCATGCCATTGGTCTCAGCCCAGAAGTCCAGCCTGTTCAGGTCCCTTTGCAGAGCCTCCCGACCCTCCAGCAGATCCACACTTCCACCCATTTTAGTGTCATCCGCAAACTTTCTAAGGGAGCACTCGATGCCTTCATCCAGGTCGTTGATAAAGACATTGAACAGGGCTGGACCCAGCACTGAGCCCTGGGGAACCCCACTTGTCACTGGCCTCCAGCTGGATTTAACACCATTTCCCACCACTCTCTGGGCCCGGCCATCCAGCCAGTTTTCCACCCAGGAGAGTGTGCGCCTGTCCAGCCAGAGGCCGACAGTTTCCATAGCAGAATGCTGTGAGAAACTGTGTCAAAGGCTTTACTGAAGTCCACCAAGATACATCCACAGCCTTTCCCTCGTCCAGCAGCTGAGTCACTTTGTCATAGAAGGCGATCAGGTTAGTTAGGCAAGACCTGCCTTTTGTGAACCGGTGTTGACTGGGCCTGATCACCTGGTTCTCTTGCATGTGCTTCATGATAGCCTGCGAGATCACCTGTTCCATGACTTTCCCTGGCACTGAGGTCAGACTGACAGGCCTGTAGTTCCCTGTATCCTCCCTGCGACCCTTCTTGTAGATGGGCACAACGTCAGCCAGCCTCCAGTCCAGTGGAACTTCCCCAGGCTTCCATTGTCCTGTAGGTTACGTATTGGGGTCAAATCCATGAGAATACGGTGAAAGTGGAAAAGACCTTTTGTTGAACTGTTCTTGGAATATCTGTGCTGAAAGAAGCTTACACTATCAATGATCCAGCAGCTAAGGCACTCAACGTAATTTTTTCCATTAGTAAATAGCTTTTTATACAGAGCAGAGCAATTGCAACAGAAAAGTTGATAGGTTCCACCCCCTTCTGTGTCCAGCATCCCAAAGCCTCCTGACTAACAAGATACCTGTGCCTGAGCAGGTTCTTTGGTTTAGAGATCTCTTGCATTTCAGCTCGAGAGCATAAACTGAAGATTGAAGTTGGTGTGTAAAAAACTATGGATCAAATCTGATCAAAGAAGTCCATTGTCTGTTTTAGAGTTTTCTCAGTTGTACAGTGTCTGATTAATGTTTATACCAGTTATACTAATTTACAACTCCCAATCTTCTCCTAACCAATTTGTATGACATACTAATCCAACACAGATTTTACATACAGAAAATCCCTTTAATTTATACAGGATTAGCCAAAAAGTCAGCCCAACATAAAGTGTGACCCAGTATCTTCTGTAGCACTTTTACAAGATTTCTTCTTATGTAGATGTCATGGAGGAAACCAAAGGAATGCTATACTCACACTGATTCTGACCTAAACAGAAACGAAAATTCAGGATAAAAACAGAAGGCCATCCAGTGGAACACAGAAGGATAGATAACTTGGCTAAGATCCTCATGTTTCCAAGTTCTTTTTCCTTCCATCTATTAAACTCTGAAACATCAGGAGTCAAAGTATTTACAAGCATTACTTCTAATTTTGGATACTTAAAGGTCTGTAAGATGTTGAGTACCTATTAAGTCTATGTGCAGGTGTAAAATCTTTCCTTGTTGCATCCAGTTGAATCCTTCAGTTCACTGAAATCACAAAATGCATGTACATGGTTTATTTCCATATATTTCAATCCCAGTAATGTCAGGATCTGGACCCAGTTTTCACAGAAACTGCTTATTTGCTTTTGTCAAGCAATCATTTCTCCAAACAGCTTGGAGTACAAATAAGCAACCCTGCATATTTTTCTCAACCTCGATTTTCTTTTTTCTTTTTAATTTGGTAGTGAACTCGTCATACAAGTTTGTATGGAAAAATCAATTTGCCAGAATTAGTGTGAACAATTAAAAAAAAAAGGACTAGGTTTGTTATGGCTTACCAAAGCAGACAGAAAGGAAGGTGAAACACACTTTTGTGGAATTCTTTTTGCATTCAGCTCCTCTTCATGCATACTTGCATGGATGCTATCTGAGATTCAGCACCAAATGTTAATTTCTAACTACCACATATTACTTTGAAGGTGTTTTTCTTAAAGATTGTGTGCTATCACACTTATTGTATTTCTTATTCCTCAATAGGCTGACTTAATATTACTTGCAGTGAGCTTCAAGTTGTGATTTATGTTACCGTCAGACTTAAGAAACCAATTGCCTCAAACTGAATTATTTAAAACCAAAGAGTTGTAAATTCCAAGTGAACAATTGCAATTTTATTTTTTTATTAGCTGCACAAACCTATTATTCCCTTGGGATACAAATAATTTGTAATGGGCTGCTAAACGTATCTGTTAATGCATTCACTCTCAGCTTAAGCAGTGTTCTTCAGCAAATCCCACAGACTAAGCATTAAAAATAAATAAAAGAAAAGGCCTTCAATAGTGTTGACTTGCCCTCATATAAAAAACATTTGGATACTTCAGGTTGGAAACAAGCATTTTGTTATAGAAGCTGATCGTTCTCTGCTGAAACTCAAGCTAGCAATTTCTTTCATATGTCTTCAATCATATTGTGACTCCATGGAGTCCATATATCCTTCTGAAAGGCATCTCTCTTTGGCATGCTGTCATGCATTAGGTATCAGGGAAGTAGTCATAATCATGTGGTTTACACTTGTTTGTAATGATATGCCCCAAGTGTGTCAGCTGGTACAATCTGCAGTGCCTGATGCTGTGTCTGGGAGACAGTGATAACTCAATTGCAAGCTGGACCATTTGAAAAACAGTGGATAATTACAATTTCCTCTCAGGCAAGAGTACTCCTATATGCAATACAGTGTTAGGGAGGCCACATCTGCTAAAACTATTGCTGTGTCTCTGCTAATCATCAATATCACAATAAAACCAGTTAAAAAAAAATCACTATTTCTTTTCAGTTCCAGCCTAATGATCTGAATTTGTAGCTAATAAATTGATGCTCTGCCACCTTTTTGTGTGTGTGTGTTTTTCTTTACATTCTGATGGTTTTGGAAATCATCTAGGACCCCGCCCCAAAAACTTGTCATTAAAAATAGGGCAAGAAAGGGAGCTGTAGTTACTCTTGCAGAGAGGAGTTGGGTATTTGAGAAGAAAAATTAATTCTGAAATCCTATTTCAAGAATTTTATGTAAAGCCACAGCTTTCAACAAAGCCTGTTTTTCACTTACCTTGGATAAGAACTTGGCTCTTAATTACCAGGTGGATAATGGCTAGTTTGCATTTTTAGAGCAAGTAGAGGTTACTATCTAACTTAAAATTGAGAAAAGTACTGCAGGAGCTTTTGCTCAGCCAAATGGTCTGTGTTTTGACTGTGCATATTCAAGGCTGCTTTTAATCAGCTTCATCTTATCCTAACCTAAGACCTTACTAACCTAAGACCTTACGGGCCATTCACACATCTGCCTAGGGTCTTTCTTAGCACTAAGCATGAGGTTTGACAAACCATGCCATTCTTTGTAGCTTTTACGCAGCATTTATATCTGGAAATGTAGTACTGTGAGTACTTGAAGACAAACCCCAAATATTCTTGCTGTGAAAATTTACATATTGTATGTGATACAGATTTCCTCCTAGCTCGTCCTGTATTTTATGCTAAGCCTACCAGAAATAACATGACAAAGCTAAGTTTCTAATGAGCAGAAATAAAACCTGAGCTCTTGGGACAATGAAAGATGGTGCATCTTGAAATGACCAGTGATGGAAAACATGCAAGGGAACTTCTTCCATGATATGACACTGCATTGCCTCAAAACTGGTAACTCCTGAAGGAAAGTCTTCAGTGCCATATCAGATATCTTAAAATAATAGTTGCTGCAGTTCCAAGTCTTGTTTTCTTTGTACAGTCTAACAACAGACATAACAACAGATAAATATCAAGACAAACTTGTTAGCAGTGCATTATTAGCAGACAAAAAAAGATCACTTTACATTGGAATGCTGAGCTCCTGCCAGCTGCCAACAAGTGAATAGCTCTGGTTTAAAACTTACTGCTAATGGGAAAGAATATATTGCCCTGCAAAAAATTAGAAATAATCTGAAGGCATTTGAAAATGTTTAGGTTCCATTTTGAGGGTCCTTCAAAAACCAGCCCTGATGACAGAAATTGAAAACCACATCTTCTGTAGTGCTCTGTGAAAAGGAACCATAATGAAGCTGGTAAATAGTATCAGTCTAACTTACAGGTGAAGAAGGAATTCCATATAAAGAGGAAGTGGGTTACCCAAGGCCACCCAGAAGATGGTCACATACCAAAAATGATGGATTGGGAAAAGACAACACAGAGTGACAGGGATGGTTTGAAAAGCATGACAGTCTGAGATGGATAATTAGTTTCAATGTATATAATTAAAGGCTGAAAATTATTCAGATATGTTTTTATAGGTGAAAAGTATTATACCAATAAGATTTTTAAGTTACTGCAAATATTTTGGGGCAGTAAATAGGTCTTAAATGCAGAGAAACTCTTAATGGTGTGTGGATTAGGTAAGAGCTGAGATACACTCTCACAATTCTTCCAGGAAGCTGGGACTTATCAGAATGCTGATGGTGGTCCTGCAGACAACAGCCTTAGGCTTTGTGGCCCTCTGTCTAAGTGAGGATCTGAGAAGTTTGTTAATGTTGGAAAGGGAAGAAAGGCTCCGGTAAGGCTGTGCTATTGCCTTCCCTCCTTGGGGGTCCATTCCTCTGGGGAGACACACTTTCCACCTTCCAGCTCACAATAACTTTTTACAGCATGTCCACTGAATTTCAGTCTTTGTGTGATCATGACCTTATTGGAAGTGATGCTATGACCAAAATGCAGGACTTCATGTTTTTCATGCCCTGGAGTTGTCTTCTTTTCCTTAAGTAATTTTTCTCATTATAGACAGCCCTGTAGATAAGTCACACCAACAATAAAGGTGAAGAGAGGTCACACATTTAATGCAGGTATCTGCATACACAAACAGAAATAAGCTTATTTAACTACCTCTGTGAAGTCGTTGGTAAGACTGTGATGCGGGTACTGTATAAATGTTCCACTGCATGAGCCTTCTCCACAGCATGGACATGCGTGTGCACACACACACATAGACAATGCTGGTGAAATGGATACATTTCACAGCAACAAATATATGGATCAAACCATGAAGGGCCTGAGCTCACCTCTTCCTGGATCTTCAGCTAGAAGACTAGAACAGCTTTCTTAGAGTGATCTCATCATAAGAAGTGAATAAGAATACATCTTATAAATTATTAGATTTGGGCTGTTTTCTCTGTTTTATTTTCTTTGGGCCACAGGGGTTGGGGGGGAAGGGAAACAAAAGGCAGATTTGAACTGATCTGGTAAACACAAATGTGGCTGCAGCCAGGAAGAATACTTTAGAGAAAAGATTGATGCCATGATTATGGTCAGTAAAGTGAGAACATTGGCTTTTGCTGCAGCTGCCGCCTGCAGCTCACAATTCCCTTGCTTTCTGTCTGGCATAGCTTGTGGGGTCTTTTTCTAAACAGGGCTGCAGAGGCAAATAACAATAGAATTATGATCACACTAGTTTTGGTCATAATGGTCAATTGGCCTTTGCACTGTTAAATTCTTCTGCCAAAGATTCATCTTTACTGTAGTTCAACATGCTCACATGGTGTATCTAGATGGCAATACTTATTTGACCATATTTGTTTTTTTCAAATTGCCTCAGAAAAAAGTTAAGATGAATTTCTGTGGATTCAAAGGAAGATATTTTCTGGTCCACTGTTATTACAAAATCTGAATTGCTTTAAATTTTCCTGATTTACTATTTCTTTTGGGTTTTCAGCTAACATGATTGTAATATAATAGTTTAAAAGAACTGCCTGCATGTATCTGGTTATTTCTCACCATAACCAAAATGCTTGTCTAGTGCTAAAGCTCTGCACTACAGCTGAATATTACTATATGATAGCAGTTCTCCTATGGGAGTCTTTGTCCAGTGAACACAGCAGATGGGAGAACATTGTCTCCCTAAGCAAATGAAGATGTCTAGCATTTATGCAACAGGTGAAGGTCACAGGCAGGCAACTAGATTGGGAAGAGAAAACAGAAAGGTGACAATAACAAAATATGACAATAGCGATGCATATGGATAGCTCTTTTTGTTGTTTTTATTCCCTCCTTTGAGTGCCAGAAGTGCCAGAAGGAAGTGGCTGTAGGAGCAGCTTTTGTGAGGACAAGGAAAGAGAAGATAAAGGCTTTTGTGGAGCAAGGGAGGTGGCCAGTATGACTGAGTGGAAGTAAGAGGGTAGAGAAACTTGGTTAGATTTAACAAGAGGATCTGCAAAGCAGAAGGTCTTCAGGACTAAGACATTAGATTTCTTTAAAGAGCACCAAGGAACCAGTCCAACATTCAGAGGGGCAGATGCCACAGCCAGAGTGAAAAAGATGTCTTTGACAGTAACATCCTGACAGCCCAGCAAAGGCAGAAAGCAGTCCTCTGAGGAAGACTGTAGTAGCCAAAGAGGAAAGTGATTAGGTGCGTGAGAGTAGTTTGGCTGCAGGGATGGGAAGGAAAGGTTTACTCATTTACTTCATTCTCTAAGAGCAGGTGATTTGGGAATCCACAGAAAATGATTAAAGCTCAGGGGGATAGGCACAGTCAAACACACTGCAGAAGGTTTACACCAGGTATTGTGATGTGCTGTTGCTTTTGCTGCCTGTGAAGGGCATTCACTGAGGAGTCATTTGGGTTACTTATCAGATTGGGAATAGTCTGTCAAAGTCTTTGGAGAGGCTCGGCTTACTCTGTAGCCTTGTCCACTTCCTTCATCCTGTAGATGTGGTCACATTCACTGCATTGTTGCGCAGAATAAATGCTTCATTATTTGTGCAGAACATGTATAAGCTAACACTGCAGTGGCATAGTAGGTGTCTGACATTTGCACATAATTGTTGTGACCTGATACTTGTGTAACTAGAGGATGAAAATACTTCTCTTTATCTGAAGTGGATTTTCCATGTAATGACCATATAACTAAATTAGAGATGGAAAAACTTGCTGAGATATAATATGAGCTCATAGTAAAAAAATGTGTTTAAATAAACTCTATGTTCAGATAGGTCTTGACAACCGGCAAAAACGCTATTTCTCATTCTTTGCTAAGATGATCTCATTACACATGAACAATCACTGTGACACATGCAGAAATTGCATAAGAAAACTCCCTTTCTGATATTATCTCTGGTTGTCAAGTGTTAGATGCAAGGCTAATGAGCTTTGATTCAAGTGCCAAACAATTTAGTTCTCCCCATTATCTTGGCTGAATAGGGATACTTATTAGGTTTCCCCACACGTGCTTGCTGTGGCACAAAGGCAATGAACCATTCTGATGCCACAGTAACGATGCTGGGCTTGACTTTATCCACCAAATACAAAAATCTCTGACCTTATTCTGCAGGAAAGCCTCAGAGCACAATATTGCTCCAAGAAACAGGTGTCTAGGGAGGGCCACAGCTGAAGGCATCATGCACAGGTGGCATTCTGGTTCATGGAGAGAAAGAAATTTGACTTACTGAGGTTATCAATACAGCTTCAACAATCCTGATTTTGTTCTGGTAGGGAGAAAGATGCAGCAAAACTCAACCTTACCTTTGGATCACAATTTTTCCATGTAGGTATAAAACTAACACCTTAGGCAAGGCTGCTTTGTGATCCATGCTGCAGTTTCATCAGCTGTAGCAGCAGTTTCTACTGCTAGTAATATACACAGGCCTGTAACAAATGGGAAATCAAAGTAGGGAGTGCAGTGCCATACAATTCCGCATGGAGGGAAGAAGACTCATACCTAGGGCCACCCAGAAAGAAGAGCCAGAAATGGCTTGTGTGCCCCAAGACCTTCTTCTGAGAGCTTGGAGAGGATCTCATCTTAGGAAGATATGAAATGTCCTAATTAATACAGAGCAACATGCTCAGCTGATCTCTTATGAGCATCTAGAAATACTTGTGCCTACTGAAAATTTGTCAGTATCTGCAGCCCATGGATTTGTGGGGAAACTTCAGCAGATTCATAGCTGACGAATCTAAGAATGTAGTTCTTAATTACTAGCACACTTGCTAACTTTTACTCATTTGGCTTGCAACTTTGATTTTATAAAAGCAAACGTGGTAAGAATGGGAGTCAAGGACACAAAAAGAAAAATTACCTTCCATTACTAAAACCTCTGAATGTTTTGTTATTCTTCACAGAGCAATGTGATGATTTGAGGATGGGATGCCAATCTCAGTCCTGAATGCCTCCTTTTCTCAGCTTCTGTCAACTGTATTTCCTTAACATTATTTTAAGATCATTTAGATATTTAATTCACTAGACTGCAAAATCCATCTAGTCTAGCAGGGCATTTCCCAAGCCATTAAACATGTCTGTGTGCAAGTTCACACTAATTTGATGTGCCAGCCACATTTCACAATGATAAAAGTTTATTGGAGGCTTTCAAGTATATTCGATTAATCAGATTCAAGGCAAAATCTTTCTCAGCCTGTCTTGAGCAGACTTTACAGAAAGCACGTACCATGCAGTATTGTTCTCCACGAGGTAAGAAACATCTGTTACATTAAAAAAATCTCATCAGAAACTGTGCTGTTACAAGTGTTCCTCCTCTACACTAAAGAGATAAAAAGCAGACCTTTGGGATTTTCATGACTAGCCCATCCCAGCTTACTATCTCTAGCCTCTACATTTTCACAGTATTTCATGAAGCTTTATCAGCACACTATAACTTAATCAATCTGGCCTTTAGTAAGCGACATAAAGCTAAAAGCCTGTGTAATTCTTCAAAAATTAGAAAGAATCAAAGAAACTGACTTTTCAAAAAGAAAGAGACAGAATAACAAATTGTAACAGGCCAAATACAGCAGAATCAGACAATTTTTCACCTGGAGAATTCCCCTGGAGGAGGGAGGTAGGTTAAAGAATGACCCAGCCTTTGAAGGAAAGGCACCATTTCTTTCTACATTCCTAAGATCTTTCTAAGACCACAGACTAGACACCTTTTTAATATCCTAATCTTGACAGCAGCTCTAATGTCTTCAATACTGAAAAACCGTTTTGGAAAAAAAAACAAAACAGAAATGATAATAACAACAAAAAAGGCAGAGGATTCTACGGCTTACACATCAATTTCATGAGACACGTCACTTTCCAGTTGCTTAGGATTTTGTGTGGAGACATGGAGGAGACTCAATCGTCTCTCATCCATCCTTATCAGACTGTAGGCAAACCTGCCAAGTTCTGTCACTGAAAGAAGTCAGATTTGAAAAACAGACTCTCTGAGCGATGGTTCAAATTTACTGTTTAAATGTGCTGTGAATCTTCAGGGTTTTATGTAAGATTGCTTCAGATTGTAGGAAACTCAAGCCAAAAATGGGGAGACACACTGAAACTCGGTGAGACTTGGCAGTGCTTTGACTCTGCTGGGGCAGAAACAAAGGCTTGGCTAATAGCATATGCTATCTATTAAACTTTGTGTGTGCAGACAGAGACGGAGAGAGAGTGACAGAGGCAAGAACTCCAGGTCTTCTTTCTTGATTTCCAACAAGAGAATTTGCCTACATTGTCTAGTAGCTAAAGGAGTCTGAAGAGAGCTAGATATTTTGGAGAATCATTTCACAAAGCAAATTTTCACTTTGGTATACTCCCTTGTTTGTAGAAACTTATTCATCAACCACAATCTAAAAAAGTTTGTTAAAGCATATATGAAAGCAGGCACTATTACAGCAATTATCTGCTCTGTCATTGGTGAAGAAACCTCTGTTTTTCATGCCAGGAAAGTTTCTGTAATTAGGAGACATAAAATTTTTTTAATTAAGCAGTTCACCTACATCCTAGAATGGATAACCTAAATGGGAATGACAATGGTTCCTCAGATCCTACCTGAAAATGCTAGTGGGCAGGCAAATCCCAGGAAGAAAGCCATTGAACTCAAGAGGACTACAGCCAAGGATGCTCAACAATGAGGAGGATTTTATCCAGCATCCTTTCCTCAGGGATTAAAATCCACTCTCCAACTGTCAAACAAAAAGAATTTAAGACACATGATTGAAAGCAAAAAGCAAGTACAGTTCTGAAAAGAAAACCTAAAAGCCTGGCCTAGAAGGAGGAGAGTAAATCCATCTCTGATTTCAATATGACCAATATTTCATCTTTAATTTCAGAGGATTAAACCTTAGGCAGTGATGTAGTGGGGCTGGTCCTGGACTGCCTGATTGCTTCCTAAAAATCCTCCTTTCCCCACCTTTGTCCCCTGGCCTTTTGAGAAAAACTAGTACAGTTTTTCTGTACACCAGTACAGCTACAAGAAAACAGGAATGAGTGGCTGATACACCAGAGCACTGCCCTGTCATCTGGAGAGACCTTCACAGGATAGGGAAACAGGATGACAGGCATCACATGAAGTTCAGCAAGGGGAAGTGTGATGTCCTGCACCTGAGGAAGATTAATCTCCTATACCAGTACATGCTGGAGGCTGACCAGCTGAAAAGCTGTTGTACAGAAAAGGCCCTGGGGGTTCTGGTGAGAAATAAATTGCCCACTAGCCACCAATACATCCTCGCAGCAAAGAAGGCGAAAAGCATATTGGCAGTGTTATGAGAAGGATTGCCACCAGGTTAAGGGTGGAGATCCTTCACTTCTCCTTAACTCTGGTTAGACATATCTGGAGTACTCTGTTGGTCACTGGGCTCTCCAGGATCAGGGAGACATAGAGCTACTGAAGTCCATCAAAGGGCTACTAAGATGGTTAAGGGACTAGCGCATCTCATGTGGAAAGGGAGACAGGGAGCACCAGAAATATTCAACTAAAAGAAGAAAAGGCTTAGGAAGTGCCTTATTCATATCAATAAACCTCTGATGAGGAGAATAAAGAAGGTGGAGCTGCTCTTCTCAGTGATGCCCGGCAGCAAGATAAGAGGCAGGAAATTCTATTTTAACAAAAGAAAAATATTACTCTAAGCTAGTCAAACACTGGAATTGCTTTCCTAGAAATGTTGTGAGTTTCCATCCTCGAAGGTGTTCAAAACTTAACTTAAAATCATAGAACAGTTTGGGCTGAGAGTGACCTTTGAAGGCCATCTAGTCCAGTCCTTCTGGACTAAGTAAGGTCATCTTCAACAAGTGCCTTTGAGCAGCCTATTCCAGTGTTTCAACACTCTCATTGTAAAACAAATAATCTTCTTTATATCTAGTCTGAATCTACCTTCTTTTAGTTTAAAACCATTACTTCTTATTCTGTGGCTACAGGACCTACTAAAATTTTTGACATGGTGCGAGACAACCTCCTTTCAGTAGCCCTCTTATGGCAGGAGGAGTGGACTAGACAATTTCCAAAGATCTCTTTGAATCTCAACCATTTCATGAACCCTTGCAAATTCAGTAGCTGCATCACCACAACCACATGCAAGCACCCCGGGCTTGCTTGCCCAAGAGGCTGAGCAACTGGCTTGCAAATTTCTCTTATAGAAGGCTTATTTTTAGGAAAAGAGTTCTACCTGGTGGCAAACTGGGTAGACCAAGCAGATAAAAAACCAGTATAGATATTGAGCCATGTGGTAAGTTGCAACAGATGATCAGAATGCCTATGATTTTATGGTTACATTTCTCTGGCAAAAATTGTGATTTTTGAAACAAGATTTCCATTCTGAAGCGAAAATTAAACTGCTGGCTGTATGCACAGGTATTCTGTGCCACCATGAGCTGCTGGGGACACAGGAGATACCCCTTGATTTAGTTGGAACTAATATGAAATCCTACATCTCGCACAGATCAAGAACTTGGATTTGGTCTCCTCTAGATCATAGCAATATTCTGGAGAGCTCAGGTAGGAAAGTATAAAATTTGGCATTTTATGAATCTTCTAGACAGAACTTTTATGGAAACTTTTCCCAAAATATTTTGTTGGGGGAAAAAAATCCAGGCAGCTCCAGTTAACATATAACTGCACCTCAGAAAAAGAGATGATAAGATTGACAAGAAACTGTTTAATTTTGTGTCTGGAGTAAGTCAAAAGATAGACATCATCTCCAGCTATTGAATAAAATTACTGCACCAGCATGTCATCAAGAAATGCTTCCAGGTTTTTAACATAAACAAGTGTGCGTAGTTTATACAAGGACGTCAGACATGGTAAAGGGATCTTGAACAATTACCTGCTGCACTACATCTGCTAGAAATTTTTGTCCTTACTCACTTGTTAAACTCTCAGGATGCATTTCTACAGACATCTTCTCTCAATAGAATATTCAGCACAAGCAATTCTCTATGCAGCCAAGTCTAGATAAGACTACCATGCATTTATATTTTCCAGACGTAGCTCCCTTTTCCATTCAGAAAGGATATTCTCTAGGTTTTTGTGTGCCTCTTTAGATCACAGACCACTGTGGGTCTGAAAATCTTGGAGTCTGAACCTACTGCCTATGCTGTACAGTTAAGCACACTAAGACAAATGACTCTTGACAGCACTGGACTCAACATGCACATTCACAAGTGCTTCTGCCATGAGAATCTCTGATTTAACATTGTAATTGCCTCAGTTTCTTCCAGTGTCTTAGTTATGATCCCTATATCGGTGCATGTCTTGTTTTTGTCCACCAGAGCATGCAGTTCAAACACAGCTACCTTCAGTGGCGTAACAGATAAGGCCTGTTCCTTATGGTACTTATGATACTCTACCTCAAAGTGTGCCTAAATTCTACTCAGAAAAACTGTGCATAAAGACCATTAGGCCTGCCCATAGGGGTAAATTATCCCTGCCCATAGGGGTAAATTGCTCCTTAACACTGCCATTTAGCTTATGGCTCAAATCATGCGGATGTAAGCCCTTTCCTATTTCTTTTCTTGTCCAACAAAATCTTTCCATTCCCACTGCTCAGTTGTTGTCAAACTCAGCCATTATACATTATATAAGTGATGTTGTTTTATTGGTTGTAAATGCCTTGTTATTCAGATTCATGCCCCCATACTTTTGTTTGGTGGGAAAGGCAATCTTCCTTACAGCATTAATTATTTTGTAATCTTGTCATGCTGTCACTTCTTTTTCCTCTCTAATCTAAGCAGGTCTATGCTTCTCATAAATTCCTTACATAAAAAAATAATTTTATTCCTCTAACCACTTTTGTAATTTTATTCCTCTAACCATTTTTGTCATGTATTTCTCTGGATCCTTATTATTTCTGCAATGTTATTTTCAAGCTGGGTGACCAGGAAGGAACAGAAGGAAGGTCACAGGTTCATGTCATTATATTACATTCCTTTCAGCATCTCTTTCTATTCTTTTGCTGCTACATTCTATTAGTTCACCAACGTTTTGCTGCACATTAAGCAGATGGTTTGACTAAGATGTCTGCTGTGACACTTTTTTTCCCTGTATGGTTGTGATTAATTTAGAGTCAAGAAATATGTAATTAACTTGCATTAATTTACCTTTGCAAAGATTTTAATCTACTATCAAGGCACCTAGCTTTCTCTGTTCCAGCAGAAGCTCCTCTCATGCTTGTCTCACTTGGACTACCTTATCTACGTCTATATTATTTTCAAATCTTTTCTCCTTACTGTGTTGCTTGTTTTCTAAGATCATTCCTAGTGAGGCTCTTTTTTTTTTTCTTGAAAAGCAGAAATTTTGTTCCTATTTCACAGTTTCTTTGAAATTGCCTGAATTAGCAGAAGCACCCCATGCAGTGCCACAGACACACTAACTTAGCGTGATAGCCTTTTTCCTGAAGGCAGAATGAAAGAAAATCAACAGTCAACACCAATTAAGCAATTGTTATACATTGACAAACCTCATTTTGCATCAACCTGTGGAGTTTTAGACTCTGGTTCTGGTTTTCTCATGTGGAAGAGAATTTTCCCACCCTGTTTCTCAAAACAGTGGGGGAAGATCTTTGTTCCCCACCAGGAGAGAGACTACAGGATCTGGAAATAATCTCACACAGGATAGCCAGGAAGGATGTTACTCTCAGATCTACCAAGTCCATAGAAATATGGTGAATGTGGCGGTATTAAATCTAAAGAGACTGAAGTTTTATAATGAGAAGAGAAATTGTGGCCACATGGAATCTTAGAGACTGTTGGTGGAGATGCAGAAACAAGAGACAAAGCCATGTGCCGTGATAAAGAAGGGGCAGAGAGGTGAGAGAGGAAGGGAAGCTGCCAATTACTTGCATTTTAAGGATTCAGCTGGACTCACTCCCCTCTGAGATATGCTACTGAGTTTCCCTGTATTTCCCCGATTTTGATTCCCCTGAATGTGAAGTGATAAAACAGCTTTGTTCCTACTGATGTACGTAGTCCATCCTACAGCTCATTGAGTCTAAAAAGTGGGAGAGGAGGTGATCCCGATGCAGGCTCCAACTCCCAGTCCTGCTCCACTGCCCCAAGCTCCTCACTAGGCTCCCTGACTGTTCATACTAGCCTTTGCCTCTGTTCCTCAAGAGTTCAGGTACTGCTCTAGGTGGATATTCCCAAATAAGACTGGCTAGGGAGCAAAAAGGGTAGCTAAGGAGAAACACAGACCAAATTTTTTTATTCCGTCTGACAAGTGAAATATACTATGCCATTCAGGTATTTGGGATAATCAGTGATTTCAGTGAAGTCTTGATTAGGATTTTTCAAATTACTCATCATGACTTATTTCTGTCATTGGAATAAATCTTAAAAATCTTTTAGGTTTCAGAAGAGCAAAGTTGCTTATCACTGAACATGATGTTAATCTAACCTTTGCAAACATTGCTAGAAGTTCAGTCACACTATTTCTTAATCCCTTTAAATCTCTGGATGTCTCCAGTCTCACCCTGGAGAATTTAATGCTATTTTACATTTCTTCCATTTTACATTTTGACCTCTTGGACATTAGCATATATTGTAACCTTCTTACTTGGAGAAGAGTAGATACTTCCTTGGTATATTAGTGATTGACTTTAGCAAATGTTTTATCAGAGTTAGCAAGAGAACAGAAAAATTGGAGTATCCAAATACAGTGATCAGTTTACTCTGCCCGGACTCCTGTAGCATCTGGGAGTAAAACATGTTTCTGTGTAATCTGTTTCCCATTGTGGTTTTAAAGGTCTGCAATATTTTTATAGGCTCAAGGACCAAAGTAACTCAAGACTAAACTTTGTTGGCTCACCCTGGGGTAACCCCTATAAATGACAAACAAATCAGCATTTCACAGTTAAAAACCAACACCAACTGTTCTACAGAATCTCCCAGAAGTTTACTACAGTGATGCTAACAATGCTAGACATTAAGGCAAGGAATTTCCTTTTTGCATTTCAAGCGAAAAAAACACCACAGCTGTTTCTCAGTGGATTCTCAGTCAAGTTGAAAAGGTCACTGACCTAGCCATGATGTAACATCAAATGCTGCAAAAGGTGACCCTCCCGACCAGCACTTCTGTAGGGCACCAATAATAATTTTCACTTCACGAAGAAGGCATATATCTAGTTCACCTCTTGCACTAAAGTTTCACCTGGAAAGGGTGGCAAGAGTCTTTGCCCTTCCACTTGAACTATATTCAGCAAATATTTGTTAGCAGACTTGTAGGAACAGGGAAAATCTGTTCCTGAAAACGATCTGCATTACCATTAAGTACTGGAAAGTGTGCCCTCAGACTCATTGTATAAACTATGGTGTGCTTGTTTAGAAACTGCAAGAGTAGTAATTTCATATTACTGGCAAAACAAAGTTACTATATAGCCTAAACAGGAAAAACACAAGTTAGGGGCTGGAGGAGCTTTGATGCTGTGACTCACATGATGAGGCAGCAGTGGAGACCCTATAGGTGAATGTGTGGGCAAAAACTGTGCAGGACACCTTCTCTCCTCCAGTGGGGCAGGAGCTGCACCACATGGCCCAGGAGGCATTCTCATTTCTGAGGTGCTGGGGGTAGATGGTTGTCAGGGAGGATCCAAGCAACAGGGAACAGGTAAGTGGGACAGCAGATAGTATTCACATAGGCATCCCAAATCCACACTGGACTGGCACCAACAGGAACTCATGGAGAAAGGATTTACAGGGAGAGGAAGCACGCAGGAAGCAGTACTGAAAGCTGATGCGAGAGGGCAACCAGGTTAATGCCCCCTTCAGCAGGACAGTGGAGAAAAAGCAGTCATCTTCAGTTATTTCTCCTTGCTTACTAGGCAAAGAGAAAATATAACTCTCTTTTTTGCAGAATAATATTTCCAAACAGATTTTCTCTTTTTAGCATATATTAATTTATATAACCTGCATTTTGAAGTGTTAAATTATTGCATTCCTGGGAGGACATCTAAACTCATGCATAAGGTTTCCTGGCACCTGCTTTTAGCCGAGTGGCTAGATTCGATCTGTTCAAGCCATTAAACTTCACCTCATGCTTAACTGTAACTATTGCTTACGATATTTTCTTCTTCTACAGCACTGGTCCTCCAAGTACAGATATTTTTGGGGTGGAGAGGCAGGTGGGCAAGCAAAGCATGTTCCAGAACTCACTGGATTACACCGGTGTTTATAGAAGAGGAAGAAAAAGGCCACCTTCATAAAGAGTGCTTGGTTCTTGGTAGTATAGTGCCCAACGGACCATGTTGTCATTTATAATAGCAAAGCAAACCAGTCATTATATTGACCACATTTGCACATAGGGAGGGGGTAAAAATGTAAACCAAACTGTGTTTACTGTCTTGAAAGGTTATTTCCAAATGTTCCCTCTTTGCTGGAAGCTAAACAAACCTTGTGTATCTTTACTTCAGGTGTTCAATAAGAAGCTTTTAATTCAAGAGCATTCACATTGACCCTCCTTCCTTACTCAAATCACAAAAGATCTCGAGGAGGAAGTATGTGTTGGTAAGCAGAATATCAAAAGCAAAATAAAAGAAGTACTTCTGTTTCATCACATCTGCCCTTCCTCTGTGTACAAAGCACCTAGCTTGCCCAGAGCACAGCTTTACAGGGCAGATGGCAATTTTTGTTATTTTTCATTTATGGTAAACAAAGAAAGGAGTTTGTCTGCAGAATTTTTGCATTAGTAAACCCATGCTTTCTTGTCCTGTGTAAATGCTGTAGAGGTGGAGAGAATGTGAGGGCAGACTGTAAAGACAGGATTAAAAGAAAGAAATGGAAGATGTTCAAAGGGAAAGATGTCTTTAAGATTTAGATGGCTATGAATCTAAATCTCATTTTTAACAGGTCTTGGGAATTTAGAAACTGTTTACACTGTCCTCTGCAGTTTTGATCATCAATGCCAAAATAGGTATCAGCATCCTGTCTGGGTGCCTGCTGTGAGAAATTTCTGCTGACACAAGACAAGCACAGCTATGCAGATCTTCTCAGATCAGTGCAGAACAAAGGAAGAAGACTTCTTGCCTATCATATAAAGGTAACCCAAGTCACTCAAGTGCTTCAGACATGATATCCTTCATTTCTGGAAAGAAGTGTGTGTGTATGTATGTATGTATGTGTGTATATATATGAGTGTGTGTGTGTACACAGGAAATGTTCAGTAAGCCACGAAGAGCATAATTGTTAATATTTAGGTCATCCATTTGATAACTCGGGTACAAAATTATGGAATAAAAATCATCCTCATGGGGGAAAAAAGGCCCTTATTCTATATTTCAGAAAAAAACAACATTAATTCCAGTGTGGGGAAACCCCCAGTTTTGTGTTATTTGACTAACTTGTTGCTTCATTCTGAAATTGGACAGATTTTCTCTTTGCTAGCTGCCTTTCTTTCTCAGGTACTTTTACAAAGTTTACCTTTCCCACGGTTTGTCTATTTATAAACCTTGACTAGTGACTGATTTGGTGCCACTTTGTCATCATTCATGTTTCTGGATTTGAAGAAAAGAATTTAAAAGGAATCTATAGAGATAATCCCTATCAGGTTTTACTCAATTCTAATAACCAGTTACAGAAGGAAAGACCATTAGATATATTTCTTTTAAACTTTGTACACTGTAATGTACAATAATGTTATAAAGATACGTTGCATTCTGAGAAATAATAAGATCAATTATTTTTTATTTTACATGGAATAAAACTTAGGAATAAACATTACCTAATTAACCTCGCCCTGTCAGTGCACATGGTCACTCATCCCTGTGAAAGGGGAAAGTCAGAGATAAATAGTCAGAATTTTTGACAATATATTTTTTTTTGTGAGAAAAGGCAGCTCCAACACATTTCCAGCAAGCCCCAAGCAGATTAATTTTCACTTCATAAAACTTATACCTGTGTGAGATGTATGCAGCATTATGATTGTGAAAAATGCAGTGATATCCAAGCCAGCTGGAAAAAAATGACTTTGCTACTTGAACTAGCCTTCCTGCAGCAGCATCTTGGTTATTGTCCAGTTTGTCGTTCTGTGTTACCATCTGTCATGCAACGACTGCTCTAAGGATGCTAGTGAAATCAAGCCTCTGTGAAGCAGATAAAGAACATTGCAGGACTTCTAGAGTCTGCATCTCTGAAATAACCTTGCTATGGGAGCTATTGAAAGCTGAGGTTAATAGGACTCCTAAAACTTCCATGTTTCTTGTTTGAAGCCATCAGATCAGAAATCTTTGCATCTCTTGGAATCATGGCTAGGCTGGGGCATTTAAGGCTAGAGAATTCCAGATTGATTCTCCTTTTGAAAAAAAGACATTTGTCTGATTTTTTTTTTTTGTGGGAAATATTCCTTCCTACATTCACCTCCTGAGATAACAGTGAATATTTTCCCCAAAGAATTTCCATTAAATTGAAATTTTCAGCAAAAAAACAGTGAAATGATACAGAAACAATTTTTGATACTGTATACAAATTAAAGTCATTGTCAAAGAATAAGGCTGAGGAATATTGTGTCTTTTTTGCAAAAGGTGTTTCTTTGTTTCCAACACTTAGTATCTCAAATTCATTACTGGTAAAGAGCATTTGTGTCATTTTAGGTCCATGATGACTGTGTCTTATGAAGAATACTGAGTGCCAGTCCACCAGGAGCCAGAACCATGAACAGTAGAGAGGTATGAGGAAGATTTGAGACCTTTTATACTATTATTTGCTCATTTGCTTTTCAAGTCTCAATCTTTTCAACTACTACAACAAAACCTACTTATGCTCACATGTCAACTTTTGCCCTGCATAAACCTGGAAAAACCCTTCTTGCAATAGCCTCAGTTGCACCTCACTCCTGCTGGAAGGCACCTGATGGAAAACTCCGTAGAAGAAAAGCCTTTCCGTGGCCCAGTGTAGGTCCATGAGGTGCTCCTGCCCATATGCAAAGCCAGCAAGGCCATATCCAGCCCTGCTCTAGAAGCAGCTCAGCAGGGCATGCTTGGCACTGTCCTTATATCAGTATTTCTTACTGCATTTTAGCATGGCCATTGTTTCTAAATATCTCTGAAAATGAATTTCCAATTTAGATGAATGGCTAAATGTTGCTATCCATATCATCACATCTTCTAAATTTTTCAGAGCTCCAAAGAAAAGATTTAGCAATTACATCCTTTATACCTGCCAGGATTCTGACAGGATGAATTCTCCTGTGAGCTGTCAAACCTTTATGTACCACTTGCAAGCAGGTAGGAAGCCATCTCTGGACTGAAACATAGCAGCCGTTTAAGGATACATAGCAGCACCAGAGGATTGTTTGGCAAAGGATGATATAAGAAATGCTGCATCCAACTGAAACTGCGGGAACATTCACAGGTAGGAAGAATGCAATTATCCAGGCTGGAAGAAGGCCAGGATGTCATTCATTCTGCAGACCTGGCATTTCTCAATGTTTTGGTGAACTTCTGTCAGGCATACTTGTTATTAATTAAATCCGTAAGAATTATTCTGCCTTTAACACTTTTCTTTTTGCAAATGGTGGCAAGTAACTAGAAATGTCATGATAGGTAGGTAGGTAGGTAGGTAGGTAGGTAGGTAGGTAGGTAGGTAGGTAGGTAGATAGATAGATAGATAGATAGATAGATAGATAGATAGATAGATAGATAGATAGATAGATAGATAGATAGTTAGATAGATAGATGCATAAATAAGTAAATATACACATATTTACACTCACCCATCTTTTGGTTCAGAACAGATTCATTTTATGAAGCAGATGAAAGGGGGAAGCATTGCTTTCCAGGGCCTCATGTTTTTTTTCTAGTCTCCAGTTTCAAGAGAGATTCCAGACAGACAAAGGGCAAAAAGATATACTGGAGGCAGCAATTTAGGCTGAAAAGATGATAGATTAGGTGACTATATTTTTAACCTCTCAGAGGTAGTGAAATAGCTACAAGGAGGGGGATGTTGTAGGAAATATGGAGGGAAGTAGAAATGTAATTAATACATTGAGCAGAACAGGTGTACAGCCTAGGAAAGAGATAAAACTAGTTCTCCTGCCCTAGAGCTGACTTCTGCAGGATGTACCTAATGAATGGAGGTACACATCACTGTTGCTGGCTGGGGACTTCGTAATAGGTAACACACATACACACACTTGTCCCCTATTAAAAATTGTTCTACGACCCACTTTTTTGAAAGCCTTAACAATAGAAAATAAGGGGGAACAGAATCGTTGTGCTGCCAGAAAAAAAACCGCAACCTAACAGAAACCAAATCAAAACAAAAAAACAGTAAGATTTTTTATGTACTTTTTTTTTTTTTTTTTGGTAAGAACTGAATAGAAGCCACCTACATGATAGAATATTGGCTTTCTTAGACTAAGCAACAGAGCTGAACTACTCCCTGTCCCCAGGAGTGGTATGTTTGTTGAGATTGAAGTGCCATGAGACACAATAGCAACAGAAAACTGCAGTAAAATGTTTCTTTGTAAATCTCAGTGATTCCGGTAACTACATGAATTGGTCTTCTTCCAAGGACATGGGAAATTCAAGTGACTCTCTGCCTTCACACAGTTCAGTCCCTTCTGCTGATCATAATGGATCATGTACTTTGTCCTTTTGATGCTGAGGTGTTTGTGAAGAAAGCTAGCTCTGAATGCAGTAATTCCTTTCACTTGAAAAGGGAATTCTTCAAGAGGCACTGAAAGGCAATGTCACCACAGCAGATCCCATCTCCCTGATCTTGCCCCTTCAGCTAAGACTTCTGGATTTGTAGAGCAAATTAAAACACTCAATTACACTTTTTTTCCCTCAATGGAGAATAAGGAGATTTTTCAGCTGGAACAAAAGAAGCCAGAACTTTTTTTTTCCTTACTTGTACAGGTGTCTATAAGTTAGACAAGTACTTTGGTATATAAAAATAAGTGAATTAAATAACAGTAGAAGTCTTATTCTTTCAGCCAAGGTCATTAGTTTGATTAGGATAAACAGAAACACAGGGAAAAAACAGATATTTTATCTCTAAGCCACTCAAGCTAGCCCAGTTAGCTGACATGAACAAATACCATATTATGTCCAAATCTGGTGTTCCCACTTAAAATTGATGTTGAAAAATGGAGAACAGTTCAAAAGAGCTACATGACTCAGTGAATGAATGATGCATAAAACATGCCTAATGATGGGAAACTTGATACACTCAATCTGTCTGCTTTATCCAAAAGCAAATCGAAAGGGAAAAGTCTACTGATAGCAGACTTCTTCAGTGAAGTGGAAGAAGGCAGAACATGATTTCAAGGCAGGAAGATTGTCATGGTTACACAAGATGAAAAATAAACACTTTTGACAGCGTAAGTGATTAGCATCAAAGCACCTCTCCAAGGACAGGTTTGCCTGTTTCAGTGCAGAGCCTGTCAGACATTCCCACTACCAGCTCATTTAGATGTCTCAGTGCCAGGCCAGAGTGCTCCCTTAGCTGCTCAGTGCACTGACATGATGCTGAACAAAGGCCTGGTTTAAGGCTAAAACCCTCTTCACTCAGCTCTGATTTGCACTGTGAAGGTGTGGATGTAAGTTTTGAAGCCCAGATGGATACTCTTTGACATGGTACAAATACAAAAGTCAGGCTGGGGGTTGCACTGAAGTAGTTTTCAGCTCACATTCAATGTGAAAAACAATGGTTCAGATCAGTTCCTGGATCAAAGTCAGTCAAGTTATCTCATGAACACAGACACTCTGACTCACCATCTTTGCTGGATTTAACTGTGGATTCAAATGGAGATAGTCTAACGTATTTGCAACTCCCAGTGTCTCTAGCAGGGGCAGCTTGGCAGAGATGCATATGGCCACAGTGAGCTGGGACCTCTATGCTACATGATGAAGGCTAGTTCCTCCTCTCTCTACTTCTCTGTCAGTTTTTTAACACAGGAAATTAAGTAAGACCCCACCACTGTGCTGATTTCTATTTATTTCCCTCTCATGGTGGTGGGAACTATTTGTGTCCACCATCAAAAATTAATGCAGTCTCCAGCTGCTTGGTGGATGTAGGCCTTTTATTTAAACAGGAAGAGAATTTGTTTAGAAACTATTGAGAAACTTAATTATTTATGCCAGGAAGCCAGGAAGTAGCCTGGCTGAGGGGATAGTGCATGTTCCTACAGATGTGGGAGATCTGCAGGATCAACCACAGACTAAATTTTATGTATACATCTCAGCATATGTAACTAGACTGAAATCATCCATTCATGGTTTTTTTCATCTAAGCAAAGTCAACAGACTAAAATACTCCTAATTGCTAGAGGGTCAGTGCTGGGTTCTAATTATTCTGAGACCGGATGTGGACCTAGTGGTTGTATGAAGTATCTCTCCCCCATGCATGCAGTTTCCTTGGAAGCAGAACTAGAAACAAACTGCTTCCAATGCACAACTATTAATAAGAAAAATTTGTTCAGTTAAGTGAGTGCCTAGCATAGATTATGAACTATGGAACTATTGAGGTTGGCTTATACAATCCACTGCTGCTCAAAGGAGGGTCAATCAGAGCAGTTTGCTCATTTGCAGTTCAGTTTTAACTGTCTCTAAGGACTGAGGCTCCACAACCTCTCTGGACAATGTTTTCCAGTGTTTGACCACTCTCATTGTCAAGAAAAGAAGGGTATCTTTTGTTTCTGAAATGGATTTTTTCTGCATTTCAGTTAGTGCTTGCTGCTCTTGCTCTTTTGCTGGATTCCACCAATCAAAGCCTGTAATGAGACCACCATGTCAAGTATCACGTGGTTGAGAGCAGTCTTGGAGTAGACTGGAAAGAGCTGAAACAAGGGAGCACCCTGCACTAAGAACACTTGCCTTTTCCCCTCACTGTCTTGGTGAATATCCACTCCACCATTTCTTGCAAAGTACTGAGACCTATTCAGTCCCTGCTAAGTATTATTGTCAGGCAAAAACTGTGAGAAGATGAGATTATTTCTATCAAGCCAGAAAATGTAGCTGATAAAAAAAATCTCAGATTTTGAGCCAGAATTGATCATTCTCATTGGAACTGGAAGTGAGTGGGAGATTTTGCTTCTACTACGTATTGCTACTGCTTTACTCATAGCTGAGCCATTCACCATAAATAATCTACAGCTTCTTCTTTTCAACATAAAATGAGCAAAATTATTTATTGTGAGAAAGCATGAAAGGTATATTCAAAATAGAATTAAGGCACCAACATGTTATTCATGGGAAAATTGTAAGTTTAATAACACTTGTGAGAACTAATTCTGATTCAGTCCTGTGTGCAGCC
Organism: Clamator glandarius; assembly: GCA_033459285.1. Taxonomy (NCBI): domain Eukaryota; kingdom Metazoa; phylum Chordata; class Aves; order Cuculiformes; family Cuculidae; genus Clamator; species Clamator glandarius. The sequence goes on from JAUNZM010000293.1 coordinate 1,980,537, forward strand.
TGAGTTTTGCAGTGCATTGCGTGTTTTTGTGAATGCTGATAGATATCATTTTTGTCTCTGGAGGTTAAGTGAGACTCAGTGTGTTAGACAGATGGTGGAACTACCTCACTTTGGCTGTTATAAAATATAAGATGGGAATCAACACAGAACAGAACACTGACATAATTTTTAGTCTTATTTGACATAGACTATATTCCTCTGCACCAGTTATGTGAAATTATATCTTAGATCTGTGTGTTATGCTGCCCCAGTACTGTAGTTCTTGTTCAAGTAAACAGTATTGATTTAAATGGAAATTTTATCTGAACTTTATCTTGAAGCTGAAAGCATTTGTGCAACCTAAGAAAAAAAATCACCCACAGATGAACCAACATCAAGTTAAATTTCAGTTGTGATACATTAATAGGCATGATCCAAGAATTTCCTGTCAATATCAGCACAAACCGTCTTCAGATCTGAAGCATGGTATTAAGGACAGTCCAAGAATAAGAAGAAACATATGTCTCCAAAAGAAGGTAGTTCCAGAATCCTATGGTGGCTAAGTTTATTCTTTCTTTCTTTAATTTAACACTGTTTTTTTCATACATCTCTTCTGGTCAGAGATAGGCTGAGATTTTCACTAACCAGACCCATCAGCAGAAAACTGTTCAGTCATGTTTGTCGTTGCTGACAAACACATCTCAAGACATATCCTAAGTGCAATTCAATTCAGTTCAGTGAGATGAACTAAGTGTGGTATTGTTCCTGACTTACAGCCTGGAGACACACTATATGAATCTCAGAAGGTTTTGTCCAGCTCAGAGAAGCAGGCAAAGTATACGCTTATTCAGACTTTGTCAGAATATACAGGTCTGCAGACTGGGCTAGAAACATTAGGAGAACAAGTTTGCATGAATTTGTGTTGGCAGCAGTCTAAAAGAAATACAGGAAAACAATTGTCTACCATGGGATGGTTCAGCATTTACACTCTCCATTTCCAAAATGGCAAAGACACTCAGAGATTCTGAAACAGAGCAGCTGACATCAGTTGTCTTAGTTAAGAGAGATGCACACTGTCTTATTTTACTCAGGCCAGACACCCCGCTGAACTCAATATACTGTTTACATAAAAGCTGTTTACAAGACTGAAGCATAAACACCTGATCTTGACTAATCATTCCTCCAGACCTGAACATCTTAACTTCCAAGAGGAGATTTGACTTCTGAGATACAGGCTTCTGACTTTGAATAGAGTATAGCCTGGCTCCTCATTATGACAACTCCAGGCAGATAAGGGGAAGTTAACAAAATACAGAGAAAATATTGGAACAGGTCAAGCAATTCATAGTATTAAACCGGATCCCAGCTTCTGCAGACTGCTGTTTCTTCCCAAGCCACCTGTTCCTTGCAGACCTTTCAGCTTTCAGTTAGAAGCCTTACCTTCCACATGAAAGAATGCGAAAGGGAACAGCCACAGAGGTCAGAGAGTTCCTAAGTCAAGTGGGAAATAGCAAGGTGAGGAAGAGCGTATGGCACCAATGACTCAGAAACTAACAGTATCTGACCCTTTCTGTTTGGATTCAGAGCCTGGAGCTGTGGCTGAAGCCCAGACAAGACTGGTCCTTTTCAGGAAACAAACATGAGAGAAGTCCTGGCTGGAGTCCCATTCCTGCTGCTGGCTTTCCTGGTGGCTCAGTGCTCTAGCTCTGGGGAACCTGAAACCCCACACTGCCTACATGGAGAAGGAGAATTGACTCAGGGTTCTCTGTAATGCTCTCAGCTGCATTCTCCGTTCACTGCATGAACGGCATGGCCTAGTTACTTTGTGCAAGAAACAGTTTAGTAGGCAAAGACTGTGACCAAGGCAGGGGTGATGTCTAACAGCCAGGTCAGGAGTGAAGCACTTTGTGAGCTACTCTGCAGGACTGACTGCACATATACCCAGTGTGTGGCAAACATGTGAGCACTCTGGCAATTCTAGTGGGAAAAATAAAAGGGTAGAGGAAATTTGGCTTCTCCTCAAGTTAGGCAGCGGCTGAACAGGAGGCTGAAGGAACAAAATTTTGAACCAGACAATTAAAGTGTCAGTCTCTGTGAATGTAGCTACTGGTGCCTGGAAAGAGATTAATTTAAATCTACATATCAGATGTACACTAGAAGAAAGATGCTTTCAGTTCAAAATAGGATTTAGCAATTGCACATACTCAAAGAAATGTTAACAGACCGAAGATTTTTTTTTAATTATAATTTAATGCAACTACAGGTATTAATGAAAATGCAAAGCATATGGTTTAGAGAAACAATAAAAAAGGCATGTCTTGTGAGTGAGAGAGAGCCAGAAAAAGCTTGGGTATTTGACATTGTAAAAGAAGCTAGGTTGCATTAGTATGTAGCCTGAGGAAAAAAAACATAAAATTTTTCACATACTTTGCACTCCTTCTGTTAGCAGATTACAATATAGTGAACCTCTTAACAGTTTTAAGATAAACCAATCATCAAGTTATTTTACATTTTCCACAGGATACTAATCATGTTTATAGCATTATGGTGCTGAGTACAATGAGTTTTTTATTTCCAGAATTCAAGTAATGCTTTTATAAACTTGTCTCATGCTTATTTTTTCATAAAGCTGTACAGAAATGTCAAAGAAAGGGTTGTCTTGTATCATCACAGTCCTCAATGGGTTAAAGAATAAAAGTGATTTATAAATAAAAGCCTCTTTCATCTGTCCTTTGATCCCCTCCTCCCCCATAACAAAACCTCCTTGCAAGTATTCTGCTTGACATAATCATGATTTCTTATTCGTTTCAAAATATCTGCAAGACAATGCCTTGATCTTCAGTTATGGGTACACTCAACTGGGAACAGAGAAAGAGGTTTATTGTGCACAGAGGAAATGGGCCGCACACTATTTCTGTCCATGATTTTTACTCCCTGGCCCTTCATAAACTGAGGTGGTGTTTAGGCACCATACATTTCAAGACAGGTCCGTAGCTGAACCCAGCTGGAACTACCTCCAAAAGTTGTGTCTTAGCCACAACCTTCACCCCAGTTTGAGCTTCCAATGTATCTCTATGCCAAGAGCCATGAAAATAAAAGTTCTTCAGGACATCCCTCGATATTTCATAGAATCACAGAATAACCAGGTTGGAAGAGACCCACCGGGTCACTGAGTCCAACCATTCCTATCAAACACTAAACCATGCCCCTTAGCACCTCGTCCACCTGTGCCTTAAACACCTCCAGGGAAGGTGAATCAACCACCTCCCTGGGCAGACTGTTCCAGTGCCCAATGACCCTTTCTGTGAAAAGTTTTCTCCTAATGTTCAGCCTAAATCTCCCCTGGCAGAGCTTGAGGCCATTCCCTCTTGTCCTGTCTCCTGTCACTTTGGAGAAGAGGCCATCAACCTCCTCTCTACAACCTCCTTTCAAGTAGATGTAGAGAGCAATGAGGTCTCCTCTCAGCCTCCTCTTCTCCAGGCTAAACAACCACAGCTCTCTCAGCTGCTCCTCATAAGGCCTGTTCTCCAGCCCCTTCACCAGCTTCGTTGCTCTTCTCTGGATTTGATAAGTTTATTCCACCAGCTGCCTTCCCAGTCCCTTAGGCAGAAGAAGGCACATCACATCCGTACCTCTGCCTCCATACTCCCTGCTCCATTTTTGATCCAGTCTGAAAGCAGTTGTGGGGTGTTACACCCTATGGAGAATGGCACCTGCTTAAGAAAATGCCCCACAGACTATTCCCAGTCTCCAGCAGGGATGTGGGATGGACGGCCAAATAGGAGAATGTCCCACATCATGCTTTGTTAGCCACCAACACACAGGCATCATAGGGCTCCAAGGACAGACCAAATAGTTTCAGCCTCTCGATTCTGTGGTCTAGGAATAAAAAGGCCTTTGAAATGGGAAGAAACCCCTCTCTTCCTGAACACTAATCGGGCTATGCAAAAGAAATATAATTAACTTTGCATGCTGAAATAGAGGGAAATTGAGATATTTTTAAAAGATCATTTTTAGCTCTGTGAATAAATAATTTTACATATTGTAGCATTTGAAATTTTAATGTGATTGTAGCTCGTCACTTGTGCTTAAATTATCTAGGGTTTGTTTATTACCTTTTCTCTTATAAAATTAAATTTTACAAATGTATTGTTAATTTTCATTTATTAAAAACAGTTTTCCTTCATAAAAGTAATTCTAGCTGATCATTAAAAACATACTTTAAGAGGTAAAGAAAGCGTATTGATTGCATAGAATTTGAATGGCAAGAAATATGTTTTTAATTATTGTTATTTTATTAATGGACAAGCACTATCTTATTAAATCTAAATTGGATGTGCATTGAGAAGCAGTAATTCAAACCATTCCTAAGACAAAAATTAAACACACATTGATACATAATAAAGCCCTCATGTACAATATAGCTGGTTTAAAAAAAGATCTTTCAACCTTTGAACAGACCAACATACAAGTATTTTGCCATTTGAGTTCATAGTAAGGTCCCTAGCATAAAGTATATTGCTTAGAAGAGCCTTATCTTTATTTCTATTGAGATCACATGTTCGTGTAGCTCCATTAACTTCCAGGCTACTACTTCCAATTTATAACAGTTCAAACCAAGATTTGGACTCAAAACCCTGAAATAATCCAGCTAAAAAGAAATAGGGTAGACATGAACTACCAAACATTGACCCTGAAAATGCATTTCAATGCCATTACATTTCTACATACAGCAGAACATCACTTGACTTGACTTCCCTATCCTTCCTTTCTTTGGCAGCTGTTTAGTTGCAATCAGGAATCAGAGCAGTTGATGGCTGTGGTCAGCATGGTGGGCCAAAGCTCGCTCTCTCAGCCTTGCTGGTTTTTGACTGAAACCTGGGTTTCCAGTACACAGAAAAGTCTTCCTCCTCTTAAATTGCTTTTTTGACCCAACAATACAATAGGCTGATTGGAAGCAGCCCAGGCTTATTCTAGTTGTTTCTTCTGATACTCTTATGCTGATAAACAGACTCTTTAATCCTGTTTTTCATCAAAATACCTAGCAAAGCCACAATGCCCACATATGTGTTGCAGGTTCCTTTGTTCTGAGCAGGGACAGTTGCTTGGGCTTTCAGTATAATTGCTTCACATATCTGTTTCCAGACAAAAATCAAGTGTATTTGGTTATTCTTCAACGAAGGGACGTTATTATATCACTAATCTGAGCACAAATACCTCAGTCCACAGCAGTAGTGGGTTTATCTAAGACATATTGGAATACCAAGAAGGAATTTCCAGTATTTACTTGGAGTAAGCTGTTTTCTTCAACAAGTCTTAAGAATATGAATGCCACTTAGAGTGAGAAGTTTAAGGCACATAAACACAACAAAGCCTGATTTTTTTGTGTTCAGAAGGGAAGTAATGAACTCTAGTTGTACCGTGTTTTACAACCAGCTCCCTTAAAACTTTTAGCCGGAGGTCCAGCCATTCTGATGCTGGAGAGTATGTGCCAAAATTAGGGTACTTGTGTAGTCTGCTGGAAAGGTTAGTTAAAATTCTCCCAGTGTCCTATTAGTTATGGGGGCATAGGTACTTTATTGGAAGGTAAAGTAATTGCATTTAGCTCTTGAGTGAGAGGATCAAGGTGCCCATGCAAAGGTCCTACTGGCTTGTCATCAAGATGACAACATGCAGTGGTGAGGGCTGCTATGGCATAGGAAGGAAGGGGATATGGTAGCAGATCTTCACAGATCAGCAAACAAACACCCTTAGTCACAACTTTGGCAGCTTTTTTTCTCTTGCTGACCAGGAAGCTGAGAAGAAATGTCTAGATGGGAGTTACTGCTGTGGTAGACCTTCGCTACAGTAGACTTTTGCCAGAGCACATTTTGACATCTATGGGAAGGTAATACAGGTGACAGTGTGTTCCCTCACTCTTTACTACAGTGCCAAATCTAATTCACAAGCTGGAAAGGGGATGGTGCTGCATAATGTACTGTAAAATTCCCTAATTCTGATCAATAGCCTACATTTTCCAAGACACACAGATAGTTGCTCTTTTAATACATTCTATCTTCAGGTATATTTGAGAAAAAAAATTGTTATGAAAAATAAGACAAATCATGATGATTTCATGCTGAAAAGCATACTTTGAAGTCAGTGAGGGCTCTTCCCAAGTTAAGGCCCAGAGGTTTTTGTCTTAAAATAGAAAAACTGGAGTGTGTAATAACCAACCTTTCTAAAATGTCAGTTGACTGGTTAAAGCAGCACAATAATCAAAATGTGTGCAGAGTTTTTCTTCCTTAGAAGTTAATTTAATAAGTCCATCTGGTTAATAATCTTGAAGAGTTCCAGTAGCTTCCATTATACTTGTATGCAACTAGTATTCTATCTGAAAAGAACCACAAGTAATTTGATAATCTCTGACCAAATAAAGCTAATTTTAAACACTCAGGATAAAATGATTAACCAAGTGAGGAAACCAAACCATTTAGTTATAGCTAACCTTCACATCACACCTGAACAATATGCCAAGTACAAATGACACTCCAACAGATTTGAAACCCCGAAGACTATACCTTGAGATGTCTTGGACTGCCTGCACTGAAGCTCTTTGCAGAGCATATTCTGGGGAACTAGTCTCTTGCAAGGGCAAACTGGAGCGTGCCATGTTACAGAGAGGCTCTTGCTGCACTGGGCTGGTGGTTCCCATTCAGAGCAGAACTAACAGAAGTCCAAAATCCCTACTTATCAGTGATCCCTAAATGCTTAACATATAGATAATTTCTGTATGTTTTATGGATACATGCATTGGTATGATTTCCAAACAACAAATACACACGTGCTACAGAATATCAGAAGAATATTTCTTGACAGTTTTACCTGCATCTACATGGGAGTGTTTGCTGAGTTGGAAAAGCTTTTTAAAAGCTTGCTGACAATTTCTACAACAGGATTCAAGCCCAATGAAGACAGCCCATAAGAGATACTTTTTGAAGATGTCAGTTAATTCCTAGTGAGCAAGTCTGATTATTTTTACCATTGCTGTTCCTGATGTCCAATCATTGCCCAAACATTTGTTTTGACATTTAAAATGGACTTTTAATTCTCATGGATGAAAAATTTGAAAACATTAAGCCCAGTGGTAAATGCAAAGAGCACCCAGTGCACCATGTTTTTAATCTTTTTGTGAATAGCAAAGGGTCTTTGTTCTTTTTTTTTCCCTTGAAATACAGAGGTCTGGCATTTCAGATCTCTAACAGAAATCATGAGCAAATTCCCTCTGAGGATCACCAGGAACACGGCAGAGTTCATTTAAAGCCTGATCTCAGGCTTTAAATGTTGTGACAGGGAAAGGTCAGAGCAACCTGGCCAGCTGCACAGGGAGACCTCGATGCAGGCTTAGGGCTGACTTGGCTGTTGGTTGAGCACACGCATTTCCCACTCGGTGGGTGTCCGGGGCTATATCAGAGGCTATCAGCAGGTCATTATCCGTGATAAGGATGCCATCATACACAGAGAGAGTCCTTGAAAAAAAGCTGCCTGTTTAATCAGCGATGAGTGAGTATGTTTTTAGAGAGAGCTGGAAACTCTCCCTTGCTTTGTTTTTGTGAGTGTGAAGGATAGAAAGTGTTTAAGTTATGAAGTTAGTTATTCGGTTTGTTATCATGAAGCTGCAAAAAAAAAAAACAACCTTACACAAGATTTATTTCATGCTGAAAATAAAGCTTAGAGGATTTTTTATTTTTGGAAGGGCCTGGTGACTTGAGTCTGCAGGAAATAAAACAGACTTCATTTGTTGCAGTCTGTTTCTCTGGAGTTTTATTAGCAAGGGGTCTTTGTTCCTCTGTACTTCTCTGTACTTCTTATTTAATATAGAAGATTTTTGGTAAAGCATTTTTTAGAAGGAACCAGTTAAAAAAAAAACCTCACTATATGCATTCATTACACTAGTTGATAAACACAAAATTGTTGTTTTCTGTTATGCAGCTCAACTAGGGAAAGTAATTTCTAAGTTTTCTTCTAGAAAGGAATGTGAAGAGTGGATATACTACCCTACTATCCTTACCCTTCCTACCATTCTGCGCTAAGTTTACTCATAGATATAGATTTTGACCTAAAATAAGATGGGATGTTGCTGTCATTAACACATCTCACAAGTCTCCCTGATCTCATATTGACAGCTGAGGAAAACAAAATTCTCTCAGGAAATGACAATGAAATGGAAGTTAAATTCTCATGTATATAAAGTAAATGGGAGCCTTTAGACTGCCTCAGCCCTGAGCAGAGTAAGAGGAACGTCAAGCTGCATTGTAGCAGAGCAGCAAGCAACTTGTATGTACACACCAGTGCCTTCAATAGTGCACATCACTGTAGAGAAGAAATGGGAAACTATTAAAAGCATATGCAGGCTTAGTTTGCATTTACCATGGGCCAAATTAGTCTCTGGTGCAACTTAAGAACACTGTGGAGTTCTGCTTCATTCTAGCTGTTAACAAATAGAATTCAGAAAATATTTTTCCTGGTCTTTCCTTGAGAAGAATTTATCTCCTGGCGACAATTCAAATGTTAATGGAGATTTATACACTAGGGTCTCATTTTGCATTCCTTGGGTAGAATCCCAAATTCCCTCCACTTTCACCTCCAGGGAGTCATTAGTATTTATCAGGTAAATAATCTGTAAAAGGCAGATTACACCCCTATAAATCCATTTTAATGATATTGACTTCAAAAGTGTTACTGACAATTTATGTCCATGTAACTGAACTCATATCTGGTAAGCTTTCATGGAATCATAGAATAGTTTGGGTTGGAGGGTACCTTAAAGATCATCTCATTCCAAACCCCCTGCCATGGGCAGGGACACCTCCCACCAGATCAGGCTGCCCAAGGCCCCATCCAACCTGGCTTTGAACACCTCCAGATATGGGGCAGCCACAACTTCCCTGATCAACCTGTTTCAGTGACTTACTACTCTCTTTGTGAATAAATTCCTTCTTATGACTAGTCTAAATCTGCCCCAGATATCTAGTTTATATCCATTCCCCCTAGTCCTATCACTACATGCCTTTGTAAAAAGCCCCTCCCCAGCTTTCTTGTAGCCCCTTCAGGTACTGGAAAGTCGCTATAAGGTCTCCCTAGAGCCTTTTCTTCAGGCTGAACAACCCAACTCTCTCAACCTGTTTTAATATGGGAGGTGCTCCAGCCCTCTGGTCATCCTTGTAGCCTTCTTCTGGACCTATTCCAACAGCTCCATATCCTTCTTATGTTGAGAATTCCATAAGTGGACACAATACTCCAGGTGAGGTCTCATGTGAGTGGAGTGGAGGGGCAGAATCACCTCCCTCAAACTGCAGACCAGTTACAGGATTATAATCTAAATGAAGAATAAGACCCTTTTCAGTAGTAAAGCTTATGGTCAGGAACCCGCATACACTTGCGCAATAACAAGACACACAGACTGACTTCGGTTCTGGTTTGGGAAGGCTAATTGGTCTGTGCAATGTCATAATTTTTGGATTTGCTTCATAGCACTTTCTAATTATATATACTCTGCTTTCCTCCAGCTGCCTATAATGCACCTCTGTCTGACACAGAGAGGGACTTTGCAGTGTACTGGCTATAGCATGGATCTGTTATGCTGTGGTAACTATGCCACAGCAACTACTAAAATACTTCAGAAATTTACAAAGTAAATGCAAGGCAATACAGCATATATCATAAAATCATGGAAACCCTAGGCTAGAAAAGACTTTTGAGATCATCACATCCAATCGTACCTGTTTACTAGTAAATCATATCCCTAAGCACTTCATCTACCCGTCTTTAAGTACCTCCAGGGCTGGTGACACAACCACCTCCCTGGGCAGCCTGTTCCAGTGCTTGATAACCCTTTCTGTGAAGAAGTTTTTCCAAAAGCACAAATTGAATCTCTCCTGGCACAGCCTGAGGCCACTCCCTCTCATCTCATCACTTAGCATTTCAGCACCCACCTCTCCACAACCTCCTTTCAGATAGTTGTAAACAATTATAAGGTCTCCCCTCAGCTTCCTCTTCTCTATGTTAAATAATGCCAGTTGCCTCAGCTGCTCCTCATAAGACTTGTCCTCCAGCTCCTGCTTTTTTCTGGACACTCTTCACTTCCAAGACCTCAATGTGTTTCTTGTAGTGAGGGGCACAAAACTGAATGCAGTATTCAAGGTGCAGCATCACCAGTGCTGGGTACAGGGCTACAATCACTTCCCTGGTCGTGCTGACCACACTGTTTCTGATACAAGCCAAGATGCCATAGGCTTTGTTGGCCACTTCGGCACACTCTTGACTCATGTTCAGCCAACTGTCAACCAATATTCTCAGGTCATTCTCCGCCAGGCAGCTTTCCAACCACTCTTCTCCAAGCCTGTAGTGTGCACAGGTTTGTTGTGTTTCAGGTGCAGGACTCAGCACCAGGCCTTGTTAAACCTTATCCTATTGGTCTCAGCCCATCAATCCAGCATGTTAAGATCCCTCTGTAGAACTTTCCTACCCTCAAGAAGATTGACACTTCCTTCCAGCTTAGTGTCATCTGTGAACGTACTTAGGGTACATTAAATCCCTTCATTGGGATAACTGATAAAGATATTGAACAGGATTGGACCCAGCACTGAGCCCTGAGGAGCACCACTCGTGAGGAGCCTCCAGGTGTATTTAACTCCATTTACAAACACTCTTTGGGCCTGGCCAGTTTCTCAAGTAGAATGCTTTGAGAAATGGGTTCAAAGGCTTTAATGAAGTCCAGGTGCACTACACCCACAGCCTTTCCCACTACCATTAAGTGGGTAACATTGTCACAGAAGGCTATCAGGTCAGTTTGGCAGGATCTGCTTTTCATAAAACCATGTTAACTGGACTTGATCACAGAATCACAGAATCACAGAATAACCAGGTTGGAAGAGACCCACTGGATCGTCGAGTCCAACCATTCACACCAGTCCCTAAATCATGCTCCTAAGTACCTCATCCACCCTCACCTTAAACACCTCCAGGGACGGCAACTCAACCACCTCCCTGGGCAGACTGTTCCAATGCCTAACCATCCTCTCCGTGAAGAACTTTCTCCTAATCTCAAGCCTAAATCTCCCCTGGCGGAGCTTGAGGCCATTCCCTCTCATCCTGTCCCCTGTCACCTGGGAGAAGAGGCCAGCTCCCTCCTCTCCACAACCTCCCTTAGGTAGTTGTAGAGAGTAATAAGGTCTCCTCTCAGCCTCCTCTTCTCCAGGCTAAACAACCCCAGCTCTCTCAGTCGCTCCTCATAAGGCCTGTTCTCCAGCCCCTTCACCAGCTTTGTTGCCCTTCTCTGGACTCGCTTCAGAGCCACAACATCCTTCTTGTGGTGAGGGGCCCAGAACTGAACACAGTACTCGAGGTGTGGTCTCACCAGTGCCGAGTACAGAGGGAGAATAACCTCCCTGGACCTGCTGGTTACACCGTTCCTGATGCAAGCCAAGATGCCATTGGCCTTCTTGGCCACCTGGGCACCCTGCTGGCTCATGTTCAGTCGGTTGTCAACCAACAGCCCCAGGTCCTTCTCTTGGCAGCTTTCCAGCCAGGTTTCTCCTAGTTTGTACCTCTGCTTAGGGTTGTTGTGCCCCAAGACTTGATCATGCCGTTGTCTTGCATGTGCTGTGTGATAGCACTCAAGATGACCTGTTTCATGATCTTCCCTGGCACTGAGGTCAGACTAGTAGGTGTGTACTTCCCTGAATCCTCCCTCCAAACTTTTCTGGAAATGGGACTAATATCTGCCAACCTGCAGGCAAGTGGAACTTTTCCAGTCAGTCAGGACTGCTAGTAGATGATGGAAAAGCATTTGGTGAGCACCTCTACCAGCTCCCTTAACACTGTTGGGTGGATCCCATCCAGGCATATAGACTTCTGAATGTCTGATTGGCCAAGCAGGTCTTTTAAACATTTCCTCTTGGATCATGGTAGCTTTGTTCTGCTCTCCCTCCCTGTCTTCTCACTCAGGAGGCTGAGCACCCAGAGAACATGTTACCTTACTAAAGACTGAGGCAAAGAAGGCATTAAGTATCTCAGCCTTATTCTCATCCTTTGTCACTGTTGTTCCTCTTGTATCCAGTAAAGGATGGAGATTCTCCTTTTCTCTCCTTTTATTGTTGATATATTTGTAGGAAGATTTTTCATTATCTTTAGCAGAATTGGCCAATTTAGTTCTAGTTGGGTATTAGACCTTCTGATTTTCTCTCTACATGACCTCACTTCATCCCTGTATTCCTCCTGAAATCCCTGTCCCTTCTTCCAAAGCTCATACACTTTCCTCTTTTTTCTGAGATGCACCCAAAGCTCTCTGCTCAGCCAAGCCGGTTTTCTCCCCCACCAACTCATTTTTCTGAACATGGAGATGGCCTGCTCTTGCACTGCCAGGATTTCCTTCTTGAAGAGCATCCAGCCCTCTTGGGCTCCTTTGTCCTTAAGGACTCTCTCCCCAGGAACTTTATCAACCAACCTTCTTAACAGTCCAAAGCTTGCCGTCAGGAAGTCCAAGGTGGCAGTTCTGCTGATACCCCTCCTTAATTCTCCTAGAACTGAGACTTCTATCATCTCATGATCCCTGTGCCCCAGACATCCTCCAGCTGTTCACATCTCCCAGAGGGCCTTCTCCGTTCACAAACAACAGGTCCAGAGGGGCACCTTCCCTAGTTGGTTCACTCATTAGTTGTGTCAGAAGTTGTCTTTCATACACTTCAGGAACCTCCTAGACTGTTTCCTCTATGCCGTATTATACTTCCAGCAGACATCTGTTAAGTTGAAGTCTCCCACAAGAACAAGGGCTAGTGATCGTAAAACTTCTCCCAGTTGCTTGTAGAATAAATAACTCATTGGTCTCTTCTTCCTGAGTAGGTGGTATATAGCAGACTCCCACCACTATATATATATGCCTTGTTAGATGCTCTGCTGATTTTTACGCATAAACACTCAAGTCTTTACATCATTAAGGTCTAGGGTGTCAAATCACTTTTTAACATAGAGGGCTAACCCTCTCCTTCTGCCTCTCTACCCCACTGCTTCTCCTTATTTGCCCATCCCACCTGACAGAATTCCAGTTATGTGAGTCATCCCACCACGTTTCCACGATGGCAATTATATCATAGTTTTCTTGCCTTACAGACACTGCTAGTTCCTCTTGTTTATTGCCCATGCTTCATACATTGGTGTAGATCCACTTCAGCTGTGCTGTTGATCCCATTGTACTCCTAAGGTTAATAGCCTCAGTTTCTAATTGACTACTCACTGAATTTTCTAACCCATCAGTAATCTTTACATCTGTGCTGCCATTTGAAGTGCTATCCCCCACTTCTCTGAGGTGGCAGACCAAAAGTCTTCAACAGCACACCATTCCCCAGAAAATGGAGTGCCATTCTGTCACTTTTTTCTATCAAGCTTGGTTTTGTCTCCCTCTCCATTCACATCTAGTTGAAAGATCTGTTAATGAGCTCTCCTAGCATCTTGGTAATTATCTTTTTACCCCTTGAGTACAAGTGTACGTACTCTTTCCTTGGACAGGAAGCCTAGTGCTGTGTAGGCCAACCCATGATCAAAATACCCCAAAATTATGCTCCTCACAACAGGTTTGGAGCCAGGTATTTATTTCTTGGCTTTTCCTATTCTTCCCCTCATCATTCCCCATACCTGGAATCACAGATGAGAACACTACCTGTGCCCCCAATCCCATCACTATATGTCACAAGACCCTGAAGTCCCTTTTAATTGCCCTCAGGTTTCTTTTTTGGATTTTGTTACTACCTACTTGGAAAAGCAATAGAGGATAATAATGTGTGGGCCTGACCAGAGTTGGAAGTTTTCTTCCCATATCTTTAACTAAGCCCCCAATTAGGCAGCAGACTTCCCTATGTAATGGGTCAGGTCTGCAGATTGGGCCTTCTGTTCCCTTCAGAAGGGAGTCTCCTATGACAATAACCCATCCTCTTAACAGAAGTCATTCTGATGGATGGCTTAGGGTGTACTAACCTGGGGAACATTTCTGGGCTGTGAGATTCATCATCCTCATTGGGACCTGGTTCCACCTGCAGAGCTTCATATCTATTGTGCAAGGGAACTTGGGAGGCTGAGGCTGGCATAGATGAGACACGCCTGCTGCACTGGGCAGGAGCCTGCTGCCATTCCCCTCCATCTCCTAAATTTCTTTCCTCAGCTGATTGGAGAGAGGATTGGATGTCCTCTCTCATTCAAGGCACGCCTGCCCTCTGGGTCTGAGACAGGGAGCACAGGGTATTATTCTAGTGGTCAATCTCCCTCTCACATTCCCTGACAGTCCTCAGCCTGCTCACCTCCTCCCTGACTTCTGTCACCAAAAGGAGGAGTTCCTTCACCTGAGCACAGTTCCCACAACTGAATTCCCCACTGGTGCCTGATTCCAGTGCAAGATGGACACATGCCCTGCAGCCTGACATCTGGGTGGCAGTGTGCACCCACTGGGGCTGTGTCTGGGAGGCTGCCTCAGTGATGTCTGATACAGAGATTGGAGCAGCCTTAATTTTCTGTCAGCTAGCCACCATGGCTCTCTGGTCCTTCTAGTCAAGTTCCAGCACCCTTTCTGCTTGCCCTGCCTGCATGAACTGTTGTGCAAACTGACGTGCCCTGCTTTTCTGCCATACCCTGCACCTGTTTGCCTGCTCCTGTTGACAGTGCTCCAGTCACTGGCTCTCCCTAGGGGCCACTTAAATTTCCAACGGCTGCTTCCAGGACCACCCCACCTTGTCAGCCACTACATGGCAGCTGTCGCTTCCAGGAGCTGCCTGCCCCCAACTCCCTCCTGTGTGTTCTGGGCTTCCCCAGCTCAGGAAACCACCTTTTGGCCTCAATCCAGCACCTAGCTGCAGAACTTACCGTCCATGATGCTTATTCTTGCCAGCTGAGCAAGATAGATTCCACCAATAGTAGCACATCTAGTGCATGAAGCTCTTCACTGCTCCTGCTGTTAGCAATAGCTGTTCAGATTTATAGGCTACCTATCCCCTCCCATGGGTAAAAGTTTGGCATAAAGTACATATGTAAAGTGCCTCTGCCCCATCAGGTAATGGCCAACTAAACCAAAATGGATGAAAGGATGAGAAAACTCATAAAAAATGCTTAGGACTATGAAATGCAAACAATGGTCTCAGGTCTTTCTGATGACGCTTTGATTTGAATGGATGCAATGCAGGCTGTGATTTCCAGAAGAGTCTGGTAAGAGTGTAAGGTAGCTTGGGATTCTGCTGATGCAGCATCTCACAGCTCTGCCTTTCATCTCTAAGTCTGCAACTCTGTAGTTAGAACCTACTTTTTGTCTTCTGTTTAAAACAGATTGTGTCTTTTCTGGCTTATTTTGCATTCTCTCCCTGAGTGCTTGTGATTTCATTTAAGATATTCACACTTTTCAGGGACTATTTGACTGATAAAGCTCTACTGATGCACCAGATAATCATGAAAATATTCTGAGACAATGCAATCCTTATTCAATATATTTACAAAAGTTGGTAAGTGATTTTGTTCCTGGTGAACGCACAAGGTAAAGCTTCCTGGAGGAACTGAAGGCACTGGTGGATACTTAATTTAGATCTTTAGTAATAAGATGAGAAAAATAATAAACTTTCTCAAGCTTCATCCTCTGGCAAGGCTCATGCACTGTGGTTTTTGCCTTGTTCAGAAGTTTTAACAACACATAGGTCTTGCATGCCTGTGTTTACAGAAAAAGAAAAACAGAAGGACTGTCAAGAGCTGGGAAGCATGCAATTGTGAGAAACCAAATAGCCTTTGTGAGCCAGCCTCAGGTATTGGTCATGTTTCTGGGTCTCCACATGGAAAATAGATGTTACCAGAAGAAGTCAAATACGTGAAAAGGTTTTTGTGTCTCCAAGCTTGTCTCTTTTCTGTGACCCAAAAGCACTACCTCTTATAACTAACTTTGCCCTGCTTATAAGTGTTTTACTATTTTGATCCAGCCCTGAAAGAGTCATTCAGAGCAGCTTGTACTGTTTTCCAGCAGCAAACCAGACCAGCAAGTACTTAATGGTCACATAGCTCGTAGCAGCATTTGCTGCGAGCAGCAGGGCTCTGCAGTGGGGGGAGGAGGGGGCTTCATGTTGGCAGAGAATCCTATGGGAAAAGAACCTTGTGGTTGGTGGTGCAATACCCAGCTGGGGTCCCCATGAAAATATCCCAGAGCACTTATATTAATTCAAGAATTATGAGAGCTTCAGTCTCTTGACTTTGGAATTATCCATGTATGGAATGAGTTTACGAGTCACATACCCAGGTCCCACTCTATTACATTTCCACTTCTAGATAGATTTTTCCAATTCCTTTTCCATTGCATAGTCAAATAAGAGCAAGTACCACCAAAAGCGACTCAACAGAGCGATTACGAAGTAAGCATATCTCTCCAAATACTGATATATTACTTCTTCAATTGTGGAATTCCAGGTGGTCACATAACTAGTCAGTGCCTAATGCTGCCTTTGCCAGTCACAAGTATCTTTCTTCTCTGGATTTGCAGACATTTCTTTTTTAGTATTGAACTCTTCTCTACCACTTCCAAGCAGCCAACTGAAGTGCGTTAAAAAAATCTTTTCCTAACAGCTCATTAATATATGGTTAACTTTGGTTAATATAAGGTTAACTTCGGTTTCACTAAATTATTCTAACAAAAGTTGTAGATTCTGTGCTACATATACTAAGGAGTTATTTCCAAAGTACTGGAAAAAAGACTCATCTCAGTGATGCCATCTCAGATTAGAAATTCATGATCCTAAAGCAGGCATTGTGGAAGATTTTAGATAATTCTTATCTAAGCTTGAGTGGTGTAGCTCCAGTTGAAGCAGCAAGTTAAATTGGATATTTATTTTTCATATTTCAATACCAGGAATCTTGCAGTTTCCATAGCTGGACAAGGAACTAATAATATGATTTTTAAAGTCTCTCTTAATCATAGTCTTCTACAATTCAGTCACTGCTTGGAAATACTTTCAGAACAATTCTGAAAGGCAAATCTCATTCTAGAGGCTGTGAGCAAGCCATTAGATAAGAACATTATATATATTCAGGACTCAGTTTCCTAAGCCACATTGTTTGTTTCTGTGCTCTGACTGAATAAACTGAATTTTTCCGGTGAACTTTCTTCTGCAAATACTTGTAATCCTGAATTGTTTTTCTGCTTTGTACCTTAAGTTTCCAAAGCTTGCTTAAATGTTACTGTTCTGGCAAATAGTTTGAAACTAGTTTTATTGGCTAGAAGAGTCATTGCAAATGGAAACAAAAGATAAATAAAACTATTCTGAACATCTGAAAAAATGTGAATATTTCCTCTCAGATAATTTTCACAATATGCTTTCATATTATCATTACAGTGAGAGGTAAGGGAAGCTAGGCTTACAAAAACTCTAAAATAAATAGGCTCCTTTGGATGTACCAAATATTTTGAGTCTATTTTAAAATTTCTTACAAGATTATGTTTTGGGGAGCTTAGAAAAGCTACAGTAATTAGTACAACACTTATAAAAATCTATTTTCTCAAGTCTACTAAGATTGTCTTCACTTGGCAAAACATTCACTAAAAAGGTGTCACATTCTTCATAAAACTATACCCAGTTATACAGAAAGTACTGAAAAGAGCATGTCTTTTCAAAAGACAACGAAGATTTCCAGCCTTGCTTGACAATGATCGCTGCTAGTTCATGAATGATAGAATATTTCTCTGGAAACATCCTCATGTTTTGATGCCTACAATCCAGCAAGCATATTTTCTCTATGATATCAAGGCCTGACACCTCCTTAGTCCCCACTACACTCTTTTTTGTGTGTTCTTGCTTACAAATACATAGTGAAGCACCCCTAGCTACCTTGACTCCAAATTTCCAGCAATCTGCTCTATCAGCTAAGAGATCAGTTTTCTATTCAGAGGATTTCCTTTGTTTATTTTACTACTGGCATCATCATTTGTTCACTATTTCCTTAGTGCCAAGGAGTCTCAGGTGTTCTACACTTACTTTAATCATGTTCTTTTTAAAGGGGATCAAGCAGCAGAGGCTTTTGCTGAGGTACCTCTACCTTTCCCTGCCAATTTGAAAATGGTTATTTAAACTCAACAGTATGGATAGGTTTCACATATTCAGCCCTTGGGAGAAGCTGTTTCAATCACAATACATGGCCACTCAACCTGGAAGCGTTCAACCTGATTTAGAGGTGGATCATGAGGAAATATCTTTGCAGAAGACAAAGTTTTCCTACACTGTAGTGCAGTGAGAAATCTGTATGCTACTAGCACATGGTGACCTCACACCCAGTATATTATTTTTCTGCTTGTGGGCAAATCTTGCTGTGTTTTTGCAAATGCTTACTCCTTGTTTCAACATTACATTTTGCTTCCCTACAAATTAAAGCATGTATTCTCTTCCCCTTTACTGAATCAGACAAAAATGCCATATCCTACAGATTTTCCTGAAGGAGTAGGTCCCTCACAGCTGAATACACATGGTGTGAAATGCTATTTCACACACATGAGTTTTAAGTCCTTGCTCACCCTCACTCTCCCTTACCACTCTTGCATTCTGCCAGGACAGAGCAGCACAAATTTTCTTTCCTTTTATCCTTCACTGATAGTGTTCTGCAAGCAATCCACAGTTTCCTGTCATTTCTTCATAGTGGTAGAAGTGCAGCATGTAAGATCTATCAGAGTGCAAACCTTCAAAAATCATGCAGTTCTTTCACAGTGATTTTCTATATCTATGTCTTGTACAAAGCAGCACAGAAAAAAATACATACATGTATATTTCCAAAAAATAGGAGATCATAAGCATGTCCCTTTCCTGAGGAGCGGTTTAACTGAGATGTTAGTAACAGAGATGACCCAAGCAGCCATAACAGGCAGCAGCAATAATCTCTCTAAAGTGTTTCAGGAGACTAAGAACCGATCAATGCTGAAGAAAGAAATATAATTCAGCTACCAAGGAGAGAATTGCCTCAATTCTTAGATCACTTCTCAATCAGCTGCTTCAGAGCTAATCTAAAGGCATTTTTCATTCACAGATTTCCTGCCCTGTTTATAGTGAGGCAAATTATTCAGTATCTAAAAATAACTTGCACCAAAGCCCTCAATTTTGCAGCTGTCCCACAGGAAAACAGAGCCAGAGTTACAAGTTTTTGCCTTAGGCTAAAAAGATAATTGTGAGAAAAGCTCTAAGATCTGCCAGTGTGTCTTTCCTATAATTGGACAAAGTGGGCAAAAGCTGCAGGCAAAATGCCCTGCTAGTTCCATTAGGTGATCTAATAGAAAATGTCAGCAGCTTTTGTGGTAAAGGGTTTATGTTGTGTTTGTTTGTTATGTTAGGTCTTTACTGAAGCTGGTAGAATAGAAAATAATTGCCATGCAATGCAGTGAAATCTGGTGCTTTGTATCACATTGGTGGATCTGTCAAATGGAATGCTTTATTACACCCCTCATCCATTTCTATCAATGTAGAGGATTTCAGGCCAAGAAAAAATGTTATGATTGTCCTGCTTGATTTGTGCAAGAGAATCCAAGGATATTTACTTGTACTCCTCTGTCAAGTCCATATCTCGTAGCTTAGATAGAATGTAATTTCTACAATACCACAGAGCAGAATAGGACCAACAGTCAGCAGTCAACCTGTCTCATGAGTATCTCTTTGAATTTATCCACAGTAGCCACCCGCCATCAAATCTTATTAAGTCTTTGTGTATTAGATTAAAGACTACTTCCTCTCCTATCAGAAAATTGCTTTTCTTTGTAGGAATGTATCAGCTCCAATAAGTCACATCTTAACTTTCTCCTTCTGCTCAACAGGCTAAGTAGACCTGCCTATTTTTTTCACCATATGGCAGGCCTGTCAAACCTTAGGGAATCTTGATTTTTTGTGTTCCCTTCCTAAATTTCCAATGCTGTCCTGATATGCAGTCATTGGACACAGCTTTCCATTGTGTAGAAAAGCAGCATCATCTATCTCCACAGTCCTGCTCAACAGTCCTGTGCTTAGATATGCCCCATTCCCCTCACAAAGCACCAGGGAGGAACTAATGCTGGCTCCAGTACAAGCCCAAATAGAGAACAGGTGTTTTCTGGAGTGCAGCCAGGTTGGGCTTCAGGCTCAGCTGTTCCATCTCCTTGACTCTCTGGATGAACAGCAGCACTGAACAAGCAGCACTGAACAAGCAGCAGGTTGTACCTGACATTCACACATAAATTAGTAAATTGACAACTAATTTATGTTTACTAAACTTCTGCCTGCACACCTGTATGCTAAAGCTCACTTTAAAAATCGATTCTAAAGCAAAAAACTCAGGCCCTAATCTTTGCCAACAAAATGCCTTGTCCCACATACTTCTCCCCGTGGGAAGACTCTTAACAATTTCCACAGCACTTGTTAAGGCCCATTGAAGTCTGCCCATGAAGAACAGTTGTAGAACAGTTGTAGCTTTACCTGACAGTTGCACCATTAAAATCAATTAAACTTTTGACATAGGTGGTGTTATCCACATGCATAGTAGTTTGCAGTATCAAAGTCTGCAGTGTTAACCATGGCAAGCATACAAAAGTACAGGCATACCCTGATGGTTTTCCTAGCATGCAAGTGCTTTTTTTTTTATCAGTAGAATTGTTTCATTGTCTGCCTATGGAAAGCTAATTATGGGACAGAAACAGAAATCAACAAACTAAATCAGAATTTAAAGAGAGGTAATCGTCGTTTCCCAGTGCAGGGCAGTATTCATGACAGAAGTTGGACCGGCTCAGGGAGACAAAGGCCTGCAAAGTCAGATTGCCACAGAGACAGACATACAGCTACTAGAAGGGGAAAATACCACCTGTGCAGGAGTGGGTTATTTCAAAAAAAAAGCACCATTGACAACAGCAAGCTCTAGACTGGACCCTGGATAACACCTGATATATTTCAACATGAAAAAGTAGAGGTGGAACCATTTTTTAAAAGATTGATGCAATGCAGTGGGATATGAATTTCAAGATATTGCTACAGTTGTTTTGCAGATTCTCCCAAGTGTCTTTCATTGTCCAATGTTTGCTTCTGTAGAAGAGTTTCATGTGGTATTTTGCCATGGGATATTGATCATAGTATGTTTTACTCAGGGGCTTGATGCAGCGTCTGGAGCCATAAATGCAGTTGAACCCCAGTGGTTACACTGCACAGTTGCGGATGCATTTGGAAGGACTTAATAGAATGATAACTGTATGGAAATAGATGTCACTTCATAAGGATATGCCTCCACTAAAAAAAGACACTTGTAAGGCCTATCACAAAGGCCATTGAGAACCTTCTGTCTAGGATTAGCAACCTATCCAATACACAGCATCTGTGTCCACCTCCCTGGGCAGCTCTCTCAGCCGCTCCTCATAAGGCCTGTTCTCCAGCCCCTTCACCAGCTTTGTTGCTCTTCTCTGGACTCGCTCCAGAGCCTCAACATCCTTCTTGTGGTAAGGGGCCCACAACTGTACACAGTACTCGAGGAGCAGTCTCACCAGTGCCAAGTACAGAGGGAGAATAACCTCCCTGGACCTGCTGGTCACGCCATTTCTGATACAAGCCAAGATGCCATTGGCCTTCTTGGCCACCTGGGCACACTGCTGGCTCATGGTCAGTCGGCTGTCAACCAACACCCCCAGGTCCTTCTCCTCCTGGCAGCTTTCCAGCCAGGTTTCTCCTAGTCTGTAGCTCTGCTTAGGGTTGTTGTGCCCCAAGTGCAGGACCCGGCATTTGTTAAACCTCATAGCACTGGACTCAGCCCAGCAGTCCAGCCTGTTCAGATCCCTTTGGAGCCTCCCGACCCTCCAGCAGATCCACACTTCCACCCAGCTTGGTGTCATCTGCAAACTTGCTAAGGTTGCACTCGATGCCTTCATCCAGGTCGTTGATAAAGACATTGAACAGGGCTGGACCCAGGACTGAGCCCTGGGGAACCCCACTTGTAACTGGCCTCCAGCTGGATTTAACACCATTTCCCACCACCCTCTGGGCCTGGTCATTCAACCAGTTTTCCACTCAGGAGAGTGTGCGCCTGTCCAGGCCAGACATAGCACATATTTTTGTTGCCTTCAGTAGGACCTTGTCTGCTATTAGTGACTCTCAGCTTCTTCATCATCTCAAATGTTAAATAAAGCTTAGAACACAAACCCTTTCTGATGTGAGAAATTTAGTGTGGTGTAGCAACCACTGATACCACCAGCTCTGAGGCACACAGTTTGCATGCATTAGTGTGGCAAGGCACGTGGCTGGAAAATGGAAGGGATTTATCATCCTCAAAGCCTCTGAGGCTTCACAGGCTACTGATCAAACTGAAAGGAAAAGAGAAACAAAAAAAAAAAGAGCATTACATTAACTAGCTAGGAAAGTGGATCAGTGAACAGTAACTGCTCTCCCCTTGCAGCCAACCCTATCAATGTCCAGACTCAGGAATTCCTTCTAGAAAGATGCATCTCAGTAAACTGATATTGCAGGTTCACAGCCAACAAGGAGGCCAGTACCTCTGCATTATTGTTCATGAATATGCTGTCCAGAAGCAAGTACCTCAACTAGTGCATTGTCTGTCCAACCAGCACCCATACCCCTGCCAGACAGCATTCACAACCCTCTACATGGTTCATGCAGATGCTGTGCAAAACACAGTAGTTAATTTTCTTTCAAGGTAAGATCAGATCACCTATCACAGGCCTTTTGCTATGTGAGCTTTCAGTATCTCAAAGATAAACCTTACAGCTATGTTTGAATCACTTAAGACACTAATTAGACAGCATTTTCCCAAGTGTCCTGGAATATGCCTCTTTATCCACGGCAACAGAAGGTATGTAAAGTCATCATAGGATAATGATAAAAGGATGAAAGCTAACACTATCCTTATCCACATTTGCTGTGTCATAAAAGACTGTTATGGGAACACAGGTGGAAATTGTATTATAGGATATTTTCCACAGTGCTCTGCCTCAGCATCAAGAAACCTACTACAGTGTTCAACAAACTATGTGGGTTACATTTACCAGACCTTGGAGTGCTGCAGATAAGTAAAACTTCCTAACAATGAACGCTGAGGCCAGGT
This sequence comes from Clamator glandarius, assembly GCA_033459285.1. Taxonomy (NCBI): domain Eukaryota; kingdom Metazoa; phylum Chordata; class Aves; order Cuculiformes; family Cuculidae; genus Clamator; species Clamator glandarius. The sequence continues at coordinate 2,003,616 of JAUNZM010000293.1, forward strand.
GCAGGGTGGTAGTGACGAGGCTGTCACTTATGCCTACAAATATAGAGCACCACACACTGAAAGCCACCGTTAACCTTCAGACATTTAATGAGTTACACATTTAACAACAGAGCTTTTGAAATAATTACACACCACATGGGGCATGGCAAGAGTGTAATGAAGATCAGTTCACAATGCTCAGCAAAGCCCTTGGAAGCAATTGCCTTTAAGCAATGCCTGGGAACAAAGTGAGAACCACATCTTCATTCAGATGGATTTGGACTGATGAAGTGACATTTCAAGGTGATTTTAATGCAGTTTAACTTCCCTGGTGTGACAAGCTTAGAGACAAAGGGGCACAGGAGGAGTACTAAGCGATAGAGCACTTGTGAGACTAATCACAATCGCTGAGGTCCAAATTCACAAGTTTGTTACTGAAGCCACTTTGCATCTTAGAGTTATACCTAGTGAAAACACATCTTTTCAAAAGACTAAGTACATAATGATCTATTTCATTGAAAATGTCCTTTTTACCTGCAGATATCAATCAGCCAAGAGCTGGAGGTGAAGCTGCTCAGACTGAATCTGCAAAGTTTTACTGCCCCTACTCAGGAGGCATTAGATGTGCAGCAAGGGAAGGTCTGAAGAAGCTAGAAAGGCTGATCCTGCTCACACAGCTTACTGCTGCTCCAGTCTGGAGGAGAATTGGATCAGTTGCGTTGCTGCTGTCTCCCTAAAGAGTTGCATTAAAATTAGTTGCTAGGTTTCTGAGTCATCAAGGCACACCTAATTATTGGGAAAATCCTACTATCAATCAAGAATGGTAACGAGCAAATCTTGCCAAACTGGGCCAGACTAGCTCAGAATCACGCCCCCAGCTTGCCATCACACAGGAGAGCACCACTATGGGCCCTTCAGTTAGGTGAATTTTTATCCCTTTCTCTGTTTTTATAAAACTTTGATCATCCTTAAAAAGTCAGGAAATTCAAATGTTTATAATACTCAAGGTTATATAATTATTTTTAACCAGAATGTGCTTTCCATAACTATTTTTAAAATGCAGTAGAAGGTGTTCATGCAAAAGTCCTATATTGGGCAATATCTCGCTCTTACTACCCCACGCATAAGTGTCATGTTTTAAAGCCCTAGTCTGCACTTGGACCTAGATCTCAAGTTGAATCTTATTAACACTGTAGGACTACTTATTAACAGGCTATAGGACTACTTATTAGGAGCTGGGACAGGGTCCTCCTTCAGAAAGTATCAACATGCAGCTTCCAATAGTATATTGATGGACCTAAGATTAATAGCAATCCCTTGCAGAAATTAATCTCACTTTGTTGGCAAGTCTGTGTTGGAGAATGCATTAGATGAGGAAGTCCTCTGGGGCCGGTTTTTTCCTTTTAAGATCATTTGGCCTGTCAGGCTACAACAACCTAAATACATTGCACTTCATATTTTTTGAGTTAGCATTTTGAAGATTTTCCCTTTTTTTGTGGCTACACATCTTGACCTTTGACATCTTAACGTAGAAGAGAAAAATAGGTGAAAAAGCAGTAATTTCTTAACTGCTTTAGGCAGAGGCCAGGCAGGGCAATAAGCTGAGAGTCAAGGTAACAATGCAGAGGGTCCCATTGTGAATGCTTCATGTATGTCAGTGAACTTGATTCATACTTAGTGTGAATAGAGGAACTCTCAGCTATTTCAGGAATGTCAGCAATTTTGTCATAAAACAACTTTGATCTCACTCCAGTTTCCCAGGCTCATTCATTAGCTGAAAATGTGATGGGTAAGATAGACTCTCTCTTCCCCAAGACTAATTCCCTGCTACTTAAATAAACCACCTACTTTTTCTCTCAGTACTTCTTGTAATAAAACAATCTCACACAGCTCCTCTTGCCATACAATGAAACTTTTGACTCTGAAGAAATCCCTCTCTAGTGCGTGGGCTAAGAGGAATGCCTTTGATTTTCAAAACTATGGGTCAGATTCTATAAACATACCACCCCAAAGCTGATCAATCCTCATCTTCCCCCAGAGTAACATGAGACATGCTGGTGACCTTTTGATACTTCTGGCAATGTGCAATTAAAGAAGTTTCTAGCCTTCAAAAAAATGGGATCTTGTCTTTGTCCTGCATTTTGAAGTGTGGAGCACTCTATTCTCTCTCCCTGGACAGGCTGTCTTAGATTAGGACTGTTGGGATAGACTCTGAGCCTCCTCCAGCAGCCTGAGCACCAGCTGGACTAAACTTTCACATGCTATTTGCTCTCTCACCCTCTCCACAGAGGCAGAAGAACGTGCAAAAACACATCTCTCTGGAAGGGGTTTGGAGCAAGGGTCTTTTTGTCTCTTTTCTGATTTGGGATAAAAACTAATATTCTAAAGTATCTTTCATCAGCTCTGTTATTATAATAATACTTTTAAAATGAGGACATTTTTCTCTAAGGATCTTTTTTCCCCCTCAAATAATTAAAGCTCATCTACCTCCTTTTGTCTGCCACCCCTGCTGAGAAGCCGGAAGTCATCTTTCAAAAAATGTTAAGTGAAGTAGAGAAAAGCTAATTGATTCATCCAAAGGTCAGAGGATGTTAGCAGTGGGAGGAGAAAATGAAGTGGAGCATCCCAAGTCTCCTGTTCTAGCCTTGAGAAAACATATTCTGCCTCAGCTTTCTTCTATGGCACCACCTATATTTTTCAATTCCTCTTAGTTAATTTTGTCTCATATCTCAGTTTTTCATTTTCCCAAAGATCCTGGCTTTGCAAGCAACACATTCATGTTCTCAAACAAACAACACTCAGAACTTAACCAATGCAGTTGTTAAGTCTCCTAATCTTATGCATACTTACCTTAGGAAAAGAAATCAGAAGCACACTTGTTCAAACACTGTTTGTGCCAGCTTTCCCCACATTTTAATCTTATAAAAATGTTTTAACTACACAAAGGCACTGAGAAACATGTTTATGAACATTTTCCAAACATTTTTTTACAGTTAAAGCATTATAATTGCCAAGTGATGAGATTTTGGAAGCACTGGGGGCAAGAGTATCCTGTGGCTCCATTTCCTCATAGCCAACTGGCTGCATCTCCTCTCATTTCAAATAAGACTTGGAGTTGAAAGCTGTATGAAGAACAGGCCGTGCTAGGCATTTTATAAGTGCCAGTACTGACTGGATGCAGAACATGCGTCAGGACCATAAAATAATAGAATCATAGAATCGTTAAGGTTGGAAAAGGCCGCTAAGCTCATTGGGTCCAACCATCAGCCTAGCACCACCTTGCCTACTAAACCATGCTCCCAAATTGTCACATGTACACATTTTTTTGACCTCCAATGATGGTGACTCCACAGTTTCCCTGGGCAGCCTGATCCAATCCTTAACCACTCCTTCAGCAAACCACTCCTTCCTAATATAAGGAAATATTAATTATCCTACTTCCTAGTATAAGTTCATCACAAGTCTGCTAGGGTGGGGTGAAGACTGGCTGTACAATTATCCAGCTACATGCAATATGAGTCAGCACTAGTGGGAAGAAAGCTACATTTCTACTTACCTCATTGGGTAAAATCATCCCTCCGGGTGCCAGAAGCATTATCTTTTGTTCTCATTTTTATAACCCTGCAGTGAAAACCATAATATCTTTAACTCACTTCAAGTCTGAAGAGGTGTAGTATCAGAAAGTAGAAATTAGACTTTATGCCCCTAAAATCAACCTCTCCCAGGGCTTTATGTGTGTAAGGAGAGGTCCTACAGGGAAGAACAAGGTTCTCTTCTTATCTATATGCTGCATTTAAAACTACCTAGCAAGCTGCTTCCTTGGGCAATCAATGCATTTTCTGCTGTGAGGCAGGAGAATCTGCTATAGTATTGCTCTGCTGCACAATAAATCAAACCATTCAAGAATACTATAATCACACACAGAATGACAAACAGAATCACACAGAATCATGAAGAATCACACAGAATAACCAGGCTGAAAGAGACCCACTGGATCATCGAGTCCAACCATTCACACCAATCCCCAAACCATGCCCCTAAGTACCTCATCCACCCTCACCTTAAACACCTCCAGGGACGGTGACTCAACCACCTCCCTGGGCAGATCGTTCCAATGCCTAACCACCCTTTCCGTGAAGAATTTTTTCCTTATCTCAAGCCTGAATCTCCCCTGGCGGGCTTGAGGCCATTCCCTCTCGTCCTGTCCCCTGTCACTTGGGAGAAGAGGCCAGCACCCTCCTCTCCACAACGTCCCTTCAGGTAGTTGTAGAGAGTAATAAGGTCTCCTCTCAGCCTCCTCTTCTCCAGGCTAAACAACCCCAGCTCCCTCAGCTGCTCCTCGTAAGGCCTGTTCTCCAGCCCCTTCACCAGCTTCGTTGCTCTCCTCTAGACTCGCTCCAGAGCCTCAACATCCTTCTTGTGGTGAGGGGCCCACAACTGAACACAGGACTCGAGGTGCGGTCTCACCAGTGCTGAGTACAGAGGGAGAATAACCTCCCTGGACCTGCTGGTTACGCCGTTCCTGATACAAGCCAAGATGCCATTGGCCTTCTTGGCCACCTGGGCACACTGCTGGCTCATGGTCAGTCGGCTGTCAACCAACACCCCAGGTCCTTCTCCTCCTGGCAGCTTTCCAGCCAGGTTTCTCCTAGTTTGTACCTCTGCTTAGGGTTGTTGTGCCCCAAGTGCAGGACCCGGCATTTGGCCTTGTTAAACCTCATGCCGTTGGTCTCAGCCCAGCAGTCCAGCCTGTTCAGATCCCTTTGCAGAGCCTCCCTACCCTCCAGCAGATCGAAGAAATACCCTCCAGCAGATCGAAGTAATAGAAATACTTGCTTTGAAGTACAATCTTAAATGCCTAATTTCCTAGTGGTAACAATGATGCCTTATCGTGTTTGGGGTTTTTTTTTTCCTTCAGCCTTTTTTCTCTGTCCGGTTGTTTTGTTAACATGTGTGGCTGTCTAATGACTGGATTTTGTATTCCAGATGTTTTGGCAAGAGAAAGCACTAAACGGCCATGTACATCCCAGAAACCTCATACCACCCAAGTAGATGTTATGTCAACTGGCTAGCATAAGCCTACCAGATAATTTCCCCCCTTTTCTCCCACTAGATGGCTGCTAACCCTTTAGTCATCAATACAAAATGACATAAATTCTTTTCCACAGCTACTATTACAGAAACATCCAGGGCTGGAAATATAAAGCCACAAGCAAATAAGATCCATATGGTTTTGATAGAAAGAAAAGGTACTTGAATCTAATAAGGAACTCAAGCTCTTTTCTGGTGAACACAGTGATCAGCTCAGTGATTGAAGGTATGTTTACGCAGGCATGCAAACATGAATGCATTCACATATATGCCTGCAAAAGTACCTCTTTTGCAGACTGCAGACAGTTTATGGTGCTACTAGTTTGATCTAAGCTTTTTCCTGCAGAAAAACAGAAGGAGCAAGAAGATACAGTCACTAATTTTATATATGTGTTTGTGGGAGAAGTGTCTTCTTTGAAGAGAACGAAGCCATGATTTACCACTTACTGCACGATATCATTCCCACTTGGTATGGACTTTTCTAAGGTGTTCCTTCATTGCTGGTGAGCACAAGTTAAAAAATTAACAAATTGAGAGATCTCAGATTGCACTCCAATAGATATTAAGCCCAAGAGCCTGTCATCAAAGGAAGCTAGAAAGATGCATAAGAAGTCAGAAAGATGCATAAGAAGTCAGAGAAGTAAAACATTACAGATTATATTAAACAATTTTCCATGTCTCTTCTCTCATCAGAAATACCAGTGTGTAAATTACTGGCCTATTTCCATGCTTCCATCTACACTGTCTCCCACTTTGAAGAACTTATCATATGTTGAAATAATCTTCCATTTTTTTTTTAATACCATTGTGATCTCATCACAGCCCCAGTACTCTGGATTAAATTGGTCTCGCTATAGCCAGACATTCTGCTCTGTGTTTTTCAAAGAATCCATCAGTTTTACTCTGGATGGCAGCCAGAAGGGAGAAATCAAAGACTTTATCTCCTGGAAAGAGTTGATTGTAATGGATTGCCAGTTCCGCCATTGCCTGTGGGAACCAGCAAAGGCAGATTTCTTTCTTTCACCTGGCTGGGTTACACCAAACTCTTTAAGACACTAGTGGCAGATCAAATGCTGGGTCTTGGGATTTGGTGAATGAGAGAGAAAGGATGACTTCATTGCCACTATTTACTGATATTGTGGGGCTTTATGAGGGAAAATATGATCAAAAGATGGGCTGAAACAGGCAGAAGAGCAGCAGAGTAGAAGGAAGATGAGTATTGGAGCTGAGACTGGGCAGAGATCTTGCAAATGCAAGTGAAAACTGGTCCAGAAGATGATAATTCAAAAAGAAATCACTAAGTAAAAGCCACAGGCTTCTGCCTTCTGTCCATCTGAATCAAGTGACTTCCTTAGCCCACATGCCATGGTCTCCTAAACTTTACATTCCTCAGTTATGCCATGGAGAGTTAGACATTTCCAAAACTTCCCCCAGATCATATAACAAGGCAACTAGTTAGATAATGCTGAAAAAAAAGGCATGCAAAAAATTGCAAGTAACATTGTTATTATTTGAACTACCCAGCAAAAAAATAAAGACTGTTTTTTCACTGGAAGTTTCTTTACAACGATGACCACCACAGACAGCCTGCATAATAAAAGATATCATACAGAAGACCTATGAGTAGCAAGCTGAATGAAATTTAACCAGTGGAAATTGTTGTCTCCCAAAAAGCCAAGCTATTTATTGTTAGACAATCTTCTTGGCTCAACTCAAATAATATTTAAAGTCAAAGTCACCATTGTGAATTTCAGCTGTACATATTGGACCTCAAATAGTACCATTCTTGGTAGACTATTCAGAGTCTGGGATTCAGCTCCATTTACATAATTTAAGGCTTAGTCCTGTATCTACACATGAATATGAACATGAATATGAATCTGAATCTTTCTCATTAAGAAAATCTATGACCATGAATGTGAATGGTGAGTATAGTGGCATGTCAGTGCCATAACTGTAAGTTTAGCAGGTAACAGTAATGTCTAAGACTAAAAAGACATCTCCTCTCTCTTGTGGAGACTGCGTAGAAGAGTCTGCTCTTACAGTCAAATTTATCTTTGAGTTCTTTTGACCATTAAGTGAACTTTTACCACAGTGAAGAGTGTTGAAATAAATGCCTCCAGTTTTATGCATTGCAGACCCTACAACATAACTCTATGGCTAATGTTTAACAGTATTGTTTCAAGGTCCTGCTCTAATTCCCTAGTGCCAAATTCATCAATTTACTTTCTTCAGAGTGTTTAAAAAAAACACCCTCTTTTTTCTGGAAGGTTTTAGACTCTCTGTAGTTGAAAATCTAGCATTTCTTTAGCCAGGGAGGGTGATATGAGCAGAATGGGTATCTGAACTTCATTCAAATCAAATCATATAAATAAGAACCTACAAAGAAAGGTATTAATAATGCCTGAGAAAGCAACAGTGCTTCAAGATCTGGCCAACTTGTACAGCTTTTGCATTAATTCATAGAACATTCATCCTTCTGTATGATGGCCAGATTCAGCAAGATAAGTGATGGTAGAGGATGGGCTATTATCTCACTACTCCTGTTGCAGTTTATGCATAAACCATCCCATTTGTTTCAAAAGTTATAGTGTGATCTAAAACCCAAAAGGAAAACTGGTATTTTATTTTAAAGTAAAATAAAACAGTATAATTTTTGTTGAGGAAAGCAAATATAATAAACGTGGTGTAAATTTTTTTTTTCATGTCAATATTTATTGAAGTAACATAACTAGTAAATTTTAACCATCCAAACTTAGTTGCTAGAGAACTGCATGTCACATCCTCTGAGATACCATTGAAAGATAAAACGATTGTACTTAAATTAGGTTAAGATCTCAAAATCAAATATACCTTTTTTTTACTATTACACTGCTTCTGTGTATTAAAATACTAAAAGTTCTGAGCCAAAAGAGTACATTCTCTGTCCTTTTATACATGTAAGTATATGCATGTGTACGTATGTATAGATATTTAGATATGAAGGTAATTTAACTTAATTTATTCAAGGAGTCAAATCATGTTATGCAGTTTTAAAATGTTATGAAAATGAACAGTCAAGGGTTGATTGGAAGGTTTAACAGAGATATTTGTGCAAGTTTTAAACTTTTTTTCAGTTTGTCAATTGCTATAGTAATGATGGTATATTGTATATGGAAAATATTCCATTTTATTCACAACACTCAAAAGAACAGTCTTGAGCTTGCCTGTAACATCCATCAACAGATTATTTCTACAACTGAAAATAACAATAGAGCAGAGGTTCCAGCTGGCAAGACACCTGGGTCAAGGCTCAAACCCTGGTTTGTTTCCTCTCTTCTTCTGAAAGAGAAGAAAAGGGATATATACTGAGCAGTTGTAACCAACCGCTGTCAGCAGAGAGGGCATGCTAGACAGAACAGACCTTTGTTCAAGCTTGATATGTTAATGTTTACATTCTTGTGCCAATAAAAAATAGGACTCTAGCAAGGGAACAAAGAACAGCATGATAAAAACATTCTTTTACCTCCATGAAAGTTACCTGCCATTCTTCTTGTCAATATTTGTCTCCAAATCTGTCTGAGAATATTCTGAAGTGAAGCACATATTGGTCATGGTACCACTTATTGCTGAATCTTCCTTCATCATCACAGTCAGTCAAGGGCAAGATAACTGGATTTAGCTTTCCTCCATTGTTAGATGTGTCTTCCTGTCCATTGGCCACCACCATAATAACTGCTCATCTCTTTTTTTAACTGCTCCTTATGTCCTCCCTCCCTTTTTTACCTGACTGACTAAAATGATTTCCTGATGCTGTGACCTTTGGTCCTTTGAATAAAAGCTTTGATACAGAAAGTTAATACATAGAAAGATGTAATTGCCTCAGCTAAGACCTAAAGTGGACTGAACTCAGATATATATGAACATATGTATGATATATGTACCTTCCTCCTCCCACATCCATTCTCTGTTTGAAATAATTATTGGAATCAAAAGTTGATAGATTACAGTGGGCCCAGGTCTGAAATCTGGCAAGTGTCTACCTCCTGTTTAGGATCCTAAACTCAGAGTCACTTGGGAATTAGGTACTTAAATCATTGTTTGGATACACTAATGCAGAAAATAAGGCAATACACTCCTGTGCAGAAGTCTTTGTTAGGACATACTGAAGATATCCTTATTTCATGATACTTGTCAGCATATATGACACTACTTAAGGTCTCTAGCTAACCCCCCCAGCCAAACTTCCCCAACCATATATAAAGTGAAATGGATGTCTGCTTTACGCTGCTTTTTAAATGTATTTTACTTCAGAGGAGCATTAATAAACTGGGATTGCCATTAAGATATTTTAAACAATGTGTTTTTAAGTCCATCTCCAATCTGTTGCCTACAAATCAAAGTATTTTAACTGTCACTATTCATTTTCCACTCTTCCCTCAGCTTGCTAAAAACAACATCATTAACTTGTTTCTCTAATTAGCTGGCTACATCCATAGCCAAACCAGACTGCTATGAGCTATGTCCTCTTTTATGGTTTGCTTATTAGCAGAACGTATTGCAGCAAAATATAAGCAGCTAAGAGATTACCAGATTACTCCAGAGCTGTCAGAGTATTTCTAGGATAATTACTATGGCGTACCTGTCAGTAGCAAGTGCTAATCCAGGCACGTGACCGCTGACCCTTATACCTACCAGATATAGGATGGTTTTATCTATTTGAGTAACTAAGAGTTATGCTGGGAAGTTTCTTTGAAAAAAAATATGAGACTTAAATGCAGATGCCTTTCAAAGAGGAGCCAAGGTAGTTGGAGGGTGTTAGCAGATGACACTGCCTCTTTATATAGATAACTAACATCAATATAAGATTTACGCAGTAACCACAGCTCTTAGTTGATATATTAATTAACAAAATGAGAAGGAAAAAGGAAACCCCAAACCAGGCAGAGTTCTCCTCCTTCTTGTCTCCACTCCGTCTCTTAGCCTCTCAGTACAATGATCAAAGACACTGTATAGTTTCTGATATCTATGACCAGAACTTGAGATCCCACTGCTCTTGAAATAAATATACCTCCCTATATAGCTCATTTAATATGGCAGTTTGTTTTTCCCCTGCTTCTAGCATTATCCAGTGCATTCTAGGTTCTTGTTGTCTAAACAACACAGCCTGGTTCCCTTTCTTATTTATTTGATTTTTGTAGTGATTCCTGGGCTGCACTATTAAAAGGTCTACAAGAAACTAATCTGCCTTCTATAATAAGACAAAGTAAAGAAAGAAATCTCTTTTGGGTTTGGAGGAACATCATCTGAACAGCTTAAAGATTCAACAATATTAGAAAGAGTCAGACAAGGAAGGATTTTACTCTGATATTAATCACTACAGTATCAAGCCAAACACAAACACACATTTCTAGCAAAGAAACACAGAAGAAGGTGATGCAGGTATCTCAGTCCTCAGAAGCTTGCTGTAGGAATGAAGTCTAGGGCAACTGTCAACAAATGTCAGAAAGGCCACTAAAGACTAAGTCTAAATCCAGTAAGGTAACTTTAGAAAACATTGTGCAAAGATTTAGCTGAATTACTCCTGCTATAATCAGAGGAAATAACAAGGCTAAAAAGTTCACAAGGTACCTTAAAGATAGCTAACATCACTAATGTTCCCTTTTCTCCCCATCCAACCACATTAAAAGTTCTACATTAAGTATTTCTCTTTTATAGTTTAAGTAACAGCTAGTCTCCTCTTAAGTTGCCAGCATTAAGTTAATTGCCAGTAAACTATTGTGTGTGTTTATTTTTCTTTTGGAGCTATCAAATGGTAGTGGGTAGAACAGCACAAGAAATGGCAGAATGAGTTTATCTTTGCTGCAAATCCACTGACGTGGAGAAGCAGTAGAACCGGTGCAACTAGGATTCAAGAACAAGGCAACATAACTGCCCAATAAGTTATATAATTTTCATGTCTGGTCACCTTGTCATCTCTTTTGGTGTGCTTTTGAAGAAGTCATGTGGTTTCCATGCTGATGGATTGATGCTCACTGGGTTTTTTTTTTTCCTTGGGAAATGTGGATTGATGAATAATGAGCCAGCAGCAGCATAAGCACAAAGGTGAGGTCAGCATCCTGAGGCCAGTGTTAGCCCAGCTGATATACTCTTTCCTCCTTTGTCCCAGTGTAAAAAGTCACAGTTGAACTGAAATGTATGCATTTTTACTGGAGTGCCTGCAGCTCCATCACTACACAACTTGCTGATTTCTCCTAATTCTTACAGTCCCTGTAATAAGAATGAAACATAGACTTTGAAGTCTAAAATGCTGTTATGTACTCAGAATGCACTTCATTTGAAAAATTCTTTGCATGATAATGTGGTGCAGCAGGATGAACAGCTCCCTTTCCATCAGAGAACAAATGGAAACAGGAGGATAATGCAATGCCTTCTCCGGCAGGAACATGCCTTTTACAGAAGCTTCATTGTGTTCAGGTGCCTTTATAACTGTGGGTCCTGACACAAAGTCACAAAGGAGGTACAAGCTGCTCCTTACAAAGGCCTGATGCATCAGCTGTACTTACAGAGGGAGGCTATTGGCTGGGCAATGCTTGGAGCGGTGTATAATAGCACTCTTCTCAGTTTTGCTGTGAGTGACATGCCTACTAATTATCTCACAGGCTAAGCCTGGAGTGGTCTGTATGTCATAAAACTTCAAATGACTAAGAATCTCAAGGGAATCTCAATCTCTAGCTCTCTGATCTAGAGAGCTGGAAAGGGACTGGGGGTCCTTGAGGAATGATTTGCAGGCAACAGATAACAGCTCCCATTGCAGCACAGAGCTAGGCTGGATAAGAAGCTAAGACCTGAGGTTCACTTCCCGAGATCTCCAGGCTAAACCCTACCACCACTCTGTCTCTGCAAAAGGAAGAGCACTACAACAGACCACAAGCAGCCCACAGCCACCCCTGCAGGGCACACCTTCCAAAAGAATAACCACCTCTCCCTTGCTCACCTAGCTCCTCAGCAGATCACACTGCACACTATTTGATGAAGTATTTGCCTATATGAGGTGATTCACACAGCCCACTGCTCTCGTAGAAAACATGAGCACCTGCTAAAAATCTCCTCAGAACTATCTATGGGTGCATGTATCCAGAAGTATCACAATTGAAAGGAAATGAAAAAACCCTGCTACGGGATGCAGTGAGGAACTTTATCCCCTCAGAGACCAAATCAGCAAAGCCAGCATTATTTTTCTTGGCATTGAGCTGGCTTTATTTAAAATAGAAGTGAACTTTGAATCAGAAAGTAGAAGCTGATTATTTCATTCCACATCCTACAGAGATCTCAGCTCTCCCGCTTCTTATTTTAATAAATTCTGCCATGTTAAACTTGGTTTCATTAACTGCAGATGAAATTCTGCTGGCTCGCCCTTTGACACAAGCTACCGTAAGGCCAAATAAAGGGTTGCTATCACACCTTGATGGCAGGAAAGCTTGAATGACTGGCTGCCTGAGAGAAAGTTGAGCTCATGAGCACTGCAGGAAGTCCATGTGAGTGATTTCTGCTAGCTTGCACTGAGGTGCCAGACTTTCCACCAGGTCACTTATTATCCCTGACTATATACCTCCTCTGCAGAAACTACTCACACGGCTTACCTGCCCAAGCAAGAGATGATTCTGGATAAGATGGACACCCAAAGCACCAGCAAAAATCGAAGAGCACAGTGAGAGCCCTCCTTTAGTACCAGTGAGGAGAATCTCCAGAAAGAAACAAAAATCTAAGGGGAGATTTGGCTACAGGGTAGAGGAACTTATCTAATTCTGCAGAAAAGCATGCCAGAAAAAGAGCCACCCCCATATCCTCTGTCCTTCACTCAATCTCATGCCACCACAGTATGCATTAATGTGAGTTTAAATGTTTCATGGATTATTTTCAACAACCAGCCTGCCTCTGTCAACATCATAACATGAGAATGGGTATAAAAAAAGCTCTGCCTTTCTAATAGTGGGGGAGGATCAGGCAGACTTTGAATTATTTGAGCAAAGGTCCCTCATACTTCTCCTTGTGATGGGAAGCCTATCAGTCTAAATAAAACTACCCGGCTTTTGTTATGGAAATTATACTAATGTTGGATGTTTCACACTGAAACCTTACTGAAATAAAAATGCATCAAATTCTCAATACCAATGTACTGCAGACAGGCATCTGCTTGTTTACAAAGCGAGAGTGGCTCTGTGCATATTGATCTAATATAAAAATGGCAGCTTAATATTGAAACGGGCTTACAGTGATACTGACAGTGCCAGCAAATTAACTCTAAGAGTCATTTTGGAGTTTTAGAAAGCAAGCATCCTTTATCAGGCATGGGCAACATGTGGGAGTGATCTCCATCAATCATGTGCAATGAGACAAAAGCCGGTTACAGAATATATCTCCCACTTACATGCATATGTATGAATTTCCCAGAAATCTTATGCATATTCTATTACTTTCCAAGGACTACTTTTGATGTTATTATGAAAATTTGCAACAGTCAAAACTCTTGCTACTTTGGAGCTGGCTCCAGCTCTCTTCCTGACCTTGCCTTTGAGACAGACAATACCACAAACAGAGGTGATTACAGAACAAGAGACATCTGTTCATCACAGATCATAATGAGCACAAGACATTATCATTTTCAAGGAATGAACAGTGTCTTGAAAAACACCATTTTAGAGTAAACATGCTCTCAGAGGGACATTCTGTCTCATTCTCAAAGAACACAATTACTTAGATGAAACTTTACGTTAGCTTAAATCAAAATATTCCACATTTGGTAATAGTAACGACTTCTTATATCAGCAGTTTAAATGAATAAAAATACAGATGGAAATGGCAGTTTCTGAGAAAAATGGATTCCTGTATGACACTCGAAACCACCAAATAAAACCTAAATAAAACCCCAAATGACGATAAAGCATCACATTTGCAGTGCTGTCTTTCACTTTATGCCTATATATAAGTACCTAAAGGTAAGATTAGCACTTTGTATACAAAATGGAAAATTAAGTTCTTTTTTTTTTCTAATGTACACTATAAACATGCTCCAGGGCTTAAATAATCAGGCTAACTTTGAATTGGTTTTGTTCTTCTGTAGGAATCCAAACGAGAAAAAATTAGGTCTTTGAGGGTGTAGGAAATGTTGCTGTACATTCTCCTGTGAAATCTATAATACACTTATAAAAATTCTCTGGGATTCAGAACAATTCAAAGGTGAGAAATGAGACAGAAGTAGTGTTCCACTGAAATCCTGGAATACAGCAGACTTTCCTAGGAAAACTAATTCACACAGCTGTGTCTTTATAAGAATTTGACACACCTAGGAGATCAAACCCAAAAAAATGTTCCCAGGACCGAAATGATAAACATGCTGACATCATAGTCATTGATTTGTTTTTAAAATGCAAAAGCCTGTGCAGAGAGATTATGCTCTGATAAAAATCCTATCATATGAAACATATAACTTTCCTATTGACTGCTGCTCAGAGCAGCTGGAGAAACATGATCTACTGAAGATAAAACTGTTCTTACAAACACAGTAAAAATGACTGCAGGGAATTAATTATAAGACAACTGAATTAAAAAAAAAAACAGCTGTCATTACTTTTAGTAGTAAGAGAATATTCATTCCATCCCAACCAAAGGAGGTGTCTCCAGGTTTTAAGTGTAAGATAGATATGAAACAAAAAGATGTGAAACAAAACACTGGATCCAAATTACCTTGAAGATTTCTTTTTTAGAGGCTCAGTCATATTCAGAACCAGATCTGACTCCAGGTTTCATACATCACTTTCAGCTAAAGAAAATACAGTATGTGAACATTCACTCAGTGTGAAATTTAGATCCACTGAGAAACAGAAACACTTTCTTGGCAAGATCAGTTCTATGGTCTATAAGCTTAAGGAGATCAATACGCCACAATGAAATTTATATAAAAAATAACGTGAAGACATTTCTTTTTTTGGGAAAATCTTTTTAGTTCGAACCTTCTCTACTAAGAACCAGGTTCCCACTAATGCACTGGCAAATGGAATAGGATGATCTTAGGTGACTCTTGGAACATTTTTTTTGAGAGGATACAAAAATCAGTTAGCTGTTTGTACAAAATCAAACCACTTTTCTGTTCCAAGGTGATCAGCTATTCTCATTTCAAAGACCAAAATTCTTCATCATATATTTTGTGTAAACTTTAAGTGTATCGACTCAATCAAAATGAAAAATAAAGCACTACTTTAAGAGCATTCTACTTTTCAATGACTGAATTATGGGTAATAACAATATCTGCAAATTGCAATGAATAAATTATGGATAATGATTACAGTATATTACAACAAAATATGCTGAAAGGCATATGCAATTAAGAAGCACCATATTTATATAAAGTAGAAATATTTTATGTCAGGAAACAGGAAAAGAGTGTCTCAGAGTCATTGGATGAACCTTCCATTTGCATTAATAGAAAAGTGGCAACAGAGAAGACATGACATTTGAGCTAAACAAAAACTTTATATGAGCCCAGTTGAATAAACTGTTTTGCCAAGAGTGTTTCAATTGGATAATATTGTGGTAATAAAGAAAGGCAATAACTTTTTTACAATATACAGAACTTCATTATCTACCCTGAAAGTGCTCCTTCACTCCCTCTTTTGCTAGAGGGTAAGGGGTATATTCAGTCTCTGTTCATCCTAGAGAAGAGGATCATAAAATTTGAAGAGTTTATTTGGCTTTAATTCATAGTAAAGAATTACAGTGACTGACAGACAACAGAAGGGAAATGAGCTCAGAAGCCTTTTCCTGTCCAATACTTTATCTTACCTTTGTTGGTCAAATAGCTGTTGTGCAATGGAAAGAAAAATATAGTTATTTTACCAGAAGAGTTAGTACAAAGAAAAGAAAGCTTGTTGCTGGGATTACAAAATAAAGTGAACTGAATTGACCATATATTTATTTATAAATTACTACATTTCATGTATACAAACAAAACTCATTCCACACAGCATTTGTCAAAATATTTACTCAATTTATATGTTTGAAGTAAAAAGGGAATTCGATTATATCTTCTAATACTCACAACACAGGCTCAGACTCACTGAGATGTACAGTGTTGGGGCTTTGGTTCATTTCACAGACATCAGAAACTTCACCTCCTCACCTCACACCTGCAAGTAGCCAATCTGGACATGTTCTTGTATCCACACGATTACTGACATAAACAGTCAAAGGTATAATATTCAGTTTTCTGTCAATCTGCTCACAATACATATACAACAACTCCAAGTTTGCAAGCCAGCCCACCCAAACCCTGCCTGTTCGTGCATGACCAGCAGCAATTTTTTAGGGGACTGCTGCTGAATCATAGAATACTTTGGGTTAGAAGATACCTTTAAACATCATTAAGTCAACCCTCCCACCACCCTGCAATAAGCAGGGACAACTTCAACTAAATCAGTTTGCTCAAAGCCCCATCCAGCCTGACCTTTAATGTTTCCAGGAATGGGTCATGTACCATATCTCTCGGCAACGTGTTCCAGTGTTTCACCACCTTCATCATAAGAAATTTCTTCCTTGTACCTAGTCTGAATCTACCCTACTTTACTTTAAAAACATTACACCTTATTCTGTTGCTACAGGCCCTACTAAAAGGTTTATCCTCATCTTCATTATAAGCCCCCTTTGAATATTGAAATAATGCAATAAACTCTCTCTGCTGCTTTCTCTCCTCCAAGCCAAGCGAGGCCCAGCTCACTCAGACTTTACTTGTAGGGAAGGTGTTTCATTCTTCTGATCATTTTTGTGGCAATCCTCTGGACCTGCTCTGACAGGTCCAAGTCTTTCCTGTGCTGAGAACTCCATAGCTGGATGCAGCACTCCAAATGAGCAGCCATTATCGAGCTTTTGGTCTCATTGTCGCTGGAGGCCAAAATTATAGATAGGTTTAAAAAGTAATCAGACACATTTATATAAAAATTCAGTCAGGATCTAGTATATACATAACATTGGTTAGAGCTTCTGACTCAGGAAGCCACTAAACCACAAACTTCAGTAAGTTTGAACAGTGCAAAAATGGCAGCATTCCTCAGTGCTTGTTCCTTGCTTTTTTTTTTTTTTTAAACACCTGCTATTTCCTATCTCCAGTGGTGAAGCAGTTTGCCAGACAGATCTTTGGTCTTAGCTGGTACAGCTTTGCAGGTAAGCAAGGACATAGAGGCTAGATCTAGTGAAATAAAGGATATGAATCTATACTTCCAGCCTCAGAAATGAAAAACAGAGCAGATGCCAGATAAACAGTACTTGCACTTTGAGGAACGTCAGGATTTACTTTTCTTACTATGTGATTTTATCTTCCTTTATTCTTCTATTTTCTAAATCCTTAAAGAAGAACAACATATAAAATTTCTGAGTACCATCCCTTGCGTGTTTCTTTATTTCTAAGGCACCCTGCACTGATGATCAGAAATGGCTACTTCTATTTTGCAGCAGCTCATCAGTTCGAGAGTTGGTTTGTTTCTCTCTGACAGGAATGATAAGCTTTCTGAACATGATCAGACAATGGGACTGGCTAGCGACTGTGCCCTACCACATGACTAAAAGAGTTACTTTTTTATTTTACCTCCTTTCACGCTGTAAATGAGCAGTAAGACAACTCTAGACCTCAGAAATCCTCTTTTTAATATTGCAACAGTTCAGAGAAACAGGATTTGTTTCAGCAAAGCAGTATATGTATGTTGTGAAAGTGACAAGGACACTCTACTGGACATTATTTCTTATGTAAATCAATGGGAGAACCTGCACTCCTTTGCTTTGGCAATAATTTGTTCCAAATAACTCTAACAAACATTTTAAGAATGAGACCCTTTCTCCCCTTCCTGCTGCAGGACTCTGCCCCATGAAGTTGAATTTGTTCATTTCAGATGTGCTTAAGAAAGACCTAGCTGCTATAAAGAAAGAGATAATATGACACAAACAAAAGCTAAGCCTGCCAGCTCCCCAAAAGTCAAGGAGATGACATTGTTTGTGCACACTTGAAACCAGTAAGTAGTGAGTGATTCCAGCTAGAAGCAAACATGCCATGCTAGCACAAACAAAAATCAGTATGTCCACATTTCTGATACGCTTCACCTACACAGCTTTTCCCATCCATCATGGAAATATACTTGGCAAGTTGTTCAGCTGCTTGACCAAGTGGTTGAAAATTAACTCCATAATGGGGCTAAGATGGTTGTGGGTCCAAGATCTTTCATTAGGCTCAGGGATCCTTTGTAGCTCCCTGCAAATGACATCTTTACATTTCTAAGCACACTTTCTTGTTGTATGACGTTACAGACATGTCATGCCCGGGACATGATGTAGATGGTCACTGTGAATGGGCCCAAAAAGAGCTCTTTGTTAGCCCTGGTTTCAAAACACTTTGAAATTGATCCACTGGCTTCAGTGGAACACAACAGCAAAGCTGAATTTTGTCATGTTTCCTTTTGCCTCAAAATCTAAGGTCTGTCTGAAAATGCATTTCACAGAATCACAGAATAACCAGGTTGGAAGAGACCCACTGGATCGTCGAGTCCAACCATTCACACCAGTCCCTAAATCATGCTCCTAAGTACCTCACCCACCCTCACCTTAAACACCTCCAGGGACGGTGACTCAACCACCTCCCTGGGCAGACTGTTCCAATGCCTAACCACCCTCTCCGTGAAGAATTTTTCCTAATCTCAAGCCTAAATCTCCCCTGGCGGAGCTTGAGGCCATTCCCTCTCGTCCTGTCCCCTGTCACTTGGGAGAAGAGGCCAGCACCCTCCTCTCCACAACGTCCCTTCAGGTAGTTGTAGAGAGTAATAAGGTCTCCCCTCAGCCTCCTCTTCTCCAGGCTAAACAACCCCAGCTCTCTCAGCTGCTCCTCATAAGGCCTGTTCTCCAGCCCCTTCACCAGCTTTGTTGCTCTTCTCTGGACTCGCTCCAGAGCCACAACATCTTTCTTGTGGTGAGGGGCCCAGAACTGAACACAGTACTCGAGGTGCGGTCTCACCAGTGCTGAGTACAGAGGGAGAATAACCTCCCTGGACCTGCTGGTCACACCGTTTCTGATACAAGCCAAGATGCTATTGGCCTTCTTGGCCACCTGGGCACACTGCTGGCTCATGTTCAGTCGCTGTCAACCAACACCCCCAGGTCCTTCTCCTCCTGGCAGCTTTCCAGCCAGGTTTCTCCTAGTCTGTAGCTCTGCTTAGGGTTGTTGTGCCCCAAGTGCAGGACCCGGCATTTGGCCATGTTAAACCTCATGCCGTTGGTCTCAGCCCAGCAGTCCAGCCTGTTCAGGTCCCTTTGCAGAGCCTCCTGACCCTCCAGCAGATCCACACTTCCACCCAGCTTGGTGTCATCTGCAAACTTGCTAAGGGTGCACTTGATGCCTTCATCTAGGTCGTTGATAAAGACATTAAACAGGACTGGACCCAGGACTGAGCCCTGGGGAACCCCACTTGTCACTGGCCTCCAGCTGTATTTCACTCCATTTCCCACCACCCTCTGGGCCCGGTCATTCAACCAGTTTTTCACCCAACAGAGTGTGTGCCCGTCCAGGCCAGAGGCCGACAGTTTCCGAAGCAGAATGCTAGGAGAAAATTAGAGTAGTCGTTGCTGAGGATGCACTAAATCCCACTGTCTATGTAACCGACAAAGATACTAAACAGTACTGGTCCCAATACAGACCCCTGAGGGACACCACTTGTCACTGATCTCCATCCAGACATTGAGCCATTGATCACTGCTAAGTTAACGCTGCTGATTTTATGAAGTAATTAAGTTTAAAAAAAAAAAGGTGGTACTTACTCATATCTAGTGATCAGCTACGTTGTTGATATATATAGCCTAGTATGTGATGAATGTGCATGCATACAACCCATAAACCAGCATAATTTGCTAAGACTGGACACTAATGAGCAGGATATTTGCCACTGACTTCCACAGAAGCAGATCTGGGTCTTCCCAGGGCTCTGATTTTTCGCTAAGCCTTTCTGATCTCTCATCCTGCGGCAGCTCATGCTGTGTTCAAAGATGAAACTGTCACAAACTCCAGACAGTGAGAAGAACTGGAAGTCGATTTCCCCATGCTGCTGGGGAAATGTCTGGATGTGGAAATTCACATTGAGCCACAAGTGGGTATCAGGATAATAAACAACTGAGAGGCAGGAAGTATTTTCGTTAAAAGTAATCACAAATATCAGCAGAGTAAGTTCCCAAATCAATATCTGCACTCATCAAAAGTCACCTTTATGACCATTTTTTCTCTTTTATTAGATTACTTACAGACCAGACACATGACCTTGATTTATAATTCAATTGTCACCAACAGTGGGTCTGAAAATATGTTTGCATGGTGAAAATGTCAATCAGATGTAGAAGGCAGGTTTCCAAAAGGCAGCCAATTACTAATTCTGAGCAAAATTTGCTTCGATTTGATTTTAAATAAGCTGACTCACTAGTTTCCAAGGATGCAGAGAAGGCAGAAAATAATCATATTTGAATGAAAGAATAATGAATTTATTTTTGCACCCTAATTCTGTTCCATGGTATTTATCAACATTTCATCCATCTGGGACAACTGTTTTCCCATTCACCATGGGATGTAAAAGGAACTCTTAACATTGATTTGCAGAGATTATCTATAATCATAATTTCTTGATACTAATCATTAGGGACTCACAGGATTTCACTGAGGTAGCGATGCAATTTTAGGACATCTGCTCTAAGCAACAGAAAGACAGTAGAGATTCTTGAACTGGTGTCAGTGTCTACCTGGGAAACACAAGAGATAAAGCCTGTGGATGCTGCATGTTTCACCGAGAAAGAAAATGAGACCAACTTCAGATATTTAGGAATTAAAACATTTTAGCTATCTTCTTTAAATCACCAGTGACTGAGTTACTTAGGGTCCTTCTGCAGATTAGCCTCTGTGTGTATCGCAGCATATCCTACCCCACAGGCTTCTTCAGCTGTGCTGGTTCCATAAATGTGCAGTTTTACTGTCAGACACAATTGGCACAATTGATAGCCACACTTTGAACTCCACCACAGCCTTGCAACTTTCATCTTGGAATCACGCCCTTCTCAGCAAGATTAATCATGGCAACCTATATTTAAATACTTGGCTAATTGTTGTCCAGAGACCTGCTGAATTTCAATTTTCCTATTTGTCTCAAATTTAATTCCTTTTTTATAAGAGTGTCAAGTCTGATCAGATTAGTCTTTTCCAGTATAATTGTGGCAGAAATCAAAAAGCCCAAGTGCCACCTAGGCTTTTGTTAGTACAAAGGAAAAGTACATTTAAAGTCATGTATTTACACAAGTAAATTAGACCCCAATCACAGCCTTTTTTGTTTAAAGTGTCAGATTTAATTTCTGAATAATTTAGAACATCTAATGATTGTATTGTTTCTCTAAGCCACATGCAGATTTTATTGCTAACTGTGAGTGGAGATAATACATTCAGCATTTTCTCCACCATAAGAAGTGCAACTTAATAATAAGTACTAATGAATGCATTCTCCTTGAATTTTTTTTTTAAATTTAACTTATTCTTCTATGATTTGAAAAACATGGACTTTTTATTCTAAAGAAACAGTAGGATCTCATTGTAAGAAATCTGAGAGAAACAGAAGATTGATAATCTTGAAAAAGACAGGGATTAAAAAGAAATAAATTCCCTTCCTGAGAGCTTTGCAGCATATATGTCATAACTAGTGTTTTTCTCTTCCCTCTTTCTCATCTTCATCATTAGTTTTCATTCCATCTCTCATTCTCTTCTTTTGTCAACCTTTTTACTTATGCCTTTCTGCACAATGTTCTTTTCTTCTCTCACCATCTGGGTAGCTTTTTTATCCTCTCCAGAGCCATAACCCTGTATATGTGCTGTAGCATCCTCTTCCGTCTCTTCCTTCCCCCAAACAAATCCAAAGAACCACAACTGAACCACATTTTGCACTCCTACCACTGTCTTTCTCTGCAGCTTCCCATAGTTTTCCACTCCAACCATCTTAACCCAGTTTCCTAGCTGGTTTCCATTGTTTTTCCTCATATTTTCACCTAATTTCTGCTATGCTCTTATTTTCTTTCCTCAGGTACCTCAGATTTTTCTTTCTCTCACACTTATAACTATCACTTCTCTTCTTCCGGCTTCTGTCAAAGTTTCTGTATTCTTCAAGATCTTCTCAATTTCAAATGTCCTTCCACTACCTTCTTCCATTTCGCCATCTTCTCTGCTTCTTTCCAAATCCCTTTTCCCTTCTCTGCTTTCTTTCTAAAGCACCTCACTCTGTTCAGCTTCTGTTTCGGCTCAGTTCTGTACCTCTTGTACAGCCACCCAGGCAGGTTACAGGAGAGGGAGGTAGGGTGTATGGCTATCCTTGGCAAAAAGCCAGAGTAACTCTTCATCTCAAAACCCTACATATGAACAACAAAGGTTGTTGAAGGTCTCATAATTGAGAGGCTCCTTCAAGTCCTTACTTCCCTGGGCTTCCACCGTATGCACAGCCCTTTGGACTGTGGCTCATTTCAATGATCTGTGTGGCTCATGTGGACCACGTGCTCAGATGGCTTCCTGGGCTTTTTTTTCTGGCCCCATAATGAGGATTTATAGAGAATAAAAGAGCAATGCAGGGGACTTTACAAACCAGGGCTAGCCTTGTTGCTGGATCAGGCTGTGTTGTGCCCTATTTGAATATACTTATTCCACAGTAAGTCTGCCACACTGAGCACTATACTAGGCAGATAAGCCTTCTGTAGCACCTTCACTCTCAAATGTTTGTCCCTGTGTTAGTCAGAGATGTGCCTGCCCATGATATGGAGATATGCCCATGATATGGTTTATTCCCACATCTCAGCTCTGACAGGACAGGAAAGCCACGTTCTGCCCAGTGCCAGCCCTTAGAAGACTCAGAGGTAGCTAGCCTCTGAGGTGCATAGAATCACAGAATCACAGAATAACCAGGTTGGAACACTTCACAGAGCAGCAGAGTTGTTCGCTACCCCTCTGCTGTTCCACTGCTCAGCAGTGCTGGTACAAACTGGGTGGTCGTTGCTTACTCCTTTACACCTTTTGTAGACACCAACCAGGCTGAAGTTTATTACTGCTGCCAGGGTAACTAGAGTTCAGTATGGATAGTCGTCAAGCCTGTTTCCACTGCTTCCTCTATGGGACCGTGGAAATGGCATATGAAACAGCCAGAGTGCAAAGAGTAGGATCATTTCCATAAACACAGTGACAGCCGGTCCTGCTCAATGATTAGTGAAGCCAAAAGGAACTTAATCTTTATCAAAAAGGAGAATCTCTAACATGCTTTTTATGTAATTCTTTTCAGTTTAGCTCTTTTAATGATTTTCTTGCAGCTGCTGCTGAATGATGGTGTTCGTGAAAGATGAGCACAAACAGTGCCAGACTGTGGATGCAGGGGGCTAAATCACTTTGCCTTTGATCACTCTCTGGATAGAGAGAGACAGATTCCCATGCATGACCAGCCCTCTCTACCTAGCCAAAGAGTGGTATTTCTGATGGCTAAACAAGCAACTTTTTGTTTCTCTTCCTCGCTACAGGATAAAGACTAGAAATAGTTCTGTGTTAATGAGGAAGAAAACAAGGGACTAAAAATGATCATTTGTTTTTGTAGGATAAAGGACTATTCTGACTGAATTAATTCTGCTGACTTTTTCCTTACTGTCATATTACTTACTATATTTTTCCTTAGGCTTTAAAGCCAAAGACAAAAAATTATGTTCAAAAGTCTCAATATACATAAGTATCTGTTTCTGAATTTCCCCTCCCTAACTGATTTTGCACAGCCAGAGGAAAGAGGAAATGAGCTGTTTATTGGCTCCCTGTCTTCTTATCCAGGAGTACTGTGTAATAAACACGATACAAAGTCTAAGTTGTCTATAATTTGAGGCTGTTCATTTCTAAGGCTCACTTTTGATTTGAACTGCACACCAGCCCAAAGGGAAGGAAGCCTCCCAAATGGCCATGAAGTCAGATTGGTTTGAGGGCCTATAGCATTTCAGCCTAAGGCAGAGCAGCACAGATTCGGTACCAGAGATAAAATTAGGGCAAGAAGGAGCTGTATCTGTTAGAAACATCAATTCTTTTGTCTGCTGCTCCCAGAAGCCTGCCCTTCAACACCTTGTTGCTACTAGCAGGATAAAGCACTACTCACTGACACTAGCCGTGTCAGTCACGGACTCCTAAAGAAAAGTCTAGGGCGTTTATTTTGTTTCACAGATGGGGAAGCACACCTCCTTTTGCACCTCCATGATAGCAGTCCGGACAGCTATGTGTAATTAACCCTTCTCAATGAGGAAGGCATAGGAAAGAGCATTTGATTCCTTACTAATCTTTCTGTAAAAAAAGACACTTCATTAAAAACAACAGTTTTGTTAAAGCCTCTAAAATGGTGTGCAGGTGGCCCTTCCTACTTGTCCGCTGAAACAAGTCATAGCAAACTTGCCTGCTGTTTAGTTGACTGCCTTCTAACTGGACACTGTGTGATTTCAGCATGTTCACAAAGCCAGACAGCACACTCATCAGTCTTTGACACTTGAATAGCACAGAAAAGCTACAGCAAGCTGCATTTGGAAAGGGAAGGAGGAAGTGTCCCTAAATATCCTCAAAGGGTGGGAGAAATATGTTGCTTCTTTGTAGAGCAGATTGCCAAGGACATCCACTATTTCTTCAGCTGTTTTGTTCTGCAGGGGAGGACAGTGATCATAGGCAGCATATCTGGGCATCCACCCATTGCAAGAAGGTATCAATAAGAGATTAAATGTTTGGTATATTTGCAAGCAATAGCAGGATTGCTGCCAGTATTCTCCATCCTCAGCAGGTATGACAAAATTCGATGAGCAGTCAAGATGCAGGAGAGCAGGGCTAACTTTCAGACTGGAGGAATGAGTCAAAAGGTTTACCGAGAAGTTCAACTAAGAAATGTGAAATTGTGCATGTAGGAAGGAACAACCCCATGTGTTGGTACAGACCAGAGGCTCTCGGAGGCACCGCAGCTCTGCAGAAAAGGTCCTGAGGTATATAGTGGGGAACATGTTCAATATGAATCAGCAGAAAGCTCTTGCAGGAATGCGAGAGTATCACGAATAAGTACAGAGAAACAATTACTCTGTTCTATTTGGCACTCAGGAGGAAGCATCTGGACCACTGTTCAGTCTGGGGAGTGAGTCTGGATGGAGGAAGGAAAAGGACTCTAGTAACTGTCTGAAGATACATAATGAGGGCCACAGACAGGAGTGTTGCACAGAAGAAGGATCTTGTCTATTTTCTGAGTTGTACAACCCAAGGGCAATAGACAGTGATCACAGCTTGCATTCAAAGGAAATTCCAATTGACCATAAGGCAAATGTTCTTCACCAGGACAGTGGTTAAGCACTGAGACAATCTGACCAGAGACATTGTGGGATCTCCATTCTCATCCTCGGACATTTTAAAGTTTGACAGGGAAATATCCTGAGCAACTTCTTGTAATATAGCGGTTTGCTCTGCTTTCAACAGGGTTGTGGAACAGATATCTCCAGACATTACTTCCAACATAAAGTATTCCGTTATTTTTATGATTTGTATAAAATGTTGGCATTCGAAGCGCTACTACAGAGAGCCAGAGATAGGAGGAGTTGAGGCATGGGGATGTTAGGTACCATTAAGACCTGGAAGAACCTGGATCCTGTTACTTTGGCAAAATGGGCAAACCTTTCAGTGGTATCCATGAACTGTCTTCTTTAGAATCCTTTTAAAAAATTGATGACTTATTGCATTTATAAATGTAGATTTGCAATGACTTTGTAAGAGGATTACTCCTAGAGATAAAGTACTGCAGTTCATAGATTCCTCTTTGCCAAGTCTTTCCTCATGGACACATTTAGTACCTTTCTTAAAGATTCCTGAAGCATTTCAGGTTTAGTTTACAAGAAGAAGCTCTAGGAAAACACTCCTGGCAAATGTTATTGTGAAAGAGAACTGATTTCCTAAAAGACAAGTAAAAGACTTCAGAATATTTTTAAAAGAAAAAGAATGTCAGGATTTCCAATGTGGTCTCATGATTTCTCAAACCTGGCCTGTGGGTGTGCAATGCCTGTAGTCAGCCACTGTACAGCTACTGTACAGAGAATATGCTTGAACAAAATTAATTCTGGTAATGTATTGCTGGAGTCCTTCACATCTCACAGCATGAGGAATGAAAATCGCAGAGCTGTGAGAACCAAAGTCCAGAACAGAATTAGAAAGTGCTGGCTCATCTGCAATCCTTGGGAACCCTGTGTCTGCATCAAAGCAGGCAATGTACCTCAGAAAGGTCACCTGAAATGTAACAAACCTGGAAATACATTAAGAATTGTGGCTTTCTGCTTATAACACCAAAGGCCCTGATGGCACTGCTCATTTGTGCGGTGCAAGCAGGGGCTGCTGACCTAGGAGAATTTTGTTCCTAGCACAGAACGCTTCAGCAGTTGGACAAAAGCATGAGAGGATAGTGTGTAATGAAACTGCTGAGGAGAAAATACTGAGTTAGAAAGACGACTTTCTGTTTCACTTTCTGGAGGTGGAAAGACTATCTCCCAACTGCCTGCTTTTTTCGTCTGTGCTATTTAAAAAGAAGGGGCTTCCTGATAAGTCTTGAGATTAGTACAGTGTTTAAATTCATTTAATTACTGCGATCAATTACACGCCTGCTATTGATCTTCTTGTTCTTCTTTGCTCTTAAGTACTAAGAGGCTGTTCAATTTGCCTTTTAAGAGTACAAAGTTTGAAGTAGGTCGCTGTTTACTCGTGTTAATAACCAATCACAAGAATCAAAATGGTCTGTGCGTGACTAATTGACTGGTTTGTTTTACTGTCCTCCATGGCAATTCTGATAAGTTTTTCTGGCAGCATGCAAATCAAGCTCCTATTGGCAAGAGAGGCCTTCACTGTACCAAAGCAAAAGAAGCAGGCAAGCTGCAGTTAAAAGCTAGGAAAGACAGCAGCTGGTTGGGGACAAGGAGCTGCCTTTAGCTGCAAATAGACCATGGAGGGGGACGGGATTTAATGAGCTGTGAGGACAAGAGACCTGCAGTGTAATTAACTCCCAGAAGATCTCCTTGTGAGTTCAGCATAGTCCTCACTCAGCAGTCTTTCCACCTTTATTGGAATTGAAGTTTAATTTGGTGTCAAAGGGCAGAGGAAAGACCTGCATTATCAAGTGTGGAAATCAATGAACTGTATGAAGGAAAAGGTCACACCCCTACTTCTGCAGCACAAAAGGTCTGAAAGAAAAGGTGAAGATACAAACTGCTCAACACTTATTCATCAGTGCTGCGAGTGAGAGAGATAGATGTTTCACCCCATAAGTTTGTCACTACTTCTCTTTCAATAAAGAATCTCAGTTACCATGGAAGAGAGCAATGAAGGATTTAGGAAGGCTTTTCCTCTGTACTAGTGCCTGTTGTTTCAGTTGCTAAAGCCAAATTATTAGCTGCAGAACTTTTTACCTGGTGAAGTGAGCATTTCCATTCACAGTGACTGGAAATGTTTTGAGACATCTTGGCTCAGTGCATTTTCCAGTGTTACTGGGCCAAGTAGTCATCCTGCTACACTCCTAAATAAGAACACTAGCTACCCTTAGACCTCCCATTGCAATATGACAAGTGACTAATTTTCCATGCAGAATCTTTTCTAAGCAACAACTTGCAACCTGAAATAGTGCAAGTTACAACTAGCATTCAGGTAGGAGTAAGACCAGCAGGTAGTAGGAAAGTATAAAGCTTGCCACTTTCAACTCCACAGGTCGCCTGAGCCTCAGGCTCTCCCCAGCATGATGGAGCCATCTCCCTAGGGAGGCACCACATTGAGAAGGGTGGAAACTCACTTCAACAAACCCCTCTGCAAGTTGGTCCCTTGCCTGTGCTGGGTAACATCATCCTTCTAATGATGCAACATTTGCTCTTCTTCTGCCATCCCCTTTCAGCCACCTATCAGCTCGCATCGTGTGCTGTATCTGCTGCACAGACCTTAGATACTGTCCTGCCTGCTGTTTTCTGAACAGAGTGCAGCATGTCTTGGGACACTATAACATTATCATTATTGCAGTGCTTGTAAACTGAAAAGTTCATCCATCTTTAGAATAAATGGAATATCAACAAAAGGATAAACCCATGTAAATGCACATACTCTCCCCAATACTTGGTCCAATATGCGAGTAGAACATGGGAAATTACACTGTTTCCAGACACACAGTGCAATGACTTAACTGAGGAGTTATTTCATGGATTACCTTATACAAGAATGAGTGGTCAACTCGTTCCATACCTCCAAAGTGTAACCTTGAAATCAATTCAACTGTGAGCTCCCAATGCTTGTTTTGCTGACACAAAGGTACACTTGCTGGCAAAAAACATGTTTGTTTCATCCTGCAAATCATGTAACTGCTGTTTCTGTGTGTGTGCAGAATGCATAAAGTAGAGGTTGCCATTTATCTCAAGGAATATTTCATAATCTTTTCGGAGTAGAAGAGTTTCCTGTTATGTCTTTCTTTTTCAATTTCCAATTACTTTATCATAACCACAGGAAACTGGCAATCCCAAAAGAGAAAGCTTACCTTCATGTACAGGGATTTTCCAGAGCTCAAACTTACAGCCTCAGCAAACCATGGACTACTTAGAAGGCTGCCTACACTAGTCTTTCAGCTTTGGCTGTACTTGCAGATATTTACGCTTATACCCTGTTTTCACTAGTCCACTTTCATTGACCTTTCCCTTCACACTTGCATTATAGCTTCAAACATACTAAGCTTTTTGGAGCAGCAACAGAGCTTACTTTTTGAGCACTGCCATTTAATAGGCATTCCACTTACCTTTAAGGATCACATGGATCCACTGTGCAACAGACCTCCTGCCACAGTTGGTTTAAACACCCAATGAAAATTTTACATCAGCTGTCCAAATTACAGCACAAAAACCTTTTCCTGCACATTCCTCATAAAATACAGTGGATGCTGTGGTACTTTGTAACATCAAGTTATAGGCATCACCCCAGCAGATTGTGCACC
The DNA here is from genome assembly GCA_033459285.1 of Clamator glandarius. Classification (NCBI taxonomy): domain Eukaryota; kingdom Metazoa; phylum Chordata; class Aves; order Cuculiformes; family Cuculidae; genus Clamator; species Clamator glandarius. The sequence continues at coordinate 2,032,757 of JAUNZM010000293.1, forward strand.
CCACATATTTCTGTAGCAGAGACCTGAAGTAACTCCTATCTCACCCTACGCAAATACCCCTGCTCAGGCCTGGATGGTTTTTATCTTATCCATTTACTGTCCAATTGAGCCAAGCTTTACTGTAAGACTGCAACAGAATGAGCCCACAACTTACTAGTTGCAACTAATCACAGTTTATCAGCCAGCCCTTGGAGAAACAGTGGAAACCCATCTGAGTTACTCTCAGAATTAAGCCATTATTTTCTATCCGCTCAAGCAGTAAACTTGGAATTAGCCCCACAGAAAGAAATCTAATCCTGCCTCAATTTTTACACACTAAAAAACTGTAGGACCTCTTGATAAAGCAAGGTTGAGATGCATTTTACATTGCCTGGATGTAGACAAGGTCTTCATCATCACTTCATTGTAGACATCGTTACATTGCCTGGATGTAGACAAGGTCTTCATCATCACTTCACTGTAGACATCATAAATTTTTTTCAAAAATTATTTCAACATCATTATTCAGATTAATTCCTCTGTTGACAAAAATGTACAAGCTGAAAGACCAGCATCCATTCTCAAACCAATGTGCAATGACCATGTCACACTGGGAGCCATCAGCTTACCAAAAAATCCCTGCTAATACTTAAGCGTCCTTGCAAAATCCTTCCTATATATTTCACTGCACAGAAGGGGATTTAAGTCTTGATTAGTGGTTAAGTCTTGGTTTAGTGGTTGATAGGAATAGTTGGACTTGATGATCCTGTGGGTCTTTTCCAGTCTGGTGGTTCTGTGAAGTCTTGTATGAAATCCTTTGTGAATAAGCCACAGATCAGTAACAGAAATACTCTCCAATCTCCAAACATATTTGTCCATCAGAAATGTGTCTTCAATTTCTTACAACAGCTGTAGAAAAATTGTAACTTTCCAGTACAACACACAGTGTGTGCCAATAGGTTTCCATAAGCTTGAGAATAAGTTAATTTGCATGCACAAAGAATTTTGCCAACAGCAACAAATCACATGGCTAGATTTCAAAAGTGTCTGTTTCACAAAATGAAGGAAGTTTTAAAGATGTTTCTGTTTGGCAGGTTTGTGTAACTGCTTTTCTTTTGGATGTGGTCAAACTGTGAATTAGAGTCAAAATTTTAATAAAAAGAGACATTTTCATTAACATTCATTCACATCGCCTATGTTACCACAAGTTTGCTTTGATGGTTTCATAATCTTCTCTGTTTGCTTTCTGCACTGTTTAAACTAGCAATATTTGACTCACAAGAATATTTCCAGAAAAGCTCATGAGTGAGCTCAGGGTATAAATGTTTGTAGAGTCCCCTCCACAAAAGAGTGTTAATTACGGAGGCAGTCAGTACATCTGCAAAAATAATACTATGTGCCTTCAGCATTTTGCATCACACACAGACAATGAACAATTAGTAGCGTACAGAACAGTCTTAGCCAATTGCCTATAGACAGCTAAAATGAACCTGCATCAAACACTCACTGTGTATTTTGGAGTATGAGTTCTTTCAAAGTCTTTATACAGTTATTTTGCAAGCAGTCTTATAGGTGAAATTCAGTTCAAGGGGGAATGAATATTTTAAACCACCATGGGTGGACTAAGAGCATATATATGGTGGCCAGCTGCAGTGGCAGAGGGTAGTTGGCCAGTCTGAGCTACATCCTATAATTAGCCCATGCCCACAATATCTGTATTTATTATCTATCCGTTTATTCTGTAGAAACTCAAGCCAGACTTTCCTCTATTTTTCTAGAGTGAAATTTGACCTTGTGGGGTACTGAATTGCTCCTGAAAAATGTTGAATGGCCCAAAGCCCTCCAAGTGTTGAAGGGCAGAGCAGACCACTGTTTTACTCTACTCCAAATATGATCTTACACTGGGGAAAACTGATCTGAATGACAATGCAAGACTCTGCTGGGGGCAGGATCACAAGCCTCTGAAACCGAGTATTAATCTTAGCTTAAAGCTAAAGGCAGAAACACAGCCAAAAGAGCCTTTATCCTCAGAAAGGAAGGCTAACTCCCCTCACCTTGTTCCAGACAGGTCAACCAGCTATTACACAGCACCAATAACTCTTGGTGACCCTCATGGGTACTCTTGGTCTTTCCTTTGCCCCTATGTCTTTTCCCAGGGTATGGTATTTCTTATAACCAAGTATCCAAGTAGGACCAAAGAGAAAGGGGGCAAATACAGACATTGTTGGTCCACTATATTCCTCCACAGAAAGCAGGACATAGGGATCTCACAATTCTCCTGATGAACAAGCACTGTCTATGGAGTTTCCCTGCTACCCTGAGTAAATGAGAAGACTTAACACAACAAGAAACATCAGCCTCATGGCACTAGAGGAGCTGTTCATGCTGAGGAAGTTCCCAGGTGAAGAAAGTTGACCTCTGGCAGGAGGGAGCTAGAAGGCTGCATGAAGTGGAGGTAGCAGAACTTGACATCACAGATACATTTCCTTGCATTTTTCCCAACATACAAATAGTTTTCGTAGAAATCACTGCTATCAAAGCTGAATAAAGCCAAGTAAATTCCTGTGCATGGAGTATAAACCATCTAGAGCGTTATAAATCAATCTGAGACTACTATTTGCAAAGACTAGCCACAGAACCTGGCCAGGTACAGCATTTATCAACCCCACAACCAAGCACTCTGCATGAAAAACAGCATGGGCTGCACTCTGTCTGTCTTGAGTCATCAGCATTGTTATGCCAAGATAAATGGTCTACTACTAGTTGTCCCTGCAGCTGATGAAACTATGTGCTTCCTTGCAGGGTGGTTTCTCTATTCACAGACAAGTATCTAACCACTAACAAGGAGCAAGTAATTCATTGCTTGGAAGGATGCTGGACCAAACTATTGATGGAAAAAGCAATGCCTTGAGAAACCTATGACTGGGGAAGGAAACTTCGGAGAAATCTCAGACTATATCACAGAAAAAAGAAACTGCAGGGAGCTGTGTGAGACACAATCTTTTTTTATAACAAATCACACATACACTCAAACCAAAATTTTGTCACCCACAGCCCACAGCAGCTTCACTCTATTAAAAAGCTTTTCACAGCCAATTCAGATTCACCAACCCAAGGAACTTGTAGCAACAATGGAAAAACTGCAGCCTCCTTCTCCCTCCCTTAGTATCCACAAGTATGACTAGTAATGTAGGACATGATGCAAATTCCATACACGGCAGTCTGTTTTTGTAAACTTCAGTGGATGAGTCCCTTCAATAGCAAGCAGGGCAAGAAGTGGATTCTTTTCCTAGGATGAGTGAAGGAGACAGTCAACCATTTCCACCCAAGTCAGTGCTGTGAACAAAAACACATGGTGTATCACAGTAAGCACACCATTATTCTGTTCTTGCACAGGAAAGAAGTCTCTGTGAACGTATCACAAGCTATCCAGTGGAACACCTACACAAAATCTTGCAGAGTTTGGCTGAATGCAATTGCTGACTGAAAAATAACAGAATCTTAGATAACTTGAGACACAACATCAGGGCCAGCCACAAGGATGCATTGTCAGCAAGAACTTCTGTTTAATCATGGCCTCTGTTACTATATCTATCTGCTGAATGCCATTTGAAACATGCACACCAAAATGTTTCTTATTGCATTGAGTGGTCAAGGAGTGATGTTTGAAAGGAAAGAGTTTATTGTTTTTAATCAGACACTCATGCAAATCACACTGTCAGAGAATCACATGCAGATCTTTTTAGTTTTCCAGCAGCAAACAAAAGACTCTTAAAGTGAGAGAAGAACAGAGCAGCTAGAAGGTTGATCTTGCAAGGCAGTATGCACTGCAAGGCCATACAGGACCTGGTCATGAGCAATCCTTATCATTATGTTTTCAACAGAAACACTTGCTTACACAATCTAAGCAAGGGATGAGACAGAGCATATATGGAGAAACAACCCTGCATGCCAATAAGAATGGTGACTATCATGGAGGCAGCTACAAGGGGTTGTTCTGGGTGGGTCTGTGCCAAGATGTCAAGTTTTGCTTCTCCAGTTAGAACTGATGTAATCTACAAAACACAGGCTCTGTTTTGAGCTGTGTTTTTATTATTATTAATCTTATTATTAAGCTGCTTTTCTTTGAGCTGAGGCAGCTATGACCCAAAATAAAATGAGGGGAGCTAGGTGAATAGTGTAACTGTGGTGTATGTCTCATGAGAGGATTGAAAGCTAGGCCTAATGATCTCTCTGACATGGATTTATTTACTATTTATTTATTTATTTATTATACTTGCCAAGGAGAATTGATTTATAAGGACTCTATTCCTCCAATTTCAAAAAAAAAGGCAAAAAGACTGAGAGAGTTGAGATTGCTCGGCCTGGAGAAGGAATGCTCTGGGAACACCTTATTTAAAGGGGAATGGGCAGAAGAAGGCAAATGTCAGCTGGAGAGTTAGAACTGGCCAAAACTGCACAGTGACTGCACTTCCTCCTCTTTCTTTTCTATACATATAGACATTGTATGGAAAACAAGATCTGGATGAGGGGGGTAAAGCCCCTCCCACTGTAGGGGAGGATCGAGTTCGTGACCAACTGTAGAACCAGAACACGTAGGAGTCTATGGCACCTGATAAGATGCATCCCAGAGTCTGGAGGGAATTGGCTGATGTAGTTGCCAAGCCACTCTCCTTAATATTTGAAAAGTCATGGCAGTCAGGAGAAGTTCCTGGAGACTGGAAAAAGGGTAACATTGTCCCCATTTGTAAAAAGGGTAGAAAAGATGACCCTGGGAGCTACCAACCTGTCAGCCGCACCTCTGTGCCTGGGAAGATTGTGGAACAGATCCTCCTAGAAGCTATGCTAAAGCGCACAGAGGATGGGGAAGTGATTAGTGGCAGCCAGCATGGCTTCACCAAGGGCAAGTCTTGCCTGACCAACCTAGTGGCTTTCTATGATGGAATACCTACAGTGGTGGACACAGGAAAACCAACAGATGTGATCTATCTGGACTTCTGTAAAGCCTTTGACATGGTCCCCCACAACATCCTTCTCTCTAAATTGGAGCGATATGGATTTTATAGTGAACTGGTCACTGGATAAGGAATTTGTTGGATTATTGTATTCAGAGAGTAGTGATCAACAGCTTGATAGTCAGATGGAGATCCATGACAAATGGTGTCCCTTAGGGGTCCGTACTGGGATCAGTGCTGTTTAATATCTTCTTCAGTGATATAGACAGTGTGATTGAGTGCACCCTCAGCAAGTTTGCAGATGACACCAAGCTGAGTTGCACAGTTTTCACACCAGAAAGATGGTCTGTCATCCAGAGTGACCTAGATAGGCTGGAGAAGTGGGCCTGTGTGAATCTCATGAGGTTCAACAAGGCCAAGTGCAAGGTCCTACACCTGGGTCGGGTCAACCATAGTTTCGCTACAGGATGGGGGATGATGTGATTGAGATCAGCCCTGAGGAGAAGGACTTAGGGGTGCCAATTGATGATAAGCTTGACACAAGCTGGCAATGCACACTTGCAGCCCAGAAAGCCAACTATACCCTGGGCTGCAAAAAAAAGATGCATGGCCAGCAGTTTGAGGGAGGTGATTCTGCCCCACTATTGTACTTTCCTGAGACCCCACCTCTCATATTGTGTCCAGTTATGGAATGCTCAACATAAGAAAGATATGGTCCCTTCCAACACAAACCATTCTATGATCTGACACAAAATGCATTTGATGCTTATGGGAAAACAAAGTCCTGTGAGAGAAACAACATGAAACATGTTCTTCTAAGGATTTGTTCAATTTTTTTCTATTTCAGAACATTAACATTGTATAAAAACTTAGAAGAAGGTCACAGGGGAGTCAGATGGACAAAGTGTCATTGCCTCAAAGGGCAGCTATGGTAGCAATTCTCACTTTCCCATAATGCTTTGCCAGTCTAACTTGCCCTACTTGTCTTGCTCTGAATGTCTTCTCTGAAATCTTTTGAGAAAATCAGAGCACTGCCCTTTGAGCATTCAGGGTACGATACATTAGTTGAAGGCTGCCATGAGGGTGACACACAAGGTGTTTACAACTCAGGTCTTGTATTTCAGCCATGTAAACTGAACCCTTTGTCTTCTCCAGAGGAGTAAGGTGTCCATGAATGGCAGATGGAGTAAGTCAGCAGAGATTGCAATGCAGCATGTCCTACACACAAATTGATTTGCACTTTTTCTGCAGAGCCTGGGCAGCTAACTCAAGCCAAAACTGAGAACAAGGTAACATCTCCACAGCACATGCTGGGAAGTTAGTACCTGTTGTGCTTAGAGATTTGCAAGTAAAGCTCTCCTCATGGGAATATTCAGCCTGATGACTACACCATGTCTCTGCAAGTGAGAAAAACATATCCATTATCCAAGTATAACTTATTAAATATGATTATCCCTATCGTACAGACCCAATATAGAAGATCCTGATGTTGAACCAGAGGGATGTGCCAACACCAGAGAGCTGATTAATGTCAGAGGGGTAGAGAGTTCCTGGCTCCCATCCTGTCCTTTGACTACGCCTCCCTTTTGCATGGGGGCTATTTTCTATCAAGCAATATCTGAGGGTAAAAGGAAAAATAACAAAATCTCCACCAGGTTTCAAAATAACTTGCACTGCCTGTCAAAGCCTTCTGCATGTCCCTAAGTGCTAAGTCAAGAAACCCTCCTTAGTGGCTTTTGTTTGAAACAATTAACATTTCAACTTTATCTTTTCTTTTCTTTCAGACAACTACAAAAGATTGTCAAATATAATAATACTAGTATGCATTTGGGCTGGTTCAGTTCTGCTCTGTCTGAACCATCGCCAACAAATCCCTCCACTGGGAGAAGGCAGCCTGAAAAGCTTGATGAGCCTATTTCTCTTCAGTCTGATATTCCTAATGTCCGGAGAAAAATCGTCAGTGAGATGAGAGCAGGAGCAAAATAGGGTATAGTCAATACACATAAATGGCTCTCAGACAGCACATTAAGCCAGATTTCTGGCAATAACGCTTTTCCCTATATTAATACAAGATGTTTTCAGGTAGGTGTCACTCTGTCTGCAATTGGCAAATTATGTTACTCACAGGGAATCTGGTAAACCAGTGAGGCTGTTGTTCTTCAGCTGGAGTCAGGAAATATGAAAAGAAGAGCAAGAAAACCAGTGTGCCTAGTCCAGCAAGACCACATACAGCTCCAGTAACATCTGAACAAGAGAACTGGATTCATTTCACTGGTCAGGAACAGAGTCTCTTCCTCCTTGTGACAGTACTGATTGGGAATATATCAGTGAGTTACACCAACAGGAGGAGGGAGTCAGAGGTTCTGCTTTATGTTTATGTTCCTTAGGTTATTTATGACCTGAAGAAATTAAAAAAGAAATCTGTTGTTAACTCCCATCTTAAAATTTGGCCCACAAAGTCAACAACATCTGGAACATAAGTATCAGATTCTCACTAGGCCAGTATTTAGCAGTAATAAATTAAAGTACAAAGAGCTGTGACACAATTCTTTTTTTTTCAAGAGCTTAAAAACTTAATTGCAATCTGTAATTGCATGCTATGGCTCTTAAAAATCTTAAGTGATATTCAGAGTGCTGCTGATATCCAGATAAACAACTAGCAGCATTTAGGAAGGTCTATAAGTGCATATTGCCTTGTAGAATTGTTATTGCTTTTAGAATGAATGCTTATTTTTCCTACTGAAATAGAAGTAAAATTTGGTTTGCGTACATAAAAATGCTGATTTCCAAAGCCAGCCTTTGTTCTACTTGGCCTAGTTGTGGCAGTGGGTGCCAGGCTCATCTCCATGAGATCAAGTCCCCGTCACTGTAGACTGCCAGGGCCAGCATCCCCTTGTGCTTGTACATCCAGTGTAATGGCCATTGTGTTGTGATTGCCTAGTGTAGTTTATGAATTCTTATTATTTCAGGGAGACTCTTAAGAACCGCAGTACCCTGCAAGGAGTGACCATGCTCTTAGTTACAGTATCTGGAAAGTATCCGCCTGCAAGTGTCTAATTTCTGTAGCCCCCACCATTGCAATAGTTTGGCACAGTCTTGGAATAGGCAGGAAACTGATACTAATCCAAGCTCTGGGGTCCAACTGCTTACCAAGAAGAAATACAGAAGTGCAACTTCCCCCTAAGAACATCCTGACATCAGTCCACAAGTATTCAGATTTGGAGGCAGACAGGATGAAAACATCCAGCAGGTAAAGGAATATGAGAGAAAGATCCCTATGTTTAACAGTGGGACCTCAGTAATCTGAGCATCTTGTTACTCATTTGTTTAATTGAAATTTATATGGTGGCTGGAATTGCAGGCACATGCTCTTCACAGTTACAAAGATTTCAATGATTTTACTTGAAAATCGGTGTTTTGAAAAATGGGTTAAACCAGCAGTTCTAAAAGATGTGGACTGAATAAAAAACACTTGCAGCAGCAATGGCCTCAAGAATGGCAGTAGCACAAGTTTCATTAGCACTCAGTGAAGTCACTCTGGTTAGCAAGTTCTTCTGCAATATAATGAGCTGCTCTAGAAAGCAAAGGCAAGATTTGGATTAAGGTATCAAATGCACAGAGAAGCCTATGCCACTCAGAAGGCTGGCAGAGCGTTGTGCCAGAGCTGCAGCTGCTCAGTAGTCTTCCCTGGAAGAGGCAGCAATATTGGTACTACTGTCAAAGTGATGAGTCCACGAAAAACTACAGAAGTGTTGCCCTTGAGAGTAATCGCTGCAGCCTTTGGGTCGGCTGTATGCATTGAATGAGAGTCTGGCAGCAGCGGTGGATGCAGCAAGATCCCAAGGCCTTGACATATTCTGGTGACTGGCAATGTGCAGCAAAGTAAGAAGAGGTATATCATATGAAGACCTGTGAATAAATATATTAATGGCTGTTTGGACTGAGGCAAACAGGTCAACTTCACTCCTTCAGGAAAAAAACCCAGAATGCAATCAGCTTAAAATCATTAGTATGTAAACAGGTTTTAGCACAGGAAAGGAAATACTGAAAGGCATTAAATTATGTTGAACACAACAGTGCACAGTTAATCATAGCTACCATTTGCTGAAATAAAAGTACTTATTTGAAGTGCTGTCTATTAGCTGAAGTAGAATAAAATGCTGTATATCAAGAGAAAGAAATATTAAGCTTTGTTATTACAAAAACAGTTACAATGGCAAATTTTATAGGAAGTGACATCAATAAGGAAACCTACTGAACAGTGTTATGGGTAGTCATTTATATTATCAAAATCCTGATGTCAATAAGTAGAGAAAGAATTTGTGTCTCAGTTTCATACAAGTTGAAATAAATAGCTGAGATTTTGGGTTGGCATTCAAACTAAAAAATTACTTACAGATCAGTCCACGTGGAGTTTAAATGTTTTAAGGTTTAGTTCAATTAATAAAAAGTAAAACAACAAAACATCCTATTCAAGGCATTTAGCAAAAAGTAATGAAAATAAAGGCATACTCTTAGGCCCCATCCACTAAACCAGTGAGGTGGAACATGTCTCTCTAATTGATCAATGATCCAGACAGAAGGGAATTCACTTCTGTGTATTCCCTAAATAATGTTTTATACAGTATTCAGAAGGGAAGACAACAAGAGATATATAGAATTACTCTCAATTTATCTACTGTTGTTCCATTTTATTATAAAATGCCTAAATACTTGGACACAAAAGGGAAAGAAAATTACTCTACCATTTCATGATAAATTGGACATGGATTCCATCTGAATTTCAAGGAACATTTTCTACAGAGTAAAAAAAATACACACAGAGGAGACATGGAGTGAAACAGAAGAAGTTTTAAGAAAAGGTTTGCAGTTCCAAGGGTGAGGGCACCCTCTTAAATGGGAGGGAACACTGAGATTTGAAATCCAGGTTCCCATGTTACAGACAAGCATAATTACTGCTATCTGCTGAACAGAAAGAGGCCTCAACACCTCCCCTACTTCATGAGTGCAGACAGGAAAAAAAGTTCAGCCTGAAAAATTTAACTTTAATCCATAAATAGAGTTTCCTCTGAACAGATTTACACCGGTACAAAACTGGTGAGTCACACTGGAAAATGAGGCCTTCCATCTACTAAAAGGATTTTACAGCTGAGGTCAACATGCTCTTGGAGCCATGCTGTTTCTCCATTCTCTCCTGACTGAATCTCCTGGGTTATACAATGTGAAGATTTGCCCTTCTACTTTTCTGCCTGCTATTCACTGACTCTCTAGTTCAACAGTAAGTACCTGGCCACCTTTGAGGGCCAGATAATCAGTCTTCAAGCATAATTATACAACCTTTTACAATTTATTGTAGGGGAGAGTATAACGTATGTTGCAGATTAGTAATCCTCCTCTTGGGACAGCCTACAGTGCAGGATTCACTAAATAAACAGTGGCATGAAGGTATTTCTCAGGAACAGTACATTGCTCAGGAAAGCATATTAAACACATAACTTTCTCCTGATATTGGAAAAAAAATGGAGGGATGCAAAGATTCCTTTTCACAGTAGATGTCTTGATAAGTCAAATTTCTGTTTTTACAGTATGGAGACCACTTTTTGGCCAGAGGACAGATGAATTCCTTCGTAAATCAGGCCCTAACTGATTTTATTTAGCTTTTAAGACTGTATTCAAACTCAGAAGAGGTTCAGACATTGGGCTAACACAGTAAGATTCTGAATAGCATCATCCTGCATATATTGAAGTAGAAGGGGTGCTCAAGCCAGCATCTGAGGCAAAACCTGTTATGAGAGTACTCTCCTCTCCAAGCTACAGCAAATTCATGATTGATTTGTGATCTTATTGAATCACAAGTCTGGATTTGGAACGTCTTACTAATTCTCTTTGTGCTGTTTCTGGCAATGGGCAGCATTTCCTGGTATAAGCAGGACAGAGACACAGTAGCTATCCACATCTTGCAGCATGTAAACCAGTATATCATCAGCACATGTCTGGGACTTCCAAAGTTAAGAGACAACCTCTCTTACTCCTTTCTTCCTTTAACTTCTTCAGTCACTATTTTAACTTATTTACATTTTTGGCCTCCACAGATCCCTGTAGCAATCAATTCCACAATGTAATTATGTGCAGTGTGATAAAGTACTCCTTTTGTTTTTTTATAAACCACTTACCCAAAAGTTGTTTTTCTCTTTGGCAGTACATCGTGTGTTCAGCATGGAATTTCATCTGCTGCCTTACTCAGATTCCTCAGATCTTTCTACAGTTCTTTACAATATGAAAGTTCCCTTTCAGCTATCTGAACGCTTTTGTATCATCTTGTAACTTTGCCACCTCACAGTTCATTCTGTTTTCAGATCATATGAGCATGGTGAATAGAACTGATCAGATGACTTACTCTGCAGCATTCCTCTGGGAATTCTATTTTGATTGGGGAAAAGAGCCTTCTTTCCTCCTGTACTTCAGTCAGTCATTTAACCCTGGGAGGATACTCTCCTTTCTTTTCTTCCTGCCATGGCAGTTTAGGAACCTTGAGCTTTTGAAAATCTGTGTATTCAATAAATGGCCTTGCTGACTCCAAAGAACACTAACAGCTTGCAAAGCATGTGTTTCCTTTGTAAAAGTGATACTGACTCTTCCCATATATTCCACATCCTCCTAATCACTTTCTTCATTACACTATCTATTTTGTTCATAACTCAAGTAAGGTCCACTGGTTTATAGTTACCTAGATTCTCCCTGGTAATACTAAGTTAGTACCATATTCAGTTAGCTTCTAATCATTTGACAGAAATCTAGGGAAAGATTACAAGCTCCAGGAAGAATAACAATTCCATATCCGAGCACTGACAGAACACAATAGACTACAGTCTTATCCTAGAGGTTTGCCAATCTTTAGCTTATTGTTTTAGTATTCTAATTGGCCTGGCTTATCACCTCTAACGTGACAGTCAGGATCAAGCTGAAAAGACTCAGGCTTTCCCATATATAAGTCTACAAGTTCAGCCACTGGCGTTTTGCCAGACAGGAGTCACGAAAACACATGCTCCTAATGTAACCTTAGGCAACTCACTTAAAGGCTCTGTTTATGAGTTTCCTGTTTATTAAGAGGTATGATAATAGTTCCTTGTTCACACTTTTGGTCATCTTAGATCATACAGTGTGCAGGTGTTTGCAAAAAAGCTTTGCACACAATGAGGTGTTACCATTTGTGAGGGTATCGTAGCCATTTGGTAGCACTGAACATAAATTTTCCTTGTAAAGTAATATTGTTACACCAACAGAAGGTGACCCGGCATCCCTTTTTGGCTGTAACAGGCCACTATTGAGACTGTCTTGGTCTCCTGTCAGAAGTCTTTTAGGGATATTATTTCATCCTGGATTTTGGCTGACAGGGGATTTTTTCCTGTCTCCATCCAAAGCTAGGGCTCTGGGAAAAGGCCTAAAGCAATTGTGCTGAAATATTTTCATCTTGATCATGGCCCAGTTTATAGTTAGCAAAAAGCTTGTATCTATTGGGAATGTTTGGCTTTACTGTAGAATTTAGAAACTTGCCACCTTTGGCTCAGGAAGGAGCCTCTGAGTGAGGCTCAAGGTCTATCTTGGGACACCTATGTCCTCTATAGTCCACACACTACTACTCAGCTTTCTCTTTACACAACGCTAGTGACTATAAAGGAGCCCAAACTATTTAGGCATTGTTCACAGGGACAGTTTACTCTATAGCAGTGTGCTCCCTGCATGTTGTGAATACCCACGCTGGATCCCTGTAACAGCAGCACTGTAACAGTGGAATCCTATCAGTGCAATAACTTCAAGTGGGAATGATAAACATTATTTATTGTCTGTGCATAAAACAGCTTGCATTTGGCAAAGTTGGAGCTTATTGAGCTAAAATAGCTATTGAAATCATATTGAGGAATAACAGTGCTTAGTCTTCTGAAACAGGATTGATTTAAAGACATTTTAGTTTCAACTGGAATCAGGAAGTCTGCTTAAAGAACAACACAACCCACAGAGTTGAGCTCTAGAGTTGCTGACAGAGGCCTTTCAGAGAGTAGACGCAGAGAAAAATACACTTCAGCTTGTGTTTACAAATGGGCAGGGAGTAGATGCCAATGTGCAACGCATTAGCAAGCTGTGCATCAAAAGGGAGGCAACTGAAAGTGTGGGAAATGTAGTTCCTACTGACTATGGGTGTAAGTTGCAACTGTTGGGACTAAATGACTTTCAAAAGTAGCGTCATATGTTTGCAGTCAGATTTGCCAAACTTGTACATGCATCTGTGGCCAGTTTCCAGTTAATGAGGTGTCTTTTTCCATAAAAACACCGACACTGCATAACAAAAAACAAGGTCATCAGACTGGAGATAAGATTGCCTATTGCTTCAACACATACATTGATGAAGCCTGAAGAGACACTACAGAGCCATCAGCAGCAAACTGGCTGCAGGGGGACACTGAAAGATTTTGCAGGGCAGCCACAGTGCACTGCAATATTTGCTTTCATTATGACAGCACCAGCAACATTCACACTCTCTGCAGTATTTGGGGCAGAGGGGCTGTAGCAACAAGAAACTAAGACATGTCTGGGATGCACAAGTATAGGTCACTGCGAGTGAGAACCTGGCCAATATGTATGAACCCAGCAGGTCTTTGTAACCTCCAAACTTTTCAGGTGCAATTTGACAGACTGCTTCAAGCTTTCCTGTATTGACCTTGAGAGAAGAAAAAGAAGCAAAGAGGAAAATCCACAGAATAGTTAAAACAGGAAAAACAGTCAAATGCATGTCAGCCTGAAATCTGGGCCTTTCGTTTATCCAGTGGGTCAAAAGGTTTTTCCCCAGCACACAGTTGGTTTTGCTTCTAAGCGGAATGGAGCAAAAAGAACAACCGTTTTATATGCTAAAGGAACACAGAGGCCAGCAATACCTTTGTGATTACTGCTATGCTGGGACCACTGTTTACTAGAGATGGCAGGAAAGCTATTTAAGGAATTTCCTAGTGACATAAAAAGGCAGGGACAGATCCAGATCCTTCTCAGTGCAAGATCTAGCACTAGAGATGCAGGGTCTGACTGGTTGTGTAGGGAATTGAACCCTTTTTCTCCATGGCCTAAATCATTGATACCACCAAATTCTGTCATGTTTCCCAAGGTGATGTGAACATGGTAAAATCATGTGTGTTTGAGATTCCTAAACGAATCTGTTGTTTCATGGCAAGCAAATCTAGCAGGGATGGTCCCACTTCCCATAGTGTAGATCAAGAGTAAAGTGCAACTATGTCTATTTTCTTACATCTGAGATTCATTCTGGAGTCATCAGTGGTGCTACAGCTATCTTTATCTTTTTAAAGACCCACATGCTAAGCCAACATTCACATGGACGATTTTCTACCAAGCAAGACTGAATTTTATGGACCAGATATAACTGTAAGTTGCTAAAGCAGAGGAACACAGATAGTGCTGTAACTATGACTATTTATTAACAGTCTTGAGAGCTGAAACATGGCATTTTAAAAATGTTTTAAGGCCTATGGCCAAGGGGTGGGTAGAGGGAATGTCTCAACACAGTAATTCCCCTTTCAACTAACACTTTTCATATTGTATGTACTACCTTACTTCTACCACATGCCTCACAATTATTCATTTCTTAATCCAGCCCTTCCTTGTGCTCTCCTAGCTCTCTGCCCTCTCTTTAACTAGTGTTATTTCACTTTCTTTTCCCAGCAGAACCCCAAAGTATACAGCAGCAAACTGTGAGCATCCTCTAGATGGGATGTCAGCACAAACAGCAGAGGGAGATACCCCCTGCTGTGCTTGGAGAGACGTTCTTGGAGGTGGGAAGGTCCCAAGCCCATCCTGGTATCCCTGCTGCTTGTGGTGAGCACTTGATAGGCACCTTCATGCTGTGCAGGCAGCTCTTTCAGCCATGCAGGAGTCCAACCATGAATAAGCACAGGGCAGCACAAGATGCAAACCCCTTGCCTTAGAGAATATGCTCTTCCTTTCCAGGGTGAGGGGAGTAGGAAGGGTTGCTGACTGCAAGGTTCAGGCATTTCTTTGGGTTTTTATGAAATACCTGGCTTTTTTTAAAAAAAAACCTCTTCAGGATCTCTATTTTGTGCTGCTTGCCCACATACATGTTCTCATGGAACAGTGTTTATTGTCACCCTCCTGTTCCCAGTGCGCTGGAAGTACAGCACTACACAAGAATGCCTGCGAAGGCAGCTGGCAGCATTGCAGTGATTCCTCAGCTCCCCAGGTCCTCTGCTCCACAGATTAAAACACCCTGCAGGGCATAGAGACCCGCTGTTCTGTTACCCTAGCTAACAGCAAATTTATTCTACACTCAGAGAACTCAATGTGAAAAGGAAGGTGGGTGAGAAGTATTTTGAGTCCCATTCTCATCTTTCCCCATTGGAAATAAAGAATAACTGTGTGTGGCACAGTTTAGAACCCTCTTTCCTGCGGCGCTTTGTTACACACTGTCAAGCTCCTGCATGTAACTAAGGTCTTTCTCATCCTCTTTACAGCCCCATGACTGCCTATGTTATACATGACAATAAACTGCGATTTTGTATGCTCTATCAGCAATGTTTTGCTTTGCAAAGCCTTTTGTTCTAACTGTAATCTATTCCTACCCCTCAGGACAGACATTTTCCTCCTTCTGCAACAAAAAGAGCTTCTTTTTAAAAAATTAGCTCATATGGGAACTTTACGCTATAGTGCACCTATTTAATTAAATCAACACAATTAAGTTATTTTTTTTATTTTCTCCAAAGAAATGTGACAAAAACTAAGACGTTGTTGCAAAAAGCAATACAGCTGTCCCATGACTGCAATTTGCTTCCAATCTCTTTACATTTGTTTACCTACTTGGAGCGGTCTCTTGGGAAGGATGCAGTCCAAAAAAGGGAAGAAGGTAGCATAAATTGAAGGCAGTGGGCCAGAAAGCAAAGGGTGCGGCTAGCTAAAAAAAAAGCACACACACTGCTTAGTCCATGGCTTCCATCCACTTTATGCCTATAATCTTCCCTGACAGATCTGACATCACACACAATGCAATCACTGGCACAGGAGGTACACAAACAGATGCAGCAATGTGTTAACAAAAGGACTGATGAAGGAACAACAGATTAAAAAAAGTCTTACTTGTTGGTATTAAAAAATATTGCTCCCAGGAAATTTAGAGTCTTTATTTAGCATAAACTTGGCTGGACACACATAGTTCACTTCAACTGTTCAACTGGATCTGGATTCAGACACCTTTATTTTATGCCGCTCAGAACCTGACATTGAATGCAACACTCCAGGTGTACGATGAAGCCATATTTTACTATCATGTGTGATGATTTGGCTTTCCTGAATTGAGGTGCTGCACAAATACCCACCATGCAAACATAGATGTTTTTTTCACTGATAGAATAAGAGATTATCCAGCTTTCTCACTCCTGGAAAAGAGGAAAGATTAATAGTTACATTTTTAAAAACTGGAACACATCACTCTAGTTCTAGCCAAAACCATGGCCACTCATCAGAGTACAGCCACACATGTATAGAACAAGAATTAGATTTTACAAGTCACTTTTTTTTTTGTTTGCATCATTAATTTTATTTTTCAAATACACATGCTAAAGTTGTACTTGAAAAAAAGATGATCTTAGGTGACTGGAGCAAAGGAAGTAAACAATATTACCCAGACTTGTACTGTTCTTCTCCATATTTCAATCCTATTTCTAGAGCTGTTAAACTACTGAGAGCCTTGTTTAAGCAGTCTTGGCTCAGACATGGAAACATCATTGTGCCATGGATTCCTGACTCAAAGTGCAGAGGTACAGATCAAGAAATAATCTATTATCATACAAGCAAAACTCTGATTGCTTGGACTGCCTTTAAATACACACCATCAGGGCTCTGGCATGCCCTTCCCCTCACCCCATATTCCCAAAGATATAGTCTGGGCCCATGCTGTCTGGGACTAGCTAAAGAGAAATACAGGTGCATAAACCCAAACTGTTCCTCACATATCAATCTTAAATCCAATTTTTTTGATTAAATCCAAGCAGCTTTTTTATGGAGGTTCAAGTCAATGTTGCAGCCACCTACTGTCATGCAATTGACAGCATCTACATTTTAGATATTTCATTCTTATTATTATTTGAAAGAAAGAGATGCATCCACAGATACTCTCCTATTCTTGTTGCAGCTCTCCGAGCATCTTGCTTCTGCTAGAGCACTAAATGTTTTGGAAAATGCCAAGTGCACTCAGTTCCCAATTATGTCAACAACCTGCTCAGGACATGGCAGCATCCAGCCTCAAAGCTCATTTCTGGCCAGACTTGGCAAATTCGCATCTAAACTTTGCAACCAAAGCCTAGACACAGGAGAAACTATTGTTCTTCCTTTGTCAGTTTAAACTTCAAATAAATTCTGAGTTGAGGAAAGACTTCACAGCAGAATAAATTTCAGACAGTTCATGGTTAAAATAACAGAGAAGCACAATTTGAAAATGCTACTTATGTAACAAGAGCCTGAGAACTGCACTAATATTTAATTGAGGGAAAAGTAACTGAAGGAGAATTGCTTGGAGATCTGCCAGAAGGATTTTAACAGCTGGAAGTTGAAAAGTGATTAGTTTTGACAGCAGTAAATGCTCCGTGTTCATAAGTAATTGTGTTTAGATTTCTGAGCTGTTTGAATTCTTTTCTGTGTACTATTAACATTTTATTATCCAGATAGGAATTTGAATTATCTTTATTTAGAGAATTTATGAAAACTCACTTTTTCCCTAGCAGGTACCTGCTAATCTTGGGAAAAGAAATGCAGACTGGAATGAATCATCCAGAAGAACTGCTTTTAGTGAAAAGTGACGGCATTTATCCCACCTCTTGAGAGAAGATAAGGTACAACTGCCAGCACAAGCCCAAGAAAAAAGAGAGAAACAAGGGCTGAGAAGATTTTAGCAGGCAGTATCTCCATAAGGATGTGCTCTACCTGCTTGCCAATTGTGTTATCTCTCATGATGTACAACAACTGCTTCCAAAGCCATAATAGTTACAGGATGTAGTCTCCTTGAAGAGATAGAAGCATAACTCTGACTACACAAAAACAGAGGTCAAAGAGAGTAAAGCTGTTTCTCAAGAGTCTCACATAATCAAACACCAGCACTGGAGTCATCAAAGTGAAGTACAATGGCTGGACTTTGTGACTTCGTGCTGGATCCCAAAAATGCAATGGGAACAAGCCATGGGGAATGAGAGGTCTAAATAGACAGACTTGGGAGTTATCAGCTGACAGGAGGGCATCGTCTGCCATGAAACAGCCTACAGACATTAATGTAAGATATGGTATGCTCTAGGTCATACAGAGCATTTAACCAGAAAGTAAAGCCTCCCTGGACACTGTTTACTTTAAGCCCAATCCAGTACAAAACTCAAGCCATGAAGGATGACTAGCCCCATTCCTTGCAGCTATGGAGATGAAGGCATTTTGTTCTCCAGCTGTAGATCAGCATCCTTTAAAGCCCACCCATGCAAAAAAACAAGGTACCATTGATATATCAAAGTGGAAGACAGGACCAAACCCAACTGTGACTGAAATAATTTGTCCATGTGGCTGAAAACAAGACAGCCCACAGGAAACAGATGAAACAACCTCCCAACATGTACAGGAATATTTTTGTCACAAATGTTCTGGCTACAGCAATAAGAAAACTGTCCACAATTAACAATGAGGGAAGATTGTTTGCTGCAACAGCCAGCTCTGATGGACTGCCAGCTCTGGCACACAAACTGAGGAGAAGCTCGTTATGAAACGCTTCCTTCCGAAATTGCACATATTGCCTATGCAAGACAAAACCAGTAGGCTCAGTTTGCAGATTTCACGGGGCACATCTTGTACTGGCAAGGCAAATACCAACCCTCATGTCTGACATCGGTGGAGACTCCACTTCTGTGAGGCCAAACAGAGCAAGAAACAGTGCAGCCCCTGGTATAGTCTGGGGAACACCAGCTCACAGACAGTGAGGTGCAGGATGTCTCGATGGCATAGCAAATCCATTGACAGGCACATACCTGTCATTAGATAAACACATGCATAATCTCAGTGTGGATGCGGGGACTATTTCAACAAACCCTTCTTTCTCTGTTGCAGATCACACAGTCTGTATAATGCTTAATAGAGAATGATTTGTTGCAGTGCACTTTTGTCCTAGCATGGGAGATTCCCAGGTTCACATATTACCTCCTGGCTTTCCTCCTCATTATAAGAGGCATTTAAAATATTTGCCGAGCCCTTGGCATATCTGCTGAAACAAAGAACTGGTAAAACAACGAGAAAAATGCAGTTGCAGGAGGGCAGTTACGCTGGGGAGGTGGCATGTGGGAATTCTTCCATGCTCCTTTGATCCAGACATTTGATTGATATTTATACTCATCTCTTTTAAAGCCAGTGATTAACTTTGGCTAGATACACTGCTTTCAAATGGCTTCCCTTCAGGCAGATGACTTAGCTTAGAGGCTTTTTTGTAGACTAGCTTGTAACTGTGAGTGTTTCCTACACCAGTTACCCAAGAATCATAGAATCATAGAATCACCAGGTTGGAAAAGACCCATTGGATCATTGAGTCCAATCATTCCTATCAAATACTAAACCATGCCCTTCAGCACTTCATCCACCTGTCCCTAAAACACCTCCAGGGAAGAAGAGGATCATCCCCATCTTTCCCCTCCTATCCTATTCCAGGCTCAGACATAACCATACAAAGAAAGCAGGGCAGGTTGTAGCAGAGAAGGAAAGGGCAGGTAAAGCATGGGATATGGGGGACATGTTTTCTTTTCCAGGTGAAATTAGGCAGAGATCTAATGCTGCACCTAGCATCAGGTTTTCCTTTCATGGGAAAAATTACATGGTCCCTGCCAGGGACATTTCACAGAAGCTGGAAGCGAAAACAAGAGCATTAGGCCCAAATATGGAAAGCCCAACTCTCTAATGACCTCTGCACTGAACCAGAAGGTTTGTTGGCTGAACCTCCAGATTTGCTCCAGTGTCAAAATTAACTTTGCAAAACTAAAGCTTCTGAAAAGCTGTCAAGAAGGAATGGGCATCACCTCCTCTGTAACCTCCCAGGGTTTTATTTCAGGAAGAGCTGAGCAGAGGCTTGGCGTTTATCCTCAGGTAGCATCATACCTATCCAGTCCCTTTCTACCCACCACATCCCTGATGTCAAGTCACTTTAACTGCTAAATAAAGCAATATGACTGCTATCACTTGTGTCAATTCCACTCAACCACGCATTCAGTTGCTTGCTGTATATACGTGGACTACCTCATTTAATATTTCACTAAGTTGCTTCAATCTTAAATAAAGAACATTTCAGGAATATGGTTAAAATAACCATCATAGGATAATAAGTGTTTTTGATGTTTAACATCATGGCATCTGTAACAGAACTGTGCAAATTGGATTAGATTCAGAAGCAGTCTTCTTTAGACTAAACCAGTGCATGTTTATTAAGACTCCATTTGTAAGTATGAAACAGAAATTTACTTTAAAAACAGCCTACCTCCACACCCTTTTTGATCATTCTGTCATCAGCTTCTTCATTAATGACAGAACAGCAGAAAGACAGTTAAGTTGAGAAGAAGAATGAACAACTGTTAAACTGGAAAACACTGTAAAACTCTCTGGTTAAGGCCCCCTTTTAAAAACCTTGTTTTCTCTGCGTGCTAAGGACATCACAGCCAGAAAGAGACGCTTGCGAGTGTGAAGCCTCCTGTAGCTGGAGGAAGGAGGCTTCCCTTGATCAGGAGGCCTATAGTGTACACCAACCACAAGGTTCCTTTTGTTGCTTTGGTCTTTTATTCTGACATAAGCTTTTCACTTGTTCATGATTATGATCATGAAGATTTGTAGTGAACCTCAATAATATGTAAAATATGTTATCACTGGGGAGCCCTCCACCTTCCTTCTAATGTTGTCTCTCAGGATACAGAGTGTATCTAGTGCCTCTGCAACTCTATTCCATCTTTATTATGGCAGAGATGTTTTGGCTTTCTTCGTGGAGTCAGTTAATAAAATTTATTATTAGCTAAATTCAGTCCTGGGACTAATGCAATATGCTGGTTTCAAAGCTGGCAGGATCAAACTGAGCAGGATCATTTGGTGGGATTTCTGCCCATTGAGGGGCTGAAGGTTGGGTCATGCAGGCTTTCCAAATGCGAGTTACTTGTTTTGTATTGCAAAGCAAAGGGATCTTTGACTGAGATCCCCATTAGTCTTTGGATCTCCCAAAGTAAGGATGGGGTTAAAAGAAAGGATTTCCTAAATCAAATTCTGTTCTCAAAGGGTTATGGATAAAACTAGCAGCAATTGTGTACTGTTATTTAAATAGCACCTAGAGGCACATGCCAAGAACCTTGCTAA
This sequence comes from Clamator glandarius, assembly GCA_033459285.1. Taxonomy (NCBI): domain Eukaryota; kingdom Metazoa; phylum Chordata; class Aves; order Cuculiformes; family Cuculidae; genus Clamator; species Clamator glandarius. Next base: position 2,054,113 of record JAUNZM010000293.1, read on the forward strand.
ACACACAGAGATGATTCCTGCACCAAAGAATTTTCAATATGAACAGACAAGACAAAGGCAGTACTGTTATTCTCATTTTGCAAACGTTAAACCAAGACACAGAGGCTAAGTCACCACAGCACAGAGATTAGGTCTCTTGCCAAAGTCATATGAGGAATCTTTGCTACAGCCAGGATCTAAGTTTATTTGCATGACTCAGTCATAGTCCTGTGCTTCATAAGAGGAGTTCCCTTACTCATCCCAAATTTCTTTAACTGTGTTGGTCCAGGTTTGATTTTCAGAACCCAAAGTCAAAGATATTTTATGTGAGAATCCCACTGCACCCAATACCCCTAGAAAAAGAAGTTTGAATGCAGGAAGATTGTGTTTGCGTAAACCTAGCCACATTTTTTATAGGCCTGCATCTTGAAGGTCCTCCATAGTCAGACATATGTCACTACTCTGCCCACTGTTACATGCAATAGGCCACCTAATTGCTTGCTTGCTGTGTGAAAACACCAATTTTTTACTACTTGCAAAACAATGGGAAGGAAACCTACCTAACCATAGCCTTGAGTCTGGCTGAACACTTTGCATTTATCCACCAATTATTTCAAGATTATTTTAATTTAGCCAGAAATGCCAGTATTTAATTCTCACTTACTTTCAGGAATATTATACAATTAATGACTCTTTGTGCCTCTGTAAACCCTCAAATTTTCCTGGGCTATACATCTAGAATGCTGTACTTGCACAATCTGGAATTATTGAGTAGTCCTTAATTTCTATGATTCAAACTACGACATTTTATGTGCATGCTGCAATAAGACATTTCTGTTCTGAAACAGATTTTTTATGTCTTCTGGCTGATATTGTCTTCTCGCTAAAGCATTTTACAGGAAATTAATGAGGAAGAGAGAGATGTTGCTTTCTTGCCTACCTGCATCACATGCCTAAGAAGTAAAACTAGCTTTAACTATCTTATCTGTAACAGGCTTGACAATTCTTAAGACTATTTTCTGATAAGACTCATGTAATTTGCTGCTATAAAGACAGCAAAACAATTTCTGTTACCATATTTTGCAAACATTATTCCAGGTGAATTTTTTATCTCCTCTACTTCCTTCACCACAATCTCTTAACTTAGAGGGCAAACTTATTGATAAGGTTACCATTAAAATTCATAGATCCTTTCTGATTATTTAAGGTAGCAGGAGTAATAAAAGATTCTTTATCTTTTTCGCACACTTACTCATACCTGTGAGTAGAGCCACATTATCCATGTCAGAGATTGTGCACTTCTAGTCAATGGAAACATTCCCTGAAAAAAAAAATTTACTTCTGCCAGAGACTGTCTATTGAAAGCAAATGTGAGTTTCCAACAGATTCTAAAGATGTAAGAGCAGAATCTCTTTTACCTCTAACTCTGAGCCCCAATGCTAAATTCACCTCTTAAATTCAGTAGAATTGTAAGTAATAAGGAGGAAATTGTTTCTGGAAATATCATGTTGCCATAACAGATATCTCACTGAAAAAAACCCAAACCCCATAATTGAGTAATCATGTATCTCTCATTATGATTTATCCCACAAAACAGCATGTGAATCGGTGATTTCCAGCATGACTGAGAAACAATCTACAGTGAAGCCCATCTTACAAGTAGGAAGGCTTAAGTCCAGTTCACTGACATAATAATGGACATTCTGGCATCTTCAAAAATACCTCATGAAAAAAGTAGAGCATGCTTGTTTTCTCATTAGGTAATTCTGGTTTTACAGATAGCATCAAACTATTACAACTAATGCTGCTTTAAAAAATAGCGTTTCATCATTGATTCATATAGAAGTTCAATAAAAACAGAAAGGTTGTGATCACTTGGAAGAATGCTAACAGAACATTCAGCTGTGAATTAGAATATCAGATAAGCTAGTCTTTACTGACAAATTAATTATTTCTATCATTCTTTCCTGTTTTCTTTTTTTAATAAAAAACTCATTAAGTCAGTGGGTGAGCTGTTCTGAGGAAGAATAATCAAAAGATTATCACACCAGATTTGAATAATTTTGTCACAGCGCATCCACTTTAGGCTTCTCTGGTGATCTAAAGGATGAGATTTGAACTTCATAATGAACTGATTATAAATATAATTCAGATGGATGGGAAAGTACTTTGAAGAATTTTTAGCCTGGTAATGAGTTGCCTTTGAAGCTTGTGAGCTGGTTGTTGGACAAATTGGTAAACAATTACTGCTTGTCTACAAGGAACTAGGGCGTTGAATAAGTTTTTGGATTTTATTAATTAAATTAGTTTCTAAGCAGTGAATTAAGAATACTGCCATATAAATATCCCTCTCATCTCATTAAATATGCCTTCCACGGCTCCGATGGTTGAAAGCTTTTAAGACTCTATCACTGAGCTTGAGATATGTCCACTTTTTTCAAGCTACAGCCTCTGGTCTAATAAAAGAGATGCTTTGCTTTTACATCCATTTGCTGCACTTAGATACCCAAAGCAACTTCATCAGTACTACTCTGAGAAGCTGCTCAGACAGCACGTGCTCATTCAACTCTTTCACAAGGGCTGTATCACTGCAGATACCAGCACTATTCAGCTGCCTTAAAAAACACAAAAAGCTGACCTGGTAGTTGATGCACCACAATCGCAAGGAAGCAATGGCTACCCATGTGCAGTATCAGATTCGTTACTAGTACCACTCCCATTTATCTCAAACAGAAAGAGTTTTGCATCGCATGCTCCCAGAAGCAAGTGCACCTCTGTACAGAATGACTTACAGCAGGCCCTGAGGAACCAGCCACCTCCATGCAATGACAAGCAGGCACCATTGTTATAAATTCTGTTTGACTCTGTCCCGGGATGGTGCTTTGGATTACTGTTGCAAGCCAAACCAGCTTTCTGTAATACATGCACATACACTAACCTACCCCTCTTGGGATACTCTCATCAAGGTAAGGACAAAGGAGACCAACAAACCTTTTTCAATAACTTTACTTCCTCTGCAGCTGGCATCTCCATACCCCACAAGCACGCTGTAGGAACTGCAAACCTTAGGACTGTTTTTGGACATCCTCCCTGTACCAGAGCATAGTATGAAGAAATCCCGAGGCCTGAGACTCGCAGTCTTGTGCTCACACCAGTGCAACGCATATTTAGTTCAGCTTAGTGCTCAGTACTTATAAGAAATGGGTCTGAACCATAACCTCCAGGTGCTTCCAAACTTCAGCAGGGCCTCAGTTTGGAAAACTGTGTGTTTCAGATAGATATAGTCATAAAAGCAATGATTCAGTAGCTGAGTTTAAAGACACATTCCACTATGTCACACTAAGCTTGTAACAGTCCTCAAATGGCTGTCTCAAAATGTGGTACTGCTACCCCCATAGTCATACATCTAGCAGAATAACTGCTCCCTTCAACTAAAAATATCTTTTGCTTTAGCAATACTAAGATAAGAAAGAGGTACATGGTGCTCATTTGTACGCTGATATCTACAAAATTCATCCTATTGGATATTTGAGCGCACAGAGATAGCAGCAAACACAGAATGCACCTATTAATAATACATCTATTTTCTTCTATGTCCCTCAAAACAGTTTCCCACTGAAGACATACATAACAATCAGTATTTCATAGATGTAAAATCTAAAAGAACTGTGGAATTAAGCCTGTCCAGATAACATGTTTGAGTACAACCATTCTGGTTGATGCTGAGGGCAACATCTTGTTAATACGTGTCTTAGCAGTTTTTAACATAATGTATTAGCTCATTACAGATAAGCTCTGAGCATAAGCTGTCTGGGTAATCTAAGTGAGAGAAAGAATATTGTCTTACAAACTGAAAGAACAAGAAGTGGAAATTTAACTTCAGCAAGCAGACCATCTCAACAGCAGCTCCTATAACACAAGTCACATAAAACTTCTAACACTTACTGGTTTTCCCAGATTTTCCTCCAGCTTGCTATTCCTGAAGGTACCAGGGGCTCAGGCAAAATTTTTAGGCTTGGATTTAGGAAAATACAAGGAACCATTTAAAATCTTATTTATTAACTTAAGTTCTACATTAAAAACACTTAGATGGGGGTTTTTTGTAACCTCTAACAGTTAACTTGAAAGGCTGTTAAGGACCAGCACTTCTTTGTTAGCAAATAACCTCTTAACTTCTAACCTAAGTCCATTAAACTAGGACAATTAGGTTTCAGTTAAAATTAAATTCTTCATCCACAGAAACTAATGACAAATTCCCATGGACCTCAGTAGGACAGGTGATTTTCTCTTCTCTCTTTCCAATTACAGGTGGTGACATAGCACAGATCAGACAGATCCAGTCAGTATATGGCTCCGTGGCTGGTGCTTGTATCTTTGGCTTTTTTGATAATGGGATGGCCTACATGTCACTGGCACTACAGGCTTCAGATGGGAGCCACCTTTCTCAGAGGAGGAGGAGGGTCTTTGCCCATGAGCTTGCAGGGCTTGTAGATAAAGCTTTAAACTAGATATGAAGGGGGAGGGGGAACATCAAGCTAGCCTGTAACAAGTGGTGGGAAGATGGGTGGCAGGGATCAGGTGTTAGGGAGGACACTTCTCTAAAACACCTTGTAGGTAATAAAGGGTCCACTGGGAAGGTGAAGCAACCGGCAGCCCAGCTGAAGTGCCTTTACACTAATGCAGGAAGCTTGGGTAACAAGCAGCAGAAGCTGGAAGCTACTGTGCTACTAGAAAACTGTGATCTAATTGCCATCACAGAAACATGGTGGAACGAATCCCGTGGCTGGAGTGTGGCTATCGAAGGCTACAGGCTGTTCAGAAGGGACAGACTGAGAACGAGGGGTGGAGGTGTTGCTCCCTATCTCAGGAAAGGGATAGAACATGAACAGCTGTTGCTGAGGAGTAGCCACAAACAGACTGAGAGCTTGTGGGTCAGAATTAAAGGGAACCTTGTGGTTGCTGTATACTACAGGCCACCCGATCAAGGAGAACCAACTGATGAAATGACCTTCCTTCAGCTACAGGAAGCTTCATGCTCACAAGCTCTCATCCTACTTGGGAACTTCAACCACCTCAACATATGCTGGAAAAGTAGCACGGCAAGCTGTAAGCAATCCAAGAAACTCCTGGAGTGCATTAAGGAAAACTTCTTAGTCCAGCTGATAGAGACCCGGACCTGAGGAGATGCAATACTGGACATTATGGTCACCAACAAGAGTGAACTCATCAGTAATAATAGGATTGTAGGCAACCTGGGCTGCAGTGATCATGCACTGGTGGAGTTCAAGGTCCAGAGGGCTATGGGACAGATGAGGAGATGACTAAATTTCAGGAAAGCAGACTTTCAGCTCTTCAAGGAATTACTCGGTAGGATCGCCTGGGACATGGTCCTCTGAGACAAGGGAGAGGAACAGAGCTGGAAAATATTTAAGGATGCTTTCCATAAAGCACAAGAGTGCTCAGTCCTCAGGGAAGGGAAGAGACCCGTGTGGCTGAGTCAAGACCTGCTGATTAAACTAAAGAAGGAGAGGGAGCTACACAGGCAGTGCAAGCAGGGACAGGTAACTTGGGACGTGTATAGGGACACTTCCCAGTTGTGTAGGGATGAGGTCAGGAAGGCCAAGTCACAGCTGGAGCTGAACTTGGCAAGGAAAGTAAAGATTAACAAGGAGGGCTTCTACAGGTACATCAATCAAAAGAAGGAGTTCAAGGAGAAAGTACACTCAGAGATGGTTGGGAATGGTGATCTTGTATCAATAGATGAGGAGAAGGCTGAGGTACTCAACAAATTTTTTGCCTCAGGCTTCACCGATACCTGCTCTTCTCAACCATACGGGGTCATGGGACAGCAAGCTGGTGACCAGGGGGATAAACTCCCTCCCACTATAGAGGAGGATCAGGTTCGTCACCACCTGAGAAACCTGAACACATAGAAGTCTATGGTATCTGATGAGATGTATCCCAGAGTGCTGAGGGAATTGGTTGGTGTGGTTGCCAATATATGAAAAGTCATGGCAATCAGGAGAAGTCCGTGGTGACTGGAAGAAGGGTAACATTGTGCCCATTTTTAAAAAGAGCAGAAAAGACAACCCTGGGAACTACTGGCCTGTTAGCCTCAGCTCTGTGCCTGGAAAGACCATGGAACAGATCCTCCGAGAAGCTGTGCTAAAGCACATGGAGGACATGGAGGCGATTGGTGTCAGGCAGCATGGCTTCACTAGAGGCAAATCCTGTATGATCAGCATAGTGGCTTTCTATGATGGGGTAATCACAGCAGTGGACACAGGTAAACCGACGGATGTGATCTATCTGGACTTCTACAAAGCCTTTGACACAGTCCCACACACATCCTCCTCCCTAAATTGGAGATATAGGGATTTGATGGGTGGACTGTTCAGTGGATAAGAAACTGATTGGAGGGACAGGGGACAGGATGAGAGGGAACGGCCTCAAGCTCCGCCAGGGGAGGTTCAGGCTGGACATTAGGAAAACATTTTTCACAGAAAGGGTCAAGGGGAACAGGCTACCCAGGTTGATTCACCTTCCCTGGAGGTGCTTAAGGCACGGGTGGACGAGGTGCCAAGGGACATGGTTTAGTGTTTGATAGGAATGGTTGGACTTGGTGATCCAGTGGGTCTCTTCCAACCTGCTGATTCTATGATTCATCGTATTCAGAGAGCAGAGATCAAGTGGTCGCATTCAGAGAGTAGGGGTTGGATCTAGATAATCTCTAAGGTCCATTCCTTACTGTTCCATGATTCTATGACACATGTTGCTCCTTCACACTTGCAATATACTAATACTAATTTGCCTAAGGATTAAACCAGAAATAAACATTTGAAATGACTGTACAATATGCACACAAAATGCATTACAAGAAATGTTAGTAGAATTTATATTACTGAGTTTCTGCAGAGGTGTACATTAGTTACAGTATTGGGCTCACTGTGGGAAATTATTATAATTGCTCTAAATGCCTCACTTTTAAAAGCACCATATACATTGTGAAAATGTAAAATAACCATTGCTTTCTAAAATATTTATTACCTTCTGTTACAAAAGAGAGCTATAAACAAGAAGAATCTCAGGGCACTGTTTTAAAGACTAACTAAAAATTGTGTATGCATCATTCTTTTTTACAATTTTTCATTTTTAGATGAGAGGTATATGCTTGTGCAAAGGCAATATGGGGGGAGGTTATGCTTAAATCTGAGTATTTTCTAAAATCAGCAAGAAAATCAAATATAGACCTTGAATCTATGAGATGCTGAAAACTGCCACCTCTCCCTCCCATTACTTGCTGAGATCACTTATTATGGTACATGTTCTTCTCTTTGTTTCAAAGAATTTGCTGACTTGTTGCTCTGTCTCAATGAGCACTTCCTCCATGTCATTTTATGGAGTACTCTGTGGATTAAGATTGCAGGTTTATCATGAAAGGCAAAGGAAGATTTTTTTCTTTAAACAGAACTACCAAGACTTCTGGTAGGATTTATAATTCTGCAATTTCAATCCTTTTAAAGAAGCCTGTACATCTGTTACTCTGAAAACATACTGAAGAAACATCCCTGACATCCTAAGTTCCTTATTTAGAGCCATACTTGTACTTTTTTGCAGTCACAGAAGCAGTGCTGTGCAGCCAGTGCTGAGAGAATTCCCCTGTTACTGAACTAGACCACTGCCTGGGTATGTTTGCTGAGTCAGATAAACAGCTGTGTCAATGCTCTCTGCCACCCACATTGGAGAGGATGAAGTTCATCCAAACCTGCCTATAACTAGAATAAGAACATGTGTTTGCCTGCCTGTATGCATGAGGACATGTCTTTTATCTTATCATTATACAGCCGACGCGTAGTGGATGTTGCCAGTTCTCATACAGTTTAGGTTTTAATGAGACAGCCTCTAATGTATCATTTTGTGTGAGAAGCAAGGAGAAGGCTTCTTGCTATACAAGGACAGACGTTTATTGCGTTCTCCTGACTGTAAACTAAACACAGAGTGGCTAGCTGAGATGAAGGCATCTACTCTGTAGGCATTTAAAACTGGGCAAACCAAGACACATTTTAGTTGACAAGTATGAGTTTCATACTTTAGGAATATAAAATTTTACACTCAGCTATTGGGGAAGTCACTCATTCCTCATTTTCAGCATATACCTTTCCACAGAGGAGAAAAGTCATTAGCTGGATACCGTGTTTGTTAATAGCAACAGTACTATAACAACAGTGCTATAACAACCATAAATACACACATTTCAGTCCTTCATTTTTAGCTTGGATTATTCATGTTCCACAGAGTTCATTTTAATTCTCACTACATGTTCCATGCCTGTGATTAAATTTACATATAGAAATCCCTTTTGTATTTACTTCCTCTACAGAGCCTTAAGAAATTTTAAAAGCTTATATCTGGCTCCTTCAGATTCTCTGCAAACAGGTCCATGTGGATAAAAAAAGATGTTTTCAACAGCAAATCTCTGACATAAAAAAATATGAATACCACAACATGCCCTATTACTTCTGTCAGCCAGTACCATAACTCTACATAGCATCACAGAATGGGTTGGGTTGGAAAGGACCTTAGAGATTATCCAGTTCCAACCTTCCAGCAGATCAGGTTGCTCAAAGCCTCATCCAACCTGGCCTTGAACACCACTGGGGATAGAACATCCATGACTTCTCTGGATAACATATTTCAGTGCCTCACCACCCTCGCAGTAAAAAACATTTCTTCCTCATATTTAATCTAAATCTCCCCTCTTTCAGCTTCCTTCATCCTGTCACTACACTCCCTGATAAAGAGCAATTTCCATCTTTCTTGTAGGCCTTGTTTAAGTACTGGAAGTCTGCAATAAGGTCTCCCTGGAGCTTTCTTCTCTTTAAGCTAAACAAGCCCAACTCTCTCAGCCTGTCTTTGCATGGGAGATCCAGCCTCTGATCACCTTCATGGCCCTCCTTTGGACTTGCTTTAACAGATCCTTATCCTTCCTGTGCTAAGGACTCCAGAACTGAATGCAGACTCCAGGTAACATCTCTAGTATCTAGAGTATAGGGGCAGAATCACCTCCCTTGATCTGCTGGTCACACTTCTTTTGATGCAGCCCAGGATACATTTGGCTTTCTGGGCTGCAAGTACACATTGCCAGATCATATTGAGCTTCTCATCCACCAAGACCCTGAAGTCCTCTTCAGGGCTACTCTCAACCTATTCTCCACCCAGCCTCTATATGTATATATGCACTTGGCCTCACTGAACTTCATGATGTTCACACAGGTCCACTTCTCAAGCCTGTCAAGGTCACTCTGGATGGCATCTCTTCCCTCCAGCACATCAACCACACCACATAGCTTGGTGTTGTCAGCAGACTTGCTGTGGATGCATTCAATCTCACTGTCCATGTCTCCAACGAAGATGATAAAAAACAGCACTACCAGTACAGATAGCTGAGGAATGCCATTGGACATCAGTCTCCACTTGGACATTGAGCTATTGATCACAACTACTTTGAGAGCAACCATCCAGTCAGTTCCCTTTCCACTGAGTAGTCCATCCATCAGATCTGTGTCTTTCCAATTTAGAAACAAGAATGTTATGTGTTGCAATGCAATGTCTTCTCCAGAAACCCAGCTCTCTGAAGCCACATGTTTACTGTCGCCTGGTTCTCTAGAGTACTTCTGGTCCCTCTGGCAACAGCATAAAATCAGATTAACAAGGATCAGGTCTTTAAATGTACTTCATAGCCCAGCAGAGCAGATAGTGAGAATTTTAAACTGTTCCATGAACATGTTTTGTTCATACTTCACTCATTACTACCTAAACCAAGTGTAGACTCCAGATCTCAGGCACTGCCATCTAAACACTAAATTGGACAACTGTAAAATTTAGGGTTTGGGGTTTTTTTAAAGTAGATTTGAAAAAACGCTTCCTATCTGGTGCCAGTCTGAAGGCTTCAAGAGAATGTAGGAAGTCTCTAATTAAGTGGGTGGAATGAAGCAAGCACTTCTCTGGCTGACTGGCTGCTGTCAGTGACAGCATCAAATAGCAACCAGTGAGGTGCCGGCAGCTGCTGTGGGAAGGACTGCCTGGTCTGCAGCTTCCAGCACACTGACTTTCAGCAGGGAGGAAATGGGTCTCTAATTAATAGGCCTTGGCGTAGGTCCAGATGTTGTCAAGCCTGTGACTTGATAGGTTTAGAGGAAATATATATCTGAAAGGAAGATCTGTCCAGAATGATTGAGTTATACTGCAGTTAAAAGCAGAACAGATGTATAAGCAGAAGTGATGGTGTCACTGAGAATCAGTTACATATCCCATGGGAAAACCTTCATTTGTTGGATAAGGACAATATGCTACACTGCACACACATCCTATAAATGTAATCCATTTTTCCTGCTCTGAAAGCATGTGCGACAGCTGTTCAGCCCAGAACCAAAACGACATCTTATATAAAAAGCATTATTGATTTTTCTTCTTAAATGATTTTGGTAAAGCATTAAAAGAAAAGGTTAATATAGAAAAAAATCCTACAGAAATTTTCAGTCAGCCTTGGAAGTGTAAAGATTTTGTTGTTTTCTGCTAAATCATTGCATTTCACACACTTCTACATGTTCTGGTTCTGTGAGAAGAAAAGACTTCTCATCTTGTTCACCCAGAGAAAGGCTGGAAAAATCCTAGGAAAAGCCTGCTCAGGCAAAATTCACAGACAAGAAAGGGACAGTTGATTGATTTTGGACATGCAACGAGCCTTAACAGGATGCAGGTAGCTGAGTTTGTAAGGCTGCAGGACCAAAGGACTCCCAGCACTCCCTGGAGACTGTTATCTTTGCTGCAGAACTTGAATTCCACTTAAAAGTAGGTAAGAATTGGTTCCACATGAAATCTGTGATTTGCTTCCTGCAGGATAGTGTCTCCTCCCATGGCCCATCTCCTGGGAATGGTATTTCCAAGCTATCTGCCTGGAAGTAACTGTAACCTCCTTCTCTTTGGACCACACTCCCTGAATTTGGGCATCCCTTCTATGTCACCAGGGCTAACATTACGTCTCCATGCATACTGTACAGTCTAGGACTTATTCTGTCTAGCTGGAGAACAAACCACACCACAGATAGGACACAAGTGACTCTTAAATGAAAGGAAAACCCCTCATTATCTTCTCAGAGAAATCCTACATGCATACTGTGTGTTCCTGCTAGGAAGCATTGAAAGGCATGTCATTGGGTTATCTCAGCCATCAGTTTAAGGCTCTACATTTGAATGCTTGTGAAATCTTTCCTATGTCCCACTGCAGAATCAGCAAAGCCTTCTGTAAAGAAGTCCAGTTTCCCTTCTTCCTTTGGAAAGAAGCCAAGACCACTGAAACCCTTACAAAAAAAGATCTATTTTTTTAAAAAAAAATAGAGGTGGTGTTCACTGGACTGGGGAAATCACTACATAGCAGTCATATAGATCAGGAGAGATCAAGTCCCCCAGTCCAGACGAATTGTACTTATACACAATAGAATGTCTCTAGAAGGGTCTACAGCAAGAATGTCACTAGCAAATACATTACAGTTCTGTAATCAAGTTACACTGGTAAGGAATGTGAGAGGAGGTTTGTGTGCCATGAGAAAATAGACATGAAAAAACTGTATTTCTCTTACAGAAAATTTGCCTGTCAACAGAGGAAAGTTTTGATCTCAATAAAACATTTTTTTTTTAAAAAAAATATATAAAATGTATACAGAATTTCCAAACAGCTCACTTTCTAATATTTCTCTCCTGAGAATTCATTTTCCCAGTGCACACAAGAACTGGAGACATTTCCTTTTTGGCCAACATCCCTCTTGCACTGGCTTCAAACTACCCAGGTGAGCCTCAGCTGCTATAGTTTAAGCTACAAAACACTTCAGAAAAAGAGAGACGGATAGAGAATGCTATCCCTGCCATCCATAAGCCAAAATCAGAAGTTTCTGCGGTTGGCATCAGCAAGTAATGCTTGATGATGTTTAGTACTTTTACATTTATAATTTTGTTTAGCAACAGTTGTCCTTGCTGAAGGGTAGCTTTGCAGCAGCTACTGTATTTCTCATTTATGACACTTCCACATTCAGTGACAAATAGGGTTTTTTGCATCATAATGCATGTATTTTATCTTTTTATTGATATATATATAAAAAAAAAGAGAGACATTCTTAATGCAAATAAGGAATGTTGAAGCCCATCGGCTTTTCTAATCTGGTAGATAAGCCCAAAGGTGAATGAAGTATGCAGCTGAAAGATGTATGCAATGGAACTTTAATTCTGCCTTGAAGGCTATGGAAACAGTAACTGATTCTTACTTTTCACTGGTATGTTCTGTCTCAACTGTAAAAATATTCTACTGAAACCTACTAGGAGATCCCTTTTTGCCAAACTGGCTGCTTTCCACTCCAACCTTAGCAGCAGATTTTCTAGTTTAAGTTTTGTCATTAGCAAATTGATTTTACATAAGAAACTTGCCTTTGTCATCATGAATGACATGTAACAGTCTCCAAAACTCAGTTCCTAGTTTGATGCAGAGATAGTCCATGCTTAGAACATATTGATGCCGCTGTGCAATTTCACAGATGCTACCAGTTTTGTTTTGAAATCAGTCATTGTCATCAACTCCTGACCAACAAATACATTAAATCTAGTGAACACAAACAGTTTCTGGCAAACATCTATTATGTAGCATGTTCTGACTTTGAAAACGCAGTCCCATAAGCTCTTTTATCTGTTGGGGTTTTTTTTTGCTTTGGGCTTGGGTAAATTCAATAAGAATCCCAGTCAGTAAGTGGTTTGGCAAATTTAATTTCTGTACTGAAATTAAGGGGCATTCTGTTATCCACCATATTACTGAAGCATTTCATGACTGTGCTTCTGCACACATCATGTTGCATCAATCAGGCCTCCACACCATTTTTTCTCTTTTTTAATTCAAGCTGGAGAGGTATCCCATCTCACACAGATAATAGCTTTGCAGCCTATCCCACTGACTTTGTGGTAGTTTCTCTCCTCAGAAACATTGCCACTTTGTAATTTTGGTCCCATGTAATTTATGGTCCTTCATGGTGAACATCCTAAGGCCCTTCTGCTAATGTTAAACATTTTAAGCCCTCCCAGAAGGGGAAGACGCAGATCTACATGGTCACAAGAGTGCTTCTTGATTCCTTGCCCTGAAGTGACACTATTTGTGTAAGCATGCACATCTTCCCTGATCATTTGGAGCATGTTGACTACCTCTTCCTTCTTCCCTGTTTCTCTCAGCAGTTACAGCACTTCTCCTTCAAAACCAATTATAATCTAAAAGATTGTATGATAGAACACATGGAAATTTATCAGTACCATGTAAATGAGAGCAGCGCTGGCAGGTGTAAACACAAAACTGATGGGATGGCATTCAGTTTTCATTCCAGCAAACCTCTTACAAAACCTAGCCATGCAAAAAAGGTTTCAAAGATCATCTAAAAACAGGCCCACTTGATACAGATTTCACCAGTAGACACCTCTCTCAGGGAATCTGTTTCCAGGACTCATACAGCACACCCTGGGATATAACACAGATGGGTAGTAATTTGTAAAGTAGAGGACCTTGCTACTTGGGCAGTAACAAAAGTTAGTGATCAGCATGATCTTTCAAGAGGCAAAGTTCAGCTTAAGACAGATCATACCATAAAGCAGTCTAACTCTAGTTAGACACCAAATTAAAACAGATTTTTATTTCCTGCCTTTGATTTCAGAGTAACTCCTTGTGTACCTTAAGTCTTAAATTTGACCAGTATCTAAAATTTGGCATAACAGATCCCGTCAAAGGTGATGAAATGATGGGAGACTTGCTTTGAAAATAAAAGAAGTGTTTTATGTGAATATCTTTAGCATGTTAAAATCAGACAGTGTGAGCCTTCAATACAGATTTCAGACACACAGGTGTAAGAACTTAGATAAAAACTGTGGTATGGTTTTCAAAGGTATTTCATATTGAGATCCCTTACTAAAGCTTGAAAAGGCAAATACCTGCTGTTCTTATCAGAGTGAAGGCAGGGGCTCACACATGGTTATCAAGCTATCCGTCCATACTTAGTTGCCTGAAAGCAAGTTCAGTTAGAAATAGTAATCAGGACTCAGTTGCCTAAAATCACTTAAAGCTGCTTGAAATATGTAAGATGTAGACATGGATGAAGTAAGTGATCCTTCCTTTGCACTCATCACTGGTGAGGCTGCACTTCAAATACTGTGTTTAGTTTTGGGTTCCACACTACAAGACAGATATTGAGGTGCTGGAATGCATCTAAAGAAGATCAGTGTAGCTAGTGAAGGGTATGGAGCACAAGTCTTATAAGGAGCGCTGGAGGGGACTGGGGTTGTTTAGTGGGGAGAGAAGGAGGCTATGATGAGACCTTATCACTCTCTACAGGTACGTGGAAGGAGGTCATAGGAAGGTAGGTGTGAGTCTCTTCTCCCAGGTAGTGACAGGATGGTAGAAAACATCCTCAAGTTGTGCCAGGGAAGGTTTAGATTGGGCATGAAAAACTTTTTCACCAATAGGGTTTTCAAACATTGCACCAGGCTGCCCAGGAAGGAGGTTGAGTCACCGTCCCTGGAGGTATGGCAAAGACTTGTAGACATGGCATTTAGGGACATGGTTTAGTGATGGACTTGGCAGGTTTATGGTTGGACTCAATAATCTTAATGGACTTTCCCAATATAAATCATTCTATGATTCCAAGATTCTGTGGTCTTGATGAAGATGATACAGGATACCTAAAACAGACCCATGGTCTTCTGGAGTGGTACAAACCATCCAGGTGAGACATAGTCTAATGTGTCTAAAAAGAGACTGACGACATAACATGTGGTTGACTGAACCAGCATGTTAGTACACTTCTGTTGGATATGAGCTGTTTCCATCAGCTTGTTCCCTTGGTACCAAGAAGGGAGGTCTCCCTTCTTCCATCTGTCCTGTCATACAGGAAAACCCCTACAATTCACATAAAAATAACTCCCTATTCAGAAGAAAGAACAATATAGAAATGTTGGAATGGGTCCAGAGAAGGCTACAAAGATGATCCAAGGGCTGGAGCACCTCCCATACGAGGACAGGCCGTGAGAGTTTGGGTTGTTCAGCCTGGAGAAGAGAAGGCTCCAAGGAGATTTTATAGCAACCTTCCAGTACCTGAAGGAGCTGCAAGAAAGCTGGGGAGGGACTATTCATAAGGGCTTGTGGTGACAGGACAAGAGGGAAACTGGTATAAACTGGAGAGGGTCAGATTTAGACTGAATGTTAGGAAGAATTTCTTCACAATGAGAGTGGTGAGACACTGGCACAGGTTGCCCAGGGAAGCTGTGGCTGCCCCGTCCCTGGAGGTGTTCGAGACCAGGTTGGATGGGGCCTTGGGCAGACTGACCTAGTGAGAAGTTCCTGCCTATGGCATGGAATTGGAACTAGGTGATCTTTAAGGTCCCCTCCAACCCTAACTGTTCTATGATTTTATGATTCTAAGTGTACCATCCTGGTATACAGTGCCCAGTACCTAAAGGGGCTACAGGAAAGCTGAGGAGGGACTTCTTACAAAGCCATGTAGTGATAGTATTAGGGGGAATGGCTATAAATTACAGAGGGGGAGATTTAGCTTAGATATAAGGAGGAATTTATTCATAATGAGGGTGGTGAGGCACTGGAATAGGTTGTCCAGGGAAGTTGTGGATGCTCCATCCCTGTAAGTGTTGAAGATCAGGTAGGATGGCGCCTTGAGCATCCTGATCTAGTGGGGTGTCCTTGTCAATTGCAGGGAGGTTGGAATTAAGTGATCTTTAGGGTCCCTTCCAACTCAAACCATTCTATGCTTCTATGATTCTATGATATTTCTCCATTCAAAATAAAAGTACACCAATCGATGGTAGCCACATTCCTTTTCAGGATGAGCAGTCATAATAGGAACAAGCCTAAATGACCAAACCTTAGCATACTTCTTGAAATAAGCTTTAAGAAATCCTAACGTGAGGAGGGACCACAAGAGATTCAGACTGTGCAGGAGTCCTGCAATTAGTGGAAAATGAGTCTCTGATTATAGGACCAGACAGTAAACACTGCAGTTTTTGATCCCAAGATGATACTTAACCATGTTCTGAGAACACTTTTTCAGAAACTAAACTACATTAATTCTCTACTTCCCCATGGTATAAGTGAGCTTTTGTCATTTGTCATACATCCCCCTGCATAAAATCCTTCAGTAATCCCACCTGATCTTAAAGAAATCTGTCCCATCACTTTGATTTTAAGATCAAACTGAAGATTAGATTCATGTAGCCAGTGGCAATCACTCTGTTGCTCTGATGCCTTTAGAAAATGCAAACAGATCTGTTTCTGCTGCTAAAAACAGAAAACCTAAACAAGTAAAGATCTCTCTGCCAGAGCATCTGTCATATGACTTATACCTCTTCTATGCAGTTACTTTTTCTAAACAATGACCCAAGTGTCCTTTTTTTTAATAGGAAATTCTCTCGTCAGGAACTTCCTCCTGCAAATCCAGACATGCACAAGTTCAGCAGAGGAAGTCAGGCTGTCATGGCTCCAGGCATTGTTAATCACTTTTAAGTGATCATTAAGCAGCAGCAGCAGCGAAAGGATGCAGCTCTAGTGAGGTCAGATAACAAAAATGCCTTTTGATGGGGTGGGGGGCAGGGGTAGAACAAAAACACATTTTGCAGACTGAGTTTTTAAACTGTATTCTACATCTTGGAGCTCAGGACAGGAAAAGAAAAACACAGTACTGGGCTGACAGTGTCTGAAGTAATTCCTACCCTGCTTCCTGTGGCCCTCTGTTCGTAATCACAGAGACTTTTCCTGTCCCCAGTCCTGCCTTGGATCTAATCCTTTGGGTTTCCAAGACGTTGCAATGCTGAAAGTACTATGTATTGCAGTAGCACTGTGCACTCCTTATTTTCTGGGTGCTGTGCCCTACCTTGAAAACTTTTAAAACCTTTAATTTGTTAAAACCCTTGGATTTAAAACCTTTAAAATTTAGATCCAAGTGAAGTCTTGTGACACAGCCCATTTTTTGCAGTCTTTGTGTGCTGTACCTATGGTTTGCCACTATTAATTATGCCCACCCATTACACTGGTGTCATTTGTGGCAATTACTAATGCTGACATAAATATATTTGACCCTGTTGTTGTGTGAAATGAACAGCACAATGTATTTCTTCTCCCTTTCTGAACCTTTCCTGTATACTACCATATGGTTTCTGTGCCAAGGGCACTCTGCCATCTGGACTGTGGAGCCTAATGCCCTGACAAAGACATTGATATAAACCAATATATGTTAAGACCTAGACATACAGCATCAGCATGGCCATATGGCTGACCCCAGCAGATGAGGATAGATTACCAAGTGCCCAGTAGCTTTCCCACTTTCTTCTTCCATCAGTGGTTCCGGTTGCCAGCTGCGGCAGGCATGTCTATGTGACACCCGAGGGCTCAGTGTGCTTAAAGATAGTGCCCACCCTTCCAGCAGGTTCCTGTCCTGCTCCCTCATAGGCAGGAAGAGTTCTCATCACCCAATCCTGAAGTCACCCAGCTAATCCTCATGGCACTGCCTCAGGCAGGCTAGAGTGGTCTCAGTGGAGATACCAGAATCAAACCAGTAGCCAGCAACACTTTCACTTTTGTATCCCCTTTCTTTTTGTGAACTCCCCTTTAACTCCATGATGTCTGAGCCCAATCATATTCATGCCTTTCCCTCTCCAGATATTGATCCCCACCATGCCTCTAGGAACTGAGCCCTGCACCAACTCCATCCTTCTTCACCTGCCTGAAAGGCAACTTCTGTTCTAAACAGTATGAAAGGATGGATTTAGACAAAACATTTTCACGATAGATAAAGGCAGGACCTTTACCTCTAGAATATTTTGTTAGTGTCCATGAGGCAAATGCTGCACATCAGCAGTGCACAGAGAAAGCATCAATAACCTCTGGTGACACCTCCAGCATGTACTGCCTGGGCCAGTGTCTCAGGGGAGTGCTCTGTGTCTCAGCTCTCTACTCCTCAGGATGCTACCCCTGCCTGTATTGGTGAAGCTCACAGCCGAACATCACCACTGCACCCACAAGCACAACTCTGCATCCACTGCCAGAAGACCACATATTTTAGGAAAAGCTGAGAAAAAGTAATGGTTGATTACTAAATAAACAACAAATATTTGTCTGTTAGTCTGCACTGAACTTCATAATTCAGTCTTACATCTTTTTATTTCACAGAATCACAGAATTGTTTAGGTAGAAAAAGACCTTTAAGATCATCAAGTCCAACCATTTCACTTTTGGTTCTTTTCTTTTCTGCTTGCTTCATTGCAAAGCATTGAACCAGGCTGCTTGGCAACTAATTCGCAGCTGTAGTTGCTAAGGAACCAACAAAGAAAGTAGATTAGTCTCCAGTAACTTGTTTTATTGTCAGAGATGTTTATTTTGCATAAAGGCAGTAACTGTACATAAAGGGGTTTATTAGACAAACAAGCAAATTATGCAGCATTATTTTTAATTCCCATAGTTTTCTCTGCTGTCACAAAGCTCCGTGAAAAGATTTGAGCTTTCCCTCATGGAACAGGAATTTTTAATTCAAATTTACACACTCCTTACAGGCCAAACTGGACGATGTTGGCTTGTGGACTGTGCTCCAGTTTCCCTGAGGAGACATGAATGAGAGATATCAGTGTCCTCTGCCCTGTCTCTAAAGGTGTGGTCACCTGCTAGCCACAACACAAGCCGCTGTCCTGCCCCAGATCTGGTAGCCAGGGAGGTTACAATAGGCTGCTCACAAGCCCAAAATAGCACTGCTGCTGCTGCTGGCAGTGGGGTCATTGTGCAGAGATCATTTTGGCCTGTTCAGCTGCTAACTGCCCCTCCTAGTTAGCAGGGGAGGGTAGCCTGCAATTGCAGGGCAGGCAGCAGAGCCTCCCCTGCCTGTACTGACCACAGTGACCTGTTTACCTTCAGGCTCTACTGTGCTGCAAGTTACCTCCGTGCACCTCTGCTGGCTACAGCTGCCACAACTGCACTGGAACAAACCTTTTTCAAATACTCTGCCTTTAGTGAGGAGTAAATGCCTTATCAGCCACTTGCCCCAAAGAAGGAGCTTGATTATGTGTCTTTATTTTTTTCTTGGGACCCAGTTCCTCCAGTGGTTTTGCTTCAGCAATTTTACTGCATCCAAAATTTACTTCCAAATTACTTTTTATTACAAATTCCAATTTACTACATCCAAAATTTTTACAGCAAATTTACTGCATCCTCGTCTGTTGCTGAAATTTCTGACATTTCTTCAAATGCTGTTTGGACATCAACAAACAAATGGGAAGGGATGTTAAAGGATCACAGCAACTAGGGATTTGGAGATAAAGAAAAAAATAAATGCAGGGGGTAGGACAAGGTGCTAAGGGACATGGTTTAGTGTTTGATAGGAGAAATTGGACTCGATGATCCGGTGGGTCTCTTCCAACCTGGTTATTCTATGATTCTATGATTCTATACTGCAGTCCTCCTCAGAGCTTCCAGGTAACAGTGCCCAATCCACTTCATCCAGTAACTGTGTTGTGTCCTAACACTGGCTGCTCACATGAGCACAGATTTGCAGAGTTTGTACACAGAATTCTAGAGATCCATGGACTATTTCTAAAAGGCTTTACAAAGTTAAGTGATAAAAACAAACCTATCATCAATAAGTTTAAACTTCACTACTTCTTCACTGGCAAAATGTTCAGGGAGCTGCACATCAAAACTAGATTGAAAGTCAGAAATCCAAAGTCTCTATCCTTTGCAGAGTCACTCAGATGTTTAATCCAAGACACAAAGTGGTGAAAAACTGCTTAGTCCATTGATACACCATCCTAGTAAATCCTTTGTCTTTTTTGTCTTTTTTTTTAAAGCAAGTTTGAAGACGACAAAAGCAGAGAGAGATGTTTCCAGCCATGAAAACTTGGGCCAATTACTGTACTAATACACAACATGAAATAAAAGCAGCACATTATTTAATAAACAGCAAAACTAATAAACATTGGATTTCCTACAAATTCATGTCCTCTTCTGCCTTCCCAATGTAGTAAGCTCAGTTACCCTATGTTACCCTCAGTTATACTTCGTATCACCGATGTGCCATGACCAGTCATCACCTACATGCACAAACACTGGCTGATTGGTACCAAATAGCTGAGTTATTCTTGCCTTTTTCTCTGAGGTGCCAATTCAGGTCTCTTTCCTCTCTCCAGATATTGATTTTCAAAAAAATTTATTGAAACATATTTCACATTAAGATTTCCACCTTCTCATTGAAATGCAGTTAAATTTGGCCAGTGGTTGCAGAGTTGTCAGGGTAGAAGGAACTGATACACAACTGGAGAGACAGATCATGCTGCTACAGAAGCCTCAGTTCTTTAGGAAACCTGACTAAAATTTGATATATAACCACCACAGTTACTGAAAAGAAGCAAAGATCTTGGAAAATCAGCTAAAGGAAATACACAGCTTAAAGGAAAAAATACAAAATAGTGTACAATATGTACAGCAATTCTGATGTAGGCACAATGTAGGAATTTCTAGGAAGGAAACTCCTGGCAAGCTATCATTTTAGGTTTAACAGAGAATTGTGCACTTACATTTTGTATAAACTGATAAGAGATATGTGATATCACTGTATGTTTTGTGGGGCTGGGGTTTTATTACTCTAGCAAGCAATGCTAGATTTTTCCCACTAGCACAAGATTATGATGTCAATGTGATATAGCTGCTCAGGTGCTCGCATGGGAATTAAATTCACAGTTACACCACCACAAATTGAACTGCTACTGTATAGACTCCCCATAGATGACATTCAACAAAACATGATGCCATCCAATCTCTTTTCTCCATTCCCTGCTTTTCCCCAGGAGATCCCTAACTGGGGATGTCTGTGTTATACTACCTTATGTTTCAGTGTCTGGAGGCTGATGTAACTTCTTCAACATACTGCAAAATCCAGCTGATAACCAGTCCTAGGTAATTTTCTTAATTTACATTGATTAATGAGCAATCCAGCTGTTGCAAAATTTTCCCAATAGAGCAATTTGTTAGATCAAGAGAACTTAAGTTAGAAAAGTTTTGTAGAAGATTTAGTGTTACAAAAACTAAATTCTCCATGTCCAAGTTGTGAAACAACGGCTTGTGCTATATTCCCATGGCAATCTTATTTAAAAGAGAGAGAGGACTGTAATTCTCTTCTCTGTTTTCAACATATGAGCTCAATCTCCGTATCTAGTTAAGGACAGAAACAGCATGAAATTTTAAGGGCAAGAACAGGAAGAACATGTTCTCTTTTCAACAGTAAATTAAAGACTTTTCACACAAGTCTACACAATAACCTAGTGTGATGGTCCAAAGCAAAACTCCAACTACTGTCACACAGCAAGATGTGTAAGAAGGTCCAAAAAGATCAAATGAAATGTGTGAATCAAGTTACCTAAACATACTATTTTTATCCCCTTGGTCTTCTTGGAATATTTGTACTTTAGATACCTTATACAACATTTTAATGAAACCATGTTATTTGTTACCAGTGGTACAGTTATGTAACAAAAATTAATTTCTGGGTTTAAATTATGTAAAAAGGATATTTTTCTTGGTTAACTCAAAAAAAAAGGAAAGAATGATAATAAATTCTTTTTAAAATTCTGTGTAATCAAAACTTGTTTGAAACGTGCTTAATTTCAAATATGCCAGAAAGTTTCAGAAATATTCTCTATCAACTATGATGTATACCTACACATATATCCTAAAACTATGACTTGTTCCTATGAGATTGTGTTGGTTTATTTACAAGCTTTTCTGGAGAAGGTAGGAACTTAAAACAACAAGTTTTTGATTTAAATCTAATTTGTTGTTCCTTCTGCATTATTTCCTATACTTTGACCCCCAGTCTGAACATACAGAAAACAAAATCCTGATCAAATATCACACAGAATCTTCATCATGTGCTTACATATGTCAATTCTGATGAGAGATGCGTCGCTTCCACGGTTTATCACTCTGGAAAGCAAGATGCTTTTCTTTACAAGGCTATGATGTCAACATGACATCAGTAACATTCAAAACTGAGATAAGCAAGAAGGGGAGGTAATAGTGCTTTGTTACAACAAGGCAAATAGAAGGATGAATCTTTGGTGATTTACGGATAACAGGCTGGAGAGGGAGGGTAGATGTAATCACTAATGGAGGCAAGGACAGGACAGGACAATAGTGCATGAGATGATAAGAACTACCCACTTTCTGCACAGGCAGGAAAATAGCAGAGAATAGTCATAATAATGCCTAAACCTCCGTTCCTTTTGCTGTGTCTCTGAGGCATTTCTTTGGCTTCTGTCTCTAGATAAGTCTCAATCAGTTGTGATTCAGAGCAGGAGTCAATGCCAAAACTTCTGCGTCTAAGAGCAGTCAATTCAGACATTTTACCCCAAATCCCTCTTCTGTTATTAGAATTGCTTAGACTTCTTTTGCAAAATGAATGAAAGGGTGAGTTCTGCTGCAAAACAGATCATTCCATCAAAGCAGTAGCCCCTAAACTATACTTTAGTCAAGTGCTGGCTTTCTCCTGGAACCAAAGTAAAGCAATATATTTAGATGTGTGTAAAAATAGCTTGAAAATACAGGGTCCACTATGTCAATGTGGATGTCCATTTTGCACAAGGGTATTTCTACTGAACTCAGTGGAGGGGCTTGACCAAATGTACTCTTGTGTAAAACAAATGCAAATAAGCGTGAAACTTTAGTATTTCTTTGGATAAAGAAATAAGTCGCTGCTGCTGCTGCTGCCAATCAACCAGCAGCAAAACCTGGCCATAAACAATTCACGATCAAATAAATGCTGGCAGAACAGAAAGTTGTTACTTCTAGCTGTTGCTGTTGGCATGGTCTTATAACAGACATGGAAAGACATGGCTCAGATTTTGCACACTGCATATCAAAATTAGATAGCAAAGAAAGGATACAATTTCCTTTGAATTGCCTCAAGGGTATCTTATTTTGTGCACAAAGAACTAAAATAATTGTGAAGACAAAGCACCTCATTACAGACCCAGATTTTAAGAACTAATGTAATCATCCAACCTGACTTTGTGCAAAAACGCAGACCTTACAATGTCATTAAACAGCTCTTTTGTCAAGTCAGGTGCTTTCTGGTTGGGTTAGAACATTGTTCTGCAGAAAGATATCCAGCTTTGACTTGAAAATATCAAATAATAGAATACAAAATTCACAGCACTCCTAAGTGCATTGTTTACTGGATAATCATAGTTATTCTTAATCTAGCCTTAGCATCTGACTGAATCTCTTAGCTTCTAGATTTAGGAGTCCTATGTAAACCACAAATACTCCCTTACGTGCTTTTCTGCCTCATGGGTTGAGTCATTCTGCTGCAGCAAGCTGCACAAGCAACCTCTGTGTTGCACAAAGTAGCTGAATATGCAGGACGTAACCAGAAATGCAGAGTGACTCCTGAATGTACTGGTTTTACTGAGCACTGAAATCTGCAAGAGTGCCAGAAGTGTCACCTTCTTCCCCCACCTAAGGGGGCTGTGGCTGCTGAATGGCTTGTCTGCCTGCATCTGGATGATAGTGGACAGGGAGTCGGCGAATGGTCTGTGACCTAAATAAATACTGCTCACAGGCCACAGGAGATGGTCTGAAACAACACTATCCAAACTCAGTCACCTCAACAGTTCAATGATGACATAGCCATCAGTGCACATAAATCCCTCACAAGGCAAAAGCTTTTCCAGAACACTGCTACTGATAGAGTTAATTTCCAATTATCTACCTAGTTTTTAAAAGGGTTGAACAGAGTACTCTCCAGATGCCCTAAACAATGCCTTTCATGAGGTTTGTACAGTTTCTCTCTCCCTACTCTGTTATTCTGATCACACATTCAAGAAGCAAGCTCCCTTCCATGCACTCTCACACTGTAAGTTCATGCTCTGTTGATTATCAACCACAACCCTTGGACCTGTCAGAGCCAACGCTCTGCAGAATACAATCTCAGGGCTCTGTGCTATGAGTAGGATGTGCATCCCTTGCTCCTTGATGGATGGCATTGTGTCTTGATGTTAAAGGTTAATACAAACAAGCAGCTATACTACTATTTATCACCATTAGGGCACCTCAGTAGGGGAAATACTCTTATTTAATCTACTCAAGTATTGCCTCAAATTACAGTTAAACATCTCCTGCAAAGCTTCATAGCAAATATTATTAGACAGTCATGCCACGTATGTTATGTGTCTTTATAAGATTTGCACTCACTAGGGTCACTAGAATGAACAGAGCCATTTCAAAATATTCTGTCTAAAATTACCATCAAGTGGCCTCCAAAACCAATCTAAGGCAAATATTGAGACATTTACAATGTTCACCAGACTCTGCCCTCTAGAAAGACTTCATCATTGGATGAATGTAGAAAAGTGGAGATGAAAAAATATGTGACAAAAAATTATCTTCTCCTTTGGCATGGAAAAAAAAAAAGATTGCAAGAAAAGGAAAGGTTTCCATAAAACTATTATGCTCCAAAAGTGAAAATACAGTAACAAAAATTCAGTAGATTTTTAGATTTTAAAACACAACTCAAGTGTTTTGTGGATGTCACAATTTAGCCCCACCCAGCCAAATTTCAGCAGGTAACACCATGCAGTTGAGCCTCCAAAAACCCTTCCACCCACACACAAACTTAGCAGGGAAAGGGGAGAGGGAAATGAGAGGAAAAAGGCTTGTGGGTTGGAAACTCAAACTGCTGCCATAAAGATATCAGTAGTGATAATAATGAAGATAATGATAAAGTAATAAGATATATACAAATATATGAGGTTGTGCCCCTACTCCTTGATGACTATACCTCACTACAAATGCTACAGAGCAGATATGAGGGAATGGGTCCACAGCTAAGAGGGAGCTAGACTCAAGCACTGGATTCAGGAACACACCGATCCAGAATCAGGAGCAACCAGGCAGACAAGGTCCTCACTAAACATCAGCCATCACAGAAGAGAGCAAGATTTTTGTGATCTCTTTCAAGTTTATACCGAGTATGACATATATGGGATGGAATAGATCACATACTGGTGACAATTTGTGGCTTCTTCCTTACATCTCCCAGACTGTGTCATCTCCTCAGCGAATAAGGAAGGTAAAAAGCAGTTGCAATGAAAATAAAAGACAAGCCTGCAAAAAAGAAGAGTGGCAAGTGAAAGATAGTGGCAAAGTTCCAATGAGAACTTTGAGTTTCAACCTCTGACAAATTTGAAAGGCTGATTCCAGATCCCAGAGGAGGAACTGGGACAAGTTAGCAGAAACAAGGAATGTTACCTGGAAGAGAATCTACATCTGCATTGTGCATGGGCCACCAGGCCTCCAATGGATACAACAGAAAATTACAATACTTTGAAATTCCAAATTAATTTACTAAGACTGAATTTTCACCTGGCCTCATAAAGCCTATGAGATTTTCACACCCAACTCCATGTGGCTGGTTTTCATTTGTCATAGCTAAAGAAGGGCTCATAACCTTTATTTCCCACATCAAGGTCGCTGTGGCTGAGCTGAGCAAAGTAAGCATCTTTGGATAGCCAAATCACTCATGGGAACAGTCAGATGAGTCACATCAGCACATGTTCCAGCATATGGTGCTCATTCCTTGTGAACAGCCAGGCTGGTGGTACACACATGCTACAGCATCCCACTTCTATCATAAGAGTGTGTTATCAGCTGTAGCTGAAAGCAGATATAAAAAGGGTCTATAAGTGGGAGGAAGGACTATAATTTATTCTGATACTATGTGGTTACAAGAGGTTTTGAAACAGCTTTGGTCAGTGGATCTAACAAAAATTTACAGTATATAGATGTGAACAGTTTTCAGATTAGGATTAAGAGCTATACGAAAACCAGACAAAAAAGAAAAATCATTCTTTTGGAAAGCAAACCACAAAATGTACATTTTTCTTATTGTACTTCACTATATTTCATAAACTTGGAGCAGGGGGAACCAACCCAAGTCCCAGGATGCTAACTTTGCATTATCTGTTCCAGAACCGTCTGTTCAGGCAATGAATGTCTGTGAAGGTATGTTGATTTATAAAACCCAAAGGACTGTCATCAGTTATTTTTTTATGTACTGGAGTTCACTATCAATACTGCATTTTTACAAGTGCCTCTGACAACATCCTGACATCAACACAGATTAAATGAAAACATCCAGTAAAAAGATGGTCTAAGAACATTGTGCCAGAGGGCATGTTATAATGATTTTAACTAAACGAAGAGAAACAAGAGATGTGTTTTCAACCTTACAGCCCTGTAACAGGAAAAACATGATCATGTAAAAAGAAGGTAAGTTAATGGGAAGATTATAAAACCACAGAGATTCATCAAATACAGAAAGCCCTTAGAAAACAACTTGGGAGTGTTTGAAGCAGCATTGTGGATCCTAGCTTGCAGCTTGTTTGAGGTGGCCCCCCTGAAACCAGCGAAGAAATTTCCCACCAGTTTAAAGCATACAAATCCTGACCTACTCCAAACTTAAAATCCCTGTACAAGGTATGCGACAACTTGCATTATTATACAGAGGACTTAACCATGAAAGAACCCTACAGCAAATGCTTGCATATTGAAAAAATACTGGTTCACATATCCCAATAAAAGTGCACTGTCCTCAGATACTGCTATATTTCTTTCTGACCTACCCACGAAAGCAGATTTGCTCCTGACTTGTGTAGAAAATCCATGGTGCCAAATGATGGGACAAGCCTGTAGTTATGCAGGAGGTGCTGTTGGCACAGCCTAGCATAATAGGAAACAGCATGGCAGAGGTTGCTCCCCCAGGATTTTTCAAGGGGTCCCAAGGTTTTTCAGAGGAGGCTGCAAAGCTTAAACATGGTTCTCTGGGATTTTTTTTTATCCTAGAATAAAACAGCTAGCATTTCTAAACTGTTTTAGCATAAAATCCCATTTTAAAGGATAGGAGTAATTTGGCAAAAAGACCTGAAGGCTCAGAAATAATGAAATTATTTTCTGATGCTGAATATGCGCATACTAGTAATTATAAGTCCATAAAGTATAACTTCTTTTATTTGAATGTTAAACATCCTACTTTTTCCCAAGAACTTGCTGCCATAGCAAATATCCTTCTAAATCAATTCAGCTTTGGGTAATAAAACAGAACTGCTGATGCACCATAATTTCTAGAAAGACTGAGGACACAGATGGCAGGAGAAAATGGAGCTGTCAGAAACTATGAGCATTTGTGTAGACTGTCACAGTATCTATCCTGATTCTTTTCCCGCAGCACTGTGTTTCTGCAATGTGCAATGCCTGAGAACTATTAGCCTTCAAAACAGAATAATGTGGCTGGGCTTACACACACAAAAGTGATTTGGAAGCCACAGAAGAGACTACAGAAAGCTATATGTAAAGTATTATTCAAGAAAATGGTGACAGATATATTAAAATTTCCCCCTGTGTTCAAGGTTAGTAATGAGAAATATTAAGTTATCTGCCCTGTAAGACTTCAAAAAGTGAAAAGTCTTCAAATCTAGAAGGAGTGTAGGTCTATAGCAGAGACCAGTACCTGTATTTGGCAACAGATTTCTGTTCATTCCTTTTTTCCCTTTTTAAGTTCAGCACTGTATTTATATGCAACAAGCTACTTCATGGAGTAAAAAGTTAACTATTATTTTCTTCACTGAGATTAAACTCCATAGAAACTAAAGAAAAGAGTTCTTTAAACCACTCCCACAAAGGAGCACAGGAGATCTGCTACAGCATCACTGCTAGAAGCCAGATTTCTGTCAGACTTGTTCATTACTGAAAAGAACATCTTTTAACATAAGATATTTTTAAACTGTCTTATAAAAAGAGAAAGGAAATAAGAAGAAGCAGTAACTTATAAGAGCTTATTTTAATACTGTCTGAAATAAACCAGCCAGCAGATGCAACCCCATCTCCTCCACGTATGCCTTTGTTGACTTTTCCTGATCCAACTGGAATCTGAATGCCAATAACAACTCTTTGTGCTAGTCTGATTCTCATTGCACCAGGAGGGAGTCAAACTCAGTGACTTCCAAGAGACAAACTTGTACAGCTTGGAGAGCCTTTCCAGGTAGTATAAATGAGTAAGATACAGATCTCATGCGGAAGAAATAATGAAGCCAAAAATCAGCAAGAAAGAGGGAAGGGTCCAAATACAAAGAAAACAATTAACAGACTGTTTGATGAAATCTCCATGATAGATTTCATGAGTGTTTTTACACTGAAAAAACTGAAGAGAGCCAGAAAAGTAAGTATGAATCTCACATTGATCAAGGATTTGATCAACATTATTAGGTCAGTAACTGCTTTCAGAGCAGTTCAGAAAGAAACGGTAGTTTTAAGTTAACATGAAATATTTGTTTTACTACTATTGAAAAGTTTTTTTTGAAAAAGAGAGAATTAGTGTTAGGGGTTAGAGTATGTCTTTTGAAACAATGCTTCTCTTGAAGGTCTTAATTTAAAAATAAAAAAAGACATTTTCATTTGCCTGTGTCTATATCTTAAAGTGTCAAAACAAAGTATGTCCACTGTTCCTCCAGAATACTCTTTTTTTTTCCATATTTGAAAGAATGTTCTGAAATTATGTACCTATCTGGTCAAACATATATTTTGATCAAACTAGATCTGGAATTCTGGCTTATTATGTTTAAATAATTCAAATTATGTTTAAATAATTCAAAGAGTATTGGTGAGATGAAGATTCTAGCAATAAAGCCAAAGCAAAGTAAAAATTCTTGCAGAGTTTGGAGTTACATGTCCAGGAACTTTAGTCACTATATTTTGATTGATCAAATTATGCCCTCCTCCCCCTTTAAATACTAGGCAACATCTACTTTATAGAATACCCATTTGTCCAGCCTAGCAGATTATTAATTCATGGACACTATAATTTTATGGAAGCATCTGATATTAGAAAGCTAATTTCCTTAGCTGCATATGTCCCATTTCAGTCTTACTGTGTCTCTTCTGCAATGTAAAGAAGAAAGAAACATGTATATTTGAGCTTAACAAAATACCACTTAAGGACAGACAGAAGAAACATTTGTAATATGACTGCACTTGAGAGACTCTCATTAACTAGATCCATCCTTCTCCTGCCCATAGGTAGTTCCTATGGGCAGTATATCTTCCTAGATTCTGTAAATTATTTCCTCTCATTACATTTATTTCTATCTGATACAGATTTACTGAGGAAACTAGTTAGACAAATAAGGACATAGGCACACACAGCACATCCAACCCTCCTTTCCACCTTTTTCCCCTTTTTACCCCTCCACTGTTCAGGGTGTTTTCCTTCTTTTCCTTCCCACTTTATCATAAACACTAAAGGCCATCAATGGTTCTGGTGATCAGATGTTAATGCTGGGTCCAGGTCAGGCTTGCCCTCTTGTGCTTTAAGCTATTGCACACGTTTCATACATGTTTCATACATTTTCTGGTATGCTGGAAATACAGTTCCTTGACGTTACTGTTAACTGTTGGCTCTGGTAATTCATCAATATATGCTCAGCAAGAGAGTGACGCTGGGTTTCTATATCAGGTCACCTTTGGTCTCATTATATTGTTTTTGAAAGTAAATAGATGCTATCTTTCTAGAATGTCTTTGCAAAACTAAAATTGAGTAATATCAAGTTAAAGAGAAAGTTTCTGCAAAGGATGTCCCAGGTATATACATGTTTGTCTACTGAAACATCGTGACTATTAGATCACAAAGAGGAGAGAAAAATATTCAAACATGTTATGACACATAATACCACCCTTTTAGGACCTGCCTGTATACTTTGTAGAAAGTAAAAAGGAAAAAAAAAAAAGTGGGTTTGCACACCTGTAACAACATTTCTTTTTGCGATATGACACGCATAGAAAAGATCCAGCACACACTTTCTACAGACAGAGTGCTTCTGAGTTGTATGCCTTGCTTATGTATGTTTAACTGGTTTATGATCACAGTTTTGTGAGAATATACGCTACTGCCTCAGAGTAGCCTGGAGATATCCATGAAACACCACCTCCTTCCACACAGGAATATTCCAGCCTCATCCAGCGATTTCAGATTCAGCACCACTTTGAGGAGCAAGGTCTTCTAGAGGTCCCTTATGTGTAAGTTTTTCAAGCTCCCTCAACAAATACATTCTGTAGATAATAAAAATTTTTCTAATGCCAGGACAATAATTCCTTCTCAGGTCTGGTAGCTGAAGGACAGTGAGAAGCCCTGCCTGTCCTGCACAGCTATCAGCTTTATGCCACTGACAACACAAAAGAGCCACTAAAAGAGTGCAGAAAATCTCTGAAGTTTTTCATCTATGTGTTGACCCCTAGACTGTGCTCCATTCTCAGAGCCAGCATGTATGTATGCATGTTTGTACACACATACACATGGACAGACACACATATATATCACATCTGCAAAGAAAGAAAAATGCTTAGGAGCACTGACCAGAACAATCCCAGTCCATTGAATATTCTCCGAGGATTCTGAAGAGCCAGATGTGTTGGGGCTGGTGGGCTTGGGCAGGGACAACACCACTACAGAGTTACGGGCAAAGAATTAAGATGTTCCTGAGACCACTTGTTAACCCTGTGCACAGGTTACAGGAGAAATTATGAGTTTGACTGTCTTGGTGTTCTAGGCCTATCACACTACATTCATTCACAGAGCCCAGGAGAGTGAGCAGATTGCAGTTGCAGGGAGTGGAGAGGGAAGCAGAAAAAACTTCATCTGAAGAGAGAGTGGTGAAAAGAGTCTGGAATCTATGGATTTTAGGATTAGCTCAGTGAGGGACAGCTTGGTAAGAGAAAGACAGAAGACATCACTATCCTCCTCTCTTCCCAGCTCCCGGTTGATTCCTCATTTCTTCTCTTCAGCTGTAGCACCTTGTATTTCATTCACCATCTCAGTCCTCAGCCTGCTCCCTCCCACAAAAATATCCAGTGATTGCCGCCATAAAAGAGCTTTGTGCTGCACCGACAAGGACAGGTACGGAATAAGGCAAGAATAAGGCTCTGCTGCTGGAACCTTGTGGTGTTCCGAGCCCAGTGAAAAGATCAGGACACCCAGTGGTCTCTGGTTGAAGCCACGAACAGCTGGGATAAATCCAAGAGCTGCCTTGAACTTGCTTTTATTTGTTTCAAGATCTAATCCATCTCTGGCCAGCAGCAGCATAGAACAAGTATGATTTACAACCACCTTTTCTCATATAGCCAAAAATTATTCTTTCTTCCAGGGAAGAGATATTTATTCTGTCTCAAAACAGTCCCCCTGCCCTCCCCGCCCCGTTCCTTCTTATTGCAATGCCTTTTCTGCCTCTGTTCTTTGATGCCAATGCCAAAACTCCCATTTGTTTCATTAAGTGTAGGATTTGTGGGAGACATGGGGAAAATCAGCAGGCTCCCTGATTAACATCATGGGCAGGACATTTCGCTGTGTGACTAAATCAGTTTCCCTCTCTCCTAACTGAACCTGGTAGAAGAGTAACCGCAGTACATGAAATAGTCCTACGTTGTGTGGTATTTAGTATAGGCACTGTAGCACTGAGGTAGCAGCAAGGCATGTACCACACCATCAGTGAAGATAAAGGCATGCCAGCAGTTCTGGTGGCTAATTGTCACGCTAGGTCAGCTGACCATCCTCACTGGGCAAGACAGGAGTTACATATCCGAATTTTTGTTAGGCTTTGCCACGTATCACATAGTGCTTTATTTTCCGTTCACATTTCTGTAAGCAGCTTCCTTTGTGTCCTCTCTTGTAGCAGAGAGAAGCATTCGATCAGCGTAAAATGACTGCTAGACAGACAAAGAGCACCAGCTTTTGACATTAGCTGACCCATGAGTTCATACTACCCTGAACTGAAATCCCCCAGGCTGGCTGAGCTGCCAGCACATCTACCTGGCAACGACAGCCCCATCTACCCTGTGATTTAGGGTGCTGTTCTTTCAGGGCCTTACTGCCATAAACCCAGAGAAAACACTACAAAAATTAAGATATCAGGATTTATCAAATAATTAACAGTTTCTTCTCAGACCAAGGTAGGAAAGGTTAAAAAAAGCTATTTAATAAGTTACCCAAGTGACTCCTAGTTTTCTATATCAAACTGCTGAAAAGCATTTTCTAAGCAACCAGGACATTTCACTAGTAAAAATCATGAACTTGTTTTGACTCTAATAACCCAAACATGATTTCCATGCTTTGACTAAAAAAAAAATAAAGCTGTTTCAATGTGCTTCTCATAAGCAGCCTGTAGCAGGTATTAAATAGTGAATTCTTCCAGCACATAAAGGAAAGTTACTTCATAATGTTTTCTTAATGACTAATGGCATTAATTCTGTGTTACAAGAGGGACACTAGTCAGAACACTGCACTTCACCAAATTAGCTATATTCTTGTGCGACAAACTGTAAAACAGGATAAGACAGAGCTTTGATTGCTTATAACTCTGAATTATTTTCCATTTAAGTACACTTTGGAATGTGAAGCTGTAAGTAGAGTCAACAGGTTATACCATATCATGTCGGATAACACAGAAGAGATGGCAGAAAGGATCTATCAACAGTCCACATAATTTCTAAAACAAACTAAGCTTCTACATTCAAAAAAACCCCATATATATATATAAAAGAGATCCTACTTTGTTTATTTGATGGCATAGCAATTTGCATGCTGTTATTTCAGATGCGTAGACTCCAATATAAGTACCTAAAATCAGCTCCATACACAGTCCCTCCCTAAATGCTGTGGTAAGAGGATGTGTATGAAGCAAAGCAAAACATGAATGTCTCAGGGGTCACAGCAACAGCATGTAGTGACAGACATGGAAAAATACGATCATCAAGCAAAAGGCAAAACAAGCTGACTTTACATCAACATTTCAGACAAAAACAGGCCCCCATGAAACCAACACAAACTCACAAGCAGCCAAGGTCAAGGTAGCTAGTGCATCTAAGTGCTCATTTCACAACTAGAAGCTAGACATTGCTGGAGCATGGTTACTTGCAGGTTAAAGGCATGTTTGAAGGCTTCACAGTGTGTCACACCAGAACAGAAAAAATATAAAAATGAGACAGTCACTAAAGAAAAGCTGGATTTCCAACTCAAAACTGTCATAAATTGATAACAACTTGGCATGTTAGGCTCCTGTAGCCTTTTCAATGACATTCTTGTGTCCTAATGCAGTCCAACCACTTACCTGTACTTCTCTAGACACAAGAGCAGACTACAGTTTTAATGACACTGCATGTGTCTGGTGACAAGAAAAGTAGGTTAGAGGCAGGTAGAGCACCATTTGGACCTCACCATAGTGACTGTAAGTTGTAGTTTAGACCTCAGCTGACAGCTAAACAATACACAGATGCTCTCTAACCCCTCCTCATGTGGTGGAATGGGGAAGAAAATTGGAAAAAGAAAATTATAACTCATAGGTTGAGATAAAAACAGTTTTAACAGAACAATTAAAGGAGATACACTACTACTAATAATAATAATAATAGTAGACTATAAAAATACAACCATTCACTGCCCAATAATTAGACCACCCTGAGCAATGACTTCTGCAAGCACTGATGGCACAGAAATCACAGTTTGCATAGCAAGAGCAGTAAGTGCAGATATTGCAGTGAGCACAACAATAGCAGTGAGCACAGAGATAGCAGTGAACCAAACACTGAGTGCAGAATCTGGACCACCTCCCTACCTTACAGTCAAATTTCCATTTTTACAGTGAGTGTGACATCACAGTATTGAACATTCTGTAAGCCAGTTTGGGTTAGCTATCCTGACTCTGTACCTGTACACGAGCAAAACACGGGAAACTGAATATCCTTGATTTCTTAGCAGCAACTAAAATCAGTGAGTTATCAATACTCCTCTCATACTAAATCAAAAAAACAGCAGCTGATGGAAAGAAAATTAGCTTTATTCCAGTCAATCATGAACATTATGTACCAACAATTAAAATAGTATGTTTTAGCAACATTTTCTTATACTAATTTAAAAACACAGCAGCTACTGGGAAGAAAATTAACTCTATCCCAGTCAAAACTAGGACATTGTAATGTAAAGCCTTTCAGGTGTCAAGTTTAAATCTGTAACGTCTCTTACAAGGTGTAGCATCAGTTGCCACGCTGAGCTTTTTGATAGCCTGGGCTCCAGGGGATGCTGCAGCAGGGCTCTCATCTTTCTGATGGGGCTCAGATAAGAAAAGCTCTCTCTATCCAGGCAGGGACTACACTTCTATCAGAGATAAAAATGGGATTTACAGACCACTGCCTTAACTTGGATAGTTTTGAAATCAGTAAGCATAATTCCCAATGGCAGCAGAGTTAGGCCAGTGAGATTCAAGTGAAACTGAAAATGAACTGCGCCTGTAAGTGCAAGACAGTCCTCGGGATACACAACAGTCCCTGCTTATCTTTTGTCAACTCTTTCACACTGACAGGCTTGCATATTTTCTTTGAGCAAAAGTCAGATCCTCACTATTCATGCAAGATGCCAAAGACCAATTACTTATTACTATTTTTGTAGTCTGTTTGCTCTGTACACGTTTATTGAAAATGTGATTCTGCAGAAAGAGCTTTAAAATATAAATTAATATGAAGCCAGTTTTTTTCCCCTCTTCCCATTTCACCTGGATATTTCTTCTAGGTGGATGTTTTGCTGCAGGAAGGCTAAACTGCTGGAACATGATGCCTGTCTTAAGAATTGAAGCACACCATGAGAAAGAGAGCTAGGAATTGTTCCATGCTTTTTCCTTTTCTTTGCCCTATACTTTCA
Source organism: Clamator glandarius (assembly GCA_033459285.1). NCBI lineage: Eukaryota > Metazoa > Chordata > Aves > Cuculiformes > Cuculidae > Clamator > Clamator glandarius. Next base: position 2,088,951 of record JAUNZM010000293.1, read on the forward strand.
TTTTCTTTTTCTTGCACCCTGATATACATGTTTTATGATCAGCAAGATCTTAAAGTATGGATCTACTTTGCAAAAATTGTATTACATGCCTCATTTTTTAAAATCTTCCGTGACCCTGTATTAAATATAGTCCTTTCTAACTGCCAGTCAAACACAGCTTTAGATTCTGAGTTAATACCTTTTGAAAGGGAAGAAAGGGCTTTCATTTTCTTGGACAAGCATGAACAAAAGCGCATAAACTCCAAAACATAACTGATCCCCTTTGCCATATCTGCATTAAACCAGCAGAGCAATTTCTTCTCTTGTAGCAACATACATCTTAAAGATAACTTCCCAATCAGTGAAACTCTACCTACTGTTAAATTACCATTTAGAGAATTAATTTGCTTCATCATTTGAAGCAGTTCTCCGTGACACAGTGGGCAGCCACAGGCCTCAGGGCACTTTGAGTGAGGCTCCACGCAGCTGTTTAGGGCAGGAGTATTCTTGCAGAGACCCTGACAGAAGATGTGTACATCGGCGCATTCTCATGAGCACCTCATAGGAAAGCAGGAAAGATTTTGCATAGATACTCCCAGCTAGTAATCTGAGCAAACAGAGGCAGAAAATAGAACAAAAAATGAGCCTTTGTAGAACCCTAATACTGTAGTCTTCTGCCACATTTAAAGAATTTTCTGACTTCAGATACTTGCCCATCTTTTCTGTAACAGTAACTTTCAGAGCTCTAATAGTTTTATCGGTTAGTTGGTTTTTTTGTTACTTTGGGGGATTTTTTTGGTAATGACAAAAATATAAGTATCGAACTACACACTATGCTCTGTTCAAGGAAAAATGTCCTGTGTATCAGCAGACATAAAGCAGCTCCAGCAGAGATTGTTGCTGGTGGATATAGCCTCCATTATTCATATAAAACTCACTGTTGCCATGGACCATTATTCTTAGTAGTAGTGATCCTCCCTGAATGGGCTTATTGAAGTGTCTTCAGCATCACTCTAGGCTGCTAATGATCTACTGGTAACAGCCTATTTTGCTGAGTCTACTGCTTAACCAACATCTATTTCTGCTGGATTGGGGTATTTCTCCCCCAACAGTGATCATCCATAGAAAACATTTTTCATATTCTCTCTTGCAGCATAGCTAAACAGAACCTTTTGATAGTCTTCCTGAGTCTGCTTTTTCGGGATCTCCTGCATAAATATTGTTGTAAAATCAGCAGCTTCATGTATGCCTACCCTCCCAGTCCCACTCCAGGAATAACTGTGGTGATGGCCTCTCCCAGTCTTGGTAAGAGGTGATCACATTCTGCCTTCCGTCTCAGATGCTCAGACTGTGCAAACACCTCCTGCCTGCTTCCTACACCACAGCACATTGTAGCACCCTGCTTCCTTGGGTCCCCTTTTGGAGTACACCCAGCCCCCAGCCTGAAGAACCTTCATATACTGCTGTAGGAATGAAATTGCTGGAGGAGGGGGATGAGGATGTATGCTGAAACAGGTCTGATGCACGCATGCTGATGTAAGCTTATGCATCTTGATGAGTGCTGGGTCTAGGTTTCAGCCTGATACAGAGCTGGGAAAAAATCTTTAGCATAAAAATGGGTCCAGGCACCTGGAAATAATCTCATCTTCTCAAGTCTATGTAAAACCCCAGAATTCCTCCTGCAATGCATGACACAGCCAAATTATACTGTATATTTTCCTTCACTTCAGCTTATCTGAATTTTCTGTTTTGCAGAAAGTAGCACTGATCCCAGCCAATCATCTTCCTAAAGGACTTGGACCTCTTTTGATGGAAAAAAAAATTTAAAAGTTCTTAACTTAGTAATCCTCAGCTTTAGTTTTCTTCCCTTGTACAGCAACAGAAAAAATTCTAATCAAAGATCTAAGTAAAAAAGTTTGAATTATTAATGCAGCTAATCCTGCTGTTGAATTCCTGGCATCTTAGCTTAGGTGATCAATTGATGTTCTGCAGTGAGATAACCGGAAAATCCTGGCATTGATTTTCTTAAGAAATTTGCTGCTCTTTGGTGGGCACGAAAATGTGAGTCATTTATGAAAAGAAAATGCACATGATGTTCCCTGTAATTGTTTTGCTTAGGCTGGATTTTGGATTTTTTTTATAGATAGAGCAAACTTTGGATTACTATTTTAATAGGCAGTATGATTAAGATATTTTTCATAAGAATTTACCTTGCTTCAAGGCCACAAGGAGGGCAAATACATCCTTCTCAATCACCTATACCCCTCACACAATGTTTTTAAAAGCCAAGATGCAGAGGCTTGGTACTCACATCATATTTATTAAACAAAAAAAAAAAAAACTTCACTTAAATGCAACTCAGAACAGACCCACTCTTCAGCATTCCAGCAGAGACAGTCTTTAAAGGGATATTATCCATTTAGATAACTGACACTAAAAAGAGGTATCAGTTAATCTATCCTGGATATCAATTTGACAGATAGCTTCTCTCTCTACTCTGCAACTGTTCACTCTATATCTTACTTTTCTCCTAAAATACAATTCTTAGTCAAAAGCTTGAAAAACTGATCAATACCCAAGGAACACCTGAGAAGTAAATTGACTATGAGCACCTTTGATAAAAACCCACTGGTGAGTGAATTGCTTTTGCCTCGTCTGTCTCTCTCTGATGTTCCTATACTCACTTGTTTATGAACTTGTTCTGTTGTATTGGAAGATCTTTAAGGTCAAAAGAAAGCAGATTTCAAAACGTGCCTGGAAGACATCAAATTCTGTTGCCATCAATCAAATTACACTATAGTTAGATACATCATCTTCCCCAGCTAACTGACTGTCCAGGAATATGTTTTTTCTTCTAATGACAAAAGGTGTAAAGAAATTGTTTGAAAAGCAAAAAAAATCTTATAGGAGATTCTAAAAGAATTTAATTTTATGCATACAAAAGACAAGACCCATACCCAAAACTTAAGTCTCTGAACATCCCCCTGCAATCTAGAATTGAATCTGAAACTATTTCTTCCTTCACGTTGTATGAAATCATTAAGCTGTCCCTAACTGTATATTCCAAAGCATTTTAGAGTTTATTTCTTTTGTTGTTGTTAAACAGACATTGTAAGAATATGCTTCAACTTCAGTTGCCTCTATCTTCCCTACTGTTTTTACTTGAGTTGGAAACTATCAATTGAAAACACAGTTTTATTTTAAAATTGTCAATAGAATCAAAGCAGAGAGACAGCGTAAAAGAAAGAAAAAAAAAAAAAACCCAACAACTTCACTCCCCAACACACCATATCTTTGGCATTTTAGAGAATTCTTTGTTGTACTTAGCTCAAAGGGTTGGCTTTCACCTTTCACAGCTGCAGTGGTTTTAGTTATGAGTGTGGTTAGATGCCTTTAATATGTTTATGTTAAGCAAACTAGTAATTTGAAACATGGGTAAGAATCATCAAGCTCAAGTTAAGAATTCAGGTTCATGTAAGCAGAGAAATTCAGACTTTTATTTGGAGCTATCATAAGAAGCAAATAATGCTTTCGGCTGCCACACATCCCTTCAAGGTCAGTACAGAGCTAAAGCAGTGAAATGCCATAAAAGAAAGCAATGGTTTCATGTACAGGCTTCTCATTCAATACCCCCAACTCCCTTCATTAGGACCAGATCTCAAGGCTACAGAAAAAGCCACTTAACCAACGAAGTTAAAGATTGCATTCAGAATGATGAATAAATCCTTTTGACTAATTGTGGTAAATCCTCAAATTGCATCGAATTTTGGCAGGCATTTTATCAAAAGGCATTAATGTCCTGTGGCATCAGGAGTGCTAGGTTTTGTTTTCCCTAAAGGGACCAAAGAGTACTAAAGAGGTGGCAAGATTTTCCCAGGCTCGTAGGGAAGCACTGTCTGTGATATTTTAGACAGACTCATTTCTGTTGTTTCATGTGGTGCTCTGAAAGACTCCATTGACATGTACTTTCAGAGCAGTGACGTTAGGCTAGTTATTTGTCCTTTTATTGGTCTTTCCATAAGTGGTTTTGCATTTATAACTCTCACTATGAAGGGAAGTCTGTTTTTAACTAGAAACTCTGAGTTATGCTGGTGATAAGTCACTGAGGCATGCGAGGAAAGTCAGGCATTGGTGAGAGCCTCTTTGGACCACCCTCAGTATTTCAAAGCCATACTGTGCTGCACCCAGCTGATTTTCAGTACTATTTTCCATAACCATGCAGCCACTTGGCCTTTCTCGAGAGCAAAAGGCAGGGGACTTCTCTTTAACATTCTGCTCTTCTTATAAGATCTTCAGCAAGTTAAAAACTTATGTTCAAGAAAAACCTTTGTCCTCATGATGTACCAAAGCCAGTACCAAAGCTAGACTGAAGTTATGTCTGAAGAAAACTCCCTCTAGCTACACATAAAATAAGCTGATACAGCAGGGTCACATAGCTGTATACTGCAGTAACTTGGGTTTGATTTAAATAGTAGATGGAACTGCTCATATTTTGCTTCTAAATGAAGAGTCTTCAAAGCAATGCCCACCTGGCGTTGTTCTGTTATAGAGAATTAGTTCACATGAAGCCAATGAAATTGGTCAAACCCTCACAAGACTGAACTACAGAAAGTTTGAAAAGATGCTCAGACACTCCTTGTATGGTCTCAGGTTGCTCTTTGCTAGTGTCCAGCTGCGCTGTAATTTGTATGTGTGCCTTTGTGATGAGAAAAAAAACGCTGTGATATACGCAAGCGTTTTGAAAATATCCAGCATAGATACAGGCAGAAAGAAGTGGGTTTGGTGTGCCACAACATCATAATATGGGATTCCAGTGCCCTTATGCGTATTTATTGTGTTTAACTGTCCTGTCTAAAGCTGCACAGACAACATCTAAAGAATATCCACCAGTACAGCCTAGGACTCACAGCACTTGAAGTGGGGCTGCTGCATAGATTTTAGTCGATTACAGTCTTACCAGATTGTGAAGAGAAGTTCATCAAAATGAATGTTTAAAAATAGACAAAGTAAGCTACTAAAACTGCTTTAGACAACTGCTATATGAGGTAGCAGATGGTGAACCCATCCAGAGGCCTCAAGAAATATTAATATTTAAAAGGCTCTACACTGCAATAACTTCAGGTAAGTGCATGGCACAGCCTGATGCTGACGAGGGTGATAGAAATGAGAATTAATTAATTAGATAGGGGGTTTCAGCTTCTCTGAAATGGTTCTCTCATGGTCCTTCCCAGGTCTCTTCTCTGTCCTCATCAGTACATGGGGCTGACACTCCACCGGACTCCTGGTAGCCTCCACCATCACCAGCCTTTGTCCAAGTCACAGCAAGCCAGAGGCAATTAGGCAAGTACTATGCAATATTGTGTGATGGCATAAAGCTCAGCTCTGTGATGGTTGCTGCTGGTGCATAAGGCTGGTTTTGGAGTTGGCTCACATCTGTCACATCAGGTTCACCTGTAACAGGAGCTGCAGCCGTCACCATTTTTTGAAGTGCGCTGCAATTGTGTATTGTTCTGGGCCTTTTTATAGCCAGAAAGCATTAGGCTGCTCTCTGAAAATCTACATAAACTCTACAGTTGGAAAAAAAAAAAAAAAGGTTTGCTTTTTACCACCTTATGTTACGTTACTACCTTTTGAATTAAATATACATCCCCTCCCAATTCAGGTAAGCATACATACAATGGTATCTTAACATCAAATCTCCCAGGCTTCTAGGTTTACAAGCTGGTCTTTTTTTGGCAGAAGATGGCATACATTATGGTTGGCTTTTACTGTTGGAGCTAGTCAGGTGCTGCATTGATGGGAATAATGTTTATTAAACTGCCACTCAAAAAGATGTTGAAAGATTAATTACAAGATTTTGTTCACTGTGCTATAAATCACGTTTAAAAATCCAGCTGGATGCATGAATTATGTTATTCTAGGAAGATATTCAGCATTTTAGACTAAACCATTTTTAGAAGAAAAAACAAATATTTTCCTTGGGGAAAGCATTAGTAAGTTTCAGTGTTTCCCAACCGAAAGTCTTTAAATCTTACACACTACAAAAAATTCAGGAATTTGTTATTACCCAGAAGTAGAAAAAATAATTTCAATCATAAAGGAAATTACAGGATGTTTTAATTATACTTGCACTGATACCTGAAACACACAAGTGTATGCAATAAATCATGTATTATATGCTCTGATATAAAAAACCACTGTGAAATAAAAAATGTATTGCGTGACTTTGAAATTACATTAATAGTAATGACCATGCTACTAATGAGCTAAGCAGTACTGAGATCAGCATTGGTAACAAGCTTTACATTTGTATTTACCTGGCAATTCATTGTCTCAAAGAATACAAGAAAGTGCTGTTTGTAACAGTATCTGTCATTTTTACTGAAAGCAAACTCCTGGAGTCTTGCCGTTATATAAGTCTATTTTCTGATTGGCCACCAGTACTTAAGAAAAATCATCAGGTTTTCGGTTGGGGGTGAGAAGGGTTGCTTGATTTTGTTTGTTGGGTTTTTTTTAATAACTTCAATTACAGCAGGATCAATTCTGATATATTTAAACACAAAACATGGCAATGCTAGTGCGTGTCTCAAGGTGCATTTCACAGTTACTTTAAAGCCAGCCTGACACATCATTTGTGCAGAACACTTTGTCACAAAATTTATCTAGCATCTTAATACAATCTAAACTAGAGGATGTGTTTCTGTCTTCACGAGGACCATATGCCTCCAACAGTGCAAGCATTCAGTTTTTGTTCTTGCAGAAAACTAAATGAACAGATTGAACCATTACTTATCCTGACAATGTAGCTTACTGGATTAGGGAAAAATAAAAGAAACAAATTAAAATAAGAGAGATCTTAAGAGCAGAGCACAGTGTACTGTAAGAAGCTGTTAGAAGTCTGGAAGCCTAGCTGAAGTCATAAGAAACCTCTCTGCTATGGGCACAGGTGGTCTCTTGTAAATGAATTTTTTATTATCCAGCCACAACTGCTTGTTACATAAACAGGTGGGACTAGACTGCCCAGGTTAATTGTGAAACCATATCTTCAGCTGTCATTTACCTTGACTTCAATTTTGACTGCTGCAGTTCAGCCCAAAAGACATAGCCAAATGCAGTTCAGGGCAGGGCAGGAATTCAATCTGCTGCACAAAGTTATCACCCTGGGGAAAGACTAGAAAGAGAGGAAAGAGACAGAAACTCCACAGAAAAGGAGAAGCTGGAGAAGCCAAAGGCGTTTCTTCCTTGGGTTCCTTCTTGTCAAATTTTGGCTTCTAAGTAAAGTCTGATGTTAAAGCACCTTTAGTGTCAGGCTGTGCCTTTCACTGAGGCGAATGCCAATTGCTTGAATAGGGGTAATTCTCAATCTCCAGGATCAAGCAGACTTTACCCTAGTCCTCAGCATGCCATGGGGAATGACATCCAAGTTCTCAGTGCTGCAATACCCTGACAGGCCACCGTAATTGCCTGTTGTCATGATGACACACCAGTACAGCTTTGGGGATCAGCATTAACATAGTCTGTATGTGGGGCACAATAACAAGTGGTTCTTCCATGGACTTCACTGTACAGCTATGCCTTATGCTTTCATTAGCTTTTCTGCAGTCTAAAGTCATATTTCTTAAATCTCACTTAGGAAAAAACACAGTTTTCAAGTTTCCACAGTAACACAAAAGACAGAAATTAGAGAAAATAACCAAGAATTATCTGAAGCATTTAACCACCTCTCTATTTGCCAGGATCCACTATGTGCAGACTCAGAAAGGAGCTCTCTTTGATTTCCAAATTCTCTGGCACGACCCTTTAGCACTCCTTGGTGCATAAACAGAGTTTGACACAGCCCATCCCAGTCCTGTCATAGGACTTTAATGCCCTTCAGTAACAAGTGTTCAAGGAACACACACTTTTCAGCTCCTTCACTCCACTCCTTCATGAGGAAGTGAGACCTATTCAGTCCTCTAACTGTCCATCTTTGTGTCTCCCTTGTTCCCTTGATGAAGCGTTTTCAGCTTCATCCATCTTTTACCCATCTGGCAAACATGGCTGAAGGCTCAGAAATAACAATTTCCAAGAAATGTTGTATACTTTCTGTTTGGATAGAGGAATGATTAAATCACCTCTTAAGGGGGTGAATTAAAGCTGCTTTTCCCTTAAGAATCCAGAGAGGCATTATGCAGTTGGCTCATGGGCAGTCAAGTGCTGGCCAGCAAACATGCATATGCCAGCTTCCATTCAGCAGTACCATACACCAGTGCTCATCTGGATCAGTGTGAGGGGAACTCAATGGGAGACACTGAGCTGTGGGAATGGCACTGCAGAGAGCAATGTCAAGTCCATAGGAAGAAGAGAGGAGAAGCTACCAAAACAGGGTTAGTAGTGTTTAGGTCTCACACAACACTAATCCTTTGGGAAATCAGGCTTCATTATTTTCTAGAATTAGGGTATGACAAACAAACACAGGCACTAGGGAGGAACCAAAGCACACACTTTATGGTATGGTGATGCAACAGAAATTCATTTTAACTCTATGCCATATTAAAAATAAGTGACACTATAAATACGGATCAAAGCACAAAGCCAGCCTATGGAAATAGTCTTGGTCTAGACAGTGTGAGCAGACTTAGCTCATTAAAGAAGACAACATCCTTAGTGAGGAATTTAATGAGGACTTTCACAACACCCAGGCAAACTTCATAACTGGAACAATCAAATGCCTATGTTGATAATTAACAGTGTTCCATTCTCTAAAACTGGAAGTCAATATCTCCAAAATTAGCAAGAACTCAGGATCTCTGAAATGTGAATTCTTAACAAAGCGTTTTCACAGATAGACTCTCAATCACTATAGTTTTGTTTACTAGAAAAGATTCACACTGAGTGCCATCACGGACCTCAATTAGAATAAAAGCTGAAGAGTAATCTAAAGCAGTTGATTCTTTCTAATCAAAATTTGCTCATCCAGAAGACAACCATTGGAACAGTCAAGCACTGTGTGCCATTAGCAGCCTACTGCTCATCCCCTACAGACTGCTAAGAAATAGAGGAATCATTCGTAGATAATTAGGTCAATGTCCTGACAAATGTTATGCAGGATCTGAATGTAGATCCATTATTCCAACAGCCTTATTGCAGACAGGTTTGTACAGGAGAGCTTTAGTGTCTGTAGAAAAGTTAAAAGCTTAATACCTCATCAACACCACCAAATAAATTCTCTAAGCTTTAAAATAACATTTTTTTTATCCCCTTTATGTACCCTGTCCAAGAGAATTTTATGGTTTTCTCTTTCAAGACATTTAGTTTGGGGATATGTAACCACTGTCAAAAAATGTCAAACTAACAACCTAAAATTTTATGAAATGCCAAATACTAGCATAGATTTATTAAAACTAATTTCTGTGAAGCCCGATGCTTCCACTTAGCATAATTGGCATAATTTAAATTGCTATTCTCTCCTGAAAGAACTCCCATCTGCACCATTTTTGCATATTCTGCAGTAAGACCTGGCAACCTTAGAAAAGCTCCTTCTGAATCTGAACTTCACATAAAACTTCAGTTATTAGGGGAAAGCCATCACCCGAGAATGGTTTGGCCTGGTAGTTTTAAACAAATCATCTGTATTTATTTGCTGTTAGAGAATACCCATGCCTGCCAGCATTTAGTCAAAACCTAAATTACAATCAGTAAAACCATACTCTGGCATTATGGAAACATACTGCTAAAAATCCAGTCTCTTGTTTAAGAAAATCTTTTTGACACTTCTGCATTCTGATCTAGCTCTTCCTTTTCCATGAGGGGTGGGAGTGGGGTGGGGGAATAGCACAGGGAGAGGCAAGGGATTTCCAGAATGGTTTTGACTCAGGTAATAAGATGTTTGAAAAGACCAAGTAGTACCTTGCTTACTCACTACACATAATAACATGTAATAACACAAATAATAGAATGAAGTTATAGTACAGTCAACTTAAGAGTCTATAGAGCCAAGATATAACCCAAAATACACGGTGGGCTAAATGACAGCACTGAGTACCTGGCTTCCACCCTGAACAATGTAAATACAAGCATCATGAAAGGTGATAAGAGGGAAACATCTTATTCCAGGGTTCACAGCTACCATTTCCAGTTTCACTGAGACACAAAGGAACCTTTCTTCCCATAGACAGATTTCTGAACCCCAGAACTGTTTTGAGCACCTTGTCCCTTGAGCCTGACTTGAATAGGTATAAAGGATTAAAGGGACTGGTTTGGAGGAGTAAAAGAAGTACATACTCTCTTGCTTACAATACAACCCAAATATGACCATTTCTAGCCGAGGTGAGTTACTGTTAACAATAAAAAGCAGCAGTAAAGGCGAAAGCTGTCCTAGGGAATCAGCCTGGGACTTGGAAGATATAGCTTCACCACCTAAAACCTCTATGGACAACCTAAGTCAAGTCACTTTCTCCTTGCCCCTTGGTTACGTGGGGAAAATAAGTGTCATGCTACCCTGCAGAAACGTAAGGGTAGACTGAGAAAGGCACTGAGAGTTGTATATATACTTATGGCATTTTTCTGATGGAGTCTTTTCTAGTTAATGACACAATATAGTATTTTTTTAAAAAGCAAGATAAAAAGTACCACTTTATAGTACAAAAGTATATGATTGAACTGCAAGCTATATAAGATAGCAGCTCATTAAAGCCATATAGACTCCAATGTTCTGGTTACTCTTTTAGAAAGATACTTGCAAACAATAGTATTAATGTAGTATAAAGCTTGTGGGTCACAAGATTTGGTAACAACAGAACTCAGAGATGACAATCATCTCAAAGTGAAATCCTTCTGAGGATGAAGAATTCTGGGAGGTGCCACTCACACTTGTTCTTTGGCTGGCACCAAGTAGATCTGGGCTCTAGAGAGATTACAAACAGACTAGGGAATTTAAATTGGCTTGTAATTTACATGTGTGCTATTCCATAAACATGCTCTCAGTAAACCTGTCTGTCCCATAATTCTTTCAAATACTGTATTTCTTTGTCCTGACCAGCAATTTCATGCACACCACATTTTGGGTATCTTTTTTCCTGAGACAGACTGACACTCTGCTGCCTGTGCATCATCTGTGCATCACAGACATGCCAACCACTAGCTTCCAATGGTGCCAGACTGTGTGAGCCAAAAAACTTCTTCATATACTAGAGACTGATTTTTTCAGTGGGAAACAGGTGTATTGATAAAGTACAGACTTTCAACTTGGAGGTAAATGCATGCAGGAACTAGTAGCTTTCAGAATGTATTCCCGATACACACTGACTTGCAAGATGAAGGAGGTTTCTAATGGTTCAAAATATACACAAATGCAATTCAACTAAACCCCTGAACTATGAAGTAGTCCAATCCATCTGTTCATACCTTTCTCACACACTGAGAAAAATAAAGCACGTTTTCCCAGGGCAATTAAATGGTTCTTAATGTTCAAAGTTTTGGGATGGTGCTCTGTTCACTGAAAAATAATAGCTTCTTTGATAAGCAAGATTTGCTCTGTGGTAAATCTGTTTCCTCTAGTTCAAATTAAATAATGAAAACATGAAATCTAAGCATATTCCTCCAAACCAATGGCTCAAAAAATATTTTTTATTTCATTTTGTAATAATCTTGTTTTCCTAAGGAAAGGAATAGTCAGCAAGGTTTGCAAGAACCAGCAATAGTATATTAACCTAACTGCTACTATTAAGGAAAGAAAATGGACAAATGTTAAGCAAAAATAATTTTTCAGGACCGAAACAGAAGCAGTAAAACATCAAGATAAATACAGGTAAAGAACTATTGCCCAACTTCAGCTTAATGTTAATCAAATAAAGGCTGTTCAGGTTTTACCAATTTAAAAGAACATAACTCCCAGAACAAATCTGGTCTCTACATGCTGTAGCACCAAATGATAGCAAAGGCAGTAAAAGACTTGCAACAGATTGATGGATTGTTTTCATTAGGTTAACATGGGTTTTATTCCCTTAGAGAAAAATATAAAAAGGAGTAGCACTAGTTGCATATTCCGTGTTCTTTAACTGTTTGGCTATTTGGCTTCAGTAAACAACTTCCTAAACTATGTCATATTTGAGTTTAGACTAAAATAAAATTACAGCGTGCTTCACTCAAAGGATTTTTCCCAGACTGTTGTTTTCTTTGACATTTCTTAAAAATACAAGTTTTAAACCAAATAATAAGACTAAGCTCACTGAAAATCTATATCTTATTAAAACATTTGAGACTACTACACTAATTTTCTTCAGACCTGACTTTTCTCCATTAAAGCTCAATGAAATAGTCAGCCAGCTGCCTGCTTCGCAAGACCATGAACCTATTGCACAAAAATTGCTTTACAAAGCAAAGAAAGCTTTTATTAAAACTCCGCAATACAGAGCTCTTTCAGCATCAGTAGGCGAGTAATTCCTCAACTGACCCAGCTGAAAGCAAGATTTGTAAGCTGTATAACCAGTGGTATTGTTTGTTCGTACTGCAATAACACTTAAAGGTACCATCTAATGAATAGGAACTGTTTGTCTAAATACTGCATTTTCTCATTGATGGGAAAGAAAGGTCTTTCAAGAACAAACTGGAATCTACGGTCTCATATCTTACTGTAGCAGAAACTAGACGCAGAGATCAATAAATATTAAAATTCTCACACTTTTTTTACATTGTCTATGTAGTTCCCCAACATCAGTAACAACTGCAGAAATAAACTGAAACAGAATGATTATACTACTCATAAAAAAAATTCCTTTTCCCAAGTACTGTATTTTTCTTGGAAAATCCTAGCAGACTCTTTCAGTTTCCTCCTCACTTTCTAGTCTAGTGTACTACCATTGGCACACACTTCACATCCTACTTTTTTTACTGACAATCGTATAATTGCAGCTGTAGCTTGCAATTATCTGCTGCAACCAGCACTGAACCGTAATAAAGAAAGGCAAAGAAAGCGATAGAATCACAGAATCATAGAACAACCAGGTTGGGAGAGACCCACCGGATCATCAAGTCCAACCATTCCCACCAATCCCTAAATCATGTCCCTATGTACCTCATCCACCCTCACCTTAAACACCTCCAGGGACGGTGACTCAACCACCTCCCTGGGCAGACCATTCCAATGCCTAACCACCCTTTCCGTGAAGAATTTTTATCTTATCTCAAGGCTGAATCTCCCCTGGCGGAGCTTGAGGCCATTCCCTCCCGTCCTGTCCCCTGTCACTTGGGAGAAGAGGCCAGCTCCCTCCTCTCCACAACCTCCCTTCAGGTAGTTGTAGAGAGTAATAAGGTCTCCCCTCAGCCTCCTCTTCTCCAGGCTAAACAACCCCAGCTCTCCCAGTCGCTGTCAGATATACAGTGCTGTTTGGCTAATGCTTCTCTTGATTCACTATTTAAATGTTAGTACAATCAAAACAGGAAGTGAATACTAATTGAACAACAAGTAAATTGATATAATGCAAGTTGAGGATAGGACACCAGAAGGAGTGTGTACAGTCAAATAATTTAAATCTGATAGCATGGTTCAAGAGGTGTTAAACACCCTGAAGACACTTACTAGCACAGTGTGATTTATGCTTGTTGTCTAAATGGCCTGGTTATCTAAAAGCCTTTCCGAACAAATTTCCAGTAAATAAATTCAGAATAATGTAGAAAAACTTCTGCCAATGAAGTACAAAGTACACCAAATTCATTCTTTCCACTGACCAAGTTAAGGCTTTGTTTCAAAAGTACAGCATATAGCTGTCATTTTGTGTCTTACATTTGTATTTTCATTATTTCTACCTGTCCTACTGCCAGTTCCACAATGAATATGGTTCCTGCTCTTCCTACCAATATACAAATACAATGCTTCAGGATTCAGGCAGAAAATAAAGGCAGAACAATCCAGCTCTTTTAGTGATAAACTAAGACATAAAAAGAGATGCACAGTGATGTGGTAACATTTGTCAGATGCTAGTTGCTTTGTAGCCCAAAGAAAGGCTCATAAACATCCTAAACTACTGCCCACTGATGCATTTCCCATAGCCTACCATATTATTTCTCACGTTTAGCAAGCTTTAGAAGTTTGACCCATATAATTAATCCCATTTAAAGACTAGTCTAGTCTTTAATGAAACTAGGCTTCATGGGAACACCTCTGACTAAGGCAGAATTATAGCTCGGAGCTAGTGGCTCCCCACTCCTCTAGGCTGAGTCACATAACCATACCCTTCCACCCATATCCAATATGGGCTCTGTTGAGCAAGGACAGGGATCTAGAAATGAGTCAGGTATCAGCCAATGAGTACATTTAATGCAAAAGTGAATTAAAACCAAAACAAAATGGGAGTTGATTATTTAAATGAGAAGAAGCAGAGCTTCAGGTGCCTGATTGGGAACTCCTTCAACAAGTAGCCACTACCTCAAAGTCTGAGCCTTTAAAATAGCTTCAAGGCATGAAAACACAAATCATCAAAGTTTGCCTGTGTGGCAAAGGCTGTTTGTGGTTTCCAATTTTTTTGTAATCAGTTTTCCATTTCATTTTTACTTGAACTTTGTTTTATCTGAATTGAAGCCATATGTGAATTCAGTCCATGCTGACATTTAAAAAAAAAAACCCAACAACAATAACACTTTACATCTGCTTTGATATCATAACTATCAACTGAGTTTTGTTGTAGCATTATGATGGTACATAGAACATCAAACTGAAAAAAATCAGACATTAAAGCCTTGTTATGATGGTTTTGTATACTAACAGGATGATGTCAGACAAACATGACAACCTAATTAAAGATTTCCTTTGCATTTTCCAGGCAAAACATAAGAAATTAGTGGTGCATTTCGTTCAACTTCACTTTTTCACATTCCTGCCTGGACATTTGTTCTTTCTGATGTATAAAATGTCTAGAAAAGAAATCTTGGTAGCTTGTTATCCAGTATTCAAGATAAATGAAATCTCTTTTCACATAGTACTTTCAGCAGTAAGCTTATCAGATCACTACTGGATGAACACTTGCAAGTACCACAGGCTTCTGGCTGCAAAGCAAAATGTTTCCTGAACTGATTAATGTTAGCCTGAGAGGAGAGAAAACAGTATATCACAAGAAAATTAAGCTCAGTAGTTGCACTGATGCCAATGATGATGACTGTATCAGATAAACTGAAGACAACAATATTATACCATATTGCAGAAAAACTAAACCCCAGAAAGCTAATTGTTTATAGCAAGATGCTAAGCAGATTATATCATTGTATTCTTATGCTATTGTTCTAGAAAAAAAAATTAGACTGAGTCTTATATCAAAATTGCTGATTCAAATGAAACTGCTCTACAAGCCTTGAAGTGCAGAGATCTATTACCAAGAATGAGCAGCCTACCTCTAATTGTAGTTACCTTCAAATTCTTGTGTAATGCCTTCATTTTCTTCTTTGAGGACTTAAAAAAGGAAAGGAGGATTTGCCTGTCATGACATAAATAGGGTGGTTCTACTGAAACTTCTTTAACAGGAGGTCCTTTTTGACTCCTGGCTCATCAGTCAGACCATACTCTGATTTAAGTCATGGTAAAGCATCCCACTGTGTTCCATCAGGGATTGTATAGTTATATCAATATACGTTATCAAATCTGATACAGATTCTTAAAGAATATTCACTAGCTTTGCTGCAGACTTCCTAGATGACTTTAGAGGTCTTTCAGAGCTGCATTTCAGTTCCTAGTAATTAAAGTGACAATTAAGACTCAGTTTTGCCTCTACGCAGTCTAGTTTATCTGTGGGCAGATAAACTGCCTGAAGCAAATCCCAAATGTTGCCTGAACTTTGTAGGAGCAAATACTAATCTTCCACTGCAGTGATCTACACACTTTGCAAAGCAGACCCAGGGCTCCTTGTAATTCATCAGGAGAAGAAAGCAGCTTTATTTGCTTTGTATTCTGATGCTTATTTTCAGAATATTATTAGCATTTTGTTTGGATGAGAGACAATCTTATGAAACCAATCATGTGACAGTCCCTGCTACTGATTTGCACTGCAGGTGGTCTCAGATAATAAAACTGCTATCATTCCAGATGAAATCAAATGAGACAATACAGTCTGAGAGCACTCTTTAAACATCAATGGACCAGACTGAAGCTTCTCAGTAGTGTAAGAAAAAAATATATAGATATACACTAACACAAATAGATTGATATACACAGGTCAGTCACAAAAAGCACACAGTAGGGACGGTGGGTCTTCAACACTAAACATTTCAGTACATCTAGAATTAATAGCAATCCTGTAACTATATTTTAAAATATTTGAGAGTTACTCAACCATACTCATTATTTGAATATGACAGACGTTATGATTTTTAGCAAACTTACTTAAAGAAGAAGACGTTAGCCACTTCCAAGGGCCTCCTCAGAATCTATCAGCTCATCTCCTGGAGAGTCAAGACCTCAATCAAGCATCTAGTAAAAAAGCTCAGATACCTACATACAAGTTCAACCTCTACAAGATTCCATGGCTTCACCTTACCTCAGTTTTACTCGTACACAGCCACCAACAACCATGTCTGCAGATGCAGGTCTCCGACTGAGACCTTCCAGGGGCCAGCTCCTGAAGTAAAATACAACTGAAATCAGAGTTAGCTCAGCACATATGCCTCTCAGAAGCGCCCATCCAGACTCTCAAGCAGCTATTCCCTGTCACCCCACTTCCTTTCCTCTCCCTCCTTCTCTCACTCCTGCTTTTGTCTGCCATGCAGCACATGTTAGAGTTCCTCCTGAGCTGATTCACATTGTTAACCCAATAGAAAACTGTTCTCTTTTTTCTTTCTGGGACCGATGAGGGAGAACTAAGCTAATATTTTGCAGTATGAGTGAATTAAACCTAGTCACAGGGAATGTAAGGGACAAAACCAAAGTAAGGGCTCAAAGTGCATAGTCAGGACAGACAAAGAGAAGTCCTTATCCTTCAGGGGCTCTAACATTAGGTCACCTGTAACACTCTGTCTCAGCCTTACTACACCCAAGCCCCATAACTGTCAGATCATTTCACAAATGGAAACTGTCTCACAGCACCAACAAGCAAGTTATTTCAAACAGCAACAGCAAAAAAACATGTCTCAGGACTATGTTGTCACAGAGAGGTCCTGATATACCCCAAACTGTCTCAACTTCTCAATACCAGTTTCATCCTACCAGCACCCAGAGGATGATCTGTCCTTCATCTCAATCTGCCCTCAGCCGAGGTGCGTTCACATCTTATTTGCAGGCTTTCAGTAACTTTTCCTTGGCCAACTGAGTTTTGTATACATCATACCTTTAGATGCTACAATCCCTCTATCATCTACACTTTATAATTGTCCCTGTTGGGACACAATGGGTATCATAACCTTCTGAGTTTGATTAATGGATCAATTGACATTACAAAATACAGGAGCCTAAGAACTTCATTATCAGTTTGTGTATTTCCAGTACTAAGAATATTTTAGATAAAATGTGCTGAGAAAATTGCTGCCAAACCAGCATTGGTAGTATTACTGCTGTGCTATTTCAGAGAGACTTCTGTGTTTCCTCCAATTCCAAAATGAATACTTTCTTCTATTTTGCTATGTTTGAAATATCAAGAAAATAGAATGAGGAGCTGATCATCTGTTCTGGTGACTGTTATCCAGCAGCTTTTGTAAAACAACTCACTTGGCTTGTCTACACTGGAAATTTGTACCTATGTAAGCTGAATTTTAATACAAACCTCTTTTCATACAAATTCATTTTGTTCTAGTTTTAGTTTACATTATTTTAAAAATATAATATCTCTCCAATAGTATCAGTAGTTGTTAGGATAGAGGGAGCTGCTCCTTAAACCCACACAAAGCTTAAGATGCCCTAACAGGTTTCTCTTCTGGTACCCGGAAGAAACTCCTAGGTGAACACATCTGAACTCTACGGAAAATTAGACTAAGTGTGACAAAATTTTAACCTTCTTAAAACTAACAGCACTTTGCAATACCACAAGCTTTTTGTATAGAGGTATCTAAGTATCCGGCTTATTTCAATACTATGAAAACCTCTGAACACTGAAACCCAGTTTATTTCTCTATGAAATCTGAGAAAAGAATTATTATTTTGATCTTCCTGCCTAACTCATCATTCTCTAGCCTCTTACAGTTGCCAGTTCAGTAGGCAGCAATTGGGACAGGAAGGAAAAGAGTGTTTAAACCTTTAGTTTTCAGAACTGAAGTAATGCATAGACTTTGAAGAATAAATAAGTTTTTCTTACCTTAACAGCTAAGAGTTTTATTGCAGTCTGATAAACAAAGGATAGTAAATATTTCTTTTTTTTAAAAGTAGTAATTTTTCTTCAGTATGAAGCACTTCTGGGAGCAACATCTGGGTTCTACTCTGTGTTTTAAACAAGATATTGGAAAACTGGGGGAGAGGCAGCAAAGAATCATGAACGTAATAAGAAAAAAAGCACAACAGTGAACAACTCTAATATGGTGAGTAGTGCTGAACACTAAAATATCTTTTTATCTAGTTAGGAAAGGCACAGCAAAAAGTAAAATGGTGAAGCTAGGTATGCGCAAAATAGTCTAACCACGGGGTTTGTCAGTCTCTGAAATAAGCTGCCAAAGGAAGGGTAGGTTCTCCTTTCCACATGTTTTTGAATCAAGCCTGCATGTCTCTCTGGAGTGAATTCTGAAAGATATTCACCCCAACCAAACACCAGTATGCAAGAATTCGGTGGCCTTAGTGAGACTAGTTTAGAAATATAGCGATCTGTCCCAAAATCCACAGGTCTGTGACTGACACCAACTAAATTAGAAGCAGGATCAGGCTGCTGTAAGTTCATTAACTTAGTGAAAAGAGATCTAATGAATAACTAACTCCACAAACACCCAGAACAATGATTTCTATTTGCACCCTCAAAGGCTCCTCACTCCGGCTGCGTGTCAGGCAGGAGCAGCCTGTCATTCACTCTTTTGTAAGTACCCATTGTTCAAAACCCCTTTTCTTCTGCAGAGAAACCCCTTATTTTGTTCCTATGGAGAAACCTTACAGAACTAAGAGAGGGAAAGGGAGCCTTTAGCTCAAAACAAAGGGAAATAGAGCTTCTGCCAGCAGGAGGCTAACAAGTAAATGACAATTTCTATCTCTAGGATCTAAGCAAAATCTCTGCAAGCATTATCTGCCCAGCCAGCCTTTTGCAATAGGTCAGGACGTCTGCTTGGGGGAACAAAACCTTCCTTCTGCAGGAAGCAAGCTCTGCCTGCTCCCAGGCACAATATTCCCTGGCAGGAGCCATTTAGCACGGTGCCCCTCTGCACCCCTGAGGCTGGCTGGTGGCCTAAATAACGATGAATTAGAGCCGTGTTGAAAAAATCAAGTACCAATAAAGTAAGAAGTAGAGTGGATTCTATTTATCATTTAACGTTGCATATTAATAGTAAATTATATCAGAAAAATGATGCAAGGTCTGTGCCAGATGAAAACACGACTTGAATTTGCACAGCACATTACAACCTCGGAGAAGATCCCAGTGTGGATCTCACCCAAAATACCCTCGGGACACAATAAATACTTAATTGTATGACAAATATTTTATCTGCCTCAGGAGACTGACAGGAATACAGATGGTCAGCTGGATGGCTGCACCAAGGCAAGTCATTTAACATCAGGAACTAAGCCGGCTGCAGGAGTCTCTTTCTCTAAGCTTTCAAGGCAATTCCTTGTGATTGACTGGGAGGAGTGGGGAGAAAACACTTCTCTATAACGCAGCTCTATTAGATCCATCTCAGCAAAGACCAGAAGCAACGTTCTCCTATTGAAAAAATAGAAATGAAGGGGGTTGGAGGGAAGGGAAGAAAAAGCAGGCTGATTTGATCACAAGATGGAAAAATTGCACAGAAAGCAAATCTTTAATACATGGAACACAACTCCTCAACACATGAGCCCCCCTGTACCCTATGAATGCATCATATGACAGAAAAGACCACAAGGAAATGAATGCACCATAGTTGATAGTGCAGAAAAAGATATGGTTCAAAAGCATGGACAAAGGTCTCAGCAGCTGTAGTATTCAGGACTCTTTCAGCAAAAAAATATTTCAGAGTTAATCTGAGTTGTCATCTTTCAGCGTTTTTTTAATTACATATATTTTTTTCCTGCTTGCTTCCTTTATTTTTTTTTTAATTCCTGGACAACCACATTTGTAACAGAAATAATGGTTGTAGAATGAGCAATGAGGTAAGACTGTCTTATTTATTGCTTATAAAGTTCAGCTTTGGTTCCATGATAATACATTTCTGGGAATTCATCTCCAGTGATTAATGCTACGTTTTTCAAAGGAATCATGAATTTTGCCCAACTCATGTAAGAGGAAACCTCCCACTAACTTCCAAGTGAACTGCAAGCTTTAATACTGAGATTGTTGGCAAATATGAAGAAAAGTGGGGTGAGGGGTGAGGTTGTAAATAAAAAGAAAAAAGAAGAAAAAAAAGAGCCTTCAAGAGATGCTACATCTACAGTCAAATTCATCAAAGTGAACCAAACAAGAGTTCCTCCTTTACATGTTCCAACAAACATACTTTTTATTGTGACATGGTCTTCTAAGACATGCTTCATAATCGGTCTTTGTACAAATAATTCCCTTTCTGCCTCTGGAAGACAGTAAATAAAAGAATAGCCCTTTTCGTGATAAAAGCATTTAAAAGAGTAAGAAGTGTTCTTTTTTATGGAATTGACCTCTTAATGAGTAAAAACAAAAAGATAATTTATTGTAAGTGATCCTCTGCCAGCAGCTCCCATGCCTGTTACCAATTTCAAACACTTTTATGTTCCCCTTCCAGAAAGGCTTTGTACTCCTTCCCACTCATTAGAAGATGGCTATTTTAAGTAGCACTCCCAGCATTAATATTAAATACAAAATAAATATGTTCAAATCAGGTTATGGCTGTAAGAGAAACTGACAAAAGCCAGGAAATTTTTAAGTCAAATCCAGCCTTTAGCTCGGCTTTTGTGAAAACAAACACATGGGAGTTAGCCAGATGCCCAGGGTCAGCACAAAGTGTGCGTTTCTTGGCTTTTGTCAGACTGGTGTCAAAACATCGACCTGACCTAAACACCAGATTTGCCGGGTTCAGAAATAGCCTTGCACACAGGGCCAAGGGAAAGGCACACCCACCTTGCCCCTGTGGCTAACCCTGGCTTTAGGGAGACATGGCACATGGCCACTGTCCCTGCCTTGGCTCCCAGGAATGGAGAGTGTGTCCCAGTGGTGACCCATCACCTCCCTGGGTAGACACCTCCCAGGACACACACCAGCGGGTGTTCCCTGGGTACAATGGGCTCATTTGTTCAGCTTGTCCTTGCAGAAATAAAAATAAAATAAAATAAAATAAAATAAAATAAAATAAAATAAAATAAAATAAAATAAAATAAAATAAAATAAAATAAAATAAAATAAAATAAAATAAAATAAAATAAAATAAAATAAAATAAAATAAAATAAAATACTTTATTGCAGGCATGCCAAAATTTCCCTAATCTTCAAGAGCTCTCGTAAGCATCAAGAGCTCTTTTGGGACAGAGGCAGGTGTACAGACTAGGTTTGAAGAACTGTGCTGCTGGAGTGCTGAAGGGACAAGGGGCTCAATGAGATGGAGGGGCTGCCAGGCCAGCCTGCAGCACTCACTCACCCCTTTAAATACCTGGGTGCTGCAGAACGGACAAAAGCCCCTGTTATTCCCTAGCAGGAGGCACTTGGGCACGCACAATCCCTTACGCTGGAGCACTGCTGTTGCCCTAAGCAGCAGTCCTATTGCATCTCTGTGGGCTCAGGAACCCTGTCCCTGGCTGGCTAGGGGCACCTGTCGGGCCCTACAACAGCCCGCACAGCATGCCAGTAGCTCAAGAAGGCAGACAAAGGGAGAACAGCCTGGAAAAATGTTCATGTAATTCTAAAAGTTAAATTTCTAAACTGTATTACTTTCTTCTAAATCATGAAGGTGGCAGCTAATCTCTCCATTGCCCATAAGAACCGAGTGGACATATCTTGGCCTAAATCTGTTTCTTTTAACCAACAGGTTAGGAAAAAAACCATCGCAGTGTCATAACTATTGTCTTATTTCAACTAGGTAAATTAAATGGTTTTAACCATCTTATCACTAAAACCACAGTGTACCTAGTTGTATTTATACCAATTCCTGTCAATTGAAATTACATTGAAAAGAGGCTGAATCAAGCTGCACTCAGACTGTTGGTGCAGCTTTTTGGACAGTGCAACTAACACACACCTCTTCGTAACCCAGTGTGGATCTCACCCAAAATACCCTCGAGACAGAATAAATACTTAATTGTATGACAAATATTTTATCTGCCTCAGGAGACTGACAGGAATACAGATGGTCAGCTGAGTGCAAGCTGAGAGAAAACAGGTGAGTCAACCCCATACTGAAGCATTATCTTATTACTTCATGATGCCAATCTTTTATAACCTAGGAGAATGAGTAGAAGATTTTCTATAGAATTAAATGTTCCCACCTTCGAATTAAAGATACACTACTTGCAATCAATTTATAGAGATCTTAATAATTTATTGAATTGTCAGGACAGGTACATTTGCGTTGTATAACATTCATTCACCACAATAGGACCCTTTTTTTGTTGCACTACACCTTTTCCTTCACTTTAGCCCTCTATTTAAAGGTGTCTAATGCTGTATTTAAAGGTGCATTTTGTCAACTTTCAAATTGAAAAAAAAAAAAAGACAAATATTAAGTTTTGAAAGTGACAAAAAAACCTCAAGATTTCCCTTGTGTTTTTATTGGTTGAGGTGTTTTTCTCTTTATGTAACCTGTTATTCTTTGAAGCAATGCAAACTTATGGTTTCTTCAGCTGTCCTTCACACATTTCACTAGTGCTTTTCAACGAAAATAAAGAAATAAATAAAGCAATGATTCATTCAGAAAACCACAAAAACACCCTAACCATTTACTCATGGCCTGGAGGCTTTTTTTGGTATTTTACGTAAGAAGAAGAAAGTCCAAGCTTCTTTAGGCTCACAGTCTCAATTAGAGACAATATCATCTAAGCACACTCTACATCAAAGCTGAGACTTCAATTAATTCGAAAGTTATTTATTTAAATGCAAGTTTCTCATTGGCAAACTACCACTGAAGGGCCTCAAGAGGAATGTGGAGGCAACAAGGGGAATTCCATTATTCCCACCCTCCAACCTCCTCTCCTGGGCGCAGGACCAACACCAAGAAAATAACACAGTCACCAAATATAGCACAATGGGCTTTTTCCTCCGTAATTACCTTTAAAATTCCCAGCCGAGCACAGAGACCCCACACAGGCTTTCTATGCTATGTATTAGCACCGGTTCAGTTGAGTGATGAACCTCAGAAAATAAAAGCTTCATAATAGAGCTGCTGACACAGCAAAGAGCAGCCTAGTATAAGGAAATGGTTTCAGAGCGGCTGATTTAGTCCATCATTTTGAGGAGAGGCGTTTCTCTCTTTGAAACTCTGCCTTTTGTGTTGCTGACACTCCTGCAGGCTGCTCCCTGCCAGACTGTTTGCTATTCTTTGGAGGCTTCTGCTGCTTCCTACATCGAATGGAATTTACCTTCATGTAATTATTTGTTCTGGGAGCTTTGATCTCCACTTCCCTTGTAACTGCAATGTACTCACACTTTGAACTACAAGAAAGTACCAATTTAAGGCTCTTGCTGCAAACATCATAATGGTTAATCCTAACAAAAAGGTGTTAATTGGTCTCCTGGTGATTCTAAGCCGCAGTCACAATAGGTTCTTCTATTTGTTTACCACTGCTGTATTTCCTCCTCATCCCAGTAAAAGTGTATTAGATCTGATAACCTTTTAGGCGAGCTTCTCGTTTTTCAGCTCACGTTACAATTTAGGTCAAACCCCAAATATCTATCGGCAGCTGGAGGAGCCGTTCCAGCCCGACACGACGTGATTACAGACTGCTGGCTTCATAACGAGCTGAGACTGTGTACTCACAGTAAAAAGTAAAAATTTAGATGACTCCAAAACTCTTTCTGAAGCACAATAGAGCCTCTGTACAGGATGAAAGCTGTTTCTTCACATAATACATTCAAACCTTTGGCCCTGACAGAGATTTCATAGAGCTAGGGAGGAGCATTATTCTGTTTCATTTCTGGATCCATCTGCTGTTCATCAGTCCAAGAAATTTAAACTGAAGAAAATGCTTAAGCTTAAATAGCTCAGACTAATGAAAATGGCCATCAATCTGGACTGCACTTCTGGGTTATTTTGCAGGGTTTTTTTATTGTTAAATGCATTGCTTTCATAACAAAGCCATGACAGAAAACACCTTCCTGGTAGAAAGCCAAACTACAGCCCCTACTCCTCAAGGCAGGGCTCTGTATTTTATTTGTCTATATGGAACATGGTGTGCTTTTAAGCACTCAGCGTGCAAACATGTCTATGGCATTATCCAGTGGAAAATTAGGCTTGTTTGCTTTCTGTCTTACACAAACAGGGTCCTTACTTTTCACTGTCAGATACATCATATCTGTCTCTCAAACAAAACACAAACAACCCAGAAGTGACACATTTGAGTATTTGAGTGAAGACACTGGAACTGATTTTGTGAGACCCTTGGGCTGTTTTTCATTGCAATTACAAAAGGACTAGACAGAACTATAATTTTGGTGCTCAGCTTGGATATTCCTGGAGTGCAGAGGAGTCAGATGTTTAACAAAGGATTGTTCAAAGATAAGCATGGAAATGTCGCAGAACACCAACATCCCACTGAGCTCTTCTGACCTCCTAGGGACATTTCAGCAGTCTCAGTGACAAGCAAACTGCCAGCTCTTCCTCCTACTTTCCTGTTTGGTATTCTCACAGGCAATTAAAATATTTTCATTTACTTCTGCTGGGCCAGCCCTTCCTGCTGACTAGCTCTCCCGAGGTGAGGGTTCCTATTGTCCTTTTCCTGTGATTAGAGCACTTGAGAATCAGATACTTCAAAAGTCCTGGTGAAAATTCCAGGAGAGTCCTGGCTGACTGAGGACAACTCTTAAACCCTGAATGAACTCCCCGTTCCTCCTGTTTGACAGGACTGTAGCTTTACTGCAGCACAATTACTGTACCGTCCCTGAAAAAAGCACTCTTGGAGACCTGTGTAGCCTCAACATAGAGGGCTTGTCCTCCTTCTGCCCCAGGTGGAGGGGCCTCTCTCTCCAAGAATGGCCCTTCCTCCACCAGCCAAGGGCCACATTTCCTCCCCATACCCTAGACAAGCAGGATAGATCTGTATTTCTCAAACTATATCTGTAGACAATCTGTGCTGTGCAATGCCTCCCTGGTGCTCTCCAGCATGCAAAATCCCTCTGAGCCTGTTGATGAGCAGACAAATCTCCATTAACATGATCCATTTCAAAATGCCTTGTAAGCATGTGAATTCAGAAAAGGAATATTGTTATGAGAAGCAGTATCCAGCAAGCCTGGTGGGAATAGGATGAGCTATGCACAGGATCCAGCTGGGGGAAAGGCAACACTTTTTCTTCTAGAGCCACAAGCAAGGAGTTCGCTTCTCTAGTGCTCTACATATCCAAATTAGGAGCACTTAGAGATGTTTTTCTGCCACTAAAGGCTTTAGCAAGTCGCTACACACATGCACACACACACTCAACTGCAAGGTGCTGTCCCAGGGTTATAGCAAGATGGCAACCCTGAAATGAAAACACCACTATGAGGTTTTATGTTGGAAAAGTATTTCTTTTTCAAAATTGTTTTGCATGACTTCCTGCAGCCTCCTGAATACAATCCAGACCCTGGCAGCTGAAAGCCACAGTCTGAGGCATTGGTAAATTTATTTTGCAAAATATCTGCAGTATTCTCATTTCATCACAATGTCCCCAGTGAGCAAGGGGAAGGGGCAAAAGATCTGCCTGATTTCCCAGCAATGTTAAAATTTAGAGTTTATGCATTTCACATCTGGGTAACTGACAGTCACTCTGAAAACATTGTTGTTCTCACAGTTAAAACTTGAATCCGTGCCTTCTTTTTCTGGCTCTACAGGCTGTTTTGTGCTCAGCTTTTCTTGGTTTTTTTTTTATCTACTGCCATTAGATAACCAAGCTTTACATAAGACTTTTACTGTGACGGCTGTTAGTTTTTTGTTGCAGTGCTGGGTGGTTTCTCTTATTTTATTTGTTCTCATTGATTTTGCAATGAAAAAGCTTTTAGAATAAGCTTGCAATATCATCCTGGTTCTCCTGTTCCCAGGATATTCCCGGCTCCACCTTCCTAGGAAAACAAGGGGGTTTACAACAGCAACTTGATACAATAAATTTAATCATAACCATAAATCACACTTAAAAGTTACATTTCAGGATTAGGTAGGTTTAGCAATGAGTCTAGGTGTTAAAAAAAAAAAAAGAACAAAAATCTTACTATGACAGACAGCAAACCAAAGTTTAACATGTTTGATTTCAAACTGCAGTTCTTAGCTGGGAGAACAGGTATCTACCATAGCTTACATAAGTATCCCCTCATAATTTAAGTGTCAGCAAAAAGTCAGTCACAGCATTTTTTCTCACCTGGGCACTTTGTTGTATGTGCTTGAACCCTGCAGCTCATATTACATCATGAACATGCAAGTAAGGTAATTAAAGTTACATGATTACCTGGAGGAGCGTGGAGAGACTGATAAGAGTTTTCTGCTGTTATAACTCTGCCAAAGTCAAAATTAGCTTAGGATTTCAGTCATGTCTGGGGCCTGGGACCAAAGTTTTCTTTGCTGAAGAACAGGGCTTCTGATAGTGATGGTAATGTTCCACCCCTGGCTTCTTCTCTTGATTTACCCTACTTGGCGAAAAATAATCCAAGGGAATTATATGTTTTATGTCTGCCTGTAGAATGGTAAAGAACTTTGCAGCTTTCAGTAGGTTCATCCTTCTAGGACATGTACAAAGCTAGGAACTTGAGGCAGGAAACTAAGGCTCAGAGAGACTAAACTATAGTTTAGTGTCACTCACAAAGTTTGTGGGAAAACAATCCTTGTGTGGGGTCTGTTCAGCATCAAATGCACACTTGAATGAGACCCTATACTAACCCTTCTTTGCAGGACTTTCAGTCTTAACCAATACTGATGCTTCTTTGTAAAAAAAATATTTTTTCCTAACTTCAGTTTTAATTGCTGATGTCTCATATTCTAAGCCAATCTGAATCAAAACTCCCAGTCAAAGTCAGCAGAGTAAACAAGGGTATAACCAGTTACAAAGGTGGTGGCAGTGCACTCAAATTCTTTGCAGTGCTGTTGCACCACATGTCACTTAGACAACACAGTGACAGGCATGGCAGATATCTCAGGAAACTATTCCTGTGTGATCTTCTAGTCACTATTCCATGCCTCATCCAAAGAAGTAATTTTTGCCTTTCAAGACATACTTAAAAAGTACTAACATAGCTAAAATTACTAAATATATAAAAAAATCATCTAGTGATCATGTTTTCAGGGAGATATGCACAAAAACCTGTTTTGTTCCTACTTTCAAGTGCCTTGGTACTTCCAGCTGCCAGCACTGGAATTCAGCGTTTCTAATAATGCACAAATGAAAACCATGGAGCTGGTAGTGAAGGCCTATACCACTATGGAAAAGTAAAACAAATATTTGAAAAAGAAATGACAATTGGACTTGTTCTGACAGGCATACCTGATCCATTCTCTGAAAGCCTGTGACCTGTGCCACAGCTATTAGTCTGCGTACCATTTTTTCTAATTAAGGAAATAAACCCTGCTTTATTCTAGAGGCAGCATCCATTGCAAGGCTGGATATAGTCTGATTGGACAATTCTCAATGAATCCTCAGTTCAAGATAAGGAATAGGCCAAGAAGGGCCTTATTTCCCAACATGTGATCCTTTCCATAATACATGCTTTTCCTTCTATACTTCCTAAACTCCACAGTGTTCTCATATCCCTCACCACCACTTCCCCATCTTTTCATACACATCTTGATAATGTTCCTTCCCACTTTGTTGCAATGCCCTTGGTTTACTGAATTTTTCTACATAATACAGATCATATTCAGACAATAGTCAGCCTACCTTACCTACATTCCCCCTCCTGCACACAAGGGTTATGCAGCTTCCCTACCTAGATAACATCATAACTGCCTCAGTTACTCCCTACATGCCCTGCCTCTTGCAGTGACAGTCTCAGCTATCCCTCTTTCTCTTGTATTCTGTACAGCATCTTCAAGATCCTTCCTCACTGCTCTCCCACAACCCCAAATCTAACCCCACTTCCACAACATCATTTGCCAAGGAATGATGTGTATGCATCATAGCTAGTGTGAAGTCACCAGGCATTAGCTGGTACACATGTGACAATAGGCTCAGCCATCCATGAGCTCAGGAGTGGGGACAAAGTGTACACCAACAACCCTGCCAGCTTCTGCCTCTCAGGGAGCCAGTGTGAAACGCTGCTTACCAGATGCCTGGCAGGTCCAATAATTGTGTCTGAGCATGGCACCTAGGTTTCCAGGCCTCTGCTGCTCCCTCTGGGTCCCATTCAGCTCACTGTGAGTTTTGGATGGAAGTAAGATCAGATCCCAAAGAACAGAATGGATTCCAGCCTCCCTCTCCCATTACGCAGCCTCCCTCTCCCTACAGCATCCTTATGACCTGACTGTAGCCTTACAATCAGTGTCTTCCCTCTGGTGCCCTTGCTCTTGGAAGGTGCCTCATGTGCAGCCACGGAGCGCTTCCATTCACAAGGAGAAGTCTTCCTTGTCATGATGCAAACAAAAATCTCAGTCTGGGAATTAGGATGCTGAAGGGCTGAGTTTCCTGTTTCTCATTTTAAATCTGCTTCCATAGGATCTCCATTGCACTTATTTTTTTATCTATATGGCTTTACTGGCTGCCTAACATCCAGACTGCACAGACCTTTTGGGTACAGGGACTGCCTTTCAATACTGTTCTTGGACAGCATTAAACATAGCGAGATCCTAGCCTCCTGCTCAGGATCACAGTCATCAAAATATAACAGTTTAGTTAACAATCCAACAAAGTCTTACTAGACTAGTTTACAGATTTATGAGGGCCTGAAATTAGAAAGGTGAGTCTTTACTGTCGTACATCTAACTGGAAATCAGCGTGTTTATGCTCTCTTTGAGTGAATTGCTTATTTAGAAGAAAGGCCATTTAGTGAGAATGAGGAGCGAGGCCTTTTTCCAGCTGTTGAAAAGAAGTCTTGATTCAAAACTTTCCATAATACACTCATGGAATCACCCCCCCCATTTCCCTAGAGGTGAATTTATGCTGCTCTTGCTAAAAGAAGGTGTCTTTTCATTCCCTGTTATTATCTTCTGAATCCCTGGGGAGATCTACAGGCACATTCCAGAGGGGATATTGAATATTTTATTGACAGGCAAGTGCTAAAGACTGGTTCCCATAGTCACTATCTGTAAAAGTTTTCCCCTCAGGGCTAACGGAAGGAGGGAGCATGTCCCTTCCTACACCGTCCCTGCTGAGAACAATTTCGGGAAAGCCTTTACTTCCTGCTGAGAACAATTCCAGGGAAACTCATTGATTCCTGCCAGGCTCACAATCCTCTCAGCTGATCCCTGACAGTTTTTCTTGCCTTTAAGAAGGAACAAATACACATGCTTGAGATGAGTATTCCTAAGTCTTTTTCAGTCCTTTAGAAAGGTGCCAGCTACATTATCTAAAAATAGCTCAGGTACCATGAGAACAAAGTTACCTGCCAAACTCTGAGTAAGCTGGAGAGGTTATTGCCCAATATGGCTCTAACAGTTAGTCTGAAAGGTGAGCACTCTTACACCTCAGGAGTTTGCATATGAAGTCTCAGGGAGGAGGCATTTAATGTGAATTAATTAGGATAAATACTTACTGGAATAGCCATCAGTGCAGAGTTCTATTGAAACTTTTTATCTTCAGTGCTGTCTGTGGCTGATCACATTTGCATTGCACCTTACCATGCAAACATTTCAGAATCCTTATGGTCTTTGCTACAGGACCTGTCACACAGCAAGTCCCATTTGGACAAGTTTGTACTGCTTGTGTGATCACAGCAGCTCTCTTATCACTTCAGTCTTGCCCATCCACTGACTCCTCTCAGTCACAGAATCATAGAATCACCACGTTGGAAAAGTCCTATTGGATCATCGAGTCCAACCATTCCTATCAATCACTAAACTCCCAGCATCTCATTCATCTGTCCCTTAAACAGTGAATCAACCACCTCCCTGGGCAGCCTTTTCCAGTGCCCAATGACCCTTTCCATGAAAAAAAATTTCCTAATGTCCAGCCTGAACCTCCCCTGGTAGAGCTTGAGGCCATTCCCTCTCATCTCGTCCCCTGTCGCTTGGGAGAAGAGGCCAGCTCCCTTCTCTCCACAACTTCCTTTTAGGTAGTTGTAGAGAGCAATGAGGTCTCCTCTCAGCCTCCTCTTCTCCAGGCTAAACAACCCCAGCTCTCTCAGTTGCTCCTCATAAGGCCTGTTCTCCAGCCCCTTCAGCAGCTTCATTGCTCTTCTCTGGACTCGCTCCAGAGCCACAACATCCTTCTTGTAGCCCAGAACTGAATTTGAGTATTTGAGTATTCGAGTTGCAGTCTCACCAGTGCTGTGTACAGAGGGACAATAACCTCCCTGGACCTGCAGGTCACGCCATTTCTGATACAAGCCAAGATGCCATTGGCCTTCCTGGCCACCTGGGCACACTGCTGGCTCATGTTCAGTCTGCTGTCAACCAACACGTCTGGGTCCTTTTCCTTCAGGCAGCTTTCCAGTCAGGCTTCTCCTACTCTGTAGCACTGCATAGGGTTGTTGTGCCCCAAGTGCAGGACCCGGCATTTGGCCGTGTTAAACCTCATGCCATTGGTCTCAGCCCAGCGGTCCAGACTGTTCAGATCCCTTTGGAGCCTCCCTGCCCTCCAGCAGATCCACACTTCCACCCAGCTTAGTCCTTTTGCTGTGGCTCTTCATGTATAGGCAAGACACTAGACATGGCTTTCTAGTGGATCAAATGCCTCGCAAGTACTCATATGTATCCCAAGCTCTGTCCCTGCCAAGAACACAGATAAGTAGTCAGTGTTTTGCCTTGTCATCTTCTCCAAAACCAAATGCAATTGGCTTTATTTCTCTTGCCCATTCAAAACATCTCTCTCTTATACTGTGAATTTCTTGGACAAAGCTGTCTTTTTTCCTGTCTCATGAAGTACTGTTCACATGCGAACACATTTTCTTCTTGGCAAAGCTGGTTTAGATGTTTAGAAGGTCTTGTTCATCCATCCCAAGAGCTGCTGATTTCTCTGCTGTGCCACAGTCTTGCATACCCTCAGTTGTGCCATGCACTTCTGTCTGTAACTTGGTTTGAAGCATGTCCTGTGAGCAGTTCTGTCAGCATCAGTGAAAGTGTGGTGGCTGCAGAGGAGTATTGGAAAGAATGAATGAATGAATGAATGAATGAATGAATGAATGAATGAATGAATGAATGAATGAATGAATGAATGGGGAGGAAGACAGATTTCTCAAACTGACTTTGTTTTTGAGGAAAACACATCAAATGACATCCTCAGATGAAGAATTTTATTATCTGACTTGTTGCTGATTATCACCTCTCCCATAGTCATAATATGAGCCAGCATAGCTACACAAACATGTAGATCACTGAATAATCAGTTTAACTACTGCTAGAGGCTTCAGGTCAGGCCAGTTCTTAGGAAATCTGTTTGATAAGATGGGAAATTATATAGCTTTTTCCAGACTACTGTGCTGTATGTATCTTGAGACAAAGATGGCCACTTTCAAACTGTACTGCAAAGTCACACTCGGATGATACACCAGACGTGTTCTGTACAAAGAAATTGCACCAACATGACAAATCCCACTCAGGTGCTATCACCAGATTAGGTCAGAATCGGTTAATGGCAGCTTAAAACAGATTGAATCCCAGGTACAGTGCTTCTGAGAGGAAGGCCTGCATTTTCCTCAGCCCCACCAGAACACAGTGTCTAACACAGACAGTGCTCCAAAGCCCCATGTGCAAGTTCAATTGAACTTGCAGTTTGTATATATAGACTGGCATTACATCCAGAAGGCATTGGGCTTCCAGCAGATATGTTACACTGTGCATTGTGGATGCATAAAAATCCCACCTCCTAAACACACAAAATTTACTATGCTCACATTAACCAACTGTGTTGCACATATGGCATGTACAATACTGACTGCTGTCTCAGGCAGCACAGTGCCCCTGCTTGTGTTCATGTCTGAGCCTACAGCACAGAAATATGGAAGTCCCACGTAAGTGCTTTCGCTCAAGCTTCCCCCTAGACCATAACGGTCATGTCCACTCCCAAAGAAAAAACATTAAAAGGCACAAACTGTTACACTGAACTGCAACCACACAACGGGCTGCTTCTGTTTGATCATATCCATTGGTTTTCCTAGTCCAAGGCAGGATACTTTGGTTTTCTCCAGGTAGGTTCATGTTTCCTGGAAGATTAAGAACACAGGCCAGCAGGAGACTGTGGAGACTGCAGAATCCAAATGAATTAGTGATGCAGTTAATTCCAGGCAATCAGTGGTGAAACTCATGATTTTAACTGACCCAGAGTGTAACCTGGTCATCAAAACCAGGTCACTCTTCTTCAGAATCTGTTCTCGCCAAAAGTTATGTCACCCAAAATGTATGGGACAGACAAGCTAAAGACAGAACAGCATTTGAAACTGAATAACTCTTAAATTATTACTGTAGTTCTGTATACATAACCCATGATTTACCAAAATTGCAGTTTTAAAAGTAAAAAAAATTGTATGTGAGAAAAACAGAACAAAGTTATCATTAGGGGTAAACTTCCCTTTCTTTTACTTGCATAATCCATAAACCTGCTGAATCATATGTTAATTGGTGGTTAATATACAGGTCATAAGTAAAAAAAAAAGCTGCATCAAAAGAACAAGCAAACAAAACCCCCCAAAAACTTCACTATGTTAGAAATGCATGGTTAGACTCCTCTGCTATGGCAGGAATTGACATCAGAAGGTGCTGAGATAGCACAGTGATATAAATGCCAGACCACAATTGTTACCAACCATTAACTCTCAATTAGCTCTTTGTAGAATGAAGATTATTAGGGATTAATGATTCAGTCTGCCTGCTTACACACAGAATTGCACAAACAAGAAAAAGAACATCTCAAGACCCAAGGCATTTAGCAGATTAATACAAGAAAAGAAGGTAGAAACAGTTGCATGATATAAAACATATTAGCAGACAATATAGACAGAAAAAGTTTCCCAGTAGTGTTTCAGGGGAAGCAATCATGTAGATAAAACAAATATTAGGGAAATAATCTCACTCAATGGAAATGAAGTCACAGGGCCAGAAGAGGAACAAAAGAGCTATGGAACATAAGTTTTGTATCAACTCACGCTGAATAATGGATAGTTAGGAGTCCTTTCCAAAATAAGCAGTTCTTATACTAACACTGAAGGGGGAAGATAGAGTAAAATAAAAATATATAGTAATGGAAAGAATACAGAAAAAGAAACATGGCTGAAGGTAATGACTGCTGAGCAGATAAGCCACTTGCAGGAAACATTTTAAAGGATCACAGTGGCAGGTTTACAGTATGCCGTAGATAAAGAAATTCAAAGTACACCATAGGTAAATGTGAGGGAAAATTGAAAGAAAAATGCCTTTTAAAAAAACAACTGAAGCTCTTTTGTTCTACCTTAGCTATTTCAAGACACTTTGAAATCACAAATTAAATGTTCTACCACAAGAAAAACAAAGAACTTCAATGTGATTGTTAACAAATGGCAAGACACGTTTAACCATTTTCTTCAGTAGGCTTGTGGACTGAGTAGGGCAAATTTTGGAAGAATGAATACCATTAAATGTAACTTCCATTCTGATTAGTTCAGCTGTGATAATATTGATTCTACATATGAAGAAATTCTCTCTCTAATGCACTTAGCTACATTGGTATTATCTTATTAAGAGATATTTACTCCTCTCATGGGAGACAGATATCCACTAACACAAGCCTGAGAGAGTTCTGGAGCAGTTCTTATACAGAATCATAGAATAACCAGGTTGGAAGAGACTCACCGGATCATCAAGTCCAACCATTCCTGTCAAACACTAACCCATGCCCCTTAGCACCTCGTCCACCCGCGCCTTAAACACCTCCAGGGAAGGTGAATCAACCCCCTCCCTGGGCAGCCTGTTCCAGTGCCCAATGACCCTTTCCATGAAAAAAATTTTCCCAAATGTCCAGCCTGAACCTCCCCTGGCGGAGCTTGTGGCCATTCCCTCTCATCCTGTCCCCTGTCACTTGGGAGAAGAGGCCAGCTCCCTCCTCTCTACAACCTCCTTTCAGGTAGTTGTAGAGAGCAATGAGGTCTCCCCTCAGCCTCCTCTTCTCTAGGCTAAACAACCCCAGCTCTCTCAGCCATTCCTCATAAGGCCTGTTCTCCAGCCCCTTCACCAGCTTCGTTGCTCTTCTCTGGACTCGCCCCAGAGCCTCAACATCCTTCTTGTGGTGAGGGGCCCAGAACGGAAGCGCAGTCTCACCAGTGCCGCATACAGAGGGAGAATAACCTCCCTTGACCTGCTGGTCACGCTGTTTCGGATACAAGCCAAGATGCCGGGAGGGGAAGGGAGGCCTAGTCTGGACACACCATGGGCCACTAGAACTCAAGTTACAAGCAGAGAGCAGTTCTGCTGCTTGTGGGATGTCCCTCCCCAGGATTACCCTGGAGAGCAGCAGACATTACAGTCCATGTGAGCTTAGGAAAATATCATCCCCTTAGCTCATTGCTTTTGACTGACCTTTTCACTTTGTGTCAGTTGATGACATATTTATGTATCTCTTGCAAATCCTCTTCGTATCATGCACCAAGCAAATCTGCAGAAGTGATCCCATTACGTTCACCTCAAATCACCACATTATCCATTTTCCAGTGTGAACAAAGCCAGACAGCAGTCAAGAGCAACCCATACCTTGAACAATCACTCATTTCTGCATCTCTGGAGCTATGAGAAGGCAAGCCTTTTCAGCAGTCAACAGGTTGGTTTCTCTGAAGTGGAGGGGGTTTCTTACTGCTTTCTACTAGTAAAAAATTATTTGACCTTTCTCCAAAATTATGCACAAATTAATCTAAAGAGAACAACCAGAAATTCTGGAATCTACAAGTCCCTCCAGACGTGAGGTTTCTGTTTTGAAGGTAGCATAGTCTCAGTTGCAGTGGGGTAAATGCAGTCAGATACCTCACAAGGTATCCCACTGAGGGCAAGCAGAGTATCTCTGCATTATACAGAAAAGTTGGGTCCCTCTGCTGAAATTGTTTTAATTCTTATTCTCCAGTTTCTCCTTGTTGGTGCTTATGAAGGGCAGAAGGGCACTTGTCCAGAGTTTGGACTGCAACTGGTTGAAATATAGGCCCATGTTCATTTTGTTTTAAGCATTTAGCTAAAAAAAAGGCTTGGAATTATTGATATCAGGATAGTGTTGGAGAAAGTCATATTACAGCTTGAAGCATAACAGATTTCACTTGATGCTATTCAGGGGGAACCTAAAATCAAATACAGTAGCAGAGATATCTGTCAAAGTAAACTTGTTTCACTGGGCAGCAGAACCTGCTTAAAAGTACATAACTCATCAGCGTAAGAAAAAAATGATATTTTCATTTATTTCGTTCCTCCTGTCTTAAGGTTATGGGATCTAATGTATAACATCCATTATTATAAATCAGAAAAAAACATGAGTGAGAACCAATGTCTATATGTTACTCAATTCACTTAAGGTTGTTCTGCACTTCTGCCTTCTTCCCCGAGGTTTATCTTTCAGCCACATCTGTCTTAGTAAGAATGACATAATGGGAAATTGTTACAGGCTTGAAGAATTCGTAGAAGAATGACTGACTAAAGGATTATTCATTGTGTGTCCTGTGTTCCACAGATAACAAGGTACTATCTTCATCACTAAAAATGCATTTTCAAGGTGACGTATTAAACTGTACCAGGTGATTTGGAAGAAAGGGCAATCTGTAACGTGTTGACTTTTCACAAGAACAACAGAAAATTTTTGTCATCGAAGTCACCTCTGGTGACTCATTATAGTATAAATCCTGCAGCAGAATCTGCAAGTAATTTGGGTTGGGGGCTCTCAATTGTACATGCTTAAAATAGACAGTTCAGAAGTGTGTTGAACTCCAGTGTGCCAATGTACTTGAAGTCACAAGGAAATGATACAATCCTATTTATCTTTTTGATTAGGAAGGGGGTAGGTTTTTGTTTCGTTTTGGTTTGGTTTGGTTTTTTGACTCTCTGAGGATGTTGAGCTCTTACTCGCACTTCCTGCTGGTTTCAATGCTAGTAGTTCAAACAGGTTAAACACCCTACTGTCTGCAAGACTCACGCAAAAGTTATCACTTTAGAAGAGGCACAAGATCACACAGTTTGCCAAGTTAATTGAGCCCAAATGTAGTATCATTTAAATTAGAAGGCAGGCCTGTGCAATATGGCGCCCTTTGGCAAGAGGGTGGCTGGAGAGAGGTACGTTAATGTCCTTAGCCTCTACAAGCAAAACAGACAGGAAAGAGATCTTAGCAAGAAATTTCTTTTTCCTCTACCCCAAAACACCCGTTTTAATGCATATTTTATTCCCACTCTATGGCCCAGTTTAGCAAATATAATTTGTGGGACTTTTCTTGGGATTAAATTCCTAACCTAGTCATATTTAACTGCCAAAGTTTAATATGACATACCTAAGCATCAGCTCTCTCAGTCCTGTTTTAACCCCATCCTGCTCCCTCCAGGCTAGCAATGCTCTGACAGGTCATCCATACAGTGTGAGCATGTATATTGCTCATAAGATCTCTCATACAAACATGTGCATCTCTCACGGCTTTTCTTGCATTGCCAAGCCTGTGTTTACTTCATGACACTTTGCCTGCCACTTTATGTTAAACCTGAGGATTACATTTCTGAACTGAAGGAGAAGTCTCCCGGGTAACAGAAGTATTTCATCAGTAAGAGAAGCACGTGCAGAAATATGTCAAGGATACCTTTGGCTACAACCTTTCCCATTACAGTTTTTTATTGCATTGTTTGATATCACAAAAAAACATGCACTTGGCGACTATAAATCATCAACTGCAGTCCCATAAACATTGTATTTTAAGGTGTTACTCTAAAGCTAGCTAGAAATCAAAGACATATTGATCTATGCTGTTGCATCACTTTTCAGTTTTACACTCCATTTTTTCTGCTGCTGAGTACACATCAGATTTTACTGCAAGATATCAAAAAATTTACTATTTAGTAAGGAAAAGGGATATTTTTTTCTGTTGTGTCCTTCAGTTTTATGAAATGTAGCACAAAAGTATTAATGAGGAAAATATACACTCAATGATATCAGAAAATTAGTCCAGCGAAGTAAATTATATGGCTATAATTTCACACAAATTCTTTGTTCCAAAGTCTTTACTTTCTTGCCTTCTTGTCCAGTATAATCACCAGGCCAATGAAATGTCTTCTCTGATCCTCTGGGAAAAGGGCTGAGCTCTGACATGCGAAATAGACAGTTTAGTGGACCAGCACCAAGAGGTAAGTGGCAACAGAAGTATACTAACCTCAGAATCTGGAAGAGAAATGCAGATTTCCCAGTCCTTGTAAGTTCTCGTTTGTCAAAGAGCTGTGCAACTCCTTTGCCCAGACTGTGAGACACATTGCTCTTAACACTTGTGCATTATTACTAGGTACTATTTATTTACCCAGGTAGATCACACTGCTGCGCCCCCTTAGTATCACAGTTGCTAAGAGTCTCTTTTGATATGGTACCACCATGCCCAAGAACAAAGAGGAAAAATCTCATCTGATGATCTGACACAAGAGCAAAGAGTAAGCTGGTGGACACTGCACTGCTCTGCCAAGCTCACTGCCACCAGAGTGGAAAAGGTACCTCTGCTTCCAGTGGACAGCATTTGATGTGGTGGAACAAGGCCAGAACTGGCCACAGTATGTAAATCCTACTTCCTGGGAAACTGCATGGGTGTGGATGATGTTTTCTTTTAAAATCAGAAAGAATGTTTGATGAATGTTCAGACCGGTACATACACACTGCCTGCGACTCTCTTCAGGGCATCTACCTACAGGGAAGCCCAGACAGCAGCTCTCGCTATACCTGATCTGAGGCTGGACTTGCAACCTTCAGGACTTGCAATCCTCAACACTGGGCTGCTGTCTAGCTTGAATGTGCTCAACTTCCCTCTCTTCCCATTGCCTCTCAATGGGGAGTATGCAAGGAAAGGCATCACCACATACATCCCCTGTTCTGAAATACTTTCCATGGGCATCTAGTTCCAAGCACTGTCAGAAAATAAGATCTTTGGTCTAATCCAGTAGAATCAGATGTGTGTGCTCTTTTCATCCTCCCCTTTTTTTCTGTCACCCTCTCCTGAAGTCCCATTCTTTTAAGTAAGGCCTTTTCTAGCTGTAATTTCAACAAAGATTTTTTTTTCCACAAACCAGCATTTTTCAACAATGTTTCTCAGGACAGGAAAATTTTCCAACTCAGCCTTAGTAAAGGTTTTCTCTGAAACAGGCAGAAGTTTACCCTTACACTTTGCTGATACCATTTAACTTGTCATGCAAATAAAGTCTCATCGACTGTATGTGCAAGCCCTTGAAGTCAAAGCCCTGTCTTTTTCCTATGTAGCAGCAGTCTGTCTGAGGCAGCAAAGTTCCTGGCATCCCACCAAAGTTCATGGAAAATTTGCTGTATGTTTCAGCAGGCTTTGGTTTAGACTGTCTCGTCGTAACTAACAGTCTAGGCTAGGACAAGATATACATACTGTATTAAAAAAATTACATATTAAAATTCAAAGCTCAGTGGTACTTAGTGTTTATCTTACCTTGACACTTCTGTGGCTACCTTGAAGAGATCCAGCTTATTTCAGTAGTGTTCCTAAGAAGACCCAGCCTTTCTACAACATTGAAAACAAAATGCATTAGTTCCTCATGGGAACTTAATCTGATGCTCTGTGCACCCATGAGGAGAAGGTGGATAAAGAAGGCAAGCGTCTCATCATCCTCCAGCCCTGAAGCTGATTCAAGAACTGCAACTATAAGTCTGAATAGCACTGGACAAAAAGCTGCCACACTAGCCTGTCCCAGCTGGTGTGTTGCTAGTTCAAAACAGGGAGGAAAGATAGGGTTGAGCTGTCATAGCTGAGACTCCTCCAGGCTTTTAGTGCAGTGGACCATCACAAAAGGGCCATAGATGTTTTAGGATCCCATGGCCCTGAAATACTCTATAGAATCTAACTGGTTTCCAGATAGCTGAAAAAGTAAAAACGAAACCTGAAAAGATTTATTAATTACTCTAGTGCAATCTCCAGTGACCCTGAATGCATAACTGCAACCCTAGAAACTTAGTCTGCTTGAACCTCACAACCAGCAAGTCCCTGAATAATCACAGCAGGCAATTTCACAGTATGTGAAATTGTCATTCTGATCACAGGCTCTTAACAGCTCTAGTAAAGTAGACTGCTTTTTTCCTTATAAGCCATCAGGAATACCTGCACTGAAGGCAGTAACCACACTGAATGAACTTTCTTCCAGAGCAGCATGGAATGCTGAATCTCACGTTGCACCCAAACCGGTACAGCTGACCAGTGCTCAGAGAGAATCCAGGTTATTCTGCTACAATGAACACAAGAATTGTTCTGCACAAATTGAACGCTAACTGTGTTCCAATATAGAGGCAGAGGTTCATACCAAATAGGTCTGGATGGGACTGCAATGGGTCACCTCACCCATCTCCCTGCCTCAAGGCAAGTTGAGCTTTACCTTAACCGTTCCTGACAGATGTTTGTCTAACCTGTTCTGAAAAATATCCAATGACAGACATTCCACGACCTCCTATGGCTATAAAAATAACTTTATCTGACCTTCCGGAAGTTATGCCAGCACCTCTACCAACTTAAATAAAGTACAAAGGTGAGGGGGACATCAGGTTTAAATGTGCAAATGGGGCTTCACATCTCAATTTTAAGGAAAGTCCTCAGGGATACAAGGGTAATGTCACGGTATCTCATATACATTTATGCTGAAAGAGAAGGAGGCCTTCTATAACAGCCAGCAAAGGAGTGTAGGCCAGCAGCTGATCTGAAGTAACAGTCATAACTCCAGATGATGCTATTCCCTCTACACCAATACACTGCAGGCACTTAGAAAGTACTTGTGATCTGAGCGCACACAAGTTCATCAGCCCCTCTGTTCTTTGCAGAGCAGTCTGTAGTTGCAACACCAACAAGGCTGACAGCCTCATAACTGGTAGGATTGGTCTTGAGGGAAGTCCCTGATGTGGTCCCAGTGTAATGCTCCCACACACTCCTACCTGGGAAGTCACCAGGAGCAATTAGTACAGATGGTGTTGCCATTTGCATGTGATCTTCCTTTTTTTGAGAGGAAGGAGGGAGATAGTTATCCAATGGCAGGCTAATGGTTGCTTTAATTGATGGCAAAGGAAAAAAGCAGAATAAAGGAATATGACTCTGCATGGCAGTATTTCCCCATTCAGTACAGATGTTTGCTTGTTCTCATCTGTATGCATGTGTTTAAAAGTGAACAAGAGATAAGTCTCATAAAGGTCACCTTCCAGTTTCAGCCTCTTCAGTAGCTCCTAACTTCCATTCTGCTTGCTGGAGTGGAAAAGACCCTAAGGCATTAGTTCTGTTTGATTTCAAGACAGTTTTCTGGAAAAAGGAAAAAAAGGGTTGTTTCTTGATATCCTTGGCCAAAAAAAAAAGATTATTTTTATTCTTTCATGTGGCCTTTTTTTTCATCCAATAGAATGGCTGCACGCCAGTAGCGTTGAATGCAATTAGAGTTTCACCTTCTATCTCTGAAATATCTTGAAGTTGTCTTCAAAATGGCCCTAAGAAAATTTGTAGCATTTTGTAGAAGTCTGCAGAATACGAATTAATAGAACAGCTGGGAGAAGAACCTATAGATTTTAGTGTAATTAGACAGGCCATTCTTAGAAAGAAGGGGAAAGATACAATGGCCAAAAAGCAAGTGGATTTTACAATGGAGAACATAGCTGAGAGGGAGGGAAGTTCCTCTAAGGTTGGTAAATTTATTGGTATCATCCAGATAAAACACTTGAAGGATCTGCATCCCCACTCTTCTCCCTAGAAACACACAGTTAGGTGAGATATACCTATGAGTTTGTCCCAGGCAGAAGTGTAATTCCTGAGCTACGTGACTCTCCTGAATTTGTCATGTGGCACTAGCTGCATAACATTGGATGCCCCAAAGCCTCCCCCTCACACAGGGCTGCAAGTTGCTTTTGCAGTATCAGTGACCTGAATATATGACAGCAAAACTCTCAGAGAGAATTAGATTCAAGAGGCTTGAAGCTTCCCAGGAATCTGAAAGAGCTGGCATTTAGGTTTTCACGGCCCACTAGAGCCAGTTAGAAGTTCAGAAATATAAGGTTATTGACCTGTAGATTTTCTTGAGACTCAGAGGGCACCATGACTTCAGCCCCTGACTTCTTCTCACAACACAGGGATCATAAAGGGGTTTGCAAGACACCGACCCCACAACATATGAAATCAGGTAAATTTACTCTGCATTTTATTTAATTGTCATCGAATTTAAATAAATTCCTGAGCAATTATCACTAATCAGGAAAGCTCATGAAGGGCACAAGTAATCATCACTACAAGAAATACTGAATGACATTCTGTGGCCTAAATTAAATAGCCAGTCCAATGATGAGATTAGAAGGTCCTATGTGACCTTACAGTCTATGAATCTCTGTTGTCTGCCTGTAGCGAAGCTAAGTTTCTCTGTGTCTGATTTTAGTTTTCCCTGTATTCTTTAAAATGTACCTCTCAAGTTCGTTCTAAGAGCTACATACTTACCCTTTCTTCAAACAGCTACAGCCTATGCAATGAATCATATTACTATATATTAATGCACAAGAAGGTTTTTTTTTCTTGACATGTTGCCAGGAAACCTTGAGAACACAAGTCTCTCTATCACTTTGATCATGAAAGACAAGTGGGTCCAGTTATTTGAAACTGTATTTGACAGGACGGAAGTGAGATAGGAAGTGAAATGTTAAACTCCACCATAAAGATCAAGGCTTCAGGAACACGTAAGCAAAACAGAAGAGAAGAAGTGGATTTTCAAATGTCAATACAAGACAAGCAGGGAAAGACTCTGGTATACATTTTATCAAATACCCCTTTAAAAGTCTGGCCCTAGTGCAAGTGAATTCTTGATCATTTCTGTGTTCAGGGCACCCTGGCTAATTAGAGAAAGCCACTTGCTGGCAACAGCAGATTACTAGTATTTAATAGTGTAAATCAGCATCAAAATGCTGGTGCAGCTTTACGAGTACTTTTTCACCCACTTTCCTCCCTCACACCACCTAAATCCTTGAAGTCAATAGAATTAGTCCTGATCCAGGCCAGTGGAAATGAGAGGAGAAACAGCACCTTGTCTCTTCAAGTAATAATCCTTGTAATCATCTTTTCTTAACAGGAAAGCAAAAGCCATGGTCTGAAGAATTTACTCCAGCTTTCAGCTGGACTTCAAATATTTTGCACACAAAGAAAAGCCTTGGAGAAATCACATGAGCAGTGGATGTTTATTTTGGTAAGGTTCTCCTGACAGTATTAAGCAATTCAAGTTTTGCTTCAGGCAACAAGCATTTATATAGATGAAAGACTAATAGCTTATCTATCCAGCCTGATTACAATTATGATAGGACCGAGCAAGAGAAGATTTTTTACATGG
Organism: Clamator glandarius; assembly: GCA_033459285.1. NCBI lineage: Eukaryota > Metazoa > Chordata > Aves > Cuculiformes > Cuculidae > Clamator > Clamator glandarius. Next base: position 2,131,750 of record JAUNZM010000293.1, read on the forward strand.
AAATAGTTGCAGTGTTTTAAAAGATTCAAAGAGCTGAGGAATTCTTCTTTGTGTTCTTCTCCACATGGAGTCTATGCTTAAGGGCCATTAGTAACTAATATAAAAATGAGACAGAAGCAGGTATTGTAGTGATTGCTGTTTTTATTATTTTCTCAAAGTAAACTGGATTAATAGTCCTGGAAGCACTCATCTTCCTGCTAGCCAGGAGAAGATACATCTTAAGCAGTAACTGCTTTATGTCCCACTGCTATAGATCCCTTCACACATGAAAGCAACACAGCACAGCTGCCAAAGCTATTAAAACTTTCTGCACACTGCTTTATGCTCTCATGGATACAGCGGACAAGGATACTTAACACATAACCATTGAATAACAAGCTAGCAATCATCATTTTTTCCCACAGAAACTGCTCCTTCATGTGTGTTTTCATCCCACAATATCCCTTGGCAAATGCAAACTGGTCTATCCATTTTTCCTCAAACAGCACACAATTTCAAACCTCATTTTTACTAAGGAGGAGGAGGAGGCATGGGAACCTGTGGACCAGCTGATGTGGAGTAACCTATTACGTCCAGTGTCTTCTTCAGATGCCCACAGTTTGAGAACTCTCATGCAGTTGTGCAATATTGGCACCAGCTTACTGGAAAATCCATTTTCAGCTCATATATGAGAATCAATGGCCTTCAGTAAATTCTAATCAGAGGTCTATAAGCCCTGAGCCTAAGCCACTAACCTTCCTACTGCTGTTTTATCTAAGAAAATTGGTTTCACCTCTTAGTCTTTTTTCTTATTCCAGTGAAAACTTGACTATAATTCCTTTGAAACCAAAGTTCACATCAACATTTGTGATATGAAGCCTGGAATAACATATTAAAATATCGAGAGCTGTTGTAGAGATCTCTAAGATTTAATCAGTGACAGATGCTGCTGCGGCAATCTGGCTGGTAGGCCAGATCAGAGGCTGATACATTCCCTGACCTGTTACATTCTAGTCAGTTCTGAGCAGATTTTTGGAGAAGCAAGAAAAACGGGACATTCCCATCGTGTCCTGCTAAGGAGAATAAAAGAACTGGAAACACGGCAGTAGGCCTCAGTATGAGCATTTAAGAATCAAAAGCCGTGGCCTGTTGTCTGTAACTCCTCTACAGCAGCATAATGACAGAGTCACCAAAACTTTTCTCCACTTGATCTTTCTTTATAATCTCACATCTGACAACACTCATTTGTTTCCCATGCTAAGCGTCTTGCTTGGGGCATAGGAATCATATTTTAGTATGCATTGGAACACCTGCATGCACCACTCAGATCTCATTGTGTGTTGGGGGGATATCCTGACATATGGTATTGCAACAATAAGAAATTACATTTTGCTTTTGTTGTATTTAATAACAGCTAGAGATAATGAAACCATTAATCCCAGCTATGATATGAAGCCAACAGGCCAGGATCTCATCTGTTTTTGTTGTTCCCCACCACTGACTACTGAATGCCACATTCTGATTCCTCCCTGTCCAACAATAGCCATTAACTGTCTCTTTTCTTTCCAGAATATGGTCTTTGCTAAAAGCTGAAACCCTTCTCCTCCACAATTCATTATTTACTAGCTATTTTCAAATTATACCCAAAAGCAGAGATGGCTGACATGTACCCTGAAGCAACAGAGAGAGAAAGAGAAAAAGAGAGTGCATTACCCCGAAGAAAGAGCCACAGGACCTCATCATTTTATCCTACAGAAGTTCCAATTAAACATTTTCCTCTTGCTTCCTTAGCTCTTTTCTATGCCACGCTTGTAAAGCTGAGGATTTGAGTACTACTGCTGCTGACACAATGACTGGTCTAACCCCAAGCACCAATGCTACTCCATAGCTCTTGAAACAGAGGTGAAGGTTCATCCTAGTGCACCGTGGTGCTAACTAGAGCAATAGGCATAATTTCATACAGATTAATCCAGCAACGCAAGTGTATAACTATTTAAACTGTTCTCTGAATTGCAGTTACTTGTCAAACCTGTTCAAACTACAGCTTTTGACCTTGAGAGCAAGCAGCTCCAGCAAAGCTCCTGCTGGGGGGGATCTGATGTTTCAAATGGAAGTATTTTACACCACTTTGGAGTTTTTCCAGCCCACTGTAAATGATTTTGGGGACAGGGCAAAGTCCTACAGCTATCTCCCTAACTCAGTCATCATTCTTAGTCTGCAGCATTCCCACCTTAGGAAAACATACCATTGTAGGCAGAGCACATATTCCCACTAGGTACTTCAACATAAGCTGTTAATGACTTGTGACTCCCTTATGCAGTTAGGCAGAGAAGACTTGTTTCACACTAAGCAAGTAAGCAAAACTTAAACCAGGTGATTCCAAAAGGAAGAGCATTGAGAAAAGCAGGATTAACATAATTCTATATACCTAAGCAGGGGAGCAAATCATGGGAGGATAAGAGCAATAAATTGATAGCCTTCAGCACTTACTTGGAAGGCAAGACAAGCAGCTTACCATCTAGAGTCCTAGGAAAATTTTGTCATTTAGGAAGTTCTTGGAACTACTTATAAACTTTGACCTGGAGCAGCTGTTTAATATAACAAGGTTCTTGGTCAGCTTTGGGCTTGTGCAGTTGGCCTGTAAGGACAAATTTTGAGGCATTAATCGCATAACAAGGAGAAACTAGCCATGAGAGAGGACTGCTTTAAATTTTATGAGTGACCATATGAATCCAATTTCACTCGCCTTTCTAGTTCAAACAACAGAAATACATGGTTACATGGATTTAAACAAGTCCTCCCCTTATGTAATAGCAGCTTCAGTTAGAGTAGAAGGATGATGTAAACGAAAACTTTTTGTAACACTTTACCAGCACCTCACTTCACTTGAACAGGGAGTAAACGAATATCTGCAATCAAACTTAAATCTGGTTCCAGTAATTAAAGGGATCTTCTAAATCTCCTTCTCAGTGGCGAGAAACTCTATTTACTGGTTAATTAAAAACTGTTTCTTAAGCCCTTTCAGAACAGACCTTCAAAAAAAAAAGTGAGAATGCAGCATTTATATTATTTGTTAGGCTCTAACTGAAAGCAAAGATTTACATTCATCCACTAGCTCATGTGTGGCTGTCTTTTGAAATGTCGTCTTTCCTTTGATACAGCTGAGGGCTAGAAAGAAGGTACATGTCTCCTAACAGCTTTGTGAGCACAACTGAGCTTACCAGAGACCCATGTCTGAGCTGGGGTGGGTGATGGGCTATGGTGTCATCTCTCACATGCACTGGCTGCGTGGCAGGTCGTTCCGTTAACAACACTGCATAAGACCCAGAGCATACTCCAGGTGCCTAGGGACATACTGTGTGAGAAAGAGGTAAGGACAGTAAGGGGTGAATTGGCACAGCTGCAATATTACCACATCTTTATGACTGCTAGGTCTAGGGAGGAAAAGGTATGTATGTGATATCCTTAGTTATCAACACTATCTTACCTTGAACAAACTTTCCTGTCTTTCATTCTAGACATCGATCTCATTAATTTTCAGAGTAAAAGTGGTTCAGCAGATGTTGTTTAAGGTTCTGGAAGATCAGAATTTTTTTCCATCCCATATCACAAAATTCCTTGGTAACCCCACGTTACCATAGCGTTTTGCACCACACATTGAAGCTTACAAGTCTGTACTCCTGTGACTTCCTGTACTGTAGTGATTGCTTAGCATGTACAAGTTTACCTCTTTGCCAATTCACAACATGGAGCTGCCTCTCATGGATCTGTTAAAAAGCAAATACACTAGGAACCGTCTGATTTCTGTGATCTGTTTCAGTGAACTGAAAATATTTTTTCAGCCAGAGGGGCATATTTGGGCTGGTTTTAGATCCCAGGTCCACTAAATTGCAAAATCTGACTTTCCAAAACCAAGATCTTAAAATATTTTGCTAATGCATCTAAGCAGTTAAATGTACATTCTAGCAAATCCAGTGATAAATTGTCTGTGGGGTGTCATTCTGTCAGACAGGAGTCCTCTTTCTCTCCCAAGCCAATAACCAGCACCATATGCCAGTCAGTACAGTCCAAGCACAAGTTTTTATGGCTTCAGCTAAAATGCTCTCACCTTCTACAAGGTTTAATTCCACAGATTTAGAATAATGTTATCTATTCGCACAAAAAATCTCTGTCAATTCAGGCCAGGAGCAGAAAAAGTGGCAGCCTAGCCACCATATATCACATGGACTTGCCAATTGTCTTCAGTTTGCTCTTCAAAGAATCTTCCAGCATCCTTCCACACAAAAGCAGAGCTCTGAAGGTTTGAAGTAGTTTACTGCATAATGTAGTATTTAATTTGATAATAGTTCTCTACCCCACAGTCAGGATTAGAAAGATCTATTCAATTACAATGTAAATGCCTGTTCTATCCTATGCAGCTTCTTACACCATCGTTATCAGCACAAGACTGAGTGAATTCAAGCAGTGTCCTGAGCACACATGGGTATTGCAAAGAACAGCTGAGTATGATTGCAGGAGGTGCTTTGTAGGTATACACCTGTATTTGTACGTGTGTAAATACACACAGGTTACTATGCTTTGGCTTAGAGAAGTAGAGGAACGTGAGCATAAAGGTGATTTAATCAGTCTTCCATTCAAAGGAAGTTAATTTCACAGTTTTCTAAAATCCTTATACTTATTTATCCACCAGCACCCTAGCTATCCCTTCCCACAAAGGTCCTTTCTCCTGCCCTGGCAGTCCTAACCTTCCTGTGGAAGAGCTGAAGAAGTGGTGCAGACTCCAACCCAGCTCCTGCAGCACTCGGTGGGTTGACACACACTGCAAGGGTTACATACCACAATGCAGCATTATGAAAACAGCCCTCTACTACAGTAATATCTTAGTAGATAGACATGAAACCAGGATAAAATATGATACAAAACATCTTAAATGTGTACTTGAATCAGCTGCCTTTTTTTCATATTCCTAAATTTTGCTGAGTATTTTGGAATAGAACCATCATGAAAGGCCTTTGGAGACAATGGGGGTTGTATGGCAGTGCTCCCTATGATGGTTGCATTCACAGTCATGAATTCAGGACAAAACCTGGTTTTCAGAGGGTCCTCTGTCTTGTTCCTGGCTCTTGCAATCTTGTACTCATTTGCTTTTCCAGCAAGCATAGTCTCCTATCTTTGACGGCTTGAATGTCTCCCTGTCCTCTGCATAGTTGTGACTGTTAGGAAGTTTTCTCTTCCAGCCAGGTTGGCTTTTGGAAAGCTCTATCTCAGCCTCATCAGACCTCCCTGCATATCTCCTTTCAGTCATTCTGCTTATTTAATCCTCCCTTTGGACTCCTTTCTCATCCATAGTAGGGAAGTGTGACAGACATGTAAATCTTCAGGTGTCGTCACTTCTCCCCTGGTGAGAAGAAGGACTGACAACCAAGTCTTTTCCCACGGCTGAGCAAATTAGAATCCATGGGCTACACATTTGCCAGTAAATTAAACTACTAATCTGTTGCATTTAAATGTTACAACAGGTCTAGGCATACTTTCTGCCAGGGCAAATTCACATTCTCCTAAAAGTTACTGATTTATGTACATTATTGATTGATTAGCAGGTTCCGCTCTTGTAACAAGATGTTTTACCTCTTTGTGACATACTTTCCTACAGGACTGCTCTGCTCAACTCACTGATCAAAAACTGATCACAGACTGCAAAAGACAAACCCTTCAAACCCTGTTAAAGTCAGCAAAGTGCAATGTCATGCAGCTTGCCCTGTTTAAGTCATTCCAACACCTAGCATCAATCAAAAGGGGAAAGCTGCTGACAAAGGCCACCTTTCTTAAATGTTTCCTCATCCCACCACTTTCTCAGCTTGCTCTTTCTCCTCCAGGAAACTATCAGACTTTTCACTTTGCTCCCAAATTCTTCTAAAAAGTAGGTTTCCTAGCAGGGCCTAACAAAGTCAGACCTTCTCTTTGGAGCACATGAGAGTTTCCCACCACCTTTTGGTGGCCAAAACAGACAAAAAGGTATGAGTCTCTATCTTTCCATTATTCACAGGGCAGAGCATACAGAGGTCACAGAGCATTATCTCTGCTCAACTCCATCATGTACTGCAGTGGCAGTCAGGTAGAGGACAAATTCCTCCTTGCTGACAGCAGGTACAGTGAAGCAGTACTAACCACTCTTTTGCCAAAGCTATTCAACACTCCATCATGAAGTGAACACAAAACATGAGCCTATTCAAAGCATCTAAGCGTGTTTTCAGCATTTAGGAAAAACAGATGTGAGGCATCAGTTAAAGAAAAATTCCCTGTCTTGGAAAAGGACGGCATTTGTGAATGCTACTGCAGAAAATTGTCTCTAAACCATAAAGAAAGAGGTCCATAGGAAAGGAATAGGTTTCTTTAGGCTTTTCTTTGCTCATGTATCAGTGTGACTTTTCAATTTTGCTGTACATCTGACTAGTTGTATATCCTTGTGAGGGCCTCTTGAGCTCTGAATTTCAGTTCCCAGACACTTAAAAGTCATTTGGTGTTTCTCAAGTAACTTCATCTCCCCAGATATACAGTGGGGAACACCTGAGATGTGTTCTCTGTAATGTTATCAACAAGTAAAATTTAAAGGCAATAGTACAATACATACAAGATGATTTGCTTAAATTTTATGGAGTTAAGGTTGCCTCCAGGGAGATATTTCTTATCCTTTAGAGACTGTATGATAAGAGCAGTCTTCATAACCAAAACCAAACAGTTTTCATATGATTCTACTGGATGTACATTTAAGATTTTTAGGAATAACTGTTAGAACTTGAATCTTATTGGCTTTGCAGTCAGGAACAAGTGCTGACCAGACAACATGGGTTTGCATAATGCTACATTTTCAGTGTGCAGACACTGCTGTAGATTTAAAAGCATATGTATTTGGGGGACAAATAGCAGCATAAGAGGTTTTAAAGTTACTTATGCTAGTAAAGGTCAATTTTTAAATTAATCTAAGTGCCAAATTCAACATTGCCGTAAAGTTGGAGATTGTTCCATTTGATGCAGAGATTCTAGTTCCTAAACACCTACTGCAGGGCTTTTAAACAAAAGGCATCCTGTTGGGAAGACTACAGATAAACCATGCATAACCAGAGGAAAGTTGGATTGAATGTGCACAAGACACACCTAGCAACTCTCTACAGCTCATTAATCCCTTTGTAGCTATAGCTTGTATCACTGTATTCATGTGGGTTTTAATACAAAGGGAACAAGATGAACATCTAAGACCATTTTAAGTATGTTCTTGAATGGCGAATATCTTGAAGAAACAACATTCAACCTTTTGACTGAAAATCGTAAATTTTTTTTAAACTTTGGGGAACAAAAGCAGTAGTGGAAGGTTATAGCTATAATTCATGGAAGATGGGAACAATGATAAATTCGAATCTTGAATCTGCAAAGGCTGCTCCCTAGAAAATTCTCCCTATTCTGGAGATCTCCTTACCCATGTATACCTGTTTGAGAGAATGCATGCAACAATGCCAACAGTCAAGGCAAATTAGACATTTTTCCAGATTGTGTTTTGGGTTTTTTGAGGGTTTGCTTTTTTTTTTTCCCCTCCCAGGAGTACTGTTGGAAGTATTCACTCAATGTCAGCAGTATGGCCAAGACAAAACATAACCAGCTAGTTCTCTCTTTTTGACTTGTAATACAGGTTAACCAATCCACTTTTTAATTTACCAGTAAGCCAGCAGTTAATTATACAATGGCCTGTCCTGCCTTCACAGCAAGTAGTTTTTGTAGCTTTGGTTTGATGATTTAGCTAATAACATGTGGAGACTGAGCAGCAGAATCTTTCAGAAATATAAAGTACTTGGCTACCACTATCCAGTTAAATAAAATCAACCTTTTGGTCATAAAAATCCAAACACTACCATTGGTGCCTCTCTTCAGCTGCACAACAGCATGCATATGTTTTTTTGAGAGTGAGTCCAAAGTCTAGGTATGGAGCTCTATGACACAACAAGAGGGCTTAGATCTGAAATCATTATTTTCATAAAGGCTGATGCCTTTGTTGATGATTTGCATTTCATCTCTACACATTGGGCTGGTGAATAAACCATCTATTCTCCTCTGTCAAACACAATATACTATTTATTCACTTGCTGAGAAGCCTGTTTCTCCTACTTAAGCCTCTCACACAGTCATTTTAGAACTTAGAGCAATACCTTCTCTCTCTACAATATACCAATGCCATAACAATGCACAATCAGCAAGTTTCATACTTTGTTGGCACTAGGTCTATGTAAGAGCTGCTCTGTTTCACACACCCATTTCCAATTGATTTGTTTGCAAGCACTACATTACCAAAAGGATGGAGAATCTGTAGAGATACTGGCTATGGTTGAACCTGCGGGTAGCTGGAATGGAGGTCGGACTGCACTATCTCCAGAGGCTCCCCTCCAACCTCAGCTGTTCTGGGATTCAGTGACTGTGTGACACTTGAATATGCCGAAGAGATACTAATTTTTAGTTCTTCATGCTAATAAAACCATAAAATTAGTATATGCCCCATTTCAGATCCTGCATGCACATGTGCCCTGGACCAAGATCTTCTGTCCCTTGCCGCAGGCTCAGGTGATAAATGAGGCAAAGGCAGAGTGCTTTCCTGAGCTGTGGCTGCTGGCAAACAGGGTAACTCTGAGACTGGTCACAGGCTGCTGTGGGAGAGGCAGTACCCAAATCTAGGTGACTTGAGGGAAATCCTTTCATATTCAGGAAAGCAAAGTGAAGCTTCTCAGGAAGGCTACTTATGCCACAGGTGCCTGCTGCAGGGTTTTTTGCAATTGCTCTGATGCATTTTATAAGGTGATTAGTCCATTCAGGATGCTGAAACACAGTAACAACTCTCTGCCTCAACCTGATGGTAGGACTTGTCTGTGTACCTGATCCCAAGATATGCTCAGTGCTAAGAGTGCATTGACTCAGCGTGTTTCCATCAAAGGTGCTGCTGCTGTTCAACAGCACCAGAGAATCGGTGGTTAACTAGTTGTCATTGTCATAGGAGGGGAAAGAAAAAAAGTAAGACTTTTGCATCTAATTCTTCACAAACATTGTGAGCTCTTTAACTGGGCTCTCAAGATCACTAAGTAGCTAGTCTCTTCCTATTTATTCTGAGAGAAAAAGTAAAGTCAATTCCCTCTCTGTCAGTACAGTTCTTGATAACCTGTTTGTGTTTTATACATTTTTTCCATGCACACACCACTGTTTAGACTGCGAAATTTTCAGTGAACACATACAATGTTTCTGCATTTTATACTGTATAGAAACTAATGGAGTATAACTAGAAAAGAATGCTAACTAAATTCTAACAATGACAACTTAAAAGTATTAAAATTGTATTGTTTCTATGCTCAGTATTAAGATTTTCAAGCCATCTTAGTTGCTCTCTCTATTGTGTTGTTTAAGCACCCCTAGGAGCAGATACTCTGTTTGTCACAGGAACAACTTTTTTGATGCCTTCAACAGAAGAACTTAAAAATTTAAAAGTAAATTTAAAAAATGGAAGAAAAAGTTTGGTCATTCTTCAGCCCTATGTTCCAACACCCTACTGTTCCCCATCATGACGCTCTTTCCTATTAGCATGGGCCTCAAGCCTGCAGCTGCTGCATGCTAACAATATAGTCTCTGAATGAATTCACTGAATTGGAGTACTCAGGCTGTGTGAATTTAAGCACACACAGACATGCTTGCAGGTTGAAGGTTTTATCTGAGATGATGGGGGAAAGCTAAGGCATTTTATAGGCCAGTTTTAACCAGATTACATCCACAACAATAGTAGTAATGTTTATCTATTTTAGTGATCAAAATGAATATGTTGCTTGCTATTCCAACTAAGTTAAAAATTACTATTAGACCTTTTTATTCAAATATTCTTGTTTTGGAGCTTGACTGTACAGTTGCCTACAGAACCAGCTAGTTTACCTCTGATTTTTTTTTAACCATTAGTATTTTTCCTCCTCACAACTTTGAAATGGTTTAGAACATGAAAGAAATTACATGTTCTTCCAAGGACCAAAGTAGCTCCAAGGAGTGAGAAAACATGCCTTAGCTTATCGGCAGCTGCATTTGTAGTTATCTGAAGTTGAGCCTTGGCACAGAGTCAGGAGCCAGGGCTGCATCCTCAGTTTCTGAAGCTGCAATCAGTTCTGAGCCACCTGTCCACCAAGGCCAATAATTACAGCAAGGCTATTTCTCTCTGTTTTCTGCCCATGGTCATAGGTAACCTATGCCAAGCAGCAGCTCAACACAACCCTGAATGAGGCAGAGAATTGAGATGAGCATTCCCTAACCTTTCCTGGAAGTGAGACAGACCATAGATACCCACAGGCTGTTGATCAATGAAGTCATATTTTATTATAGCATCAGATAAAATAGCTTTAAGTACTTAACAAAGTAGTGATGCCTGGTCACAAATACCATGCTTTCTTGGTGGAACAATGAGATATAGAGAAAAACGTATTTTCTCATGCAATCTTGCCTGCTAGTCCAGCAACCATAAGAACTAAAGAACCCCACAAAGTCTCTTCTGTATCCTTAGGATGTAGCATCTCAGATGCTCAATCCAAGGTCTGCTCCAACTTGAAAAAAGCTGCTGTGTTTCCAAAGGTGCCACAGTTGCCACTTGTGTTATCAACACCTCAATTCTGCACACCAAGAGCATCTCCCAGGCTGCACACCGAGAGCATCTCCCAAAAGCAGTTGCTTTTTACCCAAGCAGATCTACCTCTGTTCTGCAGTGCCCACCTCACTGCAGTGCTGCAGCCAGGAGGATATAAGTAGGTTATCTGGCCACAGCCAAGTCATACCTTGGAAAAAAGTTCCACTCTTTTACAGAAAACCAAGCAAACCAGAAGTCCACCACAACAATATAGGCAAAAATACATCTGCAAAAATCATTAGGTGAGGGAAGACAGACTTACCTACTCAGTCACTAAAGGGATAGTATTTTCATCTGGGGAAGGGAGAGGGAGGTAACGGTTTTCAATTCAGCTCGAATTGTATTGCTGAAAATGCGAAGTAGGTAATAAATCCTGACATAGAAAAATCCCTGGATAACAGGGAAGGTGCTTGAATACCACAAGCATGGCAAGGTGGTCCCCGCTGGAGCATCTGCACTCACCCAATTTTTTCAGAACCCCACTAGCAGGATCAAAGATGAGAGGCTTGTTTCAGTGAAACAGAAGAGGGCATGCATCAGCACTGATGCCTAACGCTTTTAAAGCTAACAAAACACTAGCTAATCTAAAACATCGGATCTTACCTTATTAAACGAGTATTTTCAGGGGTTTTGCAACGTTAACTAGATACAAGCCCGTGTCAAACAGCATTGCGTATAGCTGGTAGCCACGAGCCACGTGGAAAAGCTATGCTATTCAGGCAGAATGAGGTAAGGCAGATCCCCTAAGGATCATTGGGATGTGGGTTACATCTTCTGGACCACATTCAACAGAAGTTCGCAAGTAAGTGCCATTAAAAGCTTTTCACCTCCCTTCCTCATCCAAGTGTAGGAGCTGGGGCAATGAGTCCAGGCGTTTACACAGGAATGGGCAGAAAGAGCAAAGAAGAAGGTTAAAGAAAGTAAAGGTTAAATTGGAAATGAAAGTTAGACCACTACCCTGAGTGCCCAGAGACATTTCCACCAACACACTGACCTTCTCTCATCCAGCCACTTCCCATACCCCAAGCCAGTCCCCTCCAGTCTGAAATATGCCCTGACAGAAATTCTGCATCACCTGAGTCCCTTTACAGTGATCTCTAGGCTTTAAACTACTTTTTCCAGTATTTGTAAGACAAGACATTCTTATTTTTGGAATGGAAAAGTAAGTCTGTTGCTTTTAAGATTACAAGTCTGACCTGCATCTTTTGCTCTGTACCTCTCCATACTGGTAGGGATGCCAGAGGGCAGAATAATATTTTGAGTCTGTGTAAATTCTCTGCTACCAGCAGCTTCCCAAACCTGTCAGCACTCTTAAGGCAAAGCCTAACCATCTGCCTAAAAGAACTCTAGTCCCTCAGCACTATATAAAAAGGCAGCTTGCTTGTGTTTACCTTGTGGCAAGTCCCCTCTATTTCTGTTAGTCCTGGGAGACATCACCTCTGTAAATAGTTTAACCAGTTCTCGAGCCAATTAACATCATGAATGAGATGACAAGTTTTCACCAACAGTCTCACAAAGCAGCACAGTGCACAAAGCTGGCTCCAGAAAGAGGTCCAAGGGGACTCTGGTTTGTCTCCTGTTGCATCCTTAGACAAATCCCTTGTACCTCAGCTCCCCGACCTAAGGTTGGGACAAAATAGTTTTGCTTCCTCATGAACCTGTTGTTGGGATTAAATGTGATATGTTGAAATCTCATGGAAAGAGCTGCACGTTTATAAAATCTTAGTTTGTGTTTGTGATTCTGGCTTATATAAATATATAACTGCAACTAATTAATACAGTCAACTATAAACTTTACCTCTGAATCAGACCATGGGCTCTGACCCACAAATTCTGCAACAGTAATTACAAAATATCTAATGAACTTCATTTAATACATGTGTTAGGTAATTTACTAAATATCTGATAACATAACAGTAGGATTAGGAGGAGTTCTGGCAGAAATTCCAGTGGCTTTGCCTCCTTCAGAGCTCCTTATTACTTCAGAGATAAAGATTACGGTTTCCAGGGTAACTAGACACACACACAGACACATTGTCTAATTTGGTTTCCTTAGACTGTCAGAGCATTGTCAGGCCAGAAGCATAGCCTAAACATAATTGTGAAAGAAGTTTGTGATTTATTTAACCACTTGATTTAATTCACTGTCATGCTTGATGTACATTTTTAGTTTTAAAGGTCATTCTTATCTTTTAATGTACAGTTTCTAACAGTGACACTTCAAAATTCACAGACCAATACTTAAGACACAGAGAGGACAGATGGTCCTGTTGTGTTTGTGAGTATGTCACCACTGAGTGAGTTTGTATTTCACTTTGTGCCACACTCACACGTAAGTGTAAAGATTTGAATAAACATTTTCCTATGGTATTTGTTTTTCTTTATGATTTATGTGCATACACATACACAGATGATAGACAAGATTTACATTTCAGATTGCAGATTTTGACTTACCGTGGAGGAGAGTAAATTACACAAGTCTAACAGTGCAGCCAAAAGTGGTGATATGCCAGTAAAACTGAGCACCAGTAATCATTTGAAGCGAAAGACACTTAATTCTGTCTTGTTTGGTAATTGCTAGCCAAGGGCATGGGCACACATATATGTCCCCATGTGGACACTTGAGCTACCTTTTTGTGACAGAGCTCCACTCCATTTTACTTTTTTGAAATCAGGAGACATCACGATGCTGCCACAAAGCCTGCAGGGTGCTGCCACATCCTACCTTTAGGCACACTAATCATTCTTCACCTACACAGGGACTCTTATCCTTTTCTCTCTGCACGTTCAAAGCTTCATGTAGCAGCATCTGAAGACGCAATGTGTCTCCACCTCTTTGGGACCCTTCTTTTCCACTTAATAAGGTCCAGGTGGCTCAGAGACAGCATTCCTTCTCCACTTTCAACAGCATTTAGGTCATTAATGCTGGTCAGTCACTTTTCACCCAGTAATACAGGACCTAAATGTGATGATACTCAGATGTCCTGCCTTAGATGACACTAGTATATTAACCCACACTCAGAAACATTCCTAGTCACTGGAATGCGATTATCAGTTCTACTAAATTGTTTGAGTGGCTCTGGTGTGTTTTTGGTCCATGCAAACTTTCACTCCTCTGAAGAATTCCTAGGCAGGGTTCAGGACCCAGAGCACTTCAGCAGCTACCTCAAGCAGCTTGTATGCAGCCACCTTGTCTTGCCAGAGCGAGGGGCTGCTCTAAGAGCACAATATTTTTATAACAAGGGTGGTGCAACAATGGGACGGGTTGCCCAATCAGGTGGTAGAAGCCCCATAACTGGGAGCATTCAGTGTCAGGTTGTACAGGGCTCTGAGCAACCTGATCTAGTGGAAGATGCCCTATTCATTGCAGGGGACTTGGACTAGATGATATTTAATGATCCTCTCCAACCTAAACTATTCTGTGATTCTATGAAAGAGCTCATGGCTATTTCACACCAGCTGGCCACAGTGCCAGAGACTGTTCCAAGGCCATGTTCCATTTACTAGTATGGGCAGAGCCTTTGAGACTTGCCTGGGTCAGGGCTGATCATAGAATCACTAGGTTGGAAAAGACCCACCAGATCATCAAGTCCAACCATTCCTATCAAATACTAAACCATGTCCCTCAGCACCTCGTCCAACTGTCCCTTAAACACAGGGACCAGCCCTGCAGGCTGGGGGCATACCTGATCACCCAGGTATGCCTAATGGAGTCATAGTCGGTGCTAATGAACTCGTTACTTTCTAATAATTCAATGCACTTAGTAGTCATACTTACTGCAAATAGAGCCAGTGCTCTGCAGGTGTCTGTTGTACAGAGTATCAGCTGCTTTAAATCTAAATTCAACTATCTATTTTAAATTCTGACCATAAATATCAAACCTCCAGTATGAGAGGTTTTCCACATTCAAAGCTAGGCAACAGAGTCCAATTCCATGACTCTACAGCATATATCAAGATTCTTTGAGATGTGTCCCGCTCCCCTAGCCAAGACTGATTACAAATGCCTGAAACACAGGTAACTGAGCAATGCCAAAGCCTGGAAGTCACTTAATACTGTGGCCTTGACTCTTGGGAGGGAATAAGCACCCTATGAAACCTGTGACTTTCAGGGGGCAGCTGCAGGAATTTTAGTAGAGGTAGATTAGAAGATTTCAGAAAACTTAATTTCTGCAGAAAGCAATACTTTTGGCTGCTGCCTTGCCTTTCTTTGCTAAAGAAGCACTACAATTTTATTCTCAGGTCCAAGAACCCAGGTGCTCAGTTAACACAAGTCAAGCTGTTCAGGCTAGTGACTGCACTGTGTTATGACCTGTGGACACTTCCTTCTCTTTTACTTCCTCCTTCAGAGATGAGAGATGAGCAAAGAGATCAGATAGCAGGTAGTGAAACCACAGACGTGCCAAGACAACACAGGAAATCAATACCATATTAAAGAACTTAACAAAAACAACCAAACACAAACATGTAAGTAAGCTTAAAATAACAAACAGTTTGGCTGTATGTGTGCATTATGTAGAACAACAGGAATTGTTTTACGTGCAGGTGGCACTTTGTGCCTGAAGAATTATTAGGAAGAATTCAAGATGCCTAATTCTGCTTCCAAGTCCTATCAGGTACTAGCTAAACTGTACTGCAAGCACCAACAAACTTGCATTTCCTGTTCTTAAATGTTTTGAGGCTCTCCAGTTCTAACTGCTGAACTTAGAGATACAGATCATTGTAACAGCAGCAGAACAGAACAAAGGTAAGGGAAGTGCAACTGAAGCAGGAGCTTAAACCAAGCAGTAAAATGCATGTTGCTGATATGCTTTTACTAAGAGGACGTGAAAAGGACATTATAAAGGATTCAAAGCATTTGAAGGTGGGGATGGAGGGGCGGAAGAGACAACACTTGAAATAAATGTTCCATCAAGAGAAAATCTCTAATAATTTATTGACCTTCAGCTTCACATTGTGAAAAAAAAATGCAAGTTTTACAAAACCTTAAGAATGTAGTAGCAAACAAAAAGACAACAACACAGACAATTTTACTTCTTCCCTTGCACAGTTGTTTTGGGGGTTTTTTAGCACATGAACGACATCTTTAATAGCCAGGAAAGGAAACATTATTCTCCTCTAATCACTCTTATTCAGACAGGTGTCAGGCATAGAAAAAAGGAGCTGGCACAATTACACCAGAAGAGGAAGGGTGTCCTTTGTTACATGTTTCTACAGCAACCAGCCTGCAAAATAAGAGGAACCTTCCCATCTTATGCCAGGGTTTTTGTGTGCACTCTGCTGTGAACTGCATTTGCTTAGAAGTATGGGGTGTTCTACAGGACTGGAATGGTCAAGCAGCTAGCCAGGATTCCCACATCACTTCTAAGATCAAGAGCCTAGCATATTTCCTGTAGAGCCAGAGGCCCACCCTCACTTCAGCTTCCTTCAGTCTACAAACAGGAATTAATCGAGGACTTAAAAGCAGACCACAACTTTGGAAAAGCTGCAGAAAATTCATCCCCCTTTCCAAAGCGGCATGGCACTAACAAAACAAACTTCATAAGCTAAGTAGTTAGATGCAGTGCAAGCTTGTATCCAGACTCTCATCAGCTTTATGGAGAAAAGCCTCAAACCCACATGCCCCTATTTAAACAAGGGCGCCCCTGGGGACCCACTTCTTTGCTTTTTTGTGCCTCGTGCAGTCACCAGTGCCTGAGGAGAGGACACACAAAGCACAGGAAGTCTGATCTTTCGCATTCCTAGGAGTGATCCACAAGACGAAAGGCAAGAGCTATTCAAGACTGCTTCAACAGGGCAACCTGTGCAAGTAAAGGGACATAGAAAGGAAAGCTATCCTATCTGTTTTCCTATTATTTAAAAACATCTAAGAGAAAAGAACCAATGTTGGGGTGCAGGGAGAAGGGGGGAAGGCTGTAAGTTTAAACAGTTCTTTAGTCTATCATTTTGAGAAATTGTTTTAACCAGAGGAAATGTAACTGTTCACATCTAGTTAGGCCTCACTCTTTTAAAAAATGTTGATGTCTTTGCTAATTAATCAACGTTCTCTCAGAATTCAGAGAACTCCAAATATTCAATTTCTGAAATGTAAGGGTCTTCTCCAAACATCAAGTCACACGTAAGGCAGAACAGAGAAAACTTCCAGTGACCAGTGTAAACACTTTGATGACAAAGCTTTCACAAATATAGCTACCTCACTGTCACACAGAGAAAGGCAAGCATCACCAATGTGACTATTTTTGTTTTGCATGCATGCATGCAGCTGTTTACTTCTAACACAGCAAACACCAACCATGTTACTGAATGTGCCAGTTAAGTCAGGCTCCAGAAACATTTAGGAAAAAGCACAATACAATACATGCTTCATGACAGGATCTGGCAAAGAAAGTACTTGTAAAACTTAAGTTTCCAAAATCTAGAAGAAAGAGTCGCTCCACTTCTGTCTCAAGACCAGACTAATAAGGAACAAATTTATTTAATAAAATCAAAGTTTCATTTCTCAGGATTGTATCCAACGATTCTGAGCAACCAAGTGTTTAAAGACACACCTGGCTAAGGAAAATAAAAGGCAGCAGAGTTTGAGGGCCATATTTAAGATTAAAATGTTTGAAATTTATTTTCTATCCCCATAAGAATTTTGCTAGAGCACTTCAGTCTTTGACATCTGGCCACTCAGATAATCATCTGAAATCCAGATGAACGAGGCAATCCAGTCAGTGCAAAATTGCTGCTCTTCTGTTTTCTTTCTTTTTTTTTTATAAGAGCAAAATTGCTGCTCTTTTTTTTTTCTTTTTTTTTATATGACTTCATCACTAACCTATCTTGAGGTTTTTTTGTTTTGATTCTTGAATCACCATACTCCATTCATTCAGCTCAATGTGTCTATATTGTAGATCCCCCCTCCTCCAACCAAATAAATAAATAAATAACTTTGGACAATGACTTCATCTGGGCTTGGTATCCAGAAACTCTTCCACAGTATTTGTGTTGCAATCAGGAAGCTGCACAAAGAGAGAGCTCCAAGAGATTTTGGCTATTTCCAGATTAGAAATTGAAAGGTATGACCAACAAATGAAATGTAGCAAGGACACCATCTATAAGACACACCACACACAACCTGGGGAGCTGGTGGCCTGAGGAAGTGACCTCCACGGCTTCCTCCTTTAGTACATATGTAATTTAAGATCCAGCTTTGCAATCCTTCCATTTCTGACCAGGAAGCCACACCTCCTCCCCAACTGTTACCCAACATTTTTCTTTCTTTGTGCAGCAGAACAAAACAGCAATCACAAAATGTGCAAAACATACAACAACTCACACAAGCCCTTGCAACATGAAGACAACTGCAGGCATCCTTTCAGCATGCAAGCACTGAACAATAAATAACTGTATCTACAACAAGTAACATAACAGGAATGGGACAGTTTGAATTAATTATAAATACAGGGAGGAAAGAGAACAAGGAGCATTTGGGGTATGCCTTTTGTTCCCCAGTGTTGCAAAAACATTTTACCACTGGGCTGTTCCTTATCAAGCAGGTCACTTGCTGTACACAGGACAATGCAACACAGGATCTGAGAGACACTGCAGGTGCTGCCCACAGACAAGCACGCTCTGGTTAGCAGAGTTCAGCTGCAATACCACTGTATCTTCATTTTCACAGTGGCATCTCTGTTTCAGACCCGTACTGCTTCCCCCACAGCTGGTGATGGCACTTCAAATCACCTCAAAGAAAGGTGACAACCATTTCAGATTTCACATACAAAAAAAAAAGTCCATGGAAATAGAGTACTGTGTGTGGCACAGCTCAGAGAAGTTCCGCCTCTTCTTTTTCTCCTTTGAAGGACTGATTAATATTGGCATTAATCCACAATCATAGGTTCATCCATTCATATTTAAACCATGTGCTGAAGCACTTACAACAGGGTTTTTTTCCTCCTATTCCTTCATGTCTAGGATAATTTACAAGGTGCAGATGATTTTCTTCAAATGCAAGAGACTCAACGATCTTCCTTCATTAAAACCATTTCTCCAGATCTGAGGCTCCAATTCTCTTCTCCAAACAGAGGAGTAAGCTAAAAGCATGAGAGTAGGGGGAGAAAAAAAAAAAGAGAGAAAAGACTTTAAAAGCTTTGCTGCAACAATGCACCACATGGTTTCTGTCAGATGTCATAGAAAATCTAAAAGCTACTCTCAGTTTACAATCTAGTTGATGGGCTTCCCCACCGCCATCACCATCTCAGCCAGCATTCCTGTATGACAGCCAACTACCAATAAATAAGCCAGCCAAGATCATAATAACTTAGGGCCAGATTCTGCCTTTATTATTCTAAAAGTCCTGATCTTCAAACCACCCTCCTGTCCCCAGAAAATGTGTTTAATTTTTTGGCTATAAATTCAGTCACTTGAAACCTAAATCAAACTCACCCAATAAGGTTCAATATGATGGGCTCTGCATTCTGCATTCTTCAACATCTCTGAATTCCCCCCACATCTTTAAGCTTTGTGGGTTTGTTTTAAGTGAACATAACCTTGTACAATTTCTCTCCCACAAAAGCTCACATGAATACTTAGAACAAAGGATTTTTTATATCCCTGGGCCAAGGCAAATCTTGTTGGAATAAAGCAGAAAGGGAGCTGAAGATGTCTCACCCCAATGCCTCTGTTCACCATGAAGAATTCTGAATTGAATTTATCCACAATATAATCCCTTTAATTAAAACATATCTGTTATTCATAAGAGCAGAGGTCTGCCTCCTTTCTTTTCACAAAGCAATGCCTCATGCATCAATAATTCCATCCTAGACTCCTTCATAAAAATTGATCATTCAATGAGAAATTCAGCCTTTGTATGCTGAGACTGTGTTTTGCTTTTTCACCATAAACTGTATTAAGATGCTAGCTTCCAAACCATAAGCAGCTCATCACAGTCATTTCTGACCACATTGCTAGAATTTTAGGAGGCAAATCCTACATCATTACAATGGAAAGAAGCTTCAGAGAACATACAGTTCATTTGAACATACCACATCTCTCTGAAGCTGTAATGTCTAAAACAACAGGGAACACTCACAGGGAACACCATAGCCTACATAAGAGCCTAGACCATAAAGTCTCTTTGCAACTGTGGCCTTGAAAATAAACATTATCTTCATAATGTCTAAAACCATATCTCTGCATTATCATTGATCAGTCCTTTCTCGATCTTCTTCCAGCATGCCCTTCGTCCCACTGAAACACACTATCAACACTGAAAATGAAATAATGTTCCTTGTTATGAGATGAACTTCTCGCAAGTTTGCAGATGACATAGCAAGTTTGCAGATGACACCAAGCTGGGTGGAAGTGTCGATCTGCTGGAGGGTCGGGAGGCTCTGCAAAGGGACCTGAACAGGCTGGACTGCTGGGCTGAGACCAACGGCATGAGGTTTAACAAGGCCAAATGCCGGGTCCTGCACTTGGGGCACAACAACCCTAAGCAGAGGTACAGACTAGGAGAAACCTGGCTGGAAAGCTGCCAGGAGGAGAAGGACCTGGGGGTGTTGGTTGACAGCGACTGAACATGAGCCAGCAGTGTGCCCAGGTGGCCAAGAAGGCCAATGGCATCTTGGCTTCTATCAGAAACGGCGTAACCAGCAGGTCCAGGGAGGTTATTCTCCCCCTGTACTCGGCACTGGTGAGACTGCACCTCGAATCCTGTGTTCAGTTCTGGGCCCCTCAACACAAGAGGGATGTTGTGGCTCTGGAGCGAGTCCAGAGAAGAGCAACAAAGCTGGTGAAGGGGCTGGAGAACAAATCTTATGAGGAGCTACTGAGAGAGCTGGGGTTGTTTAGCCTGGAGAAGAGGAGGCTGAGAGGAGACCTTATTACTCTCTACAACTACCTAAGGGAGGTTGTGGAGAGGAGGGAGCTGGCCTCTTCTCCCAAGTGACAGGGGACAGGACGAGAGGGAATGGCCTCAAGCTCCGCCAGGGGAGATTTAGGCTTGAGATTAGGAAAATGTTCTTCACGGAGAGGGTGGTTAGGCATTGGAATGGTCTGCCAAGGGAGGTGGTTGAGTCGCCGTCCCTGGAGGTGCTTAAGGTGAGGGTGGATGAGGTACTTAGGAGCATGATTTAGGGATTGGTGGGAATGGTTGGACTCGACGATCCAGTGGGTCTCTTCCAACCTGGTTATTCTGTGATTCTGTGATTCAAAAAAAAACTACAAACAATTCTGAACTTGAGAGGGCATAAAGGAGGAAAAAAAAACAAAAAAACACCCAACACACCAAACCAACCCAAATTAGAGGAACGGGACAAAGTAGACTGGAGTCTTCCTAAAGGCTGCCAGACTGGGGCCACACAACTCCATGAAAATAGAGGATAATCAGAAGTAATTTCCTTTTTGTCCCTCCCACCCACTGACAAATCAGCAGGAGTCAGCAGAAAAAAATTGTACTTGTTGGATGAGCACATAGCACTGGAAAGATTTCAGTCCATGGCTGCATGCTGCCAGTTATCTTGTGTGTTAGTGAAGCTAAACTGCTGGCTTTTAACAAGAAACTGCAGAGCAAAGGAAAGCTTTTTGCACCATTACATCCTGAGGACTCTTTTTCAAAAAAAAAAAGAGTCCTCTCTCTCATGTATCGTAAACTTTAGAACAATTAAGTCAGTCTCAGAGGAATAAGTCCGTATTTTTCTTGGCACAGACCTGAGTCCAGGCATTTAATACGAGTGCTCTGACAACATCAAGAACTGCTGAAAGTCAGTAATAATAGAAATTAACTGAAGAAGTCAAGACATTGTTCCCAGCTAGGGAAGAAGCCATGGCACAGAAATCATGGTTTCCACCTGCTGGCTATCAGGGCATGTGATTACTCCCAGGATCCAGGATCTGGTTAAGTCTCAAGGGTTTGCCCTGCTTTCCCAAGAGTACGTCAGGGAAAAACAAAGCAAGGAGTGGAGACAGCAGTGTCTTCAAGACAACCAGCCACATGAAACAAGAGCAGCTGGCAGCATTACACAACCCAATTTCACACTAGATTTCCACCCTGACCTGCTGCTTTGCACAGGCCCACCCTCATATTCTTTACTCAAAGCTCCCAGTAATCTTAAAGACAACTACAAGATCAATCCTCAGTGTACCACAGAGAAAGGAATTTCACAGCTACACTGCATTCCTAGGTGTATACGTCTATCTACTCTGCTTCGAAGACATTTGCGTTTAATATTTACTGCAAGAGTTAGGCAAATGTCTCCAGCTGAAATGTCTCCACCAGAAAAAAAATATCACCTGCCCCAAATAGATGAACCTAGGGAAATCTTTACACACAAATATATTCTTCCTATTTTCAGAGAATCTCCAACAATATCTGTAGGTAACTCAGATGCAAAGGCAGAGCTTGTTTAATTATTGCAACTGTGTTTATTTTCCTTGTTCCTTCTAATCTGCCTGCCTTCATGGTTGCACTATACACTGTTCAAATACAAACAGAAACAACCACTCACAGGGCATGGATTGTTTAGGATTAAGCATGCCACTATATTTGTTTGGTTGGATGATTACAACTGTGATTCTGTCAAAGTCTCAAAGGGGAAAAGAGCAACACAACACTAAAGGGAGTCTACCAGATTTGCTGCAGAATACAGATAATTAGTTCTGGAAAGTGTGACTTATTAAGTGACATAACTCCAAGAAGATAAAAATATGGAAAAAATAGTAATATTTCAAGAAAACCAGATTTTTTAAATAGTATGTGTAGGTACTCAATGTTTTTTTAGTGTTGGGTTTTTTTCCATGAACCCTTTCTCCCCTCCTCCTAAAAATCAGAAATTCACAATAACCAAAACAAGCAAGGCTAAATCCAGACTTGTTTGTGAGAAGATACAATGCTGAAGTTGCACTTGGTAAAAGCTTTACCCATTATGTATAATTAAATTGTTTTGGAACAGTGTCGGCTATAGACAGGTAATTATTTCAGCCAGCAATATTAATTAAATGTCTTCCCAACACTATATCTAGTCCAACACACATGACCAACACTATTTTGAAAAATCTATACTTTAAAATGTATTATTGGAATAAATGCAACCTTAGCTCATTGAGATGCAACCATGCTGTCTAGGTGAGTTGGAATGTTAAGCCTGAAGTGCTTGTAAAACACCCTTCATAAGACAGTAAGTTTCCCTAAAAGCTGTCTGCATGGAGAAAGCAGGCTGTCTGCCTGGAAATCCAAGTGAATTCACTCTCAGGCTTCAGATCAGAATGTTCCTTGGGCACTGTTACTGGATATACAGAGTGATTTGGCCACTGTCATCAAGAAAATGGCAACAAAGCCTTGTTTAACGTGCTATGCTTAGTATCTGAACACAGAGCAGGGTTCAGTTTCCAAATTATCTGCACTTCCACACAAGGACTGAGCAAAAATAACATTTTCAACATCTAAATCATGCAGGAAAAAGCCCCATAAAGAGATGCGGCTACAAGATAGGTGGCAAACTACTTCTAGGACCTGGCTTTGTCACAGGCACGGTGCCTGGCTTACAATAGCCTGTGACTCTTACGTCTCAGCAGTTCCAGGTGCAAAACTGGACTGAATATACTCACCCTCCTCAGAGCTGCTGCTGAAAAGCTTTGTGAAAAGCATTATTACAGTGGAATTCAGTGCTGCTATTTCTTACCTGATAATTTGTAGTTGCAACACACACATAATTATGAGGGGAGGTGCTTCCATGTGCTGACAAATGCCGTGGGAATTAATGAATAGGGCACAGTTGTTATGCTGTTCCATACATCTAACGTGGGATCATAGCAGTCCAGCGTTTTGCACCTCTGAATCCCAAAGTAGCCTCCAACCACATACAATTTGTTTCCAGATGCCACTGCATGGCAGCTCATGCGTTTAGCTGTCACATCTCCCACCTTAGTCCACTGGTATGTCTCACTGTTGAATTTATAAGCGGAGCACGCAGAGAATTCGGTATCTCCGCCCATAATAAAAATCTGGTTACCCAAAACAGCTGCAGCTGTGTAGCGCCAGGGCTGGGGGCAGGTGGCTGGTACTGTCCATCTGTTCTCACACTGATCATAGCACTGAACTTTGGGTAGCTTGTCGTGGCTAACACTGGTACCTCCAAAAGCAAACAGCTTAAGCTTTGCACTGACTACAGCTGCATTGCTTACTCCCTCTCGCAGAGGGGCAACCATGGTCCACTTGTTGGTCACAGGGTCATACTGTTCTACTTGCTTTAAGGATACTGAAGGAGAAGCTGGAAGACAACCAGTTGCTGCGGTGTGTCCTCCTACTACGTACAAACAGTGTTTAAGTTCAGCAGAGCCATGTCCAAACCTAGCTACCAGCATGGGAGCAGCCTTTGACCATTCTTCGTGAAGGGTGTCATACACCCACACATCTTTGGAGACTCCATTTTCTGACCCTCGTCCCCCAGTGATATATACTTTGCAGCCAATGGCACAAGCACTGAACTCTTTCCGTGGACTTGGTATGTCAGCTTTTGGAATGATCTCCTTTGCCTTCTGGTCTACCAGGTACAGCTTGTCACACATAAAGGTTTGGCCACCCAAAAGAAAAAGTGAATGGCCAGTTTTACGGGGTCTGGCACATAAACTAGTGACCACTCCATCATTCTGTAAGATCTTTAACTTGCATCTTATTGATTCTTCTACAATCTCTTTGCTTTTCCTTTGCTTGGTGATGAGCTCTTCCATGGCCACATTCTCCATGAGGTATATGGCTGGCAAGAGGGCCAGCCTCACAGTCTGCAACAGCTCAGGCAGATAACAGTGACGCTTACTCAGGTCATAGCTGACCCAGTTGATAGCTGTTTCATATACCAGCCTTTCATCTTCAGTTTCTAATTCTTCACTGGAAAGGAGTTGTACTACCATGTCTTTTGGCAGCTGGAGGAAGTCTTCACTCTTACTGATACTCTGGAAGTTGCTAAGGCACATCCTCCAAGAGAGTTCATACAGCTTGGTGCACTGGTGAGCATCTGACAGCAGCAGCATGCCGAGACAGTTGGTGGGATGAAGATTTTTCTCCAGAAATTCTGCACAAGCATCTCTAATGTCTTGAAACTCCAGCATGTCACCAGCCTCTAGCAGTGACTCTGCGTTCTCCTCATTGATGATAACCCTGGAGGAATATGCATAGTCCAGAAGAAGCTCCAAGACTTCTGGATGAATCGAATTATGAAAATTGACTTCACTGTCCTGGCTCTCCTTCAGTCCTCCACTGAACATTGCTTCAAAATAGCGGCTACAAGCAGCTAGAACAGCTCTATGGCAGGGGAATGATCTGTTTCCAGCATGGAGAAGTACATCTGTAAAGAGACGCTGCTGACGCAGAAGGTTCAAGTGAGTAAGGACACTATCAGCATAGGATGACTTGTGGAACAAGTATATGTTTATGGAGCCAGTACTGGCCCTAGATTTGCGATTTTCATGCATGCTGACTGACATTTTCTTTCACACCTATAAAGAAAGAAAACAAAATCAGTAAGATTAATGAAGCAATCAAATTTGTTATTATTTTTACATAGCAAAAAGTCTATCTTTACATACAAAAAGTCTGTATACCAAAAAGTATAAGATGGGCGGGGAGAAGCCTTAATTTATATATGAGTGGACAGAATTGCATCTGCTTTTGGCATGTGTTTATTTTTTTGTAAGATGAGTTTCATAAATTACATACTCCAGATTTGTTGCCCAAGAGCAGGTTTGTCTTGGGAAACCTGATCTCCAACTTTCACGGCAATACAGCAAGCAAGTAAATTGGAGGAGAATGAAAAGGAACCAGGACTGATTTTCTCACCCTTCCCCAACCTAGACCAGCTGATTCATTACATATGTACACATGCACATGCTTGAAACATTCTCCTGTACTGAATCATAGCAGGAAGAGTTACCAGACAGAATACCTAAGGAATGTCAAAAGCTGCATGGGCAACAAAAAATCTACTAATCCTATTAGGAAGCTTTGCTTTGGTGTGATGATCCCATATGCAACAGCAGAGAATAATTTTTTTTTTAAAAAAGAACTTTAAAATTTTAAACTTTAAAAAAGGGAACCCAGCAATGATCATAAATTTATACTTGGAAAACTCTTCAAGAAATATGAAGAGTGGATTTTTTAGAGATAAATATTGAACTTTGCCAGCTGCCACTAGATATAGTGATACAGCATATACATGGGCAGAGAAATGTGTTTTGACTGTTAGCTGAAGTCACAGAGGCATCACTCCTGAAGTGGCGTAGCATCAGCTATTGGTTTGTTTTAAGATCTGGAGTAGACATAAAAAACCAAGACACCCTATCCTACCCTACTCCTAACAAACACAATGCTGTTCAGTCCCCATTTGAAGGTGAATGTTACTGTTATCTGCCATGATACAGCAGCAAGGTTCCAGGTCTGATTACAAGTCAGGCCAAACAGTATGGAGTATAAGGAATGGGAGGAATATTGGCAGTCATATAAAGCTAATGGCCAAAAAGCCACAGTGCAATTAATAGGAGATTGTATACAGAGGCCAGTGTAAACTGTGGCTGTGACCGCTACTATAATAATCTCACTTCTCTCTCTCCAAACTGCAGAGGAAGCTCAGAGAAAGAAGAGAGCCAAACTTCCCTAACTGCTATGATTTTTGCATGCCCAGAGCCTCTTTTACTGCACCTTCAAATAAAGAACAGGGCAAAAGCCTACCTGGGAAGCACCCATCGGTCAGTCAGAGCATGACCTGGGGCCACCTGTGTAAGGTTTCAATATGGATGCACTTCCCTCTCTCAGATTCAAACATTTTCATATTACTAAGTACACTTAAGCAGTACAGAACTATACAACTCTATTCCCATGTATTGTGCTCCAAGAAAACACAAGAGCTTTACAAGCTTCCCCCCCAAAAAAGTACTTTAAAATAAACAGTTTTCTAGATTCACATGACCATAATCTTCAACAGTGTCAGAACAATATATGATTAATTCGTGCAACAGATTCCACTTCAGAACAACCAATGTGTATACACAGAACACCTCCAGATTAACTGCAGCATAGCCAGTACCACCCTCCTATAGCTAGCTGTGCAAATGTACAAAACAATTCATTCTTCACATCAAATAGCAAGCTTGTGATACACCTTTCCCTTCAGCCACAGCAAAAACAGCCCCTCAAACCCTCAAAAATCAATTAAGGAACAAAGAGACACTGTACTGCAAAAGTACGATAGCTCATTTCCTTTAATCTGGAACAAGACTTCCTGATGACACTTAAATGGCATTAAAATGAACATGCAACACAGCTCAGCATACAGTGCTCAATCCCAAATCCTCCAAACTGAAAGAAATTCTTCCCATCAGAGCCACAGTGCAAAAAAAGTATCTCTCTCACTGTACCAGGCAAAACTCTGAAGTTATTTTATCAGCACTCCCTAGACAACCCACTTAAATGCACTAACATTAAGCAAAGACCAGCTTAAGGAGGCTGGTACGTCTTTATAGGCCAAATCCTTTACAAGAAAATTTAAATTACCTTAAATTCAATTCTATTGTCTAGCAAGTAAAGACTCATATGGCATTCAAGGATCCTGAGCACTAATCTCAGACTAAAATTACCCACTTAATCTATAGCCAAAAAGATTATACTGACCATATACAGGTTGAAACCTGCCGGAACTGAAGGATTACAGAAAGGGTCATGACTTGAAATACTAGCACATAAACAGTTCAGAGACACAGATGGGAAGGTGAAACCTTTACTGGCTAAGGACTCCCTGGAAAATCATGCAACTTTTCTGGGCACTTTACTATTTTAAATGATGCACTGCAAAGCATTCACTGGATCTCCACTGACTGGCTTTCCTCACGCTGAGGACTGACTCTTGCAAGGTCTCCTCGCCAGACAGCAGCACAAGAGCTAAACACCCACTGATCAGAGACAATAGGGCAACCAGGATTTGAAGGTGCTCATTTCCCCTCTGCTCTCCATCCCAATTAAGTGCATGCATAGACACCACAGCCTAGGCCTGTTAGGATCTCTATGGAAACTCAGCTCCTTTCCTTTCCCCCAGATACAGGGGGAATTCTGAGTATACTGGAAACTTCCTTTTACCATGCACTCAGAGTTCAGAAATAGGGCAGGTAGAGTTCATGTCGGAGGCTGCAAATACAAGCATTCAGATGTTTCAGTGGGCTCTGTACTCCTGCAAGTGCCGCTTGCTCAGCATCATTCAGAAGGAGCCCATAACCACAACAAAATAGAGGTAAACATTAAATAAAAAAAACAACCCTGCAATTACGCATACGCTTGAGACTAGTGAGCTACACACCATGTGCAGAGGGAAGGAATAGATGACTGTGTGTTACCCAAGCCCACCCACAGCCACAATAATGAACACCCTTTTAAAAGAAGAAAATTATAAGAGCCATTTTCAAACAGCTATTGAATAAGGCACTCAGCATTTCACCTCACTAAAACAGAAGACTTGGTCCTTCAGGAAGCAATGCCCCTTCTTACAAAGCACTTGCAGATTTCACATATGCTAGTCCTTAACCGTACCAGTAACATTGCCTTTATCACCACAATATAATCTACTGAGAAGAATTCGAAGTATGGTAATTCACATTTAAGACAAGCTGACATATTTCCCCAAACACAACCAAGATACACATCTATACATATCTCTTTCCTCCACTGTGTATGCTGAGATGAGTTCACGCATGCAGTAGTTGAACAAGCACCCTTACAAGCAATTATCATAATTCACTAATAGGTAGTGTTTCTGTGAAGATGTCATTCTGCAGTTGCAGATAACTAGCTTAGTCCAGAACTTTACAAGAATATTAAAATGTATAAATGACATCTCTGATTTCTCTGTTTGGTGTTGGAAATTATACAAGCCTCAAATACTTCAGCAGATGCAATTTACAGTCAGTGAGCAAATGTTAATCTTTAATAACATGAGCCAATTACCTTGAGGCACTTTTTTCCTTAGAAATAACAATATTTGTATGTAAAAGGCAAGAAGTGGTCAGTGAATTAAATATATAGATTTTATCTAGGAACAGAGGTTGAACTAGCAACTTGGATTTATAATTGCACTTCAACAGGGTACTTGTCACAGCAGCCCAGAAGTAAACTCTAGTTTAAGACTAAACAACAGACTCCCTGACCTACTTAACAGCTCTGCAACTTTCAGATTTGAACGTAAATCAAATGAAAAATCAAGTGTTTTCAAATTACTGACCGACACATCCTCGATCTCGGCCCATTCTAATACGATTCTGTAATTACGCGGTTGCGTTTTTGTTTCGAATCAGTGAAACAAGGTGGAGGAAAGTAAATCCGCAAAACATCTCATCACTTTAACCAACGCCGCTTCCAATCGCTGCACTCGCAGTGCTGCCAACAGCTTCGCCGAGCGAAATCCCGACCCTGTCTGGAGTCCCCCAGCACGAACCCAGTGGCTACCTAGGACCCGCAGCGAGATGGAAAGCAGCACACGCTGCTCCTGCCTGGAACGCACCGCTGCTTACCGCATGCAGACAAAGAAACCCAACTCCCAATCCCCCCTCGTTCACTCCATCGCGAAGCCTGAACGACCCCGCCTCTCACAGAATCACAGAATAACCAGGTTGGAAGAGACCCGACAGAGAAGCGGTGCGATCAGTTCAGATGCGCCTGGTTTGTTTCATAGGTCGATAACCACGTGCCGAAGTTTCAGTCCCGGCGCAGCCAGGCGCTCGCTCGCTCCCTGCCCTCCCTCGCGCCCGCTCAGGGATGCTCCGGCCTCCCCGGCGCCCCGAGGAGGACGGCGGAGCCCGAGCGAGGAGCTGACACTCTCCGAGGGCGGCACAACCCGCACCGCCGGGCAGGAGGCGCATAGCATCCCGGGGGGCACAGCATCCCGGGGGGGCGCACAGCATCCCGGGGGGGGGGGGAGGGGGCACAGCATCTCGGGGGGGCGCACAGCATCCCGGGGGGGAAGCACAGCATCCCCGGGGTGGGGGGGTGCACAGCATCCCCGAGGAGGGGGGGCGCAGTATCCCCGGGGGAGGGGAGGGCACAGCATCCCCGGGAGGCGGAGGCACGCAGCGCCCCCGCCTCCAGGATCCCCAGCTCCGCACACGCGGGTCCGCACCCCACGGCTCCAGCATCCCTGGCTCCGCACCCGCGGCTCCAGCACCCTCGACTCCAGTATCTCTTGCTCCAACAGCCCCGGCTCCGCACCCGAGGGTCCGCACCCTCGCCTCCAGCACCCCCGGTTCTGCATCCCCCGGCTCCAGCATCCTCGGCTCCAGCACCCCCCGGCTCCAGCATCGCCGGCTCCAGCACCCCCGGTTCCGCATCCCCCGGCTCCAACACTCCCGGTTCCGCATCCCCCGGCTCCGCATCCCCCGGCTCCAGCACCCCCCGGTTCGCACGGACTCACCGCAGCGGCTGCCGGCGGAGCGCGGCTCATGGGCGGGCGGCACGGGAGACGCGGCGGGAGGAGGCGGCGCGGCTCTGCCCGACAGCGGCGCGGAGAAAGCGTTTATGGGTTGGGGGGCGGGGGGAAGCGTGTATGCAAAGCGTCGGGGGGACGGGCCGGGGAGGGACGTTGGGGACAGCCCGCGGAGGGAGGGGGTGCGGGAGCGCTGCCGCCGCGCCCAGCGGGGGACGAAGCGGCGGGTTCCCCGCAGCAGCGCTGGGCTCACCCCGCGATTAATTATTCCCCGGCTAACAGAGCGTGAGAAAAACACGCCGGTGCATAAAAAAAAAAAAAAAGGCTGATTTCAAAAATAAACATCTTCTAGACGGAACAGCCGTGTTTTCATAATGGCATTGTACAGCTCTGCACGAGAAAAATACAGGACACCGTGGTAAACTTTGTACTTGCTGCTAATTTACTATTTGCTAGTACCATTTAAAACAACATTATTAGCCTTAACAGCAACGTTGCTCGATTAGCGATGTTACTAGGCAGGTAAGAATTGTTTTACTTCCACCAGAAGGAAGCTCCTAGTTGCATACAATAGTTTGGAGAATATGTTCATTCCTCACAATGGAATGTTACCCAAATTTCTCCTGTTTAAAAAAAAAAAAAACAAAACCAAAAAAACCACCAACCCTGCAAGCAGTTCGCTGACATGCAGAGGGTTACATGTATTCCTGTTGCTGGACTATGGAGACTGCACTTTGTGCACTGCAGGACACATCTGAAATTCCAGAGAGCCTGAGGGTATACACAAGCCTGGAGAGTGTGGCTGAACAAGGAGCATATGGAAGTGTCAGTTGTTTCATAGATTATTTCTTTTTAAAATGTTGTTTGATTACAACATGAAATATTGCAGATTGTAAGATCTAAAAATGATGCTCATCTATAAGTACGTTCCGAAGCTGTTTGAGTGTGAGAAGCTGTTGGAAATTGTAAATGACCTTACGCAAGGGGTATTCATGGACACCAGTGCTCACCTGAGTCGTGTATCTCTAGAGGATTCTGGATTAAACTGTGAATGCTCAGCCTTCATTGCGCATTAGATTGTCAGTGTTATGACTCTGAATTTTTCCTTTCATTATGACATTTCCCATAAAATGCCTTGATCCTGCTTTCTCCCTTTTCCCTCCCACAAAACATGCAGTTTCTACCCAAATTATAATTAATTCCCATTAGAGCTAATTTCATTTTGGTGACTCTTCCATAGTCCAGTGTCAGTAAATCAGATTATGTCATACCATGCAGCTAAAACCACAGGGACGCGTTACTTCATATGGTGTGAGGACAAACTTCAAATAAGCAGAATTACCACTGTGAGTGAAAAAGAGAATTGGTAGAGTAATGTTACTTAATCTATCGCACAGCAACATCTGAACTGTAAAGCTGATTTTGAGCATGGTTATAAGGAATGGTCAGTGAAAAATTAGGTCTGGAGAGAGGACAACAGGCAGGGCTTAAATGGCTGCCCACAGTATGCAGATTTGGACAATACTCTGCATGAACAGAATGAGGCAGTAATCCCATAGGAAAGTGACCAGACGGAGTACTATCTTCCTTGTCCTCCATAAAATGAGGAACCTCTTCAAGTTAATCATGGCAATATGACTGGATGAAGCAATACATCTGTTGAGGGAGTAGCTACAAAGCCAGACAGCCTCTTCTGTGTGCATGTAACTGCATATGGGCTGTGTGAAATGATGCTGCTGGTGGGAGCAGAGAGAGAAGGAGAAGAAAAAATAACTCCACAGTCTTCTGCCAGTAATTCCACACTAGGAATGCTTACAAACTGCAGCAGAAGTTCTCTTGAATGTGGCCAAAGGAGTTAAAACTAGGAAGCTGTGGCTGAATACAGCTTATAACACATTTAGAATAAGAATGCCTGTCTGGCCAGCACAGAAAAAATATTTAAAATATTAACCTGGTCCAAAGCAGATCTCTGGCCTGGTTTATGCTGGCCTAAGAGCTAAGTCAGGTCACATTTAAACACAGTTCCGGTTAAG
Source organism: Clamator glandarius (assembly GCA_033459285.1). Classification (NCBI taxonomy): domain Eukaryota; kingdom Metazoa; phylum Chordata; class Aves; order Cuculiformes; family Cuculidae; genus Clamator; species Clamator glandarius. The sequence continues at coordinate 2,163,888 of JAUNZM010000293.1, forward strand.
CCAGTTTTGTAGATGGGCCAATCTGTATTTTGACACTGCTGAAAACAAAGCTGGCCTAGCCTATCCCAGGACATAGTATAACATGCCCACTGAACTAGTTTAAACATGTTTCTCCTAGTATTCTTATGCCACGATAGATAGGATCTTTGAAGTGTTGCTAAATATCATGATTTTATCGCAAATCACAAGATAATTGGTCCTTTTCTCAAAGCGCAGGTTCTAGAGTCATGTGAAACTGACAGTCTCCTTGGGTTGTTTTAGTTGCTTGGTTTGGGCTTTGTTTCTTTTGGGCTTTGTTTCTTTTTTAGTAAGTCTGCAAGAATGACTGTGTGGAATGGAAGTGTGGCCTTCAGAAACAGAAAGCACATACAATCCCGAAATATTTTCAGTTTATGTGTCTGATAGAGCAAGCACAACATTTGACTCCAAAAAAATAGGGGTAGCAAAAACTTTTTTGTTCAACTAAAATCCAGCTTGGATTTGAGAAGCACTGCTATTTTAACTAAATGAGTTTCACCTTGAACTTTATTTAAATTGGTTTGGCTTCTGTGTTGAGACAAGTTCTTGGATTCTTGAATGTATAGCAAACTGTAATATGACTATACTGACACTTAAATGGTTTGCAGGCATACCCAAGTAGCTGGAACATCTTCCAGGCTACCCCAGCAACACCAGCAGGAGTTCTAACACTGGCAGAGTTGTACCAGCAAAATAAACCATTTGCCAGTGCAGATTATTTCATTCAGGAGATGGAAATACATTGTTTTGTTTTGTTAGTATCAGCTGCATCTACACTAGCAGGGTTTGCCAGTACAGCTATCTTGGCAACCCTTTTAAATGCAAACAAGCATTATGTGCCCGCAGCACAGGCTGAGATCTCATTTTTAATGCTATTAAACAGCTGTGTCTTGGGCTTTTGCCTCGTTAGACTCTTTTTAACCACATTATTTTGCTCAACTGCTAAATAAACAGCATGGGGTAAAATGTATTAGTGTAATTTATCTTCATTCCTTCCTAATTTACACTTTGAATGAATTTATTAGAATGATCTAATTAACACTGTACAGTAGCAGCACCGGTGCCAGAGCTCTCCCAGGGGGTTGAGTGCAGGAACAGCCCTCAGTGACCCACACCTGCTTTTCTTATCATTTGCCTTTGATGGGCTTCTGCAGCTTGGCCTGCAAACAGACATTTAGTTGCTGCAGCCCAATGTGGTACAAAGCTTGTTTAGTGCCAGAGATGTATTTAAAGTGTTCAGTGGGAGGTTAACATTCAACAACTTTCAGCAACAATTATACCAGCTTGCCCACTAGTTCTGGGGGCAGAAACCCCTCCTTGCCATGTTCTCCTGTTGTCACCTCTATTAATGTCTATTTTTCAGAAGGATTACACTCAGTCAGGCTGGTCCTTAGATGTCATTCCTACATGGGGTGGCAGCTCAGACCAAAAAGAAAATCCCATGGCTATTGAAAAACTAGCAGTACTAAGGGGCAAATGCGGTGTCTCTGACATGTAATTGCTCCTCTCCAAAACATTTATATTGCATCAGTGTGACAAATGGTTGTCAAGTGTGAGCCCTTTGCCACTTCTAAAGAGCGTAAACACTAGCCCATTTGAAGTCATTGAATTATGCCATCATTTTACATGCAAGAGATAGGAAAAGTCAGGCCTTGGTTTCTACTTAAGGCTGTGTGTGTTTTGTAACATTATAGATATGAATTACATCTGGAGTGAGAAAGATTTTTACCTGGTTTCTTCATTCTCAAGGGTAACCCTTGAAAAGTCTCGACTGTTGCATCTAGTCTAGAATTCACAGTTCAACATTGTTCAAGCAGTATGTGCTTATACAGAAAAGTAGTATTTAGGAAAAAAATCTTGGCCTGTAAGGAGAAGCCATCCACTTCTCTTTTGTATTTAGTTCCTCTGTCTATCTTATCATTTCCCAGTTTGTTTTGCTCTCTAATTACTCCCGTGAAAGTCTCTGCTACCTGACTTCATTTTTTGCCTATCAGATATTGCCTGTTCTCCCTCTTAGCAAGAAAAGTCATTCTTGGTCAACAAAGACAACAGTGATGATGACTCGCTTTTGACCAGGTTCGATTAGCAAAGGGTCTCAATCATTACTGGTATGCAAGCCACTTCCCACAGGCATACCGAGCGACAGGACTGGGAATACAACTGCAGAGTCACTGGTGTCGCTTCTGTCATCACTCAAGGTGACAGTCAGCAAAAGTCTTAGCATCTCAGTCATGTTCTCTGTCAGGAGATTTCAATTCCCTGAACATATCTTTGCTAGGTACTCCTACCCCTGAACAGCGACTCCAGGCAGGAGCAGTTTCTCGCTTCTTTCTTGGAGCTATCTCCATCCAGTACAGGCTCTAGGCATTGCAGGAACCTCCCTTTGCTTCTCTCTTGCTAAGTAGCAGTGGCCCCCAGCGGTGACAGCTAAACTGGCTTCTTGTTTCAAGATTTCCTACTCCGAACTGAAAAGTTCCATACTGTAATAGAAACTTGGCCAAAGGACTTAGGAGATCATCACATCTTCCAGTTCTGCAGGGAACACGGAGTAGTGCCTCCTGACCCCTTGCAGACCTGAGCTTGGAACCCAGCAATGCCAATGACTCTCTGAAAACAGGGCTGCAACTTAAATTATTAATTAAAATGCTTAGGTAATTTAAACAGAGAACAGTGTGTCATCTAGGCAGACCCCTAAATGATAGAGATTTTTTTTTGCTTGTCTTCACTTTTTATGTTAGTATTGAAAGCTGGAAGACAAAAGTGTAAATAGCTTCAGCTTTGTAAGGAGAGGAATACGCATCTAAGTAACTGTTCTTGCATTCACAAGTCCCACTACATATTGAAATGCAAGGTATTTAAGGACTTTCAGTATTTAGGGACTAATTAAAGACTTTTATTCAATGTATTTAAGGACAACGATTTTTGAGGGGAGATGGGAATACACATACTTTTTTGGTCACTTTGAGTCACTCAAGTCTGAAAATACAGACCTGTGTGTCTTCAAAAAATTTCACATTTTAGCTTGGAGACTTGTTACACTGTTCCCCCCACTTAGATGCTATTTTATCCCCAAGCTGAAGGGGAAAGTAGCTCTTCACCTAGTCAGGCCTGCTGAGGAGTCATACACTGACAGAAGCCAGAAAAAAGAAGGCAACGCATAGGAGCTGAAATGGGCCCTGATGCTTAGCCGAGAGCTTTGGATTTCTCCGGTGGTTAAAACACAAGAGATTTTTTTTTTTTTAAATCCTGTCTTTCAGTGCCCAAACTAATGACCAGTGCCCAAACTTTACTAGTTTCCCAACTAATGATCATGAAGTCATGGGAAGTGGTCCACATAACCAAGGTAAAGTGTAAAGTTTGTGCTGTTTCCATTTCAAAAAGTTTGATGATAAGAATATATGAGAAATCTGGAAGCTTAATATGGTTTGTTGGGGACCACTGCTTTAAAGAGACAGTACAGAATTTTCTGATTTTTATGGGCTTAGGACAGATCCAGACAAGCATTTCAAAGCAAGCTTGTTTATGTAAGTATGGCTTTATTAATTTTCCTGCTCAACAATTCACCACAAACATCTGGAACTGCACTCTTAGTAGTTTTGAGGTCACATTAATTCTGGATGTTCTTAAACGGCATTTTTACAGATACTTAGAACACTTAAGAAAGAAACACTTTTGAAGGCTCTTGGCAGAACATGAGAAGGTTAAAACAGACTCTCAGTTACCTAGTCTTCTTCCTAGAAGCTTGATGATTGTGAGGGTTAAGTAATCTGATTCCAGACATTTTAACAAAATGAGATGTGTCCTATGGAGTTGCTGTTTCTGTGGTTTAGATCTAACTTTTTGAACATGTTGCCTACAGCGGGGATTGTTTCCCAGGCATTGTTATATGCACATGTAGCTTCAGTATCTTCATCAGCCTATGTATGTTTAGTGAGAAGGATTTAAAAGGACAGTTTGCTTGTTTCAAAAGACTTGTTTATGTACTCTCTGGAAGCCTTTCTTTGAGGCTTTATTGTTCTTGCATACAAAGGAAACCAGTGAATTGGATTCTGCCACAGAGCCTGTGTGTTATACCAAGGTTTAAATCCATCATGCTGCTGGTTTGAATTTTTTAATCTTTTTCATGAGAAGGTTTCATAAAAGTCTTCATTCTTGGTGCAGTGCTGATGCATTTAGGTCTGCAGAAGAAATGGTTTATCAGTGAAGAAATGTCACATCATAACAGGCAAAACCTTGCAAGTTTCACATACAACAGTGAGGGGAAACTAGAATTTTTTAAGTGAACTGTTTTCCAAAAAGGCCTATTACTTCTCTGCTCTAAATGTTAATTTGGACGATTTAGTTAAGCGCAAATTAAGTCAAAGGCCTTAAACTTTGAAGAATGTGCAGTGTGGACAAATCTTCAAAACTTTCTTAATACAGTCAGCGTGGCATTTACTCTGGTTATTGAGTTGAATCTTCAAAGGACTGTTTTATTTTAGGCTAATGGAGTTTAATTAGAGATCAGATTGCTGCTGAATGTAGTAAAAATGAAACTGTTGATGCTTTATTTGAGCTAAACATTTTCTGGCAATTTTCCCAACCTCCAGGACATGTCTGAACATATTTTTTCTTTCCTACCTGAAGACAGAGCCACTTGGCATGTCAACTTATGTGTATTTTGGCTTGAAGAAAAGACAGTAGTTTGGAAATACAAAAGACAGCTTCTCTTTTGTAACAAGTTGCAGGTTACAGTGTACAAGAGGCAATACATTAAATTAGAAAGAATGCAAAGTGCATAGTTGGAAGATAGCTAACTGATCACTTGTGCTTTCTTAAAGGAATCTATTTAAGGTTTTAGTTAACAGGAAATTTCCTTTTCAGAATCTGCTTTCATTTGTATGTAAACTTACAGTTTTGCTCAAATAGAATAACAAAGCCTCCACATCCAAGTAATTAATTGGAGAATGGTGGGGTTTTCCTTAATGGAGTAATGCAAATTCAGCTGAGGAAGCAACCTTGTCCTGTGCTGGCTAAAAGATTAGAAGATTTTCACTAGTGTACTCTGTAGACATCTTTGAAATTCATTGCTTATTGTGATAAACTGCACATATCATGAATATTCTGGATGGAAAAGTCCTTGCAGGCTTTGTCATATCACAGTAAACAAATGGTGGCAGGGGCTGACTGTCTTAAGACAGTGGTCTTCACATAACAGATTTCAAGCATGCATAAATGGATTTTGTAGATCCAAAGTAATAGTTCGCCAAAATATCTAAGTGTATACCTCTGCCTGTTCAGTAGCTTGTGTCAAATGCCAGTACACTTACAGTGCGCACACACACACACAAGGTCAGCCTATTCTGCAGAAGCCCAGACAGAACTTGTATTTGTAAATGTGTAGTCTCATTTTCTCAGCCAGAAACATAGACATTAAAATCATGAATGATCAATTATATGAAAATTCATCAGATTTTGAAATCTAGCTTCAAAAATTTCTCAAGCAAATTTTACATATTCATTACTTATATGAAGATTGGAAAAACATGAAAAACTCAGTAAGTGTTAATACAAGTGCCAGATTTTCATGCAAATGAAAGCTGCGCTCATATTGAAACAGAATCCTAAGATTTGCCTAGAGGCTGAGCTCCTATGACTAAGATACTGCGGAAAGACCTTCTGGTAGTTTTCTACTCAAGTACATTTTAAGAAGCTTTCTTTCTGCTAGGGGTCTTAGACATTCCAGCTTGTTAAACTGGGAGAAATCTTTGAGGTGTAAAATCTCTGACAAAAATCATAAGTGGTTTCATCAGACACCATTGATTTTCCCAGATTACAGTCAAATCAAGAGATAAAAGAAAGATTTAAAAAAACACATTAAAAAATCATAGAATTCTCCTTTATGACTGACACAGCAGATTCCATACAGTTTTTATAAATCAATAAATAAAATCATTTGATGTTGCTTCTCTGAGCAGGTGTAGTGGAGATGTGTTGCTGCAAGAGAGCTGTGTTTTCTGGGAGCAAAATAGTTTTACATTTTCTTGAGTTCCTATTTGTTCCTGACAAATAACATTAACACATGAACTTCTAATACATACATTAAGTAATGTGATATGGTTTAGCTTCTTCATGCTAATGCAACCTAATAAACAGACTATAGAAATAAAAATACATTTAAAACACAAGGCTTCCAGCCTATCCAAATATAAAGCATAAAATTTTGTCTGTGATCTTCAGAGTAAACTTAGAGCAAGGACCAATCTTTAGACTCCTTAATTAGTTAAAATTATTCTTTTAGTATATACTAAATGTTCTGTGCATTTCAGCTTACCCCAATATACTTCTATAAGAGAAATAAGCGCAAGAAAATCCCATCCATTGTTTTAAGGGATCAAAGGAAAAAGATACTCTAATAATTTCCATCTAAAGGTTTCTAAGAGGAGGAAATCTCTTCAAATCTTTGTTGTTCTTGTAGTGTTGCAGTTCCACCACCACTATTCTTGTGAGTACTTTCACATTCAACTGTTTACTAGTTATAATGCTTTAAGCAGCTCTTTTTAAACCATAACAGTCATAAAGTGTGAGCTGAGTCCTGCAGCCATCTCTTCCAGCTCTCTCTCAGGTCCCTCTCACAGAGAGGTGGCAGAGGGCTACCCCAAGTGCACTCCTCCATAGGCAGGGTAGGACGTGAACATAGTCTGTGACTGGGACACAACCTCGTGGCACCAGACAAGGCAACAAACTGCCTAAATCCTGTGAGAAATTATGTTAAACTTACTGTTTGGGCAATCATTTATCATGAACAAACACCAGACATCTGAAAAAGGATCAGGTCAATCCTGGCTTTGTTGGAGACAGTAGGCAGGTGATTGGAGACGTGTTTTTGTCTCACTAATTATTGCAGGCCTAGGCGATTATGCTTAGTGAAACAAACATGCAGTTCTATTACCTAGGCTCACAACTGTAAAGCTAACTCCACCCTTCCCTCTTTAAACACATTTTTCCTCCCTCTTTTATTTATTCTTATTCTGATAAACATATTATTAAAGAACTCATGACAATGGTATTTTTTCCTTTGTTTTCTCTATATATTTATTTTTCTTTTCATATTTCTGTCTTGCTCCATCTTGGCATAGGGCATTCAAGCTTTATCCTAACTATTAACAACATCATTTCTCTTAGCTGCCCTCCTAGCTTAGCAGTATTTGTCAATAAAGGTAAAAGTAGCTGCAGAGAAGGGAACCTGTCAATTGCACTGCCAAAATATACTCAGTCACACCCTGGTAATGGACTGATTTTTGAAGGACTGCACGGATTCTGCCCCTATAGGTTTTGGTACCACACCCCCTATCTGATCCACTTATTTCAGTAAATACCCCAACCATGAAAAGGTATGCCTGATGTGTGAATGTCTGCAGACATGGTTGTCCACTCTACCATGATCTGAACCAACCAATTAACTCAAAGTTTCTAAAGCACATTTTCTCAATATTATTCATTTAATACTAGAACCCAACTTCTGTGAAGTCAATGGGAGTTTTGCCAAAGAATGTCAACACCTCTGCTATTTTATTACTTGGCTTCCTAAGCAGGAACTGCCAATCATGCTGCATTACACAGTAATTTTATTAGGCACCCAATTGTACTTTCTGAGAAGTAGAGACAACTTACTCTTCACCTTTGCTGGCAACAGAGTCAAGGAAACCACCAAATTCTCTACATGTTTCTTTTGTTGGAAGACACAAATCTATAAGACCATTCTGACTTCTGAACTGATAAACTAAAATGTTGTGCCATCGCACATATGCAGTATTACACTCCTGCCTGCAGGGAGTTTTTTCCCCTCCTCCAGGACCTATGTACTATCCTATTTTCTTCTGAATAACAAAGCCTATAAACTAGACATTGGTAGGTTCTGTGTTATATAATTCTGCACAATTAATATGGAGTGTTAAGAAAAACATTAGATAAAAAAACCCCTCATTTTTCATTAGTAAGTCAGCTTGGACTGTATAAAAATGTGTAGTTATTACTTCAGATTCTTTCCCTAAAGGTATGTATTTTTGACTGAGGTATCTTTTTGTCTGGTTATTTAAAAAAAATAGAAATCTCATATGACAAAGGATATGGCTAATGAGATTAAGCAGTCCCTTTAAAATACTGGCACCTTGGCACAGCATCTTTTGGTAGAATTGAAAGCAGTAGACAGATACGGTTTCAAAGTGTCTTCCTCTCCTTTGTTTCCCTTTCTCCGCTTCCAGATACACCCAAGGCAGAAAGCACATCCAAGGCAGAAACCCACCTCCATGCTTCTTTTCACAGTGTTTACCTTCAATAACCCTAGAGGAGGGATAACAAAAAAAATGGCAGGACATGTGTCCTACTTGAGGAACATAAAATGTCTCCTGCTTTCAGGGATTTGCTTTAAGGCCAATTTGTACTATCAACATCGATAGAGGCATGTCAAAACATGGGGTGCCATTTGACTGCATATTCTCCTTATCCACACAACTGACTTGAATGAAGATGGCTTTCTAAGCACCCTTTGGCTGACCAAATATACCATTGAAAATTTTAATAAGAAAGGGCATTATAAATGAGTAGAGTCTATTTGTGATACCATTTATTCATAGCAGTCCTATGAAGAACATTTGCACAAAGCATCCCAGTTAACAGGTAACTAATGACCACAAGAAGCAGTCATTAAATAACATGATCTGACTATTTCTTCTGGCAAATTAAACTGCAAATACAACACACAAGCTTTAGAGCTCACTGAACAGAAGAGATTACTTACAGAGACTGCAAAAAAAGAAAGCAACATCTGTTACTGGGGCCTATACAAAGAAAATATTACTGTTTAACTGCAATCAAATCCATTCTGCAGATCTTAAAATTCACCGTTTGCTTTGAATGCATTGTGGTTTTTTTGAAACTTGACATTTTGTAAGGTTTTCTTTATCACTTAAATAAAGCTTTTCTCCAAAATATTTCACAATAAATCTTTAACTTCTTTTCAACGGATCTTACTCAGTACACTGAGCAATATTTCTTACAAATGCCTTTTAGTTGTATTTTGTTAGCTCTTTGGATCATGTATCAGTGTTTACTCGGATCTTTCTTTCAGATTCTCCATAGTCATAGCTTTCAGATCACAACTGTCAGGCTCCACACAGTATTTGTAAATGAAATTATCACAGTAAATTAAATATTCACAATAAAAATTAGGCTGTGTGGGACATGTGTGTGTATCAATAATGACATTGATTATGTATTAAAGGATCGATCATGCATTCATTTTGTGAACACATAGAAAGATAGAAATATTTCATATCTAGTCTTCCTTATATACACAGCACTTCTAAATATAACCCCCTTAAATTCCATAGAATTTACTCTGCACTTCCCCATTAAGTGATTAAACTAATTTTGACAGCTGAGATTCCTCACCTGACTAAAGTATATCAGATTATCTTCTTTGTTCTGTCAAAACTACAGAATATTGGCTGTAGAAGTTCTTTGGATGTTTCTAGTTCAAACTCTTGCTCAAAGGAGTGTTAATTTTGCAGTTAAATCAGACTGCTTATGGCCCTTTTGAAAACCTCCAGGCAAAATCTGAAAAATCTCCAGGAATGGAGGATATTCACTTCCCTCAAACCATTGATGATGAGTTTGCTCATATCGCGCAAGATGCTGTTAACCTTCATCAGTACAAGGTCACGCTGCTGACTCAGATTCAGCCTGTTGTCCACCAAAAGACCCCACCCTTTTCAGCAAAGGTGCTGTCAAACCAGCCAGTGCCCAACTTGTACCAATGCATGGAGGTTTTCTGCCCCAAAGACAGGTCTTCACACTTTTTGCTGTTGATCTTGTCTCTGCTTGTTGCAAGGCTCTATGGGTTTGCACACGTCCAGTTTATCTAAGTATTTCCTGACTGGATCCTCCTCTACTATGGGTAGTATCTCTCTCCTCCAAACTTCACTAGTAGTCAGAAAAACTAGTAGAGTGGAGTGGTGTGGTGTGGAACGGAATACTTCCTTTCTGGTGGAAGAGACCTACAACGATTATCTAGCCCAACTGCCTGAGTACTTCAAAGCTGACCAGAAGTTAAAGCATGTTATTGAGGATATTGTCCAAATGCCTCTTAGACACGGACAAGATTGCACCATGGACTGGCTCACTAGGAAGCCTGTTCCAGGGTTTGACCACCCTCGCTGTAAAGAGATATTTCCTAATATCAAGTCTGAACTTTCCCTGACAGAGGTTTTAAGTGTTCCTACCCACTGTAGAATCATCAGGTTGGAAAAGACCCATCAGCTCATTGAGTACAAACATTCCTATCAATCCCTAAACCATGCCCCTTAGCATGGAACCCAGGATTCAAGGTGAGGTCTCACCAGTGCCAGGTACAGAGGGAGAATAACCTCCCTAGACCTGCTGGTCACACTGTTTCTGATACAAGCCAAGATGCCATTGGCCTTCTTGGCTACCTGGGCCACTGCTGGCTCATGTTCAGTCGCTGTCAACCAACACCCCCAGGTCCCTCTCCTCCAGGCAGCTTCTCCTAGTCTGTCACAGTATACCTGTCACAGTATACCAAGGAGGAGATATCGGCGCCTCCCTGCCCACTTCCCCTCCTCAGGAAGCTGCAGAGAGCAAAAAGGTCATCCCTCAGCCTCCTTTTTTCCAAACTAGACAAACCCAAAGGCCTTTGCTGCTCCTCATAGGACATGTGTTCCAGCCCTTGCACCAGCTTTGCTGCCCTCCTCTGGACACATTTAAGGTCCTTCACATCCTCAAATTGTGGGGCCCAGAACTGCACACCACACTTGGTGAGGCTACACCAACACTGAATACAGCAGGATAAGCCTCTCTTTTGACCATCTTATTATATGGTGCATGAGGCACTCCAGGATGTGGTTTGCTCTCTTGGCTGCAGAGCTCACTGCTGACTTGTATCGAGCCTCCTGGCCACCAGCATCCCCTTTCTAGAGGGCTTGTGCCTAGCAGTACCCTGTCCCAGGTGCACAATGCAGCATTTGCAAAGCCTCTTGTTCTTCAAGAGTTTCAACAGCACCTAAAAGTCTACTATCATCATCAAACCTACTAATGGTACATTCAAAACCTGCACCCAGATCAGTGATAAAAGGATTGAACAGAACTGAAAGAACCTGGAAAGCTTAGCAGGAAATTCTGCTAGTAAAATCAACAAAGCATTGGGTACCACAGCATCTTCCGTGCCCTTCATTAGCAGATTATCTGCCTGATTCAGCAACAAGCCCATATTTTTTCTGGTATTCCTTTTGCTGCCAGCATACCTGCATGCCTTATCTCTTTCAATACCAGCCAGACTTTTGTCTTGCTAATTCCACCCCTGCATGCCCAAGTGACACTTCTATGCCCCACCTTGGTAGTACATCCTGTCTTCTACTCCCCACACACCTCCTTCCTGTGTTTGAGCTCAGTCAGATGATCTCTGACAGCACTGTTTTCCTGCCGTATGTCTTGCCTAGGGGGATAACATCACTGGCTAACAAAGATGTCAGGCTCAAGCAGGTTGAATCTACTTGAAAACAAGAGGGGGACAAATTTCTTATATTTTTCCACATAAAAAAAAAAAAAATCTAATCTGGGCTTTGAGACCATGCTAATGTTTAGACTAAGAATCATTTTTTTTCCTAGTGGAAGACGACAAAAAGTCTTTCTACAAAAAAAAAAAAAAAAAAAAAAAAAAAAAAAAAAAACCTGGCTGGAAAGCTGCCAGGAGGAGAAGGACCTGGGGGTGCTGGTTGACAACCGACTGAACATGAGCCAGCAGTGTGCCCAGGTGGCCAAGAAGGCCAATGGCATCTTGGCTTGTATCAGGAACGGCGTGACCAGCAGGTCCAGGGAGGTTATTCTCCCCCTGTACTCGGCACTGGTGAGACCGCACCTCGAGTACTGTGTTCAGTTCTGGGCCCCTCAACACAAGAAGGATGTTGTGGCTCTGGAGCGAGTCCAGAGAAGAGCAACAAAGCTGGTGAAGGGGCTGGAGAACAGGTCTTATGAGGAGCGGCTGAGAGAGCTGGGGGTGTTTAGCCTGGAGAAGAGGAGGCTGAGGGGAGACCTTATTACTCTCTACAACTACCTGAAGGGAGGTTGTGGAGAGGAGGGAGCTGGCCTCTTCTCCCAAGTGACAGGGGACAGGATGAGAGGGAATGGCCTCAAGCTCCGCCAGGGGAGATTTATGCTTGAAATTAGGAAAAAGTTCTTCACGGAGAGGGTGGTTAGGCATTGGAACAGTCTGCCCAGGGAGGTGGTTGAGTCATCGTCCCTGGAGGTGTTTAAGGTTAGGGTAGATGAGGTGCTTAGGAGCATGATTTAGGGATTGGTGGGAATGGTTGGACTCCACGATCCAGTGGGTCTCTTCCAACCTGGTTATTCTGTGATTCTGTGGTTCACTTCATGTTCTTTGTATCTAAATTACTCATTAAGTCTGAGACACGTTAGTGCCTTAGTCCCTCTGTCAGAGCTGTAGATTGTAAGTCCATACATGACAGTTTATTTATTACTACAATCAAGAGTTTGATAGAAACACTGTGTAAATTGAACTTGTAAATTGAATTGTGTGACTTGATTCTTGGGCTTTTTTCACTGTTTCCTTTTCCCTTCCTCAGTCTTGTTAGTGAATGAAGCACGTATATCCACTTTACTTATAACAAACTCAAAGTCAGAAAAGAAGGAGATACAAATCCAGCAAGAATTCGAAAAGGCAGAAGTCCAATCTTGAACCTGAACATGAAGATGCTCAGCTGGAGGAATAGATGGAGGATGCAGGTGAAAAAGTAATCTAAGCATGGTATTCTGAATCTCCTGAAGCTTAAGATCATAGGGATTTAGAAGACCTATAAAAGAAAAAGCTGAAATAGTTAAGACAAAAAATTAATCAAGAATGAGTAATAATTTCAGCAAAGCCAGAGCTGAAGCAGAGAAGTCTGGCAGTACTTTAGTTTCTGAGAGGTCAGGGACACACAAGCAAAGTGTAAGGAGGGTAGCAAGCTTAAAAAACAATTCAGGCTCCAGGATAACTTCAAGATATCTGCTCTTCACCACTGTGAAAGATAATTAGACGATTTACTGCATTAGTTGGAGTCCTCCTATAAAGTTTAAAAGAAAAAAAAAAAAAGATCTCATAGCTGCCAAGCCAGCATCCCTGCAGGCTTTACCTCCCTTTCAATAAAAGTTAAGGGAAGGAAGGATGCACTAGAAGAATCACAGTGGTATTGTAGTATTGACACCTTTCCAAGTCTAGCTTCAGTGCACTTGCTTTAAAATCGCCTGTATCATATATTTGGAAATACACATGTGGAGTATTTGATTGAGGAGGTACTGCAGAGCAATAAAAATAACTAAGGAAGCTGTAAGAGAGATTTTACATTAACATCTCTTCCACCAGCAATTATCATGGAAAAGGACATGGAACAGAATGATTATAGCAAATGCAGAATATTGTAGGATCATCACATGCAGACAGAGCTCAATGGGCTCAACAGAAATGGGAATGGTAGATGAAAGTTGTGGGTGCCATTCTTGATAAAGCAGTGATAATTCAGGCTGAAAACAGTAAAAACTATCTAGACAAAGAAAAGGTGTAGAGGAGAGAATTACATGCTTTTCAGGGCAGTTTGGAAAGAAACAATGACAAAAGCAAGGTGGACAGGGTTCAGCGGAATCCCTTTGCCAACCAATAGATGCTCACTTTGCCTTACTTGAAAATGACAAGACCATAAAAATGGAGATTGTGCAGCTGGCTTTTATGCAAAGCTGTTGTCTTAATGACAAAATGTAAAAGGCTGAAGAATAAACATAAAAGAGTAATTATTTCAGATCTGTAAATGTAACAGAACACAGTCCTAGAGAAGAAATAAACAACTCTTAGATCAAAGGATTCATAGATCACTTTCACTGGAAGAATAAGTTGAAATTTATTAGTTGCCTTTTTCTTTTTTTTTCTTTTTTTTTTTTTTTTAAGCTAGCTCACAATAAGTATACAGCTTAACGTCAACTTAAATTACATGTATAGTTTTCTGACAGATTCATTCGGTTTTTCAGGTTTATGTCTAACACACTGACAGTCTCTAATCAATAGGAGACAATTCCCTTTGAGAGTTATTAAAATATACCTTGCATTTAAATGTAATAAAAAGCATGACTGAACATGCCTCTGTTCCTCATAACACATAAATACCACATCTGGTCCATAAAAAACATGCATTATACAGAAATTGCATGAATGCCAGATACGTATTATTACATGGAACTGTTTTATTCATTTAGCCTAATTTCCAGATGGTTTATTACTTGTAGACAAGAGTATTGTCAAAACTGTTGCTGGAAGCCCATTTATTTCATGATGGCAAAGGACAGGGATAGTGAGTTAAGCTACAGGAAATGTTTGTGATACAGTTAATGGCAAGCCATGTGACTGCATCATCAGTGCTATCATGTTTAAAGAGATGCACTTAAAAATCTGATTTCAGACTAAAATTTCAGTAGACTGCATTTCAAATATGCACTTACTTTTTTTTCCAGCAATAAATGGCACATAATTGCAGGTAATATTTACAACAAACAGAACAAGCAATTAATGGAAATGTAATGGAAACCATTGGTACAAAAGGTGCTGGTAACTATAACCATACACAAAAACATATCAGGCAGCTAGCTGCAAATTCTGAAGACGCTGAAAGTTAATATCCTTTAATTCCTCCAATTTGGAACAGGGCTGTGGGATTTCTCTTGGGTTTGGCTTTTTTTTTCTCTATAAGGAACTAAAATGTATTTTCAAACATTATTTGAAAGGAAAATGACATTTCTTAATGAGCTATATGATATCATAGACTCATAGCACAGTTTGGATTGGAAAGGACATTAAAGATCATCTAATTCCAACCTCACTGCAGGCACATCCCACCAGACCAGGCTGCCCAAGGCCCCATCCAACCTGGCCTTGAACACCTCCAGGGATGGGGCAGCCACAGCTTCCCTGGGCAACCTGTGCCAGGGCCTCATCACTCTCATCATGAAGAAATTCTTCCCTATATCTAGTCTAAATCTGCCCGTCTCCAGTTTATACCTGTTCCCCCTTATCCTATCACAACAAGCCTTTGTCAACAGTCCCTCTCCAAGTTTCTTGTAGGCTCCTTTCAGGTACTGGAAAGTAGCTATAAGTTCTCCTTGGAGTCCTCCTTCTCCAGGCTGAACAACCCCAAATCTCTCAGCCTGTCCTTGTATGGGAGGTGCTCCAGCCCTCTGATCATCTTAGTAGCCTTCCTCTGGACCTGTTCCAACAGTTCCATATCGTTCTTATGTTGAGGTATCCAGATCTGGACGCAGTACTTCAGATGGGGTATCACAAGAGAGGAATAGAATCACCTCCCGCAACCTGCTGGCCACATCTTTTGATGCAGCCCAGGATACCACTGACCTTCTGGGCTGTGAGTGCACACTGCCAGCTCATGTTGAGCTTCTCATCAAGCAGTACCCCTAAGTCCTTCTCTGCAGGGCAGCTCTCAATCAAGTCATCCCCCATTGTGTACCAAAATGGGGGTTTTCCCTGACCCAGGTGTAGGACCTTGCACTTGGCCTTGTTGTTGAACGTCAGGAGGCTCTCACAGGCCCACCTCTCCAGCCTGTTCAGGTCCCTCTGGATGACGTCCCCTCCTTCCAGTGTGGCAACTGCATCACTTGGCTTGATGTCATAAAAAACCTTTTCATATCTGAAAAACTTGTTTGGGTTCCTCACAAAAGTAAAGTTTCTAGTGCAACAATAAAAGTATGAGGTAGAGGAAGGGATGAAAAGGCATGTAGGTGAGTGCATAAAGGAAAAGAAAGCAGAAGGAAAAGAAAGCAGCAGATACTATGTTGTAAAAATGGTGTTTCACCAGAAGAAACAGGGCTGAAAAACTAAAAATTACATCACTGTAAGAATTCTGCTAGAAAGGCACTTACGTAAGGGTTGGACAGTAGCCATTAGTTTTCCTTGTAATGAAAGTACATTTCATTAAACACCGGATTTGCTTTAGTGAAGTGCAAGCTACACAGAGATGTGTGAACTACAAAACAAAAACACACTGAGTTTTAGAATATTTGATGTATCAGTGTGACAATGCTTATTTTATCCCTCAAAAAAATGCCTTAGAATTATCATAGTAAATTTGCTTTACAATCTCATTCAAAAATGGCATCATAACATGACCTTATATCTTCTCTTTTTAAGACATAGTATTAACCTCAGGTTCTTTTCTGTGCCACAAAATTTCCTATACTGGCTTTGAAAACCTAAGAGTTCCTCTCCTCAGTTCACTTTGAGTCCTGTTTCAAATTATGTACTACTCCTCACACTATGCCTTCTTTTTTGTAAATCCTGAACAGAAGCACGGCCATTTACAAGAAAAACCCAAACACCTCAACAATTAGGTAATGGGAAGAAGTCCAAATAATGTTTCAGAGAAACCTGGAGGCTGCAGTACATGATTCTAATGTAAAATTCCCTTCAAACCCGTCAGAAAACTTGTGGTCTAGTGTACTGTCAGCTACAAGACTAGGACATCTAGAACTATGGATGAACTAGTACAGCGCAGGAGATTACCCTTGGTAAACGCAAGACTTCTTTGTGGAAGTGAATAGCCAGCTGAATGGCATCCTGATGTCATCTGTGGCCAAAGCTAGGAGAGTTCTGCATGACCTTTCAAAAGGTTTGTGTATAATTATAGAATGGTGTGGTTGGAAGGAATCTTAACAATCATCTAGTTCCAACCCCCCACCATGGGCAGGGACACTTCCCACCAGCCCAGGCTGCCCAAAGCCCCATCCAACCTGGCCTCAAACACTTCCAGGGATGGGGCAGCTACAGCTTCTCTAGGCAGCCTGTGCCAAGTCCTCACTTCTCTCATTATGTTTAAGATAGATGCAATAAGACTAAGGAGGTAACTAATATTTCTCACTCTATGTATGAGCCTAATCAGCAATGCATTTCCTCCTCTTTCTCTTTCATGCTTTTTGTTCTCTTAGAGTAAATGGAAAGAAACCTGGATAGAGAGCATGTCTGATTCTGCTTGTACAATTCATTGCTCAAAGACACACAGAAGTATCTTGTGTCCAAACACCACAAAGAAGAGAGAGATAATGCACTTGGAAGAAAAATCCTGCACATTCTCTTAAACATTTGTGTGTTGGAAAAACAAGTGCATTGTTTCTTTTTTGGATCCCATAAAAAACCACTGGTTTAATTAGTCTTGAGACTCTGCATGATTCTTGCTATTGAAAGTAAAAATAACACAGCTTTTCTGTACTGCTCAACATTCTGACACCGCTAGGGATAAAACATGCCACTTATAGTGTATCTATGTTGCATCTAACAGAATGAAATAAAACTTGATGGAATAAAGCAATGTAAATACATAAGAGTAAGAGAATACAAAACAAGCAGCTTGTTACAAACAACACAAGAACTACACTTTTATGCTCAATGTGGACTTTTTTCCAAAGCTAAGAATATAAGGACTATAAATATTCATAGTATTATTTATGCTAGGATGTCCCCAAATACCTCACAATAGAGATACAGCTCTTGAAATATAACATGCTAACCAAAAACACACTAACCAAGTCACAAACACAGAACAAGCCCAAGCTAAATCATAACAGCTGCAAATTACATGGAAGGTAGAATTTGCCTCATCTCAGCCTTATAATAATGCATTCACCTGTGTACCAATATCATTTTTTATTGAAAACATCTGTGAGCTCTCACTACAATACTTTATTACCGAAGAGAAAGACGAGTGTGTTAAAAACAAAAGAGTATCATCAAAGTTTGCCCCTCTGGGGAATTTTCAGTAAACTGTTACCTACACTGTTGTCTAAAACATACTGTATTCCTTTTCCAGTTCTCATGAAATCCAAGTGAAAAAAAAGGATATCCATCTATCTTTGATTTTCTGGACTAGAAATCATGTCTTCCTTGTATATACTCTGGGTCGTGTTTGCAAACCTGCTGTAATCCTAACACATGTTCTTATTTCATTTTATAAGGAAATAGTGGAAGAGTTTTTATTCATTGGCTTCTTTACTGCTCCATAAAGCATGCCTTTTCTGTAACTGAAGTTTGTGATAAAAATGAAATGGGCCTAAGACGGCTGATTCATACCTCCTTCCTCCATATCCCCCATCCACTCCATTCTGCATTAAGGAGTCTGTATTTCAGACTTTCAGAAAAAGGCTATAGATAATTTTCTTCTTAACAGACTACTCTGCATGCAGCTGGCTACTTTTCAGGACCACAGCCCTGTTTTAAAGTACTGGAAAATCAGTAACAATTTGCCAGCAGTGAGCAAGGCATCAGATCTAGATTAGCAACACAGTAGAACACAGTACTGGTGGGCAACACTATATAGACATTTGGACACACAAGTACCGAATAAATAGAACACAAGCCTGGCAAAAGTTTTTGGAGCATCTCTGCTTTTCACCTTTCTCTAGCCCCTCTTACTAGGTGATCTGGCTGTTCTTGAGCCAGAATTTGACTTACGGGTCTTTACCTCAATGGAAAATCTGGAGCACTGAGTGAAACACACAATATTTTTCTTCTCTTTTGCTCTCCTTTTACAAGACTTTGCCCCCTTCCAGGACCACACAAATGCAGTGGTAGTTCTGCTCCACATCCAGGTCAGCTTTACCTGTGCCTCGCCTACCTCAGTTCACCAAAGAACAGTCACAATGAAACTGTAGGTTCTCTCTCCCCAGCTGCAGTAGGAGAGGCTCAGCACGACCAAGAGGCATAGAGCAGCTGGACCTGCTTAAGGGTATCCAAGGAGGTCAGAAGACAAAATCATTAGGGCACTATGCCTAATAACCTTGATGTCACACCTATTTACCTGATTAATCAGTACACAATAACGATCTACTGCAGCTGGCACTAAGCCTCGGTAGCATTGATCAAAGAGCACTGGCAGGAAAAGACTACTTCTGCACAGAGTGAACTAATGCCAACGTCAGATGAGGTCACCTGCATCTTTACCTGACCAAGCCTTAAAAGCCTCTGTGGATGTTCCAATACTGCATCAAGGAAGCTACCAGCCTGTACCGATGCACAGGGCTATTCTATCCCTGCACATTTCTTGCCCTTGAAGTTCAAACGTTTTCTGTTAGTCCAGTCCTTGAATTTCTCAGAGCCTCTCTGAATTGAAGTTCTACTGATAGGCTTGTCATCCTCTCCTACTAAACTGTGCACTGTGCTGTCCACAAGTAGCAGACTTTATTAAAATAGACCACATCAGCTGCACATGCCTGCATAACCTCCCCTAGAAAACTGGGACTGCACTTGAAATCAGTGAGTGTGTCTGTTTAGTAAGGACTTAGTATGGAGTAAAATCATTAGAAGAAAGGTATCAAAACTTTTCCAAGGCCCTGGAAATTGAATTCATCCTAAGTTCAACATTTTCAGTGAAAGCAGGGAGGGAGGCAGGACCAAAGTAAGATCCACTCAGATCCTGAGAAAGAATGATTATATTTTTTACATCCTGAAACACAGACAGATTAGGTTTTTTTGATACTGGAAAATTCTTCAAGTGTTCTTAAAGAGGATGGGCTTATGCCTGTGCACTGAATTTTGCCCTATCTCAGAGGCTGCAACAACTGAACAATTAACTATTATCCTACAATCTGTAATCAGTAAATTTGAATGTTAACTACTCACAGTACAAGTAATCATGAAGTAGGCATCTGATTGGCATGGATTTCTTCAGTGACAAAATGTAATTATATATAAAGTAATAATATATATATGCACAGCATGGAGGAACCCAGCAAAGAAACTATGTGCGTGGAATCCCGGGACGGTTTCTAATCAGCTAATAAAACGCCAGTAGTTCCACTTTCAGAGTATCATTCCCAAGAATGACGCCAAACGCTGATTCACTGAGACCACAGCACCACCTGCTGTCGAAAACAAGGCTTCAAAAGGGAAGAAGAGGTTTTTCAGTCTTTCCGCACGCTATTGCTAGGTTTAGTTAAATATATATACATATTTTTAAAAAGGCAATAAAAGGGGAAGAAAAAATACTTCCTTCTCTGTATAGACTTCATCCCCTTTGATTATTAAAGAAGCCTCCAACATAAAACTTGCAAGGGTTCTGTGCCTCAAATATTGTGTGGAGACTCCTACTAAATTTCTGGGCAATTTCAATTACTAAGGTGACTCCCTTTTAAAGCTTCTACACACAGGCAGTTTTGTCTAGTATAAAGCAAGGGATGTAGAAGGATCTGTGTCTTCATTGTGTCATTTATTACAATGATGCCACAGATAGGTGACTAAGATGCTCTGACAGTAATTTAACCTCAAAAAAATGTACAGTAGTTATGTTTGTGTGGGTCTGCCTTTGGTTCATGATACACTTGCAGATGCCTTCCTGTACCACACCTTTTTCTGATTCACCAGCCTGTTTGTGTGGATGCACTCAGCTCTCTTGAGATCTTAGAAGACTGATGTCACCTCTGGAAAAATGCTGCTGTGTAGCTTGGCTTGATGCACCTCTATCTAACTAGCAGAGTCAGTACTTGGCATATGTGCTATGTTGCCTTGTTGTGTTGCCAGCTGGAGCTATGCTGGAATCCTGGTTTTTATTTCCCACAGGAAGAGGCAAAGAGGCAGGACACATTGAGTGCTTATCATCAGAGAACTTTTGAGGAAATTACTGTCTTGTACTGCTGTCATAGCTGTCTTGCACAGATAAATTAGTGGTCCTGTCTGAGCTCCCTCTCCATCTAAGTTACACCCTCTCTATATCTGTACAAAGAAGCTCTACCATCATTATAAATTTTGCACTAAAAGACCTTTTAATAGGACATAGTTCCACAACTGAGAGAACTGAGTGACTGAGCCAGACAGATAAGCATCTGGAGACTATAGTGCATAACTGTTGGGAAGCCTGCCCAGAATAAAGTCAGGGAGAACAACTGGAGCTATTTTTAAGGACAACTTTATTTAGCAGAAGGCCAGAGCTACTTAAATGTTTGGGCTGTGGTGGTAAAAGCTCAGGAGATCTTCAGGGAAGGAGTCTAAAGAAGCATAAGAAATTCTGCTTCTGCTTGAATAGTCCTTATTCCTCCACAATCAAAACAGGGAGTCATTTGCTGACTACTGCTCTTTTAATCCAGGGTAGCTCTACCATGTCTGATGGATAGTGGTCTGACAAAGCAGTAAGTAGTTCATGATCAGGCACAAATCACTACTCAAAACAGACTATACAAGAGCCCTAATTCACTTCAGCCTTCCCTGCTTGCTCCTCTCTTCATATACACACACACACCTACCTTCCCCTGCAAGATCTCATTGCAAATCATAAAATCATAGAATCACCAGTTTGGAAAAGACCCACCGGATCATTGAGTCCAACCATTCCCATCAATCACTAAACCATGTCCCTCAGCACCTCGTCCACCCATCCCTTCAACACCTCCAGGGAAGGTGACTCAACCACGTCCCTGGGCAGCCTGTTCCAGTGCCCAATGACCCTTATGTGAAAATGTTTTTCCTAATGTCCAGCCTATACCTCCCCTGGAGGAGCTTGAGGCTGTTGCTGCAGACCAACAAACCATGGCTGACTAAACTACAGACCCCAGAGCAATATGTTTGGGAGCAGCACTATCGTGCCAGAAAAAGAGATTTCATCAGTCTGAAGTCCCCAAAACAGCTCCAGATCTCAGAATTCCCAGGTACCTGTGAAGAAAAAAAGAAAAATCACCAAATAACCATGGGGAGTTTTATAGCCAGCCAGTAGACTAGAATGTTTCTCTATCTGGCGTATAATAGTGCTTTCTCCCAGCATGTGTTTCACACCTTCCAAGGGCTTAAATACTGAAGCCACAGACTTGACTCAGTATCAGAATCATTTAGATTTTCTTGTATTCAAACAACATAGCACTAATCCTAGATTTATACATGGTGAGGCTGGCAGCCTAAACCACAATTCCCTTTACAAAACAATATGTATATATTATATATGTTGTGTTCACAGTTTGCTTAATAGCTGGTTCGCTAATTATGCATCTGGCATGTGTATCCATTCATTTACAAACTGTCCTTGCTATTGTTGGAAGAAGTTTTGACCTATGAGTTTTCTTCAAGTTACATCAGTTCAACATCCTGTTTTGGTTAGTTCTCACCCCTAATTACTTATGTATGTCAACATCAGTACCAGCATTCTCATTGTGTAGCTCACACACAGCTCCCGTGCAATCTTTCATTCTGAAATTCTCCTCAGTCAACAAATATACTTGAAGACAGCAGGTCATGAGCCCATAATTCAAGCACTCCATTGTCACACACTGGATTTCTAGGCTGTCAGGGCTTTCCAGCCTTCTAGATATAGTAGATACCTGGACACCTCTGATGTAAAGGATGTTCTTAAAAATCAATCTGCACGAAGTCTCCAGGATAAAAGAGAAGAAACATCTAGCAAAAACTGACATACAGTCACCATACAGAAGACAGTGTATAAGATAGGTTAGGATTTTACAGTGCAGCAAGTGATTCCCTGCTAGAAGTTTACTCCATTTCCAAACTGCAAAATCTTCACCACCTTTCCCTATAGGAAATTACTATGAGCAGCTACTTGTAGTATGACATTATCATCTTACTTTTCTCAGTCACAAAACCTCCTTGTAGGCAAGGCCTTCACCTTGGGTACCCCATGCTATTTACCTAGAAAGTAAGCTACTGCATGTAAAGATTCATGCCTCTCTGCAAAGGATATGTCCTACTCATATTTAAAGGATATGTTCTACTATTCACATCGTGGAACAGCTGAACTGCTTATAACCACAGTGAAAACATTTACTTGTAATTTAAGTCAGTTTCAGTTAACTTAGAAATTTAGCTAAGCTTGGTAATGCAGCAAATAAAATATCACCTGGTTTCCAAACAACAGGAAAATCACATTTCTTGCTAACTGTGATAATTTTTTTTCAAAAATTAATGGACGAGATTAAACATACTCTGCAAATGTCTTCAAGACCGTTGCAGCCCAGTCTGGGACATGAGGAGTGGGCCCTGGTTCCCCTCTGTAAATTTAGCTGTGGAGGACCAACCAGAGGATACTGTGGTTGATAACTCATCTACATCAGAGGAAGGGCCAAGACCAAAGAGTTTCATGCAAGCATGACCTTCACTAATGGCCACTAGTACAGTTTCAGGGTTTTCTTTAGGACAGATTTCAAAATGGCAAACATTTTGTGCAGTGTCAAGACAAACGTTTTGGGCTTTGATGGCATTACTTTCACAAAAATACCCTTGTTGTTCCCATACAATACACGCATTAACACCAACAGTTTGCCATTTATCTTGTCTTTTGCAAGCCCATACTCTGTGGTCTAAGAAACGGAGTATAGCTCCCTCGTGCTTGAAGTGTAATGCAATGACTGAATATATGGTGTGTACTGAAGCATCATGCACTGTTAAAACAAGAGCTGTGGCTTTATGGTTGATGGGATCACAGGTAAAATTGACCCAATACTGCCAGGACTGGAACTTCCTTTCAGATTCAGTTGCATTGTCCCAAATTACCTTTTGAATTTCAGTAGGTAAAGTGCCCCCTTCACCTTCTCATGACAATTGCTGCTACTGTAGACTGTGCCCATAATTAAGCCTGGCTGCAGCTGAGAGCTAGAGAGACATTATTTTGGGCTATACCAAGTGCTTTCACAATTAATTGGTGGTCTCTTTCATTAAATCTTTCCCACTGGGACAATGTATCAGATAGGAGCCAGTGGTTAGACCCTAATGCTAATAGAGAGGACTGAAATGGGTGCCTTGATTTATCTCAATTGCATGTTGTTGCACTCAATTTGTTTGCCAGTACTTCAGCATATATACTATCTAGGACTCCTAATCCTGTCCATATGACACTAGCCATATCTCTCTTATTTTTTTGCAGAAGAGAGTTTGTTTCTGGTGGGATCTGAAGTCCCGAGCCCTCTAAATGAGTAATTATTTCTGATTGTGTTTGTCCTAGAGCAGAGGCATCTGGGCCACCAATTAAAACATCATCAATATATTGGTACACTATGAACCCCTCTAGGATAGGAAATGTTTCCAGTTCAGTGCACAGTGAGCTATGGTTGGGGAATGACAATATCCCTGGATGAGGCAGGTAATGGTCCACTGTACTCCCTCCCATATGAAACCAAACCTATTTCTAGCTGTGTTTTTCAGGGAAACCATAGAAAACATAACTTATACATCAATGGTAACTAAAACTGGATAAGCCTGGTCTTGATTAGTTTTAATTAGCTCAGCTATGTTTGGCACAGCAACAGTTAAGGACCAGTGTTAACATTTAATCGTTGATAATCTACAGTTAATCTCCACTTCCTATTCAGTTTTAACACTGGCCATACCGGGGAGTTGTAGGGGGAATGAGTTGGAATTGTTATCCCCTGTTCTTACAATTCAGCTATCACTGGAGTAATCCCATCTTTAGCTCCCATTGGAAAGGGTTAAGGCTTAATGTTTGACATCTTGGAGAAGGGGACAGAGAGCTGGAGAGGTCTGCAAAAGACTGATAGCAATTACAGAAGACCCAAACTTCCATTCCTGTGCCTTTGAATCCACTCACGCTCTCCCCTTCAATAATTCAAGCCCTAAAATGCTAGAAGACAAGGAGTCCAATATCATAGTTATGTTGGGGTGCTCTTCTCCAGGCAACCAGCATTTAGCACAGGCACTTGATTGCAGTGGGTGTATCCAAAAGCATCCATAACCAATAGACATTTCTTGTCTACCACTATTCCATTGTGCTCAGCAACATCTGTTTCTACAGGTGACATGTATGCTCCTATATCCACCAGGAATGTACTTGGGGTCTTTAAAGGTCCTACTGGAAAAGTGACTAGCACATCTCCACTATGGTTCTCAGTGAGCTTCCTTAAATGGATCCACAAGCCACTGCCTTCCTGCTCATTCGAAGCAGACAGTGGCCCCTGTTTCGGGATTGCAAGTGGTGACGTCAGCCAAAACAGGGGAGCTGTGGGACTGCTGGGGAGGGGAAGGGAGTTGTGGTGATGATTAATGATTGTGCCATTCTACCCCTGCCCTCTCCTACTTGGAGACAGTTGGGGGAGAAGCTGGTATCATTGTGTCCCAGCCTTTCAATAGCCTCTCCAAACCGTCAATGGGGAAGCTGTCCATTACTTCCCTGGGAATCCCTTTTGAGAGATCCTCAGACCATAATACTTATTTTTTGTTATCAGGGGTTGGTCTGGCAATACGCATAGCGCTATCATCTCGAAGAAAAACTGCCTTGGCCTTACCATTTTTTTCTACACACCTAACAGTTGCTTTTACTCATGATTCCCAGCTAAGACACAGATGCTTATGACAATTAATCACTTCCTGCCCAATCTCTCCCTACGTTAAATCTGTCTGCGCCCCCCTCACATGCGGACAAGGTAATCTGAGACAGTCTTATAACTGAACTGCATATTGCTTCAAGGGATCCAGTAACCCTCTAACAACGGGCCTTAATCTTTCAGGGTCTGCTATGTATTGCATCAACAGGGGGTGTTGCAGGACCAGTAAACAAACAGTGGTGAATCAGCTGTAGGCAAGCAGCCTTTTGCATGCTCTCTGTTATGCAGCTCAGTGTCAGGGTATGGATGACTAACTGTTCTCCTCTCTCCACCATCTCAAATCCCCCCTCCCCAAAAAGCAGGTCTTTGGGTCAAAGACCAAGGCTCACAATTATCATCTACCATTAGTATCACAGCTGGGCCCCAGTACCCTCTATTCTCATCTTCACTCAAGAGAAGACAATCTCCACCAGTTAAAGAGACCCTAAATATATATTCAGTTTTACTTTAATGAGCCTCTCTGGATTATTTCTCTTGTATTTTGCCAACTTAATAGCAAATAAGGTGCAGTGTATGTCTGATGACTTGCTGAGCACCCCACACCCCTTCATCTTTTATTTCCTTTTTTACCATCAGTCAGAGTCTTACTTCCTCCAGATAATACTTCTCCTTTAACTTCTCTAGCCTTTGCTGGGGAGAGAGACCCTCTGAACAAACAGGTGCTTCATGTCTGCACCATAATTGCTCCTGCAACAACTTTTCTCCTTTAAAAGCATCCTTCAGAGCACTTTGTGATTACTAGCTCTTTCTGCATTTAACTGGTCAGAGAAGTTCCTGGTCTCATTCTGTTATTGCTGCTGTAGTGCTCTTACTAAATCCTGCAAAGACTTTATAGTCTCATTCTCCAAGTGCCAACTTTTCACTTTATCCTCCTGTGCAGTCACTAAAGCAGCCCCCAAAATTGCACACGCTGAAGCTTTTCCTTTTCCTATTTTAAATTTACATTCTTCAGCTACAACAGCAATTTTATCTGCTACAGCTGGTTAGCTGTGTCAATTATTCCAGGCCCACAATAATCTGAGAGCCAAAGGATGTGCAACATAAATTTTGAACAGTTTCAAAATAACATCACAGTCACTACCACAGTCTCCCTGGGATACTATAGTGTTGGAAGATTCCCCGGGAATTACCCCCCTTAACTCTTCTTCCCCTGGGGACACCTTCTGCATGCTCAAACTCCCATTAATGAGGAGAGACCCTTAAGATTCTGGACCTGAATCAATCGTTTCAGCATAAGAGGGATCCCACTGCTGACACTAATTGGCCCAATCTCGGATGTGAGGGGTGGGTCCTGGGTCCCCCCTGCAAATTTAGCTGATTAAAGTAAAAAAATAATACCAATGATTGAACTAAAATATATTTATTCTCACAGAAGAAAATTTTGGGGATAGGAAAATCGTCAGCTTATCAAACCCTTGGTTGGAACAATGAAGAGGAAAAAGAAGGAAAGGAGGAAAATAAAGAGGCAGTAAAAGACAAAGATTCACCACCCCAAAACTCCAGCACTAAAAGGATCCTTCCAGGATGATGGGTGCATAAATGTCCCCTCTTCTAGAGTATTATTTATAGGCTTTTGCTAACCTTGTGCTGTGCTTCTTCTAGGAAAGTTCTGGAACTGAATTTCAGGGGGCTGTTTCTTCCAAGGGGGCTCTTCAGGCATCCAGCATAGCTCGGTTGCTTGCGAGAGTGAGACACTGTGTTGAAGGACACTGCCTCTGCTGCAGTCTCAAGCATGATTTAAGGCAGTGAAAAAGAATCAGTTTCTTACAAAGTGTAGAATACCAGTGTAGAATTCCCAGTCTGGTGTCAATTCACGCTCTAGTTTCCTGGGCAATAACATCCCTATATGTTACCAGACTACAGTGGCTAAAGAATATTATTTGGCTGTAAGAAGTCACTATTTTCTCTCTGCTGCTTTGTTATTTCTCAAGCAAGAAGGGGAGTCAAGTGCAGAGACAGGATTACTCCAGAGAATCAACTGGTAAATTTTGTTGCACACCTGGAAACTCTGCTGAGAAATCTCCAGTCACTTTGAAGTGACTGCTTTAGCCACAGCAGAATTGGAAGAACTGAGAGCCATATTTACTTCTTCCTCCTATAAAATATATTGCGACCCAGACCTATTCCACCATTTTGGTTTGCAAGATGAACCTTTGTAATTCATTAATGTCCAAAACTGCTTCTGTGTTTTATCCTGCTTAACACAGGGATGTGTGTGTGAGGGAATCTGTATAATTATGTTGTAGAAGTTAAGCTCAGTTATTCATATCATGCTTTATTGGTCACTGTAGCAATTTATTCTCCCTTCTTCAAGCCTCCCAGAAGAAAGGGTTAGCCAATAACTAATTGACACTTAACTTTTCCCTTGAAGAATGAAAAAGTCTTCTCTGATAGAACCAGGGGTTGCAGCTTCCTTATCTGAATTATGATTCATGTTAGCATTTCTGCATTTTTTAAATTTTCCACAAAAAGGCAAAATAGTACTTCTTGCACACATTTACTAGGTTCATATAAGATACAAAGTTGTGCAAGACTTTATAGGCATAGATAAGAGCATATTCCTGTCCTACAGAGCACACAATCTAATCAAAAAGTCTACAATAAAAGAGGATCAAAATCCACTCCTCTCAGCAGCACAACATCAAATTTGCAGAACAGACTAAAGGTAGAGTACGATAGGTTTCCACACCCAAGACTTTGAGTTGATAGTGGCACACAGTAACCTTTGAGTAATACTCTCAACTGCTTTCCCAGGCTCTAATTCTCCTATAGCTAGAGGTATAAAGTCATATACAATTCACAGTCCTAATACAGTCTGGAAGCATAACCATATCTGTTACCATTAAAGTCTTAGCTATCGCTTGACAGCCTACCAACAAATTTTGAAAGTACAAACAAACAACATAGAAGGATCCTCCAGCAAATTATGACACTCCTTCAACTCGCTGTAATGAATATTTAAAATAAAGTGTACTTCTTACTTAAAATCTACTTCCTTTGTAAAAGTCTCTGTACACAGATTAATTTAAAATGTCTTGGGTGCGGTGTTTTTCCATCACTGTTCCCAATCCTTGTGACCCCATTTCATTACTTCTGCAGACAGCTGCAAAAGACTCTTTCTTCCTAGACTCCTGCTTCATCCACGTTTATTCAATTTACTACATCTTGCCTCTCTCCTCCACTGCCAACAACCTTACCCAATTCTCTAAGAAAGGCAAATTAGAAACATCCAGTAATACTGTGAAAGACAAGAAATTTACCCAAGAATTAAATTCCACAGCACATATTCTTCAGGAGACAAAAATGACCATACCACATCTTGTCACTTACATGTTTTACTAATATTATGCACTACGAAAGCCTTTATGTCCCAGACCTCTCCCCACAGACACATAGAGAATAACACACCATATAGAATACCTTTTACTGAGAGTATATGGAAACATTTGTACTGCCGCTGTATGCAGATGTGTTTCCACCACTGACACCAGGGTTTGTCATTCACATGGCAGAAGGGGCATACCATGTTTCTTTGGGGATGGGGAAATGGAAGGAAGCCCTTTGGGTAGTTAAGTTGTGAGGTTCATAAGAGACAAGGTAACTAAAAGCATGCTGACTGGTCTGGCAGCCTATGATTTCCTTGGTTTTGATAGTGATTTAAGTGTGGCAATTTTCCCTATACTCATTTGAATAAAGATTTGGGGAGGGAGGAGTTAATTAAACTAAAGAAAGCTACATCATATTGACAACTGATTTATGCCATACACATAATATTTTCTTTCTCCCTTGTTAGCTGTCTTTACAGTACTGAAAGCATCAGCTATGTATGCTTGGGATCCATTCAGTCTTCCAGTTTTTGTGTTCATTCCCTATCGAGAAAGCACAGAGGTGAAGCACAAACACTCACCTGCCTGTTTGTGTCTAACCTCAGACTCCATTTCACATCTCTAAAATACTAGCTCAGTCTCATTATTGTTTTTTAAATTTCCCCTCTTCTCCTTGAATCAACTAAGTTGAGGTTTTTTCTAAGAGCATGAGTCATACTGATGTCTCCTCTCATTGTGCACATGTAGGAAACAATTATAGTCCCGGTTTTGCAGTTTCATCAGTTTGTTATGCTCAGTGGAAAACCCACTGAAATCAGCAGGCCTCTGAAGGCACTGATGTACCGGAGGACCGAAGCCTGCAGTCAAATACTCTTCAATTCTATGGCTGCCTGCTTCCCCTCTACTTCTTCCCTGCAAGCTTAGAACCAGGCCCCAGATGCAATATGAAACAGGGTTACATTGCAGCACTTCAAATATATCAGTGTCTAAAAACACCAGTGCAAATTCAGATTGCTTGTGGTTATTAAAGATGCTAGTCAGGTTTCCTCAGAAAATGAAGATAGTGTCTTCATGCCTGTCTACTTCACCTTTCCACCCAATAACTTATAAATCCCAGTGGCCAGTTTCAAGACAAACTGCCAGACAGGTACATGTCTGAAAGATACTAAGTTCCTATAAGTTTGTCCAATATACAAATGAGCACAAGAAAGAAAAAAACACATTCACGACAATACACAAGGAAGACTACCTGCTGTCTTCATTGATCACCAGAAAGTCTACCCAGCCAAAAAAAAAATACAAACCAGGGGAAAACTTATTTAATTAGTGGTCTGTGCACAGAGTAGCTTATTTAAAGAGTGACAATCATAAATAAAGAGAAAAATATTTATTAAGTGACTAATAAAAGATATATGTAATTGGTAGAGAACACCTTTGTTCTATGAAAGCTACTAGGACTCAAAACAGAACTGAAAGCAAAAGTATTCAGCGTGTCTATAGCCACCAGCCCTTTGGGATGGCCAGGCTGGTTAACGACTTCCTTTAAACAGTAGATTTAGTTTAGTACTTACGGACTCTCACTAACTTCAGATACTCCTCCTTGCCCTCTGCTGCCCCAAAAGAGTTTACTGATCTCTTGGTTGTGCCAAGGAAACCTATGAAATAATCCAGACTTTCTAAATATGCCTAAAAAGATGAACAGAGTTAGGCAACATGAACAGTTGAGTCAGCACAGCTAGGGAGGCAGTCAGATCAAGCAAAGAGGAGAGTGTATATAACAGAGAACCTGAAGCTTCTACCACCACTTGAACACTTAATTGTAACAATTGCCTCTGAGAGAGTCAGAAAAGACTGTGCAGCTATTTCCACACATCTCACTAGGGGATAGGAAGGGAGATGTGCAAGCAATTGTGTTGTGTGCCTGTTCGGTATCACATAATAAGGATTGCTTGTTACTTACAGCATGATAAGAATAAATAACATTGTGCTACGGATAGCCTGCATCAAATAGCTTCCATGAAGCCTTCATGCTCCAATTGCATGGATTGGCACAGCAAATGACAAACCCAGGATGTTTTGTGATCCATTCCCTTCAGGTGCAGTTCACAGCCTAAACAGGCCTGACATAGGATAGTCCTATGCTTCCCCCCATCCTATGATTGATTCCCCCTCTTTCCAGTGTGCCATCACATTTTTTTTTTTTTTTGGAGGGGGATGAGATTAGATCAGCAATTCAGACCAGCTGAGTGTGTGATCACCTAAATCTGACTGCAGGCACACCTGGCAGCTGAGATCCACCTCCTCCTAAACTGCTGTGCAGTCCAGCCCTGCAGTGATTCACCAGCACCTCTTAGGCAACCTTCCAGATAATATAAAGAGCTGCTCTTCCAAACCTGCAAAGTGACACAGGCCAAAACCTACCAAAGAAGAGGAGTTCTTTTTAGTAATTCTACAGGAAGGCATCTGTGTTCTTTGCAAACAGATATAACTTTCATTATGGAGGCCTTCTTTTTAATTTTTTTAAACTTAAAAGTCTATTTTCTAACCTAGAGCACGTAGCTTGAGTTAACTTTCCACATGAAGAAGAACACAGAGGGAGTGATGGCAGACCAACTCCACAGCTACTCTGCAGTAACAGTGTACAGGCAGTATCCCGCTAATCACTGTGTCATACTGGTGCATCAGGCAAATCTGCAGCAATGGCTCTTCACTGTTTACATCAATTATTCAACTGGAGGTGGCTTAAAACCTGAATTCCCCCCTGCCCCATGACTTCCAGCTTTTGAATGCTTGGCTTGACTTCTTAAGACTTCACAGCAACTTTCCAGAATTCGTATTGAATGTTGAAACTTTGGCAAAGCTTGGAATTGTTCACTGCAACTCACCTCTTATTCACAATATACTTCATAACACAGCCTGTAGAAAGCCTGTTAAGTAATTTCTGCTGAGAATGAAATTGTTTTGCAGCAGTACAAGAGAGGTGTTAGTTTTCCCTTTACAAAAATGTAACCCGAATCAAGACCTTTCCATATGGAAATTAACCTGGTCAGAGTTTCTGACCCAGCCACATTCTCTGTTTAGAGCACTGGAGCACCTTCCATATGAGGACAGGCTGAGAGAGTTGGGGTTGTCCAGCCTGGAGGAAAGAAGACTCCAAGGAGATCTTATAGCAGATGACACTAAAATAAATGGTGCAGTTGCCACACCAGAAGGATGGGATGTCATCCAGTGGGACCCGGACAAGCTGCAGAAGTGGGCCTGTGTGAACCTCATGAGGTTCAACAAGGCCAAGTGCAAGGTCTTACACCTGGGACAGGGAAAACATAGAATCATAGAATCACTAGGTTGGAAAGGACCCACTGGATCATCGAGTCCAATCATTCTCATCAATCACTAAACCATGTCTCTGAGCACCTAATCCACCCATCTTTTAAACACCTCCAGGGAAGGTGACTCAACCACCTCCCTGGGCAGCCTGTTCCAGTGCCCAATGACCCTTTCCAGGAAATATTTTTTCCTGATGTCAAACCTGAACCTCCCCTGGCAGAGCTTGAGGCCATGCTCCTTGGCCTGTCCCTGATTTCAATATAGGATGGGGGACTGATGCGGTTGAAAGCAGAACTACAGAGAAGGACTTTGGGGTGTGGGTTGATGAGAAGCTCAACAGGAGCTGTCAACGTGCACTCCCATCCTGGAAGGGCAACCGTGTTCTGGGCTGCATCAAAAGAAGAGTTGCCAGCAGGTCAAGGGAGGTGATTCCGCCCCTCTGTTCCTCTCTTGTGAGATCTGGAGTACTGGGTCAGATTCTGGAATTGCCAACATAAGAAGGGTATGGAGCTGTTGTAATGGGTCCAGAGAAAGGCTGCAAAGATGATCAGAGGGCTGCAGCACCTCCTATACGAGGACAGGCTGAGGGAGTGGGGCTTGTTCAGCCTAGAAAGGAGATCTTACGACAACCTTCCAGTACCTGAAGGGGCTACAAGAAAGCTGAGGAGGAACTGTTTACAAAGGCTTGTGGTGATAGGACGAGGGGCAATGGGTATAAACTGGAGAGGGGTGGATTCAGATTAGACGTTAGGAAGAATTTCTTCACTATAAGAGTGGTGAGGCGCTGGCACGGGCTGCCCAGGGAAGTTGTGGCTGCCCCATCCTGGAGGTGTTCAAGCTGGGCGGGATGTGGCCTTGGAAAGCCTGCTGTAGTGGGAGGTGACCCTGCTCCGGACGATCTTTAAGCCGCTTCCACCCCTCCCACCCGGTGCCTCCCCTCCGCGCGAGCCGCCCCTGGGCGGGGCGGGCCGGGACTCGGTCTCGACGCGAGCGAGCGAGCGGGCGGCGCGGAGCGATGGGTAGAGCCATGGGGCTGGCGGGGCTGCTCGTGGCGGTGCTCCTCGTCCCCGCCGTGCTGGTGAGCACCGGCCTGTACGGCGGCGGCGCCCCGCGGGGCAAGGCTGCGGCGAACAGCTGGGAGCCGGTCTGGGGCGCCGCCGCCGCCGAGGGTTCGCCGTGGCCGCTGCCGCAGCGGCTCCGCATGTCCCGCCGCCGCCTCCTGCTGGCGCCCGGCCGCTTCCAGGTGGTGCACGGCGCGGGCTCCTCGGCGGGGCCGGGCTGCGCGCTGCTGCAGGACGCCTTCCGCAGGTGCGGGGCGCGGCGGGGGGGCTGGGGGGCGGCGGGGTGTGGGGCGGCGGTTGGGGCTTTGGGGGGAGGCGGCGGCGCGGGGTCTGCGGTCTCAGCCTCCCCCGTGCTTCCCGCAGATACTACGGGTACATGTTCGGGCGGTCCTGGCCGCAGCAGAGCCCCCGACCGCTGGGCGCCCGCGCCGAGCCGGAGCTGCTGGAGCTGCAGGTGGTGATCGAGTCCGCGGACCCCGGCTGCCAGAGTTTCCCGCACCTCGGTTCCAGCGAAGCTTGTGAGCGCCGCGCCTTTCCCGGTCCCCTGCCCTCACCAGGCTTTTTTTTTGTTTGTTTCTGGGGAGCTGGTGGTCGTAGGCTCGCCGGGAGCGTTCCGCAGCAGCCAGGAGGCGATTCCGGGCCTTGATGCCCTGGGAAATGTCAGCCCCGTGTGAACCGCAGAGCTGCTGGGACGCGTCCGATCTCGGCAGCTCAGCGAGCGTCCACACCTGTACCTGCGGCTGGCCTCACCACTAATTGCCGCTGGGAACCAGAGGAAGGGTGCTGCCTGGTGCCCGTCGTGTGCCATGCCCTGGTCTGTGGTACATCCTTGTGTTCAGGGCAGGGTGATGGGTAAAGGCTGGCTTTGCTTATTCGTCCAATTTCCTTAGCAACAACTGCATTTGAATCAAAGTTATCTGCGCTGGCTTATGTACATGGCGTTTCTGTTTTTCCTGGACATCTGGAAAGTGTTCTTTGAACCCCTTGTTAGTTATCTTTACAACCTCATGAGGTTCAACAAGACCAAGTGCAAGGTCCTACTCCCAGGGTGGGGCAGTCCACGGTTTCAATACAGGCTTGGGGATGGTGTGGTTGAGAGCAGACCCACAGAGAAGGATTTTAAGGTGCTGGTCAAGGGGAAGGTCTACATGAGCCAGCAATGTGCACTCCCAGCCCAGAAGCCAACATATCATGAGCTGCATCGAAAGGTCCAGGGAGGTGATTTTGCCCCTCTGTTCCTCTCTTGTGAGACCTCATCTGGAGTACTGTGTCCAGTTCGGGAATCCTCGACATAAGAAGGATATGGAGCTGTTGCAATGGGTCCAGAGGAGGGCTGCTAACATGATCAGAGGGCTGGAGCACCTCCCATACAAGGACAGGCTGAGAGAGTTGGGGTTGTTCAATCTGGAGAAGAGAAAGCTCCAAGGAGACCTTATAGCGACCTTCCAGTATGTGAAAGAACACTCCATGAAAGCTGAGGAGGGACTGTTCGCAAAGGCTTGTAGTGATACTGCATTACTGGGGGTAATGGGTATAAACTGGAGAGGGGCAGATTTAGACTAGACATAAGGAAGAATTTCTTCACAATAAGAGCGGTGAGGGATTGGCACAGGCTGCCCCATCCCTGGAGGTGTTCAAGGCCAGGTTGGGTGGAGCCTTGAGCAGCCTGGTCTAGTTGGAGGTGACCCTGCCCATGGCAGAGGGGTTGGAACTGGGTGATCTTTAAGGTCCTTTCCAACCCAAACTATTTTATGATCTTGCAGTATTATAAATTGACTTTCTTTCTATCAGCACATGAAAGAAAGGATTTAGCAGCATATGGTTTACTGTGAGTGTGGTGAGGTACTGGAACAGGTTGACCAGAGAAGTCATGCATGCCCCATCTCTGGGGGTGTTCAAGGCCAGGTCGGATGAGGCTTTAAGCAACCTGATACAGTGGAAGTTGTAGCTGACCATGGCAGGGAAGTTGGAGCTAGATGATATTTAAGGTCTGTTTAAGGTTCCTTCTAACTCAAATCATTCTATGATTTGTTCTGCTTCTTTAGGTCTATGACTGAAGTCCAGAGTGGTGAGGTACTCTAAAATGAAGTCCTAATCAGAGAAGTTTCTTAACAGAAATAAGGGTGAATTGATAGTATTGGTTTTTTGTCTGGGCAGATTAGCACAGAATTCAACATACTCATAGAGTCATAGAATAACCAGGTTGGAAGAGACCCACAGGATAATCGAGTCCAACCATTCCTATCAAACACTAAACCATGTCCCTTAACACATCGTCCACCCGTGCCTTAAACACCTCCAAGGAAGGTGACTCAACCACCTCCCTGGGCAGCCTGTTCCAGTGCCCAATGACCCTTTCTGTGAAAAATTTTTTCCTAATGTCCAGGCTAAATCTCCCCTGGTGGAGCTTGTGGCCATTCCCTCTCATCTTGTCCCCTGTCACTTGGGAGAAGAGGCCAGCTCCCTCCTCTCTACAACCTCCTTTCAGGTAGTTATAGAGAGCAATGAGGTCTCCTCTCAGCCTCCTCTTCTCCAGGCTAAACAACTCCGTATCTCTTTGCCACTTCTCATAAGGCCTGTTCTCCAGCCCCTTCACCAGCTTTGTTGCTCTTCTTCAGACTCGCTCCAGAGCCTCAACATCCTTCTTGTGGTGAAGGGCCCAGAACTGAACACGGGATTTGAGGTGCAGTCTCACCAGTGCCAAGTACAGAGGGAGAATAATCACCCTGGGCCTGCAGGTCACACCATTTCTGATACAAGCCAAGATGCCATTGGCCTTCTTGGCCACCTGGGCACACTGCTGGCTCACGTTCAATCGGCTGTCAACCAACACCCCCAGGTCCTTCTCCTCCAGACAGTGGTCTAGACAGACTTCTCCTAGTCTGTAGCTCTGCACAGGGTTGTTGTGCCCCAAGTGCAGGACCCGGCATTTGGCCTTCTTAAACCTCACTGGTCTCAGCCCAGCGGTCCAGCCTGTTCAGATCCCTTTGGAGCCTCCCTATGCTCCAGCAGATCCACACTTCCACCCAGCTTAGTGTCATCTGCAAACTTGCTAAGGGTGCACTCGATGCCTTCATCCAGGTCGTTGATAAAGACATTGAACAGGGCTGGACCCAGCACTGAGCCCTGGGGAATCCCACTTGTCACTGGCCTCCAGCTGGATTTAATACCATTTCCCACCACTCTCTGGGCCCGGCCATCCAGCCAGTTTTCCACCCAGGAGAGTGTGCGCCTGTCCAGGCCAGAGGCCGACAGTTTCCGCAGCAGAATGCTTTGAGAAACTGTGTCAAAGGCTTTACTGAGGTCCAGAAAGATACATCCACAGCCTTTCCCTCATCCAGTAGTCAAGTCACTTTGTCATAGAAGGCGATCAGGTTAGTTTGGCAAGACCTGCCTTTTGCGAACCCATGTTGACAGGGCCTCATCACCTGCTTCTCTTGCATGTGCTTCATGATAGCACTCAAGATCACCTATTCCATGACTTTTCCCAGCACTGAGGTCAGACTGACAGGACTGTAGTTCCCTGGATCCTCCCTGCGACCCTTCTCGTAGATGGGCACAACATCAGCCACCTTCCAGTCCAGTGGAACTTCGCCAGTGTTCCAGGACTGTTGGAAGATGATGGAAAGGGGTTTGGCCAGCAGATCCACCAGCTCCTTCAATACCCTTGGGTGAATCCCATCTGGCCCCATAGACTTGTGAGTGTCTAGTTGGACTAGCAAGGCTCTGACCACCTCCTCTTGGACTACGGAGGAGGTGGTCAGAGCCTTGCTAGCCCGACTCAATTCGTCTGATTCTGTCTTGACTGCTGATGTGATTTTTATGTGCAGCTGTATCATACATTACAAAGCAAATGAGTTACAGCAGGAAAATTGCTGCTGCTTTAGAATTTTTCTGTCACTGTTGGGTTGTTATGCTGCTTTACTACTAGCTGAACTTTGAACTGGTTTGTGAACTTAAGATTTTAACCAAACCTATTCCTGACTTCTGTCAGGAAATCTGCCAGATCACGTGATTTTTAGGTTGCAGTCTTCAGAGCAGTCAGTTTTTCCCTCTGTTGTAGGACAGGAGTTTCCTGTTCCAAATAACTTGAGGTTTATTTCGTGTAGTAATCTGAGCTCTCCAGACTTCAGTAAGGTTTTAATTTTCTGCTTTTAATGGGATAGTTTTTTGAGGGAAAAAATGATGTAATACACAGTTATTAGTCACATGCTGAACTGAGCATTGTGGCCTTTCTTGTTAACGGAGATGATATGGATCAGTCACCGACTGCCATACAGCAAGATATTGGATGTGTAATCAAAGTATTGCTTATCTGCCCTTCTCCCTGCTGTTTTTTAGCCTACTTGTGTAAAAGGTTCCAAATAACCCTACAGATCTTGTTGTTCTGCATTCATTTGAGGTGTGATGTATGTTCAGAAAAAAAGCCTGCTGTCTCAAAAGTAAGTCCCTGACTGAAGTACAGTTTACCACAGAAAGACCCATAGTGATTGTAGTTGTCATCTTAGTTTTGTTTCTTAGCCAAAACTTCCAGTATATGTAATCTGTGTTTAGATTGAAAATGAAAGTTTGAGGTACTTGCTTCATGTCCCTGAATAGCTTTTCCTTGGTAGCTTGAATAAATGTTTGAACTGTGTAACATACCACCGATTATTCTTTCATGCTGAGGCAGATCCAATACATTGTTATATAGCAATTAGCCCCTGTGATTTTTTTCCTCTGCTTCTTTAAATGTGCCACTCTGGTCACTTTATTATTGCAGTTATGTTTAAATAATAATATAAATCTATACATTTATATATATAGTGTATTTTTATACATTTATATGCATGTGGTTTTTTTTAAGTAACGTATTTAAAAGATATCTTTTTCTTCACTAGAATCTACTGAATCACCTTAAAGGGTAAACCAGGATTATTTTAGCTTTTTTTCAGTCCTTTGTGTTGTATTTCAATACTGACACTTAAGAGAGGATTGCTATGGATTCCTTCAGATACTATTCTTCATTTTACTTGCCTTACCTCATCTCTCTGCCCCCCATACACATGCTCATTAGGTGGTGTAGTGTGATTTTTATTTTTTCACTGTTGTAATTAGACCTTTATAGTAAGCACCTAATAGTTATTTTGTACAAGCTATGTCTCTAAAAAAAAGTGTAAGTATAATCTACATAAAAGGAACTAAAATTTTGCTATTAGCTCTGGCTTAGTTACCCAGCCCTTATCACTTGTGACTTGAAAAAAAAACCAAACCACTCTCTGATGTGTTTCAAATCATTTGGGTTAAACTTGTCTGGAACTCTGGGCCGTACACAATATTTAACATTGCCATTATTAAGCACTGTATTTGTTTTATCATCTTGACTATTAACTGTTGGCTTTCTGCATTATTTCAGGAGCACGTAAATAAAAAATAGCTGCAGGGTATCACTGTTAAATGCAGCATTAGTTAGAATTTGAAAAGAGAGAGACATGGCACTTGAAAAATCTCTTTAAGGCCTGTTAGTCTTATCCTATCAATCCATGCTTCCTTGAGGAATAACTCTTTTTTCCCTTTTCTTTAGATCACTTAACCATACATGAGCCTGTGGCTGTACTGAAAGCAGATGAGGTGTGGGGTGCTTTGAGAGGTAAGCTGGTACTTTTCCTATGGAGCTATTTGTTCTGGGCTGATACAGACTAAGAACTAGCTGACTACTGAGCCTTGCCCTCATTCAGTCCTTCATGGGAAATGAGCTTGAGCATAGAGGCAGGGAGGGTACCAGATGCGGGTTGGTCAGACCCTCAGTCCAGATGTTCACTCAGCATCTCATATCCAATAGCACACTAAGTGCACTTTTGCAGTGCCTGAAATCGGCCAAACCAACTAAATCCTCAGTGCCAGAAATCTCTCTGATCTATGTATAAACAAATTATTCTCTGACTGCTCATAGTAATTGGACATGCTGATCACATCACCTAGAACACCATAATACTTAAGCTTCAGTTTGCATGCTTACTGGAATGTCCGTCTAAATCAGTAGATTTTTCATGCTGAATTAGTAAATTCACCAGTTCCAGAAACGATAGGAAAATATGCATGTCAACACCAGAAATTTCTATCTTGCTCTCAGTAACTTCCATACTATTCAAAAATTAATTTGGTACGGCTGAGCTCTAGTGCTAATATTCACTACTGGTGTATAATGGAGATCTTGAATGGTTTTCTCTTCAGAACTTAATTTTGGTACTTGAGCAATTAAGGAAACTATGCTAAAGAGAAAGAAGCTCCTATGAAACATTCTTTCTATCTGTGTGAATGCCTGTAAATAGTTATGATCCTGTTTTTAACTAAACCTTGAAATGGCAAGTACTAGGTTGTACTCCAAATCCTTTTCTGCTTTTTTTCCCAGGTTTGGAAACCTTCAGTCAGTTGGTTCATGAAGATGACTATGGAAGCGTAAGTATAGCTGTTAACTAAAACCACTTTTCTGGTAACAGAAAACCACCTCATTTATTGGGTACTCTTCTAGAAACAGCAGATGTACTAGTTTCATTAAATAATTTTTTCAGAGGATGATTCTTGGAAAACTGTTACCAAACTGAAAAGAATATCCTGTTCAAAATTATAAAGTGGGGATTCTAATTTTTAAATTTTGTTCTTGTAGTTTCTTGTCAATGAATCTGAAATAGACGACTTCCCAAGATTTGCCCATAGAGGAATCTTACTAGACACTTCAAGGCATTATTTACCATTGAAATCTATTCTTACAAACCTGGTAAGTGGACAGTCTTGTATCACTAAGAATGGAGGGGTTTTGTTGCTGTATTTTGCCCTCTGGAGTAGGTAGCAACTGGAGCTGTTATGAAAGGAGAATCCACCTACTCTTGCTGACATCTAAAAGGACAGAGTGAACTTTTCTAAGTGAAGGTCAGAACATACACTGAAGAGGAATTGAGTGTGCAGACCCAGTGAACACTGCATCTGTAAAGGAGGTTGGGCTTTGTAGTTCCTTGGGATTTCTGTATTTTCTGTTGCTTAAGCCAGCTCGCATGTTTCTCAGAAGGACGTTTTGAGACATCTGACTGTCACCAGCCAGTATAGGGGAGACTTTGCAAGCCCTGGCATCAGTGGCAGTGGTTGCAGGAAAATTCAAGTCTTTTTCAATAACCAGGCTTTGGTAGTCCTTTCTTAGGCTGGTAAAAGAAAGCCAGTAATTTAGTAGTACAGAGCATGGGGGAAAATGGTAAACATTCATTGTAAGCTTCTGATTTTTTTCAAAAAGAAAAAAAACTCACACAAACAATGACCAAACAAACAAGTAAAACTTTCTCCCAAAAGCTTAAGTAAGCACTCTTACTACCGCCTTGATTGAGAGGTGATGAAAAGTTGACCAAAGCTGTGGACCTTCCGTTTTGTCGTCTCTTTTCCTGCTGTAGCAGAAATCTCTTGTAGGAGGACTTACTGGTGGGTTGAAATGGAGGAGCCTTTGAGTGGAAAAACATGCAGTTCCCTATCTTGTCTTGGCCTTGCTTTTGCAACTTGAGGTAGTGTTATAAATGTACATTGCATGTCACAGAACTTTGCAGAGCACGCTTAAAATAGGCAGCAAGAGAGTACAGGTAAAACCAGTCTTCATTTCTGAAATCATAATTGAACAGTGCTGAGAACTTGCACATCCATGGATATTTATCACTTATATTTACCTTTAAGATCTGTCCACATTCAGCAAGTAGAGTTTATGTAGTCTTTGATTTACAGCTGAGGGTGATTCAAAGACTGAAGTAGTTATTTGTGTCAATATTTGTTGTGTTTCCTGAAGAGACAGCAATGTCCAAGAAGTAACTTGACTTTTCAGACTTTAATTTTTGATCATTTTTATGCTTCTGTAACTGTTGCTATTCTGTGTTCTTTCCTTAAATTATGTCTGTGGTTCTAATACTTTCCTAGAGCTACATTTTGACATTTTGCTGGTTTAAGAACAAGTGCGCTTTTCCTCTCACCTTTGTACCATGTTGAATCCAGGCTGACCTAATAAAAAGTAGCGATAATCTCTTCACTGAGGTGTGGTAGCTAGATGCTTACGGCAGCAGTTCAAGTGAATTTCTTGTTTATGTTTGGCTGCTAGACTGTATTTCCAGGAAGAGCATTGTCCCCGAGGAAGGATTGTCTGATGTGAACTTCAGGAGATACAATTTTCTCTGTGGAAAGATGGTACCTGACAGACATGCGGGAAGACATGTGGGAATTGAAACTTCTACTGTCTAATAAAAGAGATAATTTTGGGGAATGGACGACATATAAATCTTCCTTTAGATTTGGTGGGAGTTCCTGAAGAGATTTTGTCATTTCTTTGAAGGAGTTTGGTGAAAAAGAAAAGGGGGAAGAGGTGGGAATAATTGCAATGTGGCAAGGGATTGGAAGCAACTGTATTGAAATTACTCAATCCTGAACAATTTAGAGAATACTTACTCCATCTGCACGCAGCAGACAACACTTCTATTGACTCTAACAAACTTGCGTTACTCCAGGTATGTGTGTAAAGGTCCATCTAGAGTGATAATTCTGAAATGAGTGTGTTAACTTTTATCTTGATTATCTTCAAAAAAGGGAAATATTGAGATTGTCATGACTGAAACCAAAAAGGGAACACTATCTTCTGTGGTGAAAATGTGATTTACTTCACGTACATTTGAAACAGATTCTGCAGAAGTCACTAGCAAGTAGGTACTTACTAAACAGTAGGATGTCCTCTCATGCTGATTAGTTTTCAAAACCAAAGAATATAGGTAGCACCTATAAGTTTTTCTGTAAGCTGAAACAGCTGACGGTGCATAGAGAATTACCTGCATGTGTTCTGAAGTAGAAGAAATTCATAAGCTTTTGTAAAAGTTCTCCATCTACCAGCCAGTGTAGCATGACCAGATTGGAAGCTCGTTGACAGGAGTGGTGCAAATAGATGGCAGACAAATGGAGCAGTAGTACAAACAGGCTGGTGCGTTTAGGTGTATTCTAGGATTTGATGAGGTACATTTTTTCTTTGGGTATATTTTTTTTTAGTTATGCAGGATATACTGGGACAAGACCACCTTCTTTGCATAGGTTTTCTTTGAGTGTTAAGTGCTTAACTAGACTATTTTACATTATTTGTTACAGGATGCCATGGCTTTTAACAAGTTCAATGTTTTCCACTGGCATATAGTAGATGATCAGTCATTCCCATACCAGAGTATTTTTTTCCCTG
This sequence comes from Clamator glandarius, assembly GCA_033459285.1. NCBI lineage: Eukaryota > Metazoa > Chordata > Aves > Cuculiformes > Cuculidae > Clamator > Clamator glandarius. The sequence continues at coordinate 2,206,274 of JAUNZM010000293.1, forward strand.
AGTTAAGTGATAAGGTGAGTAAATATCATTGGAGCAGGGTGGGAGGGCAGAAGTCCAGCATACGCATTGTTAAAATAAAATGCAGAGCCTACTGATGATTAAATACATCTGCCTTGGGTGACTGTGAAACACTACCACAGGAACAGTAACCGATACATCCACATTTAGGATTCTGCCTGGTTGTTAATGTGGACCATATTCAAGTCCAGTAGGGAGAGACAAATACAGTGCAATGTGTTTCTATTTCCTGATTCACAACAGATTAATGAAAGCCATCATGAGATTCTTGCTCAGTCATGGTGCAGTAGTAGCCAAATGAAGCATGAATGGTTAGGTAGACTGAGCTTAAGCACAAGATTTGTGATTCTTTTTTAAAATGCTTACTAGAATACAACCCTCATGAAAGTTATGTAGGCAATCCTTGAGCAAATGCTATGGAGGATTTTTGTAATTTAAAACACTTAGGTATTGATTAGTCCAGCCAGATTATTTTTCCTGGTAATGGTGGTGGAGTTCTGTCGTGTTCCCCACTGACAGCTGGAAAGGGAGATGGCCTTTGTCTCAATAGCTATCTTTTTGAAAGCCTTGTTATTTACCATTGTCTTTTTTGAGTAACTCAGCTGTGGAAACCATTTCAAGATAAATAGATGCTTAAGGTGCTTTTAATCATGATGCTCTTTGGCAAGCATCTTTTTCGCCATGCTGTAGCAATCTGGATGATTTGTCACATTTGTTTGCCCTGCAGGGGTAGAATCAAATTCAGTGTTACAAAAAAACATGCCCTAATATTAAATAGGGCATAGTATCAAAACTGACAAGCAGAGATGTTCGAAGAAGACAACATTTTTTCTGATTTGGCAGAATTTTTCCATTAGTCTTGCATGTCATGTAACAGGAGCCCTGTGTTTCAGAACTAGTGATGCAGAGGTGGAGGGGAAAGCTAACTTAGTTCTGTACGGAAGAATTGAAAAATGTCTCTTTCAGAAATCTAATGGAATAGAAACTAGTTCTCTCATTTCTTTAATAGCTGTGAGCTCATGAGGAAGGCATGGTCTCTTTAGGTGATATGTCTTAGCATGGAAAAAAGGGGTTAATTTTTGTGGTGGTGGTGGTGGATTTTTTCCTTCTCCTACTAGTCAGCCTAAAGATTCTGTCAGTGCAGTTGCATGTGTAATAAACTAGAAAGGGCTAACTTTTAAAACTGCTCTCCAGTCTAAATCATGACAC